>JAIUJO010000063.1:70000-1280000 GCA_023846275.1 Vanilla planifolia | reverse complement strand
AACCCTTTCCAAATTATATATTTTTAATAATATTTAATATATAATCTATTTGTATGAATCTTCTAAATCTTGTGTTAATTTCAATCAATTCCATTAAAATTAAAATTATTAAACTCATCTCATTGCGTAATTTTTAATCACATTTTTATTTTACAAATAAAAAAATCTCAAATTTGATATCACACTTCATATACAAGCAAAACTACATCCATTTTATATTTTTATAACCTAAAAATATTCATTACGTATAATTAATTTTAATTATGCATATTTTTGCTAAAGAAATTTTTAAAAATTTTATCTATCTTTGTAGACAATAGCTTTTATGTCGCAGTTATTGGCACAACTTCAAAATAAAATTTGTTTGACACAATATTTACTACGTCTATCACAACATACAACCAAAAGTCTTTGACTATCAACTATGATTCTATATAGTTGTTGTTCTAACTAAATGTTATCTAAATTTATTTAATTTAATAATTATGCAAAACAACTGTTATATAAATTTTCTTTTGTCCAACAATTTGCTATATTGAATGTCATATAAAGTAATATTTTATATTTACTACAAACAAATACAAATGATCTCTCACATATGCAATAATAATAAATACTATGATTATCTTTTTATGGATATTTTTATAATGGATTTCATTTATAAAAATCTTTCTTGTGCTACTAGAAGAAGCTGGGTAGAAAGTATGAAAATACAATATATATTATACTATTTTAAAATAAAGAATTTATATTTTTATTTATATTTCAAAAATATTAAATTTTATTTATTACATCATATTTTATTAAATAATTTGAACTCCATTCAAGATATTTATATTAACAATCTTCACAAGTTGTAATATTTTCAATACCAATAAGTATTATAGATGTAACTTGTAAATTAAAATATTTGTGGAATAAATTCTATCAAGAAAAGTGACATTTTTTGATTACATGTTTTAAATAATTTATTTATTTATTTGGATAAAAAATATTTACAAAATAACATGAAATAAAAACATCCACAAAAATTATTTTTTCCTTGCATATATATCCATATATTGTAATGCTTTAAACTTTCTTAAATGCCAAAAAAATCTGGAATTAATTTAATATCTATGATAGAATTACGACAACTGTCATTCTAAACATATTTTTAAAAAAGATTTGCTACCATAATTATTTAAAAGAATATTTTTTGTCATATTAAATAAAAATATTTCATTTAAATAAAAAAATATCAAGCAGAGACTTTTTAAAAAAGGAATTTTTATTTAAATAAAAATAGTTTTTATCGAAAATTGTGACCAAGGTTTGCAAGTCGACATCAAACCGTGTCAAAGAGGACCTATTGGTTTTTTTTTTGTGATATTAAATTGCCATTTGTCAAACAGAAAAATGCAGAGTAGGTAAAAAGATAAGAGCTGTTATATACTTCTCGATACGAACTTTCGTATTTAACATTGTCGGGGCCCAGCGGACAATCTCCATTAATTGGTTAATTTAATTCATAAATATTCCGCCGGCGCCGGCGGCCGATGGCGCGTTGAGCTATTTGGGAGTGGCAACAGGCAAGTGGCAGCATGTTATGACCGCGAGTACAGCGACCACGGTTCTGAACCTCGGCGGATGAGATGCAAATATCCCCATAGATTTGGAGAAAGGTCTTTAAAAGCCCAACCTTTTTAGCTCCCGACGGGCAATTGCTCGGATGCTGCTTCTCGATCTGCGGTTCGTATCAGAGCACGCCATGTCGGGATGGTGGACAACAACAACATGCACCAAAAGATAGGGGCAAATAAGTCATTAAATTTGGTTTTAGATTTATCGTCAACGCTGCGCACTCTTGTCCTCCGGCCGTCCCCGCCCTGCTTTTAAAGCAGCAGGAGTATAGGGATATATCGGTAAATTACTCGTTGCACTGTCTTCTATCATGTGAGGGTTCGTTCACTCTTTGTCAGTCATCGCCGTCAAAAGATATCGGGGAGCGATTTGCTTTTGGCTCTTCTGGTTTGTTTAACTAAGAATCATTTAAGTAATGTTTTACAATAAAAGCACGACTTTGTTAAGTTCATACAAGTAGATATTATGACTTACATAGTAATATAGCCAAATAAAGGATAACATTTTGAATAAATTAGATTAATTATATAAGAATGTTTCATTCTAATGTACCAAGGAGATTGGCTATAATGTCCATGAACATCAAAGTAGCAAAAAAATGAGATATCTTATGAATTGATACAAAAATACAAGAGAATAAAATAATTTAAATCGTAGAAAGAAATATTAAATCATTATTTTGTTGTCAACATAAATATATTACCAATTAGATAAGCAAAACTAAAGCAATATAATATAAAAAAATCAAAGAGATGAAAAGGTTAAGAAAGAAAATAGTCAAAGTATCTTAACAAAATAAGCAAATCTAATTAAAAAATCTAAAAAGATGAGATAAATCATAAATGAAAGTTTCATTACAAGATATTAGGAAGATTAGCTTAGCATCGTCGATTATTAAATTACGTGTGAATTGAAATTCCTCACAAAGCATGGAAAAAAGGAAATTAAAATATTTAAAATTAAAAAAAAATTGATTAAATGGAGTTGAGAGGGTAAGTTCAATCAAATATTTCATTATTACTCCTTCATGAGACCTCCTTTGGAATTATTGTGAATTAAAAGTTTTAAAAAGAATAAATAATAAAAAAATTATTATTTTATTATTAATCAAATATATATTAAGGTAATTTCATATAAAAAAATTAAACTGAGATAAAGTTCACACAAGATGAGAATTAGAGTTTCATAGTAATATCACAAAATAAAAAATAAAATATTTACAAAAATGTGATAATTTGTATAAAAAAAAGTTGATTTCCAAGATATTACAATCATTAAGTGTAACATCAAAGATTTATAAATCAAGTATGAAGCAAAACATCTTATTAAAGTATGCCAAAATTCATGAAAAAAATTAAGTAAAAAATAAAAAGAATCTATATAATATCATGTAGAGCTTATCGAGGCTAGTTAGATGACTTTTGTTTTTTGATCATACCACACCTAAAATTCCTATTAATCACTCAGTTAAGAATAAATAATAAAAAAATTTTATTTTAATATTCAATAAAAATAAAATAAAAGTTTAACAAGATTAAATAGTAACATGAATGATCGTGTGACATGAGAACTCGAGCTTCATAATAACATGTCCAAATATAAGAAAAATATTTGAGCAAATGAGATAAATTTTATAGAGATGTTGCATTTTAAAAAACTAAAAGTATCTAATGTAACATCATCAATCATAAAATCAAATACAAATAAAATGTATCATAAAAAATACCAAGACCCCTCAAAGTTAAATATTTTAAAAAAAAATTCTAAGGCGATCGAGCATAACATTCCTAATCATCAAATTTATTACAAATGAAAATGTCTCTAAAAACATGCAAAGCCCAATGAAAATAAAAAACTTCAAAATATTTTAATGTATAAGTAATTTGATATAGCTTGTAGACACAAGTCCAATGATGCTTGTTTTGCTTGAATTGGTGCTCTTTTGGGATTATAATAAATTTCATAATTAGAAAAGTTTAAATAGTATTGAATTATTAATTAAATATTAAGTAAAGTTATATTAAAAATAAAAATGTGATAAATTAAAAAATTTTAATATAAAAAAATAAAAATAATGTAAATGTCACTCGAGAGTTGATTTAGAACTTCATAGATATAGCTCCATCAAAATGAAACTTCAAAGAAATAAAACAAATTGTACAGGAAACCTAAATTTTAATATATTATGAAAATCGAGTGTAAAATTCCTGTTCATCAAATTAGGTGTGAAACAAAATATCTTGTAAAACATTACCAAAATCCTAAAAAATTAAATATTTCAAAATATTAAAAAGACTATTTAATTAGATTGGTCTAATACATAAGAGCGCAACTATGATTTTTTCTTCTAGAATTGACCTCATTATCAATTTCGGCTAATATCAAAAGAAGAAAGCATAAATAATAATAAATACATGTTATTGGTACAATTTAATAAATTGAGTCAAAGTAATAGAACTAAAGTTTAGCAAAGTCAAGGTCTCATTAGAATAGATTTAAACTTAATTTGTAAAAATCCCAAATCAAAGTGAAAATTTTGAATAAATTAAGTAAACATTACTAATAGTTGTTTTCTATGATACGAAGCATATTGCGTAACATATTCAATCTTTTCAATATTCTTGAATTAAAATGTCATATAAAGTATGTCAAAACCAAAGATAATAAAATATTTTAAAAAAACGAAAAAATAAATAAGTAATTAGATAGATCTTGTCAAGAGAACACCAACAACACCTACTTTGTTTAGTTCTGACCTAATTTCAACTTAATATGAACTACTATTACAAATAAGCATAAATAATAGTGAATGGCCATTTTAATATTTAGTTATTTAATATTAAGGCTAGAATAAAACAAATTGATCTAATGTAACTTTAGCAAATCAATGCAATGTTTCGATAATGCAGAAATGATTTAGAGTTACAAAGTAATGTTACGAAATCAAAGTGAAAAATTTCAAAACAAATGGCATAATGTATAAAGAAAAATAGCATACCATGATACTTATAAGGTTTTGGCAACCTCCATGGTTTATATGGTAAGAATTGAAATATCTCCTAATGCATGCTAAAACCCTAAAAAATAAAATATTTGAAAAGATAAAAATAAATATTTAATCGTATAGAGCTCATAGGAAGGAGTCTAACGAAGCTTATTTAGTCTCAATTGAACCTTATTTAAAATTACAACAACTTAATAAAATTAATTAGAGAAAAATAATAAAGATTATCACTTAACTAATAAATAAATCTATTTTAAAATTAAAAAGAAGATAAATTGAAGGTGTTTAATCTTGGTAACTCAAAGTAATGTAGAAGCCATAACACTAGAAAAGTAAGGCATCATATTAATATAACTAAAAGACAGCAAATCGTTTGAAAAATTGAGATAAATTTTACAAAAATGTTCCATTCAAACATACCAAGATTCAGTGTAATCCTATATCATAAAATAAGTTACATGTTGACTTATTGTTAAAAACACTTCCAAAATAAGATCAATGACATAAGTTCAATGATGATAATTTTTTCATTATCAAACCTCATTTTTAATACTAAAAAAATAAATTTCAGTAAGCTAAAAATCATAAACTAATAATTTTAAATTTAATAAATATATTTATGTTTTAAATGTGATAAATTTATGAAATGTAATAAAAGTAAATCAAGGCAATATAAATGTCACACAGAAGGAGATTTTAAGCTAGAAAATAATGCAACTAAATCAGAGCTAACAATATGAACAAATAGGAAAAAGTTTATACAAATGTCACACTCTAAGAAAATGAGGTGATTGAGCATGACACCTTCATGTTCAAATCACTTGTGAATCTAAATGAATCATAAAGTATGCAAAAAAAATATCTAAAAATATATAAATAATTATTTATATAGAAAGAGCTTGATGAGACAATTCCATTGAAATTTCTTTTTCTCGATTGAATGATGCTTTGAATTACTATGATTTACCAAAGAAAATAAGCATAAGTAATAATAAATTATTTTATTAATATTAAAAAATTTTATTAAAACAAAAATGAGATAAGCTTAACCAATGGAAAATGACTAATTGAAAGAGATGTAAAGGTAAGAGAATTAGAGTGAAATAATGACATAACAAAATTAGAGCAAAATATTTTAAGAAATATGACAAATTATATGGGTCAGTTATGTGACATGTCACCCAAGACGTCAATTATAACATTCTCAACAATTAAGTTTCATATTAATCAAATAATCTCATAAAACAGGTAAAGAAGCAGCAGTAAATAAAATTTTAAAAAGTGTTAAAATAAATATTTCTTTAACTCAAGCATGTCAAGACAAGTCCAATAATGCTTATTTCTCCTTGATTGTTCCTCATTAAACAAGTACAATAAAGTGCAAATTATTCTCTTAATGCTAAGAAAATATACATTAAATTTCAAATTTGATAAATTCAACTAATGTAATACAATCAAATAAAGTGATGTAATGATCACAAAAAAGAAGAATTAGACTTTCATTATAATACAACAAAATAAAAGTAAAAAAGTTTAAGAAATGAGATAAATTATTTGAGAAATTTGCATTACTTTATACTAAGGGGTTCGGGGGTAACTTCTATAATCTTGAAATTCGTTATGCATGTGAATGCCACATAAAATGAGTTAAAACCCTTCATAAAAAATAACTCAAAATATAAACAAGAATATTTTAATGGATTGAACTCATTAAGATGAGTCCAACGTTGTTTGTTTTGCTCAGTCAAATCTCAATTAGAAGTAGTACAATTTCTAAAATTAAATAAGAATAAATAATAATAAATTATTTTTTTAAAATCATTTTATATATTATAAAATAAAAAAAAGTAGAAGCCAAGTTATATGAACAAATCAAAGAGATGTAAGGGTTACATGAGATGAAAATTAAAGTTTCAATGTAATATATACAAATAAAATGAAAATAATTTAAAAAATGATATACATTATATAAGAAAGTTTCTTTTCCAAGATACTAATATGATTGACTATATTATCTTTGGTCATCAGATTAGATATGAATCATAATATCTCCTAAAAGAGTATTTTTTTATTAATGGAGCTTTTTAAGATGAGTCAAGAACCATTTGTTTCATCTTGATAGATCCACACTAGAAGTTACTATGAATTAAAAATGTAACGAAAGATAATAATAAATTATAATTTTAATAGTTGGAAAATGAATTTTAAAATGAAAAATGTGCTAAAGTGAAGCAATGTGATATAACCAAATCAAAATAATATTTCATGTCACACAAGAGAAGATTTTAAGTTACAAAGTAATATAACTAATAAAAAAGCAGACTAAATTAGGTATGAATAAAATTGATTAGGAAAACATGCCAATGCCATGGAAAATATGAAATCAAAAATTATAAATACAAATTAAATTTGTATAGAGCGCATTAACAATAGAAAAACAATATTTGTTTCACCACAATGGAACCTCATTTGATATTACTATGAATTACCAACTTTAAAGTATATAAATTTAGGGATGTTATTTTTAGCAAATTTATTTGATATAGAGGTCATACGAGTGCAAATTTAAAATTATATAGAAATATATTGAAATTAAGCTAAAAAATTTAATGAAATTCAATAAATTAAATAAGTAATTTGAATTTCATGATACTAAGGAGATCTACCAAAATATCATTAACTATAAAAAAATATATGAATTAAAATACCTCATAAAGAGTGTTGAATCTTTCAAAATATAATATTTTAAAATTTAGAAATGAATATGTAATTGGATATTGCTCTTGAAGATTTCTCAAAAGACATTTGTTTTATATATCTTGAACTTTATTTGAAGTTTCTATAAACTACAAAAGCAAACAAGTACAAATAATTATAAATTATTATTTTAATATTAAGTAAAAAATATTATCATTTGGCTAACTGTAACATCCTTAATTGTTAAATTTTGTATGTACCAAAATGCTTTATAAAATGTGCAAAGGCCATAGAAATTAACATATTTTTAAAAAAATTTTAAGTGAATAGAGCTTATAGAGACAATTATGATGATGTTCATTTGATCTTAATAAATCCTCCTTTGAAATTACTAGAAATTATCATATCAAATAATCATGAAAAATAACAAATTATTATTTAATAATAAGAAAATAAATATTAAAATTGAAATATAATAAATTATATTAATGTAATATAACTAAATCAAAGTGATGTAAATGTAACATGAGAGAATGCTTTGAGTTACATGGTAAATTAACCAAATAAAAACAAGCAATTTAAGGAAATAAGAAAAAGTATAAGTGAAAGTTTTATTCAAAGATATTAGAGAGATTTACTATAACGTCATACATCATCAAATGAAGTACAACATAAAATGACTCATTAAACTTTCTAAAATCATAAAAATTACAATATATGAAATTTAAAATTTTTAATAGTCAATTGGATAGATATTGTTGATATGTATTAAACAATGTTTTGTTTCATCTAATTCAAAACACGTGGGAATTAGGTGAGCCACGAAAAAATTATTATAAATAATGATAAAATTATTATTATAATGTTGAAGAAATATATGTTAAAGTTTTGTTTGAGATCAATTAAGGGAATATAATATAATCAAATACCTATGATGTAAACGTACAACAAGAGAAGATTTAGATTAACTTGCAATATATCCAAATGAAAGTGAAAAATTTGGAAAAAGATGATCAATTGTATAAGAAAGTTACTTTCAATTAGACTAAGGAGAATGACTAGACGTCATTGATCATCAAATTAGGTATAAATAGAATGAATTAAAAAAATTTTGAAAATAAAAAAATAAAATATTTAAAAATTTTAAAATTATTTGATAATTGGATAAAGCTCATTAAGACGAGTCCAATGGCATTTGTTTTATCTCCAATAGATCTCATTTAAAATCACAAAAAATTTCAAAAATAAATAAAATAAAATGATAATAAATTAACATTTTAATATTACTTAATATATATATACATCATAACTTAAATTGAATAAATTGAAAGAATATAATATAACTAAGTCAAATAGATGCTTATGTAACACAAGAAGAGAATTAGAGAAACATATTAATTTGAATAAATCTAAGAAAA
The DNA here is from genome assembly GCA_023846275.1 of Vanilla planifolia. Lineage (NCBI taxonomy): Eukaryota > Viridiplantae > Streptophyta > Magnoliopsida > Asparagales > Orchidaceae > Vanilla > Vanilla planifolia. Next base: position 1,271,258 of record JAIUJO010000063.1, on the reverse strand, counting down.
ATCTTCAATGAAAGAAGATAAAGATTACATTAAAGTTACATTCAAAGATATTAAGGAGATCAAGTATAACATCCTTAATCATCAGATTAAATACTAATCTAGATTTCTCATAATGCTTGTAAAAATCCTAGAAAATAAAATATTCAAAAGCTCTAAAAATTCAAATTTAATTAGATACTACTCATCAAATTGAGTCTAAGGACTTCTATTTTGTCTATTTCAAACCTCATTTATAATTACTACGAATTACCAAAGTAAATATGTACAAATAAGAATAAATAATTACTTGAATTTTAAATACTTCTATATTAAACTTGTAATGATATAAATTGAGGCACCATAATATGAACAAATCAAAGTCATGTTGGGGTCACGTAAGAGGATAATTAAAATATCATAGTAATACAACCTAACCAAAGAAAATATTTGAGGAAACTAATTATATTTCGTAGGAATGTTGAATTCTAAGATACTAAAGAGATGGAGTGTCACATAATTTTTTACCAAAGTAGGCATGAAATAGAACACCTAGTAAGGTGAGAATTGCATGTATAGTAAATAAGAAGTGAGATAAATTGAAGCAATATAAAAACATTAGATCAAAATGATGTTAAGGTCCCATGAGAGGGGATTTCAAGAAATATAGAAATATAACCAAATCAAAACAAAACATCTAAAGAAGTGAGATAATTGTGTACAAAAGTTAAGCTCCAAGACATTATGGAGGATAAGGGTAAACTCCTCTATCATTAAATAAGTCATTAATCAAAAGTTCTTGTAAATCATATTAAAATCATAGAAAAGGAAATACAAAAAATTAAAATAATGATCATTTAGGTAGATAGAGCTCAAGAAGTGGACTTAACAAACTTTTTTGTCTTTGTTAGACATAATTTTAAATTTCTACAAATTACAAAAGACCATATGCATAAATAATTATTATTAATTATCTTATTATTTAATAAATATATATATTAAAACTTAAAAGACATAAATTGAATTAATGTACACAATAAAACAAAAAATGATATTATGCTTGCATGAAAGATTACAGTGACATTATCTTTTTAAATTATTATGAATTATCGAATTAAATTAGAATAAATAATAATTAATTATTATATTACTATTAGGTAAAAATGCGTTAAAGCTAAAATGAGATAAATTTAAGAAATGCAAAAGAATTAAATCAAATGATGTAAAAGTCACCAAAGAAGATATTTTCTATTAAATGAAATATAATAAAATAAAAAAATAATTTGAATAAACAAGATAAAATGAGTAGGTTTTGTTTGCTGGGACTAAACAAGTCGAGTGTATTGTCATCTATAGTTAAAACAAATATAATGAAAAATGTCTCATACAAAAAACTAAAATGTTAGAAAATTAAATATTTAAAAATTTGTTTAATTTAATAGGGCTTGTTCACACAAATCAACAGACATATCATTCATTTTGATTGAACCACTTTTGAATTACTATGAATTATTAATGAAAATATGAATAAAAATAAAAAATTATTTTTTAATCAAGAAGTTATATTTTAAAGTTGAAATGAAATAAATTAAATAAATTTAATTAAACAAAATAAAAATGATGCAAAAGTCGTATAAGTGGAGAGTTGGAATTTTATAGTAACATAATAAAATCAAAGAAAAAAAAATTAAAAATTTGTGATGAATTGTATATGAAATTTGCTTTATAGAAGAAAATGAGTGTAAAAATCATAAATTACAGTTTTAAAATTAAATAAATATACATTAATACTAAAATGATTTAAATTTTAGCAATTTAATATAAAAAGTCAAAGCCATGTAAATGTCACATGAGAGAATATTTAGAGTTACAAAATAATACAACCAATTTAAAGTGGAAAATTTTAAAAATCGAAATAAGTTATGTAAGAAGTTCCATTTTTAGAAATTAAGGACATCAAGTTTAACATCCTAATTCAATATATTAGGTAAGAGTCAAATTGTCTCATTTCTTAAATTAAAATTCTAGAAAATAAAAAAAGTAAAAATTTGAAATTAAATTTTTAATTGATAGAGCTCGACGCTTTGAGTCTAAGGATATTTCTTTGATACCAATTGGACTTTCTTTTGAATTTTCATGAACTACCAACGTAAATAAGCATAAATAATAGCAACAATTATATTAAGGAAATATATATTAAAACTGAAAAGAAATAAATTTATTAAATATAATGTAAAGTAATCAAAGTGATGTAAAGCTCACAATATGGGAAAAGTACAATTTCTTATGAAAATAACCATATCAAAGCAAAAAATTTCTGAGAATGTTAATTTTCTAGAGAAAGTTGCAATCCAACCACCTAAGGAGACCAAGTTTAAAACTTTTAATCATAAAATTAGATAAGTAGTAAAATGACACATAAAGTGTTGAAAATCTATTGAAAAAATATTTAAAAAATACAAAAAATAGTTTTGTCTCCATGGAAACACCTTTTGAATTTTTAAAACATTATCAATACTCATAAATAAAAATAATAATAAATTATTATTAAAATATTAAGAAGATATAGATTAAAGATTAAATGAGATAAATTTAAGCAATGCAATTACCAAATCAAAGCGGTATAATGCTCATAGTATAATCACTTTAGTGTTACATAATAATATAACCAAATCAAATAAAATGTTTGTACAAATGAGATAAATTGTTCAAGAAAATTTTTTTCGTCATACTAAAGATATTCAATGCATCTTTCTTGATTATAAAGTTATGTAAGAATGAAAATGCACAATAACATTATAGAAATAAAACTCAGAGAAATATAATAAAGTGAATTTTTAATTGGATAGAACTAGTCAAGATGAGTCTAATAATGTTTGTTACATCTCAATAAAAAATTACTATAATTTACCTACGTAAATAAGCATTACTTATAGTAAATTATAATTTAATATTAAGTAAATATATATTAAAGTTAAAATCTAATGAATTAAGGTAACATAATGTAACAAAACTGAATACATGAAAAGGTCATAGAGGAAGAGAATTATATTTATATATTAATATAACCAAATAATAGAAAAACCTTTGGACAAATGAGAAAAATTATGTGAGAAAATTAAACACCAAAATATTAAGGCGACCAAGTGTGACATCCTTAATTGTCAAATCAAGTGCAAAACAACGTTTGAAAAAGAGTGTTAAAATCAAAGAAAATAAAATTAAAAAAATTAATAATGAATATTTAATTTTATAAAACTGCAAGAGCTATGTTTTATAGGTTTTGTTTCATGTCCAGTTACCTCATCTTAAGTTTCTATAAATTTCAAATTAATTATGGATAAATAATAAAAAATTTCATTTTCATATTTATAAAATACATGATACAAAAATAAGGTAAATAGAGGTATTGTAATATAGCTAAATCAAAGAGATGTATTGATCACATGATAAGAGGATTATAGTTTCAAACTAACGAACCCAAAAATAAATTTGAAAGTAATGAAGTGATTTGTGGTAGAAAACTTAAGGATTATGGATCAAGGATAATCTCAAGTGTGATAATCCCAATCAAAAGGTCATGCATGAATTAAAAATGCCCCACAAAGTGTTTAAAACCCATAAAAAATAAATAATTTGAAGTAGAAAAGGTGATTATGTTATTAGATAGAGCTCCCTAAGATTAATGAAACGATTTTTGCTTCCGGACCAATAGACTTTGTTAGGAATTATATTGAATTACAAAATTAATTATACAAAATCATAACACATTTTTTATGTTAAGTATATATATATATATATATATTATAATTGAAATTAAATAGATTTAAATAAATTAAAATAACCAAATCAAAGTGATGGAATGGTCACATGCTAGAAGAATAAGAGTTTCATAGAAATATAAGAAACTGAAAGCAAAACATTTGAATAAATGTGATAAATAGTATGTGAAACTTTATTCAAAAATGCTAAGAAGATCAAACAGAACATCCTTCACCATAAAAAAAAAGGTATGAATGAAATATTTCATAAAATGAGCAAAACCTCTAAAAAAAATAAAAAAAATCTTTAACAAGATTTTTAAATGGAAAAAAAATTTACATGAGACAAAAAGACTAGAAATTTTTAAATTTTTTTGAAGTCATCTTTCCACTCATATTACTATAGTCTAAAGGCACACATCTTATCTAGGCTTATTTACACATAAATTTATCTCATACTATTTTAAAGTTAAGGGTACTTTGGTTCATACTACGCAATCAAGTGAGAATGAATACTTTGATGAATAAATTAATGTTAAAAAATATGCTAATTTTACTTTTATTATGGAATCATCACACAATATGAGTTGTTAGCCACGAGATTAGGCAAAATGTCAAGCACAGTTGATTCTATGAAAACTTGATTTAGTTTGATTTATAAATGTGCAACACGCACACCATATAGGTGTTGCTCTATTTCTCGAAGGGGGTAAAGAGTGGTATAGAACTATAATGCCTCGTCAAATTCAAGATCCTTGTCATACCTTTATGATCAATTCATTGGTAGAAATTGAAAAGATGTTTATACTAGGTGATTGAGTATGTTTTATAGTTTGACTTATCATATATGTACTATATACCATAATTGTATGGCAACATTTTTTTGGGCATGATACTTGTGACATAGGCATTAAGCAAAGTCTCTTGCACTTACAACTATGACTCCATTATTCTATACAAAGGATGCTTTATTTATAGTGAGAATAGTACATGTCAATGGCTTTGAATACATACAATAATTCTTATGTTATTATATGACCCTATGAAAATTTAAGAGTTGAAAATCTTGATTTGGATTGTCTTTTTGTTCATATATGTTTGATGTGGTTATGGTATCGATATGATTATTTTTTGTCCTTAATATTTTAATGGCTTTTGTTCTAATAAATTCTATACTACTTTCACTAGCATTGTAAGATTTGATGTGCTCTTTCTATGGTGTTTTTGTCTAGGTGATTATAAGATCCTTTTTACAAGTGTGTAGCTATTTTCGAGCTACTAGCTTTTATAAAATGTATTTCATTTTCTTAACATGTTGAATTGAGTTAAGATTGAACAATGTGAAAAGCTTTTTCTTGTCTTTTCCTAATGCTCGCTCACTAAAAATTTTCGAAGTTAAAAATTCTTTTTAAAACAAAATTTTTTAAATGGCTTCAAGAAAGGGATAATTTTTTTTGTTGTAGTACATTTAATACTATTCAAGTTTATGATTTTCACAATTCATACACAATGGGTCATGCTCCTTTATTGCAAAGCTTTTCCTTCACAAAGTAATACATTAGATATTCATATTAAATTGGTATTGTTTTATGATTTCTTTTCATTGCTTTCATTTTAATATTCCTATATTACTAGAAAACTTTTATTGAACTATCATGTAAATATGATTAAGTATTGGATATATTCACTTTTTATGAAAATTTTGCATTCTAATAGGAGAAAACATGAACTAACTAAGTTTACATTCAGAGTGAAACACTTAGATATTGCCAATAGACCTTTCACTATGGTCAAAAAAGGAAGGAAAAATAATCGATATCAAGAAGGAAAGATGACATATCTAACTCCTTGAAGGACTTCAAAAAAATTGGAGGTAGTTTTAAAACAAACTAAACTCTTAAACATAAACGAAAATATCATTTGGAAACTCACTATTAATAGAAACTTTAGCACTCGATCAGCGTAGAAATCAACCAGTAAAAAAATTCTAATGCTAAATTCAAAGTAGAAGATTTGGATTTTTTAAAAGTGCATTTAAGCTATCATTTCCATTTTCAGATGTTTTAATAGTCATCTAAAATTCTCTGAGAGCTTAATAAAGATCAACTTTCAAAAGGATTCAAAGAGCCCTTACAACTCTAATGATGGCTAAATTGGCCTTGCAATTATATGTTGATAAAAAATAGGGCATATTCTATCTTTGCAAATACTCTTCAAACTAACCAAGTAAAAATAAGTAGAATTATCTACAAAATATTGCATTAGTGTACATAATGAAACAACAACATTTCTTGAAGAGAAGGCATTCCATTCTACCAACTTATTATTTTATGAGATAGATGGTTTGCTAATAACAAAAGTATCCATGAGGAAGTTAATCAACCTATAAACACATTATCAATGGTATCAAATTGAAGTGTTAAAACACTTTTACTTGCATTGCCACCACACAAACATCCTAGGAGAATAATCAAATGGCTCACCTTTGTTTAGATAAAGTTCAAATCTCATACATTAATATATTGTACTAGGTATGAAGCATCACCATATAGTATTAGTTCTAATGTGATGATAGATTTTTTTTACTTCACATGCAGTTAACTTCTATGATATGATATTCAATATAATACGATGCAAATGACATACTACTTACAAAATACCAGCATCATAATTGGTTGATTATCCTTATCTTATTTATCTGTAATTAGGCTTCATGGACATACTGAGTAAAATCATATCATCTTAAATGTAGGAATTTCAAATTGAAAGCAACAGAGATTTACAACAAGCTATCATTCACACTATTCATATTATAAGATCATCATGCCTTTTGAAACCATTTTCTTAAATATAAATGTAGCAAAAATTCAATAATCAAAATATCAAATGTATAGACAATTTATAATATAACAACACTCAAAATACTATCATGTTAAGATTCCAAAAGGTTTTGGCCATTCAAAACACAAAAGCATAAATATATTATGCTCAAAATAAAAAAACCATTTCAATCTACTCCATTCTCCACAAATAACTACAAAAGATTCATAAAAAACTCAGTAAGAAATAGCCAAGCTTAATTTAAATGTCTAATTGAATCATTTGTCTAACCAAAATAGTTGATGACAAAAAAATATCAAATTGACCACTACGGATGCTAAAATAAAGATGGTGAATTGTCCATCAGATCCACTCATTTTGATATCCTCTAGCATCTTACCATCGAACCCTTTCCTATGAAATCCAACAAATATATAAGGGGTTATACTTGGAGCCTCAAAAAGGAATTCTTAATCCATAACATAAAACTACTATTTAGCAGCCAAGAAGTTTGTTTGTAACAATTGAGTAAATCACACTAATAAATGAAATTTGTTTTTAACTATCACATGACATCATCATCAATATATATATATATATATATATATATATATATATATATATATATATATATATATATATATATATCTATCTCTTATATTGTGTCTTAGTTCCTCTTGTCTGCTTTAATAAAACCTTTTATCCATGAGAATCATGATAGGTCTTGGAACCTCTTTCACATGAGATGATCTAGCACTTATCAAAGGAGCGTTGATCACACGAGCAAACCCCATATTGTTCAAGAAGTCCTCAAAAACCATATGTGCTTCCCTCCAAAATATAGGATATTACGTGATTCTCCATGGGGTTAAATGTGTAACAATTCCCTCCAAGGACAACTTTTATGATCACATTTAGCCAATTCTAAAAAATAATATAATGCAATTTAGCACTAATCTCATAGGCTCAACCAACCATATGTAACTACCCCTTCATCAAGATAATAGAGTAGCTTTACTTACTTATCTCACGAATGAGCACGCATGATCAAGGATCCACTACATTTAAACCTCACTTGATCAAAGTAATGACCTTAAGGTGCAGCATCCTACTAACTCTATTCCATAACTATTAAGGATTCTTTAAGCCCTAAGTCAATTTAGGTTTTATACCCTAAGTTAATTTTCATTTATTTAATGTTATTATTAACTAAATACCATAGCATTTCTTCTAAACAATAATTTTTTTTTTATAACAACATAACATTTTTTATTGTGTTTATTCTTATCCATATTTTTCTTAAGACCATTTCTTATATCAGTTAACCTTAGTGTTTACAAATCTTTTCATTTTTCTCTTACGTTCCATTTATTGGTTATTATCATTACAATATGTCTATGTTCACACAGGTATTATTAATGACCATTATGTCCGAAAGGATACCATGAGTCACCATAACAACACTAATGCTTCTTCTAAGGCATCGCATGTCCGCACGGTCTTCATGTATGGTCCTATCATATACCCAAAGAGATTAAATAAACTTAGTCATGTTCTTATCCAAATGACCCAATCGACAAATGGTTCTAGCCAAAATTTTTACCATATTATTTCCTTGTTAAAACGTTGTTGCATTTCAAAGTCTTATTTTAAGCTCTTTTATTTTCTTTTAAGGCCTCAACAAGGAGCTTAACTAACAAAATCGTAGTTTAAAATATTCATAGAGCTCTGATAGTGGTATTTACTTAGCCCATCATTAAGACATTTGATTATAGATTCCTTTTTTGTGAATTAACTCTAAGCCATTAAGCAAAATTCCAAGACTAAGGTTTACTTACATAGCTATATCAAGGCACCTCAAATCTATAATTTAAGCTCTATTAGGGATAATCCATATAACCTTAAAGTCTAACCATAGCCTTAGCACTTCTAGTCATGACCAACTCTTTGGTTATCAACAATATGCCTTCATCTAAGGCCTTAGATCAAGCTCTCCAAAGCTTCCAACCAAAAACCAAGGGCAAAACAAACATACCATAGAAATCATCTTGATTCTCTTCAAGGGTTGAACTTGTGTGTCCCACGACATACTAGAGCCTTGACTCCAGGCTTTCAAATCAAACTTATGGTAAGAGATAATTTGCAATAAATTTTGATCTAGTGTATTAGTAATAGTTCTAAATTTCATATCATTATTCATCATCAAATAAATTTAATTTTTTTATATAATAGGTGGCATACTTCTATAAATGAGTTTGCAACAAATATGCACATTTATATCATGTTATAACATGAAATCGAATTAATGCTTTTGTTTTGTTGAGATTTTATATTTTTCATTGGCTACTACTTGGAAACACATTTGCATACACACTTGGAGTCTAATCTTTTGCATCGAAATAAAAAATAAAATAAGAAATCTTTTCTTTGTTTTGTGACCCATACAATTTAGAATTTGTTATGCTATGATTTAAATGTTTTATGACATTAATTGTACAAAACATCTCAATTATCATGTATTCTTTAACTAGAAATAACCATTTTAAATTCATCATGTTGTAAGTTCAATAAGTAAAGCTAAACATTCAAGCGTATCAATAAGAATTTGACTTATAATCATAATTTAGTTAATGTCAAACATTCTTGCATAATTCCTTTAAAATAATTGCATAATAAATGCATTATAAAAGAACATTATATTCTTATAAAAATACACATTTTTCATGAGTATAATAGGTTCCACTTTTGTAAAAACAAGGTTTGTTGAGCAAAATCAACATTATGTTAACAAAATCCAATTCCCTAGGTTCTACATGTCAATTTAATAAGATAATATTTTTCCAATCTTTCTTTGATCATACATAGATTTATTGCATGTTCAAAAGGGTCATCTTACCTAAAAAGGCATATAGATTTCTTCTCCTTGAATAGCTTTTTCTTGGCTTGAAAACTTGAACCCTCTTTCTTCTTGTTGTTTTTCATGGCTTATCATACTTTCCACCCTAGCATTCCAATAGTTAGCACTACCAAATCACCCTTATGGCCAGCATTTTGTAATACCCAAATAGAATCATCTTAGGGGCTTAAATTTACTTTTCCATACCTCCTGAAACCACACATTGTTTTTAAGAAAAACTAGTTTTCTTACTTTAAGCCATGGTTCACCCATTTATGTTAAACCTTACTTCATTTCTGCCTTTTTGGCTTGTCATATCAAGCTACCAAAATTTAGGAATCTTTTTACGATATGGCCAAAAGATATTTGACATCTATTCTTCTTTCTCATATATTTTATCTAAAGATATTCCTATAGGAAATACAAATCATTATCCTTTTTAAATCCTCTTATCATGACTAAACAACTAACAACTAATTTTGCAAATACTATCTATATCTTCATTTTTCAGTCAATACTTAATAATAAAGATAAGTTTTAACAAAGTAATACATATAAAATTACAAGATGATTTTAATGCTTGAAGCCTTATCATATAATGGCTTATGTTATATCACTCAAGTCTTTCTACTCAACCATAATTAAAATTCTCATATTTTAGATTTAAAAATTAAAATTTGGATTTATCCCTATTATAAATTTAAACATATTCAATTTGAATTTTAAATAATAATTAACCAGAAAAGACACACTTTTGTCAACTAGATTGAAATAATGTGGCAAAAAGTGTTGGCTATAGTAGTAATAAGATGGCACTTATAGAGTTTGGGTGGATATGCTATTAGATAACCCACATTGTTCACTTTAGGCTTGCTTCATGTCATTACACTTGCATTTTGACACTTTAGTGGGTAAATATGCTCCAAAAACTCTTTTCAAGGCCATGTACTATGATCATTATGGAACCTACAACTTTAGTTCAGTTTGTTTCTTTAATGTTTGAACAATTAATTTTGATGCATTTTCATCATGAACATTAGATCCATCAGCAACATCAAACATCTTGTACAAATTATTTTGATAATTCCACAACCATACGTCAGATTCGACACATGTAATGTATTAAAGTAATGCACTCTCAAAACTTTGTCCTGACATGTTGACATAATATCATAGTAATCATAATTTGTTTAAAATATGAACATTTTCTATGAGAAGTAACCATTCTAATTTGTCTTTATTAATCTAAAATGATGTGTCATAGAGGATTGGCATTACTATGCTGGTCTACTCAAATTTACTTATTTTAGTTCTGTAGCACGTTCAACAAAGCTGACCCACCCAATAAATATATGTAAGAAATGCGTGCTTGTGGTTAGATGTAGTTAGTCATTGACTCATCAAAATGAGCCCACTATTGGTAGAAATTATGATATAAAATACTTAATAAGACTATTGCAATCTCTTAAAGCATGTTCTATAAATAAACTTTAAGTGATATAAATTTGAAATGCATAAATGAATTGAATTGGAATTGGCTCAAACAATGTGTCAAAATAATTGAGGTATAAATTTATATTTAAGCATATGATTACAAATATCTAATAATGAGAATGTTCTAATTTTTTTATTGTAATTTTAGGAGGCAAATCACATTTTCTAGGAATTGGTAATGCTATTATTAATAAAAAAAGGTTCATGTTTTAATGCTTTTATTTAATAAGAGGATAATGTTCTCCCTTACCCAAGAGTAAATTTCTCTTTTGAAGAAAACATTAGGATAGAGAGAGTGTGAGGTGGGAAGAGAGGGAAGGGTTGGTTATTGAGGAAGAAAGAATGCATAACATGCCTTGTTTTATGGAAAAAAGGATGTTAGGAAAGGAAAGACTGAGCTTATGATTTTTTTCTTTTTTTGGTAAGACCAGCTTTTCAATGTAAGGATCCCACTCAAGCTTTCTCCATAAATAATAGCTACCTATAAGCTAGAATTAGGGTCAAAAGTGGTTTGATCCTATTAAAACTTTTCGATAAAAATTATCGTATTTGATGGTTAACAAGATCATACTTGTAAAACCATGACTATAAGCATTGGAATGTTTTCATGATAAGTGTAAAAAGGGAGGTGCATCAAAATCATATTAATGCAATTAGTGTTTTATTATTGTACGATGGTGGAATTTGAGTTTATAATATATTATCTATCATAAAAGTATGAAAGTCCTAATGGACGTATGACTGAGGTATTGCATTACATGTTGAATGATAGATCAAAATGGTGTGAAAAATGGAAAAAAATTGTACAATATTGTTTTTGATAGCTCAATAAACATTTGTTCCATGATTAGTTTTTTGATTACCATTAGGCATGAATTGTATAGATGAAATGTGATTTCCTTTTGTACGATTTGAAATTAGAAAAAAAAACTAAGTCATGTTTCTGTAATATGAAATAATAATTAGACTATTGCAATTATTTGATAAAAAAAGTTTACTTTGATCATTTCTTTGATCCGTAACGTAAGCCATTGATCGTGTTAGGTCATACTAGTGTGATACTTATTTGTGAAGCTCTTACTATATTATATGATATGGTTGATCTTACCATACAATATGATGACAACAAAGCAAAAGAAGGCTTTTTCTTAAACATAGCATTTAGAATGTATATTTATAATGCAAATTGAATTTTTATTAATAAAATAATAAAAATATAAGTGGATTATTAAATATCCTTTTGTTTTTTTTATTGAATGTTCGGTGACATGCTTTTACAAGGCATAACTTGCTCTTTACAAATGTTCTTATTTCAATATAGCACTCTATGATTATTGCATATAAAAATGAATATAGTTACACATGTATAATGGTTTGAGTATTTCAACACCATAAATTAGAAAAAAAAAAGAAAAAGCTAGAAAGAAAAAGAAGAAGCAAAAGAAGATAATATAGTGAGAGGAAAGCATGATATTATTTAGTGGCACCTTGACTCATGTCAGATATTTGGTTTACATCACCATTACTGTCATGTTGTTGAACCCTACCATATTGCTTTGTTTGACTATAACTAAACCTAATATTTATAATGAAGTTGGTCGAGTAATTTCTACATTTTAAATAACTTATGTTTATGTTCATGGGGGAACATAAAAAAGAGTAAATGTCAAATCAAAAAAAGATGATTTTGGTTAAAGTGCAAAACCACCAAGACGATTATGTTGAATTTAATTTTAGATATTTAATTTTTTATGACAAGATTGTTAGGTATAGTTAAATTTTTTTTTGCAAGGCATGAAAACAAAATTTTATCATCACCAAAAAATGATCTAAATTAGTCTTACAAGTAAAATGTTAGTCCTAATAATTTGATCATCTTAGACATCATCTTATGTTGAACAAATCTTTGAAAGCCTCCTTTAATGAGTTGTTGCAAAAATTAAATTTATAAAAACCTACTTCTGGTGAAGCTATGCCTAAACCTGCTAACTAATTTAGAAATCTAGTACGTAATGAAAGTGTCTGGAATGAGCATGACCCTTGAACCAATATCTTATTGTGTCAGGTTAGGAAATCACTACTAAATTTGTTATGCACTTATTGGCATGCAAGGGTATTTATCACATAAGCAAACTAGGGTGCAACCAACCTTACAAGTTCGATTGATTATAGGAGCATGTCTACTATCTCCCACAAAAAGATAGTGTGGGACAAAATTCACATTCATTTCTATACACATGGCTTTCAAATTGTAGAGGTCAATATGTGTTACTAAATATCATATTGAGATAAAAAAGTCTACAATTCCTTTAATTTCTTAAATCTCACAAATAGAAATCTAGCCATTCCACCATGCAATTTTCATGATCAAATAGTTGAAATTCATCTATCTTTCTAAATCACATAAATTAAAATATAATCATCTAATTTCAAAATAATTTTATGATCAAGTGGACAAAATAAAAAAAGCATATTTATATCTAGTCAATCCATCATATAATTTTTGTGATAACAGTCCAAGTTAAATGTTAACTCCAAAGCCATTAGTGTGATCATTTATCTTAATCAAATAAAAAATGGGATAGTCTCGATGATATTTGATGGATTGTAAGGGCAATTTTTTAAGCTTCCTTGAGTCACTGACCCATTTTTTTGTGTAACAATGGCTTTCAAATAGTAGTTACTGAAATCGATCTATTCAATCCATAATGGCTAAGTGGAATGTTTAGTAATTATTATTAATTGTCATAATGCGTTTATAAATAATAGATTTTTTAACATGGATGATTGATTAAAGAGAGGAAAATAGTACACGTTATTAAGTTTAAGCCTTAGCAACAATTGCTCGCTATTATTTCCAATTGCTGCATTATACATTTTCAATGCTTTAACTTTACTTTCTACTTCAATGGTATAAGAATTTATTATTTTATTTCATAATTTATTTTTTTAAAAAGATACACTTTTTCTTTCTTAAATATTACTTCCAACATAATATTATTTTGCACATCAAACTCAAACTTTTGTCATTACAACTGTTCTTTTTTTGCTTTTTTTATTCAATGTGAGACTACATAACCTATTTAATTTATTTCATTATTGTGAGGTGAAAGGCATATATTTGTTACCTTTTTTTGTTGCCTTATTTTTGTTGGAGGAGAGGGTGGATTTAGGCTTCAATTTAAGTAGAGCTACAAAAAATTTTGTTATGTACTTTGTGATTGTTTGAAATGTTTCATTTCAAAAAGTTGATTTTAAATTTAAAAATTGTATTGTATTTTAAATTAAATTTTAAAGTCGCAAAAAAACGTTTATAATGATTTACCAGAGCATATTAAACAAAATAAAATTATTACTTTAAAGAAATTTTTTAAATAATTTTTTTAGATGTCAAACTTTTCGTCCCAAGTAATTTGCTCCTCTTTTTGTTAACCATGCTTCAATTGGAATAAAACAATTATCATTCGACTAATCTTGATGAGCTTTATCTAATTAAATATTGATTTCTACAAGATTTTTTCTTATATTTTTCTCTGCTTTAGGAGAAGTTTTTATTCATAACCTATTTGGCCGTTAAGGATATTGCACTTAATCACTTTGATAACATGGGATGCACTTTATCATTTAATTTTTTCCATTTCTTGAAAATTGTTTTTTAATTTGATTATATTACAATTAAATTCCAATTTTTCTCGAGTCTACCCATGATAGCACTTTGATTTGCTTATATTACATTTGCTCAATTTAAATCATTTAAGCATTAGAACATTTACTTTGTATTAAAAATAATAATGTACAATTTTTTATACTTGTTTTCTTTAATAAGTTGTGGCAATACTAAATAAGGTTTGATCGAAAAGAAAAAATATTTTTAGCCTCATCTCAATGTGCTCTAGGGATTTAAATATAAATTTTAAAATTTTTAATCATTTTAAATTCTAAGGTTTTAGCACACTTTACAAGACTAATAGAATCATAGTTAATTTAATGATCAAAGAAGTTATAGTCAATCTCTTTATTGTCTTATAATGCAACATTTTTGTAAATTAATCTCATTGCTCAAATATTTTTTTATTTTAGTTTTTAAATTACAATGAATCACTAAATCTACTCACATATAACCTTTATCTTTAATTTTACTTTTTTACTTTTACTAAATTTTTAGATTTTCAACTATATAATTTATTTATTTAATATTAAAATTAAAAAAAATTATAATTTTTGATTAGTTATTTTCGTAATTTGTAGTAATTCAGAACAAGTTCTAATCGAAACGTAATAAACATCACTAGGCACATCTCGACAAGCTCTATCAAATTAGATATTAATTTTTTTATGTTTTAGATTATTTTTCTAAGCTTTGACACACTTTACTAAACATTTTGATTAATAACTTATTTGGTGATGGATGACGTTATGTTTGATCTCCATAGCACCATGTAATGCTAGTTTCCTCCATAATTAATCTCACTTCAAATTTTTTTATTTGGTTATATTATGACAAAAATCTTTTTTTGTTATCATGTGACCCTGATATCCTTTTTGTTTTGTTATATTATATCGCATAAATTTGTGTTATTTGAGGTTGAACAATTTTTTCTTATTATTAAACTAATAATTGACTATTATTTAAGTTACTGTAGTAATTTGTAGCAATTTACTAAAAATTTTACATGCTTCTAGAAGCATTTTAATTAAAACTTGAATTGGAGGGCAAGCATGTTATAATCATTGTCATTAATATCATGCTTCTAGACAACTATTTGTTTCTATTTTTTTAAAATTTTTTTTCTGTGCCTTCGACATGTTTTGTGAGACATTTTAATTAATATCATATTTGATGACTGACAAGTTTTACTTGATGTTCGTTATATCTTAAAGTGCAACAAACCTAAATAATTTAATTTATTTCTTAAAATATTTCTCTTTTATTTGTTTATTATATTGTATGACTCTAAATCTCCTCTCTTTTGACCTTTACATCACAAAAATTTAGTTATGATACATGGCTTCGTTTAATCTCATTTTATCTTTAATATATATTTTTATTTAACATCTTAAAATAATTTATTACTTTTTGTGACTTTTTTTAGTAATTCAGAGTAATTACAAATGAGATCCAATAAAGGAAAAATAAAGGATGTTGTACTTTTTTCTATTAGGTTTATTCAATAAAATATTCATTTCTATATGTTAATCATTTTATTTTTTTTGGGTTTTGTATAGTTTAGGATACATTTTTATTCAAATCCACTTTAACGATCAAGGTTGTAACACTTGACCTACTTAGTTTCCCATATTACAATAATCTAGTACAATTTGTCTCATTTATTTGATTTTTTAACATTATTTGATAGATTACTATGTAACTCGAAATCTTTATCGTTATATTTCTTTGAAAATAATTCATTACATTTCAACAAATTTTCTTTTTTCAAATTTTATTATATTTTTAGCTAATGTTAAAACAATATTTTGTTATAATTTATTTATTTAATTTAGTATTTATATCAATTCTCATTCAGATTAGATTGAAATGTAACAAATATTATTGAATTCACATAGATGAGCTCTATTTAATTAAATATTCATTTTGATATTTTGAAATGCTTTATTTAATATGATTATGGAATTTTTTATTAGAAATTTTAAATAGTATATGATTGAATAATATAAGAATTCAATATTCCCTAAACAATTGTATAATTTCCTCAAATATTTGTCTTAAAGTTTCTAATTCAATAACCTAACTATCATTCTCGTCTTTAGTAACCATTATATTATTTTGAGTTGGAAGCATTTAACATTATTTTTTTTTCATTTTTTATCAATTAACAATAATTCCAAATGGGTTATGATTAACACAAAACAATTATAATTGGATTCATATCAACAAGGTCTATCCAATCAAATATTCAATTATACATTTTAAATATTTTATTTTCTTTCATTTTTCAATGTTTTAAGAGTCATTTTTTCTCGTATCCCATTTGGCTATCGAGGATGTTGCATTTGATCTCTTTGGTACCTTGGTAAGAAACTATCTTATAAAATTGATCTCATTTCTTTAAACTATTCACTATAAATTGGTAAAATTATTATATGCCTCTAAGTCTCCGCTCGTGTGTCCTTTTTATCACCTTTATTTAGTTAACATACATTTCTTTAATTTTTTGTTCTCAATTATGACATAAATTAACTTAATATTTACATAAAAATTCATAATTAATAAGGCATATTTACTTTCATATTTTTATATAATTCAAAATGAGTACCCATTATGAGGACAAAATGTCATTAGCTCATCTGGACGAGCTCTATCAGTTTAATTATGAAATTTCTAATTTTTAGTAATTTTATTTTATGAAACCTTGCATCCTTTATAAGTTATTTTGATTCTTTCATGATTTATTGATCAAGAATGTTACTTTCAATCTTCTTAGTATCCTAGAATGCAAGTTTCTTATATGCTCTATCACATTTCTTTGACCTTTCAATTTTTATATCGTTATGAAAATAGCGCTATTGTAATCATCTCTAAGAGCTCCATCCATTAGATATTCTATTTAAAATTTTTATGATTTTCGTTCTATCGTTTTTGTATTTTAATGAGAAATTTTAATGCATGCTAGATTTTAGGATATTGGATATTACGTTATATCTTTGAAGTGTCTTATAATATAACTTTCTTATAAAATTTGTTATGTAACACTAAATCTTTTCCCATGTGGTCTATAAATCACTTTAATTTTACTATATTATACTTAATAAATTTATCTAATTTTAACTTTAATATATTTTTTCCAATTCTTAACTACTAAATTTTTCATAATGTTTGACTATTTAATTTTATAATTTCTATAGAATGTAACTAAGCATGATAGAGACAAAACAAAGGTCATTAGACTGACACCAATGACCTCTATCAAACAAAATATTTTTTTTATATTTTACAACATTTATTTTCTATAATTTTGGCATTATTTATGGGACTTTTTAGCTCAAACAAAACTTTTCTATACAAGATGCTGCCCTTTTTCTACTTAGAATCTTGGAATAAAAGTTCTTAGCAAAATTTATTTCATGTTTTAAAATGCCACACTTTGATGTTGTTTTTCTACCAGGAAATTTAATGTCCTCTATTGCGATTATTACATCTCTTTGATTTTGTTCACGAGACTTGATAACCACTATCCAATTAAATGATCATTTCTATATTTTTTTTGTATATTTTTCCTCTTTAAATTTGGCACATTTTATGAGAAAGCTTTATTCATACCTAATTTGATGATCTCTTCAACATAATGGAGTACAACCTTTTTATATAATTTCACTCAATGATTTTTCATTTTTAATTTGATTTCGTAATATCACTTTTCTCAATAAAGTTTATCATTTCTAACTGTTACATCAATTTGTATGGGTATATTATATTGTTTTTATTTATTAGATTTTAATTTTAATAATTATTTAATTAACATTAAAATAATAATTCTATTTATTTTTGTTGTTTTATTAAATAATTCGAAGAAATGAAAAATAAAGTCTAATTAAGATAAAAAAATGTCTTTTTACTCATTTTATTATGTTGTGTCTATCTATATTTTTTATCAATATAAATATTTTGTTCTCTATTTTTTGATTATTTTAGGAGACATCTAGATTTGTACAAAATTTGTTGATTAGGGTGTTGCACATTATCCCCCAAGTATCTTAAAATGCAAACTTCCCTTACAATTTATCATATTTTATCAAAATGCTTTCTTTTATTTGATCATATCAGTTTCTAACACTAACTCTATTATCATTTAACTTTTACATCCTTTTGATTTTTTTATATTATGTTTTCTTAATTTATATTTTTCTATATGAGGTACAACATAGATGAAGTGAAAGCCATTAGACTTGGATCAAAATGTCGTTTTTAACAAAATAATCATTTCTATATATTGAAATATTTTATTTAATATTACTTTGTTGTAGGTCTTTTTTATTCTCAATTGATTTGATGATTGAGGATGTCACATGTGATCTCCTCACTATCTTGGAATACAAAATTCTTATACAATTTATTTTAATTTTTTAAAAATATGATTTTTATTTTATTATATTCCTATGAAACTTCATAGTGTCTCTCTTGTGGTGATTCAATTACAATGATCTTATTACACTAAATTTGTTAAATTTACCTTATTGTAGCTTTAATATATAATACTTTGCATTAAAAGTATAATTTATTAGCATTTAAACTTATTTACTTTGGTATTTCATAGAAATTCCAATGATATTGAATTGGAACAAAAAAATGTCATTGAACTCTTTTCTTTGAGCATTGCAAATAAATTTTCATTTCTATATTTTAAAAAATATTCATGCTTATTTCATTTATTTGTTTATATTAGGTTTCCTTAATTTATCTCATTTAGCTAAAATTAAAATAGTAGTTTTTTTATTTATAGTTTTTTTTACATTAGTAATTTGTTGTAATTCCAAATGGTGTTTGATCAACTTCAAGTAAACGTTATTGGACACTTCACTATTAGCTTAATCCATTCAAATATTCATTTTTTATATTTTTTAAAATTTTAATTTCTATTACATTGGTACTCTTTATGAGACACTTCGATTTGTGATTTATTTTGGCCATCAAGTACATAATGCTCAATCCTTTTAATATCTTGGAAGGCAATTTTCCCACATAAATTATCATTTTTTAAAATTTTTGCTTAAATTTATTTTTTTTTAAAATGTAACTCTAAATTAACTATTATGCTATGTTTATAACACCTTGATTTTGTTTTTCCAAATTACTTCAATTTATCTCATTTTAGAATAAATATATATTTAATTAATACTAAAAAAAATAATTTGTTATTATTTTTTCTTCAAACAATTATTTATAATTCCATACCATGTCCAATCGAGATGAAATAAATGTCATTGGACTAGTCTGGATTAACACAATCTAATTTTATAATCAATTGAATATTTAATATATTATATTCTTTATGCCTTTACGTACTTTACAAGGCATTTTCAGTTCTTGATAAGTTTTTTTATAAAAAGTGCTCCCTTTGACCTTTATTGTGTTTTGAAGTGTATATTTCTCATATAATTAACCTCATTTTTTTAAAGTTTTTTCTTTTATTTAGATATATTTCTATGTAACTTTAAATCTCTTCTAATATTATAATTAGTTCATGTTGAATTGGTTTTACTAATTTTTGTGTAACTGTTCATCTCATCCCTTGTGATATATACATGACTTTTTGCGAGATAATATTACATTGCTTCAAATTTGGGCACCCTTTATGAGACATTTTGACTTGAATTTTTTTTTAGGACCAAGGATGTTACAATCAATGTCCTCAGTATGTTGGAATGAAACTTTCACATGTCATTTATGTCATTTCTTTTTATTTTAAGCTTTAATTTAGTCATACAACTATAAAACTCTAATTACCATTTCATGTGACTTTTACATTTTGACAAGCTCTATCCAATTATATAATCAATATAATATTTTTTTAAACGATTTTATTTCTTTATTTTTCTAGACTTCCAAGAAATTTTGAGTTTTTCTTGATTTGATAACTAATCTTGTTACTCTACAGCTCTTTAGTATCTTGAAGTACAACTTTCTTATATGATTTATCATATTTCAACAAATTTTTGGCTTTGATATTTTTTAT
Source organism: Vanilla planifolia (assembly GCA_023846275.1). NCBI lineage: Eukaryota > Viridiplantae > Streptophyta > Magnoliopsida > Asparagales > Orchidaceae > Vanilla > Vanilla planifolia. The sequence continues at coordinate 1,250,619 of JAIUJO010000063.1, read as the reverse complement.
ATTGCTTCATATTGTCCTTTATATTACCTTATTTTTCAATTTATAGGTATTCTAGATGAAGTATAATTTAGATAAAGTAGATGTTATTAGACTTATCTAGATGAGCTCTATTCAGTTCAATATTCTTTTTTAATTTTTTTTAAATATTTTATTTTCTAGGGCTTTAGAATGCTTTATGAGGTATTTTGATTCATATATGATTTGATGATCAAGGATGCAACACTTAAACATCTTTACTATCTTTAAATGTAACATTACACTACAATTTATATCATCTCAAATTAATACATAAAAAAAAAATATAAAAAATAATTTTTTATTAATTATGTTTATTTTTATGTTCGTAATAATTCAAAAAGATGTCATAATGTGTTGAAACATATGTCACATGACTTGTGACGATAAGGTCTATCTAATAAAATCTTTGTTTTTATATTTTATTAACATATTTTATTTTTGAAGATTTTAACAAAGTTTATGTGATATTTTTAATTATACTTAAATTAATGGATGAGGATGTTTCCCTAGATCTATTTATTTTTTTTTAATTAAACTTTCTCGTATGATTTATATGATTTTTACAAATAGTTTTCTTTAATTTGGTATTGTTATTTTGAACCACTAAATTTCTTATTGTGTGACATATATAGATCTTTTCTTTGGTTATAACATATTGCATTAATTTATGAAAATTCATTTTTATAATAAATTTACATAATGTTAAAATTATAATTTATTTTATTTACCTTTGACTAATTTTTTAATTATCATGAATTTAGGAAGAGGTGCAATAAAAAAACAAAATGTCATTACACACATCTAGGCTAGCACCATCCAATTAAATATTCAATGTTATTATTTGAAATATCTTATTATGATTTGGTATAACATATGATAATATTTTATTCATACTGTGTTTAATGATAGAAGATATTACAAACAACCTTCTTAATATATTAAAATACAATTTTCCTCAACAATTTATCTAATTCCTTAAGATGTTTCACTTTTATTTATTTATTTCATTATGAAACACTAATTTTCTTCTTGTGTGATCTTTAACTTACTTTTACTTACATATATTTTTTGTTGTAATTCTAATAGAGGTCTGATTAAGTTGAAAAAACATTCCTTGGCTAACCTTAATGAGGTACATCTAATTATATATTTATCTTTATATTTTTAAGATATTTAAGTTTCTAAAACATTGGCATGTTAATGAGATATCTGTACATTAATCTTATTTTAGCATCAAGAATCTTATATTTGATCTCCTTAGTATCACATAATGAAACTTTTTCATAGAATTTATTTTGTTTTTGAAAGATTTTTTTATTAGATTTTGTTATATTACTGTTTAACTCAAAATTTCTTAAATTAGTCCTATTTTGTTATAAAAACATTGCTATAATTTATGTCATTTTAGCTTTAACATCTGTTTAATTAATTTTTAAATAATAATTTATAATTATTAATTATTATATACTTCAGTACGTCTTATTGCATGTTTATCACGATATTTACTTTAATACATCAAACATCGATAGACTCAAGTCGATGACTTCTATCCAATTACATATTCATCTATATATATATAAATATTTTTTTGTTTGTTCTTGCATGCTTTACTAAACATTTTTAGTCATACTTATTTTGACATTCAAGGATGTTAAAGTTGATCAATTTATTATATTGGAGTGCCACTGTCACTTAAATTTTAACTCATTTCCTTAGATGTTACTTTTTGATTTAGATATATTACTATAAAATAGAAATTTTCCTACTATGTGACATTGAAATCTTCATGAATTGGTTATAATATAATTTTTTAATTTATATTATTTCAATTATTATATAGTTTTTAACTTTTTATCAAATTACTAATTTATTATTATTAAATTTTGTTCATAACATTCCTACTTAATTAATATTAAAATATTGATTTATTATTATGCAAACTTTTGTTTTTAATTTATAATTATTACAATTTAGATCTAATAGAGAGATAAGAAGATATCCAGAATTGTCTCCACGATATTTTAAAAACTAAAAAGTCGTCTATATTATTTTAAAAAAATTGAAGATTTTTGTTTACATGTAATGAGCCATTTTAAGGGATACCTTGTTTTACCATTTAGGATAATACACTCAAGCTCCATCATATCTTTGAATACAACCATATTATATTATTGATCTCATTTATTCAAAATTCCTGTTTTATTTAATTGTATTGCTATGTAACTCAAAATCAATTATTTATAATCATTCACTTGTATAATTCACAATAGCTTCATTGGAGGCCTCATCGAGATGAAGAGAATGTCATCAGACTCTTCCTGAGATGCCCATCCAAGTGAAAATTCATATTTATATTTTTTTAATGCTTACTATGATTTTTGGATGTATCTGGACATATTTTGTTTTTAAAATTGTTTTATGATTGAGACATAATTATGTTTTATTAATATGAAACTATTATAGTAGACTTATGTAACTTTTATATCACATTGATTGTGATATATTACATTATCTCAGTATATCTCATTTTTGCTTTGGTATATATTTACTTAACATTAAAAAAAATCTTTTTTTATTTTTTTAATTATTTAATTTTTTAATTTGTAGTAGTTCTAGAAGTGGTTTAATTGAGCCAAAGCAAATGTAACTAGACTTCTCTCATTGATATTTATGCAACTAAATATTTATTTGTTTATTTTCAAATATTGTTTTTAGTGTTTTGGCATGTTTTTCTAAGCAAATAAATTCGTAGTTACTTTGGTAGTCAAGAATGTTACAATTGAACTTTTTTTTATCATCGAATACAATATTCACATGCATTTTAAGTCATTTCTTCAAAGTTTTTTTTGATTTTCGTTGTATGACTAAAAACTTTAATTCTGATTATTATGATTTCTACATCACATTGATGAGATATGTTACATTTCATTAATTATCTAATTTCATCTTTAACATGTATTTACTTTTTATTAAAATAATATTTTATTATTTCTTAAGTTTATTTGCTTTGGTAATTAGTAATAATTTAAAATGAGGTGTAATGTAGACGAAACAAATGTGATTGTACTCCTCTTTTTGTACTCTATTAAAATAAGTACTTATTTCTATATCTTTATAAAATTTATTCTTCTATATTTTTACATGTTCTGTGAGATATTATGATTCATAATAGATTTGGTTATCTACTATTTACATTGTATCATCATAGTATCTAAATATGAAACTTTTCTATACAATTTATATCATTTTTTTAATTTTTTTGTTTGATTTACTTATATATGATGAAACTCAAAATTTTCACTCATGTAACATTTATATTTATTTGTTTTCATTATATTACAATTATTTATTAACTTAATTAACTCTAACATAAATTTAATTAATAATAAAATGTTAATTTATTTGTATTTATGTTTCTTTATTTTTTTGAAATCATAGAAATTCTAAACTAGGTTTGATTAAGATCAAATAACCATCATTAGGCTCATTTAAATGAGATCTATCAAATTTAAATTTTTTTCCTAATTTTAAGATTTTTTATTTTCTAAAAGTTTGTCATGCATTTTATTTATTCCCATGCAATCTTTACATCACTTTGATTTGTTTATAATACATTGCTTTTCCTAGCAAACTCCAATAAAGAACCAAGAAATATCATTCAACTCATCTCAACAAGTATTATCCAATTAAATAATTATTATACCATTTTTAAATATTTTATGTTTTATGGTTTTGGCATGCTTTGTTAGAAATTTTTCTTCACTCGATTTTATAATCAATGACGTCAGAATGGATGCACACTATAGCTTTGCATATAATAGTCGCATTCTATTTAATTTATTTCTTTTAATTTTTTGCTTTAAATTAGTTATACTACTATAAAAGTCAAATTCTTCTATCATGCGCACTTACGTAACTTCTACATTATTATGTTACATTATTTTAATTATTGTTCTTTTAGATTTAGTATATATCTAATTTATATTCAACGAATAAATTATTATTATTTAAGTATATTTGTTTTTTTTAATTTGTTGTGTTTTGCAATGATGAGTAATGCTGACTGAATATGCATTGTTGGACTTATTGAGATGACCTCTACCATATTAAATTTTTTTCTATAATTTTTAAAAATTTTGTTTTCTATTGCTTTAGCCACATCATGTGACATTTTTGTTTATATAACATTTGATGATTAGGAATGTTATATACAATCTACTTAGTATCTTTCTATACACCTTTATCATATAATTTATAATATTTTATTAAACTTTTTGCATTAATTTAGTTACATTACTGTGTTGCTCTAATACTCCTCCGATGTGTTTTTTATATCGATTTGATTTTGTATATTAAGTTGTTTCAATATTTTCTATTTTCGCTTTAATATGTATTTGGTTAATTTTACAATTAAATAATTTACCTCAATTTAAGCTATTTTAGTTTGGTAATTTGTAGTAATTGTAAATGATTCTTACTCAAGAAAACACCAAAATTTTTAGACTAGACACGATGAACTTTATCTAATAAAATATTCAATTTTAAATATTTTAATCAACACCCTTAATAACTTTGAAAGCCAGTTTCTCATAAAATTTATCATATTTTTAAATATTGTTAACTCAATTTGTTATAATAATACTAAAATTTCAATATTTCCCCTTGTGATGTTTATGTTGCCATAATTTTGTTGTATTACATTGCATCAATTTTTGTTATTTCATCATTAATAGACATTTTTAGAAAATAATAAAGTAAAAAAATTTTTATTTACATGCTTGATTAATTTTTTACTCATAACAATTCCAAATGATGTCTTATTTAGGAAAAAGTAAACTTTACTGGACTCATCTTACTTAGTTTTATCTGATTCTAAGGTCTTGCCCCATTTATGGAGATTATTTTTTCTTATTTTATTTGATCTTAAAGAATGTCACATTTAATCTTTTTAGTGTCTTGGAATTTAACTTTTCTTCGCAATTTATGTCATATATTAAAAATTTTCATTTCAATTTAGTTAAATTACTATGTTTTTCTCTCTTTCTTGTTTGTTTTGACCTTTACACAACTTTTATTTTTAAATATTGTATTCTCTAATTTATGCCATTTTAACATTAATTTTTTATTTTAATATCAAAATAATTTGTTACTATTATTTTATTTTCTATTTTGTAATACTCGAATTGAGTTTCAATTAAGAGTAAGAAAATTTTAATGGACTCATCTCATGAGCTTTATCTTATTTAATATTAATCTTCATATTTTCAAATTTTTTATTAGTTTATTTTTTATTTTTATAAGATATTTTTATTAGTACCTGATTTGTTCATTAAGGTTGTTACATTGCATCTCTCTTGTTTCTTGGAGTGTAACTTTTCTGTATAATATTTATCATTTTTCAAATTTACCACCTTGAGTTTGTTATATTACTTTGAAATTCAAAAATGTTCCTTTAATTAAATTATATATACTTTGTTTTATAAAAATGATTATTTTTTGTTTATGCATATTTAACTTGGTACTTCATATTAACACCAAATGATATATATTGGACATGTAATAATGGTCCTCAGAGTCATCTGAATGACATCTAGCCAACTATGTATTATTGTTAAATTTTTTAAATATTTTATTTTCCATGGCTTTTGTCAATTTTATGAGACATTTTTATTTGTAAATAACTCGATGATTGATAATGTTAAACAATATCTTTTATATTATCAGTAATGCTAATTTCCAATGTAATTAATGTCATATCTTCAAATCTTCAAAGCTTTAGGTTTTTTGATATTTCACCATGTAAAGATTTAATCTCTTGTAATGTTACCTCTACATCACATTGATATTGTTACATTAGATTACTTTAATTTATCGTATTTGAGCTTTAATTTATATTAACTTAGAAATTAAAAAATAATTACTAATATCTTTGTTTTTTAAATTTTATAATCAAGTATTTATATTATTTCTTTTATATTTTTATTTCATTATATTAATATAAAACTCTATTCTTATTTTCATGTTAACTTTTACATTACTTTGATTTGTGTATATTATGTTGCTTAATATAATTTAAGCTTTAATTTATAATAAAGAATACTAAAATAATTGGTTAGAATTCTCTGCATTTTTTTATTTTTAAAATTTTATGGAAATTCCAAATAATGTTTGATTAAGACAAAACAAAAAATGTTGAGGTCATTTCAAAAAGCTCCATCACCTAAAATATTAATTGTTATATGTTTAAGTTTTTTTGGCAAGTTTAATGAGTATTTTCTATTCATAACTTTTTTTTTTGATCGAGGATGCTATAATAGATCGCCGTAGTATCTCAAAATGCAGCTTTTCTTATGGAATTTCTTTTTTAATTTTCTACTTTAATTTAGCTAAACTACAAGAATTTATGAAGCTTCTCTCTTGCGATTTTATTTTGCATTAATTGGTTTTCATTACATAGCTTCAATTTACCCCATCATATTTAATTTATATAGGGGCAGCATTGAATTATTAATTTATTATTATTTTTCTTTATTTACCATTAGATTTCGTGGTACCATTGAATGAGGTCTAATAGAAATGAAACAAGCATTTATGGACTTGTGTCAGTGACCTCTATCTAATTAAATATTCAATTTACTTATTTTATATCTTTTATTTTCTACGATTTTTGTGCATTTTATGAGACATTTGTTTTATTTCCAATTTTGTAGTAAAGGATGCTACACTAGATCTCTTAGAAATTACAAGGTACGACTAAATAACATGCAACAAACGTCATTCAAATTGTCATGATGAGTTCGATGGAATAAAATGTTCCTTTCCAAAATTGTACATATTTTGTTTTCAATAGATTTGGCATGATTTATGGGACACTTTCTTTTTTTTCTTGATTTCAAGATCAAGGACTCTACATTTGACCACTTTTATACCATGAAACGAAATTTTCATTCATAATTGATTTCTTTTTTTTCCAATTTTTTCTTTTATTTTACTATATTACTATAGAATGTAATTGTCCTTCCTTCTTAAATTAATATTAAGGTGATAAATTTTTTATTTATTCTTAATTAATTTATTATTTCACAATAATTTTAAATGAGGTTCAATTCACATTGTTCAAATAATTTTTCACAAACTTGATGAACTTTATCATATAAAATATTTATTTAAATATTACTAAATATTTTATTTTCTATTTTTTGGCATATTTTTTTTGTAACACCATATCTTTTGAGTAATTTTGAATGCTAATACGATATATAATTTATCGTATTTATTCAAAGTTTATGTCCTTATTTTCTCATGTTACTATTTAACTATAATCTCTACTCATGTGGCCTTTGCAATTCTTTCATTTTGTTATACTATATTACTTTAATGTCTCTTATTTTAATTACAATATATATATATATATTTAATATTAGCAAAGATTATTTTTTTATTATTTATGCTTAATTACTCTAGTAATTTGATGTAACTCGAAAAGGTTCAGAAAAACAAAGTTAGGTTCATCATGTTAACCTTTATCAAATGAAATAAGAATTTTAATTTTTAAGTTATTATATTTTTTAGCATTTTCATATACTTTACAAAATTTTTGTGTTGTTATCCAATCTGATAGTCGAGAATGTTGCTGTCGATCTCCCTATATCTTGTAATGCAACTTTCTCACAAAATTTGTCTCAATTCTTCAAATTTTTTACTTTATTTAGATTTACTACTATGTTACTCTAAATCTCCTCTCATACCTTCCATGTGTCATTATGACTTGGTTGTAGTACATTGCTAAAATTTATCTCATTTTAGCTTTAAAATATATTCACTTAGTATAAAGTAGTAATGTATTATTATTAAGCTTATTTCCTTTATTAATTCATAGTAATAATGTGATATTTATTTTTAATATTTTTATTTTCTAGTTTTGGCCTATTTTATGAGACATTTCTTCTCATATCTAGTTTGTCTATCGAGATTGTTATACTTCATCTTGTTAGTATTTCAGAATGCAACATTCTCAAATACTTTTTAAAATTTCAACATTTTTGCTTCACTTTTAGTGTACTGTAACGATCTAATTCTCCTCTCATGTGAACTTTACATCGCTTTGATTTGGCTATATAATATCTTTTTATGTAACTCATTTTACATTTAATATGAATTTAATTTATATTAAAAATAATAGATTTTTTTTATGATAATTTAATTATATTCATAAAAATTCCAATTGAGATTTAATAAAAAATAAACAAACATTGTTGCACTCATCTTGACATGCTCTCTCTATTTAAATTAAATTCTATAATTTTAAATATTTTGTTTTTATATCTTTTTATATTTTTTGTGATATTTTGATTCATGCCATCTTTGTTGATAGATAATATTACTCTCAATCTCCTTCATTCTTCGAAAGAACCTTTCTAACATATTATTTCTTATTTTTTATATGTTTCTTTTTTATTTAGATATATTATATTGTTACTTGAAATCTCCTTTAGTGTACCTTTCATATCACCTTGATTTACATAAATTAATTAATTTAATTTGTTTAATTTTTTAATTCTTTTTTTACTTAGTATAAAAATATTTTGCTAATTTTTGTGCATGTTTTCTTTGGTAATTAATATTAATTCCAAATAAAGCTTAATCGTGATGAAACATTGGTCGTTACAATCGTCTTGGTGAGCTCTACCTTATTAAATATTCATTTTTATATTTTTTAAATACTTTATATGCTAAAGGTTTTACATAGTTCACTAAAAATTCCATTTTGTGCATGTTACGATTATCATGGATGCTACAATCGATCCCCCTTAATATCTTGAGATTCTATGTTTCAAAATAGTTTATTTCTTTTCTTGAAATGTTTCTCTTACTTGCTTATATTATAGTAAAACACTAATTCTCCTTCAGGTTTCTCTTTTATTTGCTTTTATTTAGCTATATTACATTACTTTAATTTATCTTGTGTCAACTTGATTATATGTTCTCTTAATATAACCAAAATATTTTTATTGTTAATTTTACTTTTTGAATTTTTTAATTCATAGTAATTCAAAGTAAGATCATTTCAAAATGAAATAAACATAATTGTATTTCTCTATATGAGTTGTTCTATCAAATTTTCTTTTCTAAAATTTGTAAATTTATTTTTTTTAAGGAATTTTATATTTTACTTTACACTAGATTTGATAATCAAGGATGTTACATTCATCCTACTAAGCACCTTGGAATCAAACTTTATTATAAAATTTATCTTGTTTAATTGAGGTTTACTCTATGATTTTTGATGTTGTTATGTTACACTAAATCTAACCTATATTACTATTAACTCTTCTCAACGTTAATATATACTTACTTGGTATTAAATAAGAAATTTATTACAATTCAGAGCTGTTCCAAACACAGATATGTTAGACAAAAAACAATTACAGTCAACAAATCTTGTAGTGCTGAAATAGATTAATTTTTTACTATTTTAAATTTATTTTTTTTATATTTTTGGTAATCTTCATGAGACATCTCGAACAATGAATGATGTTGATAATGGAAGACTTTATACAAAAATTCATTAATGCCTAAGAATGAAAATTTATAGTGTAATTTAACTCACTTTTTATAATTTCATTTTTCTCAATTCGTTATGTTTTTATGTAATAGTAAATCTCATCTTAAGTAACATTTAAATCAATTTAATTTTGATATTATAGATTCAATAAATTTATCTCAATTTTTAAAAATATTATGACTTAAAATATCTGAGAAGTTATTATTACTTATGATTATTTTGTTGTAATACATTGTAAGGCCATTGGAGCTTTCATGAAGACAAAACAATTATAATTGGACACATCTGGATGAGATTTCTCCAATCAAATATTAATTTCTACAAGATTTTTTGTTCTTGTATTTTGATATTCTTTAAGAGAAATTTTTATTCATATCTCATTTGACTATTAAGAGTATCATACTCGATCATTTCAATACCTTGGCATGGATTTTATGGTATAATTTTTGTAATTTTTTCAAACATTTTGCTTAATTCGATTGCATTACTATGAAACTCTAATTCTTTTCTCATGTACCCCTTATACAAATTTGATTTGGTGATATGATTTTTTTTAATTTATCTCTATTTAGCATAAGTAATCATTTTCTTAGAATTAAAATAGTTATATACTATTATCGATGGTCATTTACTACCATAAGTTGTAATTCTGATGAAGGTTCATAAAAGAATTATATTTGGACTCATCTCAATGAGCTCCATGGAATTAAATGTTAATTTTTAAATTTTTGAACATTTTAACTTCCAAGGTTTTGTACACTTTACAAGATTAATAGTGTCATACTTGATTTGATGATTGAAGGTGCTATAATTGATTAGTTTTTTATCATTAGTTTTTCCCACCTTTTTTAAAAGGTTTTTACTTTATTTAGTTTTATTACAATGAATCACAAATTTTTCTCTTATGTGACGTTTACATTTGTTTTGTTAGTTTATATTACTCTTCTTAAATTTAAGTCATTTAAAAATTATAATGTATTAAATTAACATTAAAATTCTAAATAATTATTATTTATGCTTAGCTAATCCTAGAATTTTTGATAATTCCAAATGAGTTCTGTTAATAACAAAATAAACATCATTGTGCTCATATCGACAAGCATTAAGCAATTAAATATTCTTTTTTGTCTTTTAGAAGTTTTTCTAAGCTTGGGCACACTATATTAGACATTTTGATTTAATCTTGATTTGTTGATAAATGATGTCATGTTTGATTGCCATAGATCTTGTAATGTTATTTTCCTTTAAAATTTATTATCATTTTCGAAATATTTTTCTTTTATTAGGTTATATTACTATGTTGATCTAGTTATTCTTTAATGTGACCTTTATGTCATTCCTATTTGGTTATATTGTGTTGTTACAATTTATCTTATTTGACCTTTAATATTGATTTTCTAATTATCAAAATAATAATTTACTCTTTTTTATGTTTACCTTAGTAGTTTCTACTAATTTTTAATGAGATCTCAAAGAGACAAAAAATGTCATCCAAATTGCCTCAACTACATCTATCTAATTAAATATTCATTTATATAATTTTTAAAACATTATTTTCCAAGAATTTGGCATACTTCAAAAGCCATTTTGATACCAAGTTGATTTGGTCAACAACCATATTATAATCAATCTCCTCAATATCCCTGAATACAACTATCATATATAATATATCTCTTTCTTCAAATTATCTTTCTTTGATTTTTTTAAATGAGTATGGAACTCTATATCTCATTTGGTGTGGTCATTATAATACTTTGATTTGGTTATATTACATTTTTTTTAATAAATCATAGTTTGGAATTAATATTTAATTACATAACATTAAAATAATTATTTATTATTAATTTTGCAGATGAAATTTTGTAATTCATAGTAATTCTAATTGATTTTTGAGCAAGAAGAAATAAAAGTCAGTTGACTAGTCTCAAAGAGTTCTAAACAATCATATATTTATTTTGTATAATTTTGGCATGTTTTATGTGACATTTTCATTTATATCTTATTTGATGTTCAAGAAGTTACATTTGATGTTCATTATATCTTAAAATGGAACTTAAATAATTTATCTTATTTCTTAAATTATTTCTCTTTGATTTGGTCATATTATGATGAAACTCTAAATCTCCTCGCTTTTAATCTTTACATCACTTTCATTTGGTTATGTTGTATTGCTTCATTTTATCTCATTTTAGCTTTAAAATAAATTTAATTAACGTTAAAATAATAATTTATTATTTAATGATATATATTTTACTAATTCTTTATAGTTACAAGTAAGAACTAGTTAAGACAAAATTATGGCCGTTGCACTTTTCTTGATGGCACTACTTTATAAAATATTAATTTCTATAGTTTTAAAAATTTTATTTGCATTGTATTTTTTAATTTATATTTCAATTAATGTTTGATTTTGTGATCAATGTTGTTATACTTGAACTGCTTCGTATTTTGAAATGCAATAACCTAGTACAATTGATCTCATTTACTTCAATTTTTTTTATTTGATTTATAAGATTACTATATAACTCTAAATCTCCACAAATGCAATCTTTACAACACCCTAAAATAGTTATATCACATCTCTTCAATTTTACACATTTCAACTTTAATATATATTTTTTTAACATTAAAACAATAATTTTTTATTATTCATAAATTTGCTTTATTTATTCATATTAATTCAAAATGACATTTATATGGGATGTAACTTAGTATTTTTTTATGATTTAATTTAAATACTTTCATATTTTATTTTCTATTACTTTTTTAGTATTTTAGATATTTTGATACATACAACATTTTATGAATGAGGATATTACCCAATATCGCCACAGTATCTTAGAGTTTAACTTTCCTATATAATTTACTATGTAAATTTAAATCCTCTTTGATGTATCCTTTACATCACCTCGATTTTATTTTATTATACTTCATAAATTTATCTCATTTCAAGTTTAATATATATTTCCTAATTATTTGCTAATTAAGTTTTCGTACACTCCTTGGACTGTAACTTTTTGCCACAGTTTGCCAATTTTTCTTCTAATTTTATTCTTCGATTTTTTAATATCATTGTTCAACGCTAAAATTTCTCAAGTATACTTCTAAATAAATTGATATATTTATATTAAATTTTTTTATCTTATTTTAATTTTAATAAAAAGAAAATATATTATTTTACTTTAGTTAAATAATTCATGGAAATTAAAAATAAGGTCTAATTAAAATAAAAAAATGTTATTTGACTTATTTTGATGATTTGTTTCCAACTATATATTCTTTCTATTTAAATGTCTTATTTTTATTTTACCAAATATCAAAGAAAACATTTTTATTTGTACCTAATTTGGTGAGTGAGTGTTACACTCCATCCCCTTAGTATCTTAGAATTCAAGATTTCCCCAAATTTTATTTTATTTTTTCAAAAGTTTTATTTTGTTTTGATTTTATCATTTTTTAACACTAAATGTCCTCTCATGAGACCTTCAGATCCTTTTGATTTTATTATATTATATTACCACAATTTTGTTGCACATGATCTTCTTACTATCTTTGATTACAAATTTCTTGCATAGTTTATTTTTTTCTTTAAAGACTTTACTTTGATTTTATTATATTACTTCATAGATCCTAACATTTTTGCATGTGACCATTATATTGCCATGATATTGTTAAACTATATTTGTTCACTTTAACTTATTTTAGTTTTAATATATATTTACATCATATTAATATAATAATTTACTAATATTTACACTTATTTACTTCATTAATTTGTCATAATTCGAAGGATGTCCATTCAGGATAAGAATAATCATTCCACTTGTGCTAATGAGCCTTATTTAATTAGGTTTTAATTCCATATTTTAAAAAATATTTATCCCATTATCACATTGTTTTGGAACTATTACTTTTCAGTAGTTTAACTTATTTATGGTTTAATAAATATTTAATCAAAATCAAAACAATAGTTATTTTTATTTTTGCTTATTTTTTACAATTGTAATTTATTATAATTCAAAATGGGGCTCGATCCAATTGGAGTAAACATCATTGACTCATCACAAGGAACTCAATCTTTTTAAATATTCATATATGTATGCTTAAATATTTTATGTTCCATTTTTGGCATAGTTTATGACATATTTTTATTTGGAATTGAATTGACCATTGGTAATATTTTGCAAAATCTTTTTAATATCATGGAATGCAATTTTCTTATAAAATAGTATTTTGCTGCAAAGTTTCTACTTCAATTTTGTTTTTTAACCATGTAAATCCAAATAAGTTGTCACTCTAATTTTGTATCACCATTATTTAATTTTAACATATTGTTTAATTTATCTCATTTTAGCTTAAATATATATTTAATTTGTACTAAAAAATTATAGTTGATTATTGTTCATACTTTGATTATTCATTAAAATTCTAATTGTAAGATAATCGAGATGAAATAAATGTCATTACGCTCATCTTGACTAGTTTTATCTAATTATATTCTCAATTTGTCTTTTTTTTATTTGTTATTATATATGGCTTTAGCTTGTTTACAAGACCTTTATGTTCTTACCAAATTTAACGTTAACAATGCTACCATCGACGTATACTGCATCTTGAGGTATATCTCTATCGTAAAATTCGTCTCATTTTAGAAAGCATTTTCTTCGATTTGGTTATATTTCTATGATATTCTAAATCTCTCGAACTGTGATATTTTTCACTGATTTTGTTATATTAAAAAGATAAAAATTATTAAGTAACCTTCACATCACTTTAATTTTGTTATACTTCAATTTATCTTATTTTTATATTAATATATATTTGTTAAATATTAAGTTATAATTCATTTCAATTTTTTTCAAATTACTTTGATAATTTCTAATAATTACAAATGACATCTCACTAAGAGCAAAAAATGTTGTCAAACTTGTCGTGATGAGCTTTGTCTTATAAGATATTCAAACAAGGTTAGATTGCAATGAAACAAATATCATTCAGCTTATATCGATTAGCTATACCGAACTAAATATTCATTACTTTATCTTTTAGGTATTTTATTTACAAGGTTTTTGGCATGCTTTATAAAAAACTTTTATTGTTTGCTTGATTTTACAATAGAAGACGTTGCAATTAATTCCCTTAGTACTTTGGAATGCAACTTTCCCATTAAATATACTTCATTTCTTCAAATGTTTTATTTTGAATTAGCGATGCTACAACGTAACTTGAAATGTTCGCTAATGCTAGCTTTGTTCACATTGATTTAGTTATAATATTTTTCTTCCATTTATGTCGTTTTTGCATTCACTTATACTTATTTAAAAATTAAATTATAATTTTTGTATTTATGATTACTTTCTTTAGTTAATCATAACAATTCCAAATGAGGTCAAATTGGGATGACACAAATGAAACTTAACTTATTTAAATGTGTTAAAAATAATTTAATGTCAATTTTTATTTTTTAATGTTTTTTACTATTGTTCTAGCATGTTATATGAGGCATTTTTATTTGCACATTATTTGATGATTGAGGATGTCATAGTTAATGTCCTTAGTTTCTAGAAAGCAAATTTCATTTAAAATTTATCTCATTTCAACAAATGTTCTTCTTCGATTTCTTTATATTACTTTTCATCAATTTATCATAACTCATTTGTAATATACATTTACATAAAAATAAAAAAATAATTTATGATTATTTTTTTATTTACTTTGGTAATAGATAAAAATTCTAAGGAACAAAAGAGAAGAATCAATTGGTATTGGAATCATCACAACTAGCTTTAAAAAAAATAAATATTCATTTTTATAGTTTTTTTTGAAGATTTTACTTTCAAGTGTTTTAGAAATATTTATGAGATATTTTTATTTGTACTTGATTTGACTATTAAGGTTGTGACACTTATTATCCTTAGTGCTTTTGAATAAAACTTTCATGCATAATTTATCTCATTTCTTTAAAATATATATTTTTTAATTAGTTATATTTTTTTAAGCTTTAATTTTCTAGTCACATGAATTTTGCAACACTTTAATCTTGTGATATCATATTTTTTTGTTTTTGTCCTCTGAACTTCAATATATGTTTATTTAATACAAAACAAATTAATTATTTTCTTTGCTTATTTATTTTTTTAAGTTACATTACTTGAAAGTAAGTTTCAATCAAGATGAAACAATCATAATAAGACACATCTTTGTGGCCTTTATCTCTTAAAAAATACATTTCTATATATTTTTAAAAATCTTATATTTAAAAATTTTGTCACATTTTGCAAATATTTTTATTCCCACTTTTTTTTAGAATTATGGATGTTATAATTTGTCTCTTCAATATCACGAAATTTAACTTGCCCTATACATTTTTTTATTTCATTAGTTATTTTAGTTTTATATATTTTTATTACGAGATAGCTCTCAAACTCTAATTGTGTGACCTTTACATTGTAATGATTTTGTTATATTACATTGCTTCAATTTATCTTATTTCAATTATAATGTATATTCAAATAAGATTAAAATAACAATTTATTAACATTTAAGCTTGTTAACTTTGATAGCTCATAATAACTCTAAATGAGTCTCTATTGCAATAAAACAAACATCGTTGGGACCATGTCGATGAGGTTTATGAAATTAAAAACTTATTATTATATTTTTATATATCTTTTTTTCCATTTCTTATTGATGCTTTTGGATGCATTTCAATTATTTTTATATATTTGTTTTTAACATTTGTAAATGTTTTGCTTTGATTTGGTGATATCACAATGAAGCTCTAATTCTATTCTTGTGTGAATTTTATATTATTTCAACTTTGTTATATTGATTTCCTTGAAATTATGTAATTTTACATCGTTTATATTTTTATTAAATGTCAAAATAATATTTTATTATTATTTATGCTTGTTTATTTGACAATTGACAGTAATTCTTATAAGGTTCTAATAAATACAAAGTTAACATCATTGGACTAATCTGGATAAACTTTATCTAATTATAATTTATTACTTATTTTTAAAATATTTTATTTTTAATGACTTTGGGACACATTATGAGAGATTTGGTTCAAACATCATTTAATTATCTATAATATAAATTTCTTATGCAATGTAATCAGTTTTTCAAAACCTCTTTCTTTGTTCTAGATATATGCTTGTTTAACTAAAAATCTCTTATCATATCATGTTTACATCGTTTTGATTTGGCTACATTACAATGTCTTAATATATCATATCAAAGGTTTATTTAATAGTTTCTTGTATTGAAATAATAACTAATTAATATTTGTGCATGTTTAATTTTGTGTTTCATAGAAATTTGAAATGTGTACTAATCAAGATGAAAAAATGTCATTAGACAAGTGTTCATGATCTTAATGGAACTAAATATTGATTTTTATATTTTTAAATATTTTTATTTTCATTCATTGGCATTTGTAGAATAAGATATTTTGATTCATACTTGATCTGATGATTTCGGATGTTTTTCTTGATCTCCTTAATATCTTGGAATGCAATGTTCCTATAAGAGTTCTCTTATTTTTTTAAATGTTTCATTTTTTATTTTATTATTTTACAATGTAGCTCTAAGAATCCCCTCAAGTAACCATTTTATCATCTTGATATGGTTAAACTATAATCGTTCATTTTTCACGTTTTATACTTAATTTATTTTTATTAAACATGAGCAAAATAATTTATTTTCATTTGTGTTTACTTATAGTCATAGTATACAATAATTCGAAAGGAGGTGAGTATGAGACATAAAATATGTGGGTGTCCCCTACTTAATAAATTCTATAACATTAATTATTAATTGTTATATTTTTTTAGTATTTTTTAGAGCTATTGAATTCTATATACAAGCCATTTTGATTTATACAAAATTCAATAAACGAGTATGTTTCACTCGATCTCATAAGGATCTTGGAATAAAACCTTTTCGTACAATTTATCTCACATTTGTAAATGTTTCAATTTAAATTGGTTATGTTACAATGAAGTTCTAATTATCCTCTCTTAAGAACTTTACAACACTTTGATTTAGTTGTATTACATTATATTAATTTTTATCAATTTTGCTTAATTATAGAGATTACTTGATATTATTTGGTAATTTATTAGTTGTTTTACTTGTTTATTCTTATAACTCATAGTAGTTCCAAGAAAAATCCAATTGATAGAATTAAATTTTAACTTCTATATTTCCAAATATATTTTTTTTAGTTTTTGCATGATTTACATGATATTTTAATTCAAGCTTGATTGAGGTTATAGTTGATCTCCTCATTATCCTAAAATGTAACTTTCATGTTCAATTATCTTATGTTTCAAAATCTTTAGCTTTTATTTGCTTAATTATTACGAAAGACTAAACTTTCCTTTATGTGACCATAATGTTTAAAGTTTGTTCTATTACAAGGATTCAAACTATCATTTTTGTGTTATAATATATGTCTTGTTAATTTTAATTCCCTCTCATGTGACCTTCATATCATTATAATTTGATCATGTTACATTGCTTTAATTTATCTTAATTTGATGTCATTTTATATTTATTTTGGTTTAAGTGGTAATTTACTATTTGTTATGACTATATTTTTTTATATTTCTTCATAATTCCGAATGATGTCTCATCAAGATGAAACGAATATTCCTTTTTATGAGCTCTATTCAATTAATTTTTATTCTATAATTCAAAATAATCTTATTTTTTAATAGTTTAAAATATTCAATTTTTTATGGCTTTAGACTGTATTACAAAATATTTTAATAAATCTCTGATTTGATGATTCAAGATTTTACACTCAAATAGCATGGAAACATTGAAAGAAACATTACCAAAAACCTTATGTCAATTCCTAAATTTTAGTATTTCCTTATTTTACTAAGTAACTTAAAATCTCCTCTCATGTGATATTTATATCATTTTTATTTAGTTGTATTAGATTGCTTCAATTTATTTCATTTTTGTTTTAAAATATATTTACATAATTTTAAAATTATATATCATAATTATTTATGTATATTTACATCTATACTTTATAGTAATTCAACAAAAGTTATGATCATCATTAATCAAAGATAATTGAAGTCGTCTTGTTGAGATTTTTCCAAAAAATAATTCATTCTTTTATTTTAAAATCATTATTTTTATAAGGTTTTGTGTGTCTTTCATCTATTTTTGATTAGTACTTAATTTGACAATTGAAGGTATTAAATTGAATGTGTTTATTACAACCAAGTCAAAGTAATAAAATTGAACAAATGGCATAGAATTTATGGTAAAGTTGCATTCTATTATTTCAAGAAGATTTTGTGATATCTTCATTCTTAAAATTTTTCACGGATAAAAAATCTCATTAAAATTACAAAAATCTAAGAAAATAAATTATTTAATTAATAAAATAAATATTTAATTCAATCGAGCTCACTTAGATGTTTCAAAAGATGATTTTTTTCTCATGTGACATAATTTTGAATTTCTACAAATTACCGAAGTAAAGTACCATAAGTAATAATAAATTATCAATTCAATATTAGGCATGTATATATGTTAGTTTTGAGATAGAAAAACTGATTCTAAGTCATATAAAGGTCACATGAAGGAAGTATTGTAATTTCATTTAAGAAAATTCTTTAAAAGATAGATTTGATAAGAAATGGTAAAATGTATAATGAAACTATAATATAACATGCTATAGTGATTAACTGTAACATCATCGACAATCAAATCAAATATGAATAAAGCTATTTCATATAGCATGCATTTAGAAACTAAAAAAGATTTTTTTATTGGATAGAGTTCATTGTGATAATTTCAATGATGTTTGTGTCATCTTCATTAAGCCAGCTTTGGAATTATTATGAATTACCAAGCTAAATAAGCATAAAAAATAATAAATTTTTATTTTAATCTTAGCTAAACATTTATGAAAGTTTAAATATGATTAATTGAAGCAATGCAATAGATCTAAATTAATAAGATGTAAAGGTCGCATGAGAACCGATTTAGAGATATATAGTAAAATAACCAAATCAAAGTAAGAAATTTGATGAAATTAGAAAAATTGTATAGGAAACCAACATTCCAACACACAATTGAGATTGAGTGACATTCTACTATAAAATAAGTGTGTGAATCCACATGAGGAGTGAATTTTAGGTTTTAAAATATTTTTTCTACTTTGATATAGATTTTATCTTTCATAAATACTTTATAAAAAAAAAATTTCAAAAAAACTTTGATTAATTCTTGTTTTATTCTCTTTAAATTTTTACAAAAATTGTATTTTATTCCATTTAAATTAGAACATTCATCTACTCTTAATTCATGATGGCAAGAACTTCATTATTAAAAGAGTTAGAATTTGTGTCCTTGCTTTATATTTCACATCCGATGAACTTAACATTTTTCTTTACTACTCACCTCGAACCTAATTGAGCTTCTTTTTTGTTATTCACCACCTTCTTACTAGCTTTTATTAGTTCAATTATAACCCAATCTTTGTGGAGCTCAAACTTAACTCAATTTTTTACAAGATAAAATTAAATATGAGGTTTCAAAATTATCCAGTAGACCAATCGAAATGAAAAAGAAAATATATTAAGGAAAATTATTTTCAATAAAAATGTAAAATAAGCTTCAGAGTTATGCAGAAAAGCATGAAAATTAAACCTTAGATGGGTTAGGCTCAGCTAGAAGAATTTTTAACTTTGAGTGTGCTGATAGGACAGTTTTACACTAGTAGATTACCTTGTAGTGCTTTTTTAAAATTTTAAAATTTATTCAATTTCAATTAGGCATTTTATTTTTAATGATTAGGTTTATATGGGAAGTTTTTGATCATAGTTGTTGGAAAGTTAAGAAAATGTTTTTTGAAGATCTTTTACCAAACAACTTAAATATTTCCCTAAAAATGGCTCCACAATAACCGAAATGACTACGAATGAATTAGCTGCTAGTCAAGATATACTAGGGTTGTTGGATCTGATTAGAGAAGTCTAGTCTTTTAGATTAATGACTGTAAGAGTGGATGTGTTATAGTCAGTTTGATCAAGAAAGATTTCACGTAGTTTATTTGATAATTTTGAATGAGATCTAGATATTTTGATTTATTAACTGTAAATGTAGAGGTCATCTCAGGTACAATATTTAAACAAAAAATTTAGAGCTACGTGATGTGATGACAAGGTCAACATGAATATTGCCATCGAATAAACTTTGATAAGACTATAGCCATTTGAACTGGCTCTTGAAGAAAGACTTACATGAGGATTCAACCTTAGCCATTTGATCAATGATTAGATGGTATGAATTCATGAAATGGTGCTAAGGCTTAGACTTTGGAAAATAGTTTAGCACTACACTATGAAATATTAAAAGTATTTTCTATTTATAAAGGCTTTTGCAAACCATTAATTTGATCTAAAATTAAGGCTATGTATATCTTTCTACAAGAAGGATTTAATAACTTCGGTCAATTTTAAGCATACAAATATAACATGATTATCGGCCTAATTGACACATTGCATACTTCACTTGAGATTTACCCAACCTTATGCATCCTCTACCTTACAATAGTGAAGTTTCTTGACGAAGCTTGATAAAGATTAGACACAACATAACTTGGTTCCACTTGGTCTTTTAACTTATCACTTGTGAGTGTCTACTTAGGCTTAGTTGGGTCAAAGTCATTGCATTTGGTCTCAACCTTAAATTGTGGTTAGGAAATTTCATCTTTTTTAAATATAAGAAATTAAATAGAATTAATTTTTCTAATTCAACCAAAGTTTAACGTGAAATCTAACCAAGGCTTATAACTAGGACTTAACAAATGAAAGAATTAAACTATTGAAAAATGAAATAATATAGCTTAGTAATCAAGAATGGTTTAAGTAAGACTTTGAAATTATTAAATGATTAAAAAAAGAAATCATATATTTTTTAAATAAAAGATAGTTTTAAGCTAGATTTAAAAAGATTTGAATGGAGAGATATGCTTTATGATTAATAATAAACAAGCTAACTATATATTTCAAAATGAAGAGTAAAGCATTTCAAAACTATTGTGCATGTCTTTAATTCTTAAAGCTTTTTGAACATTTCAAGACATTTTGAAGGCCATTAATTGATAATCTTAGAAAGTGCATGACTTGTTCAACACAAATAATCTTGAATCAAATTAAAATAAGTTCACTATAACCAAATGCTAAACATGTATAGCTTCACTCATTAAGCATAAAGGTTCCTTTACACATCCTTGATCATAAAGTTTGGTACAAATCTGATATTCAAATATAGTATCCCAAAACCCATAAAAATAAAATATTTAAAAATTCGAAAAAATAATTTAATTAAATAGAACTATTGAGATGAATTTGATAATGTTCTATTGTCTACCACTTTTATAATTACGAAAAATTACCAAAATAGTTATAAAATAATAATAATAAATTATTATCGTAATATTAAGTAGATATAAATTAAATCTGATATGAAATAAATTAAAGTAATGTATGATAATGAAATCAAAGTCATATAAAAATCACACAAGTGGAGAATTAGTGTTTCATAGTAATGTAACTTAATCAAAGCAAAAGATTTGAACAAATTAGATAAATTATTTGGGAATGCTTCATTCCAAAATATTGTGGACACCAAATGGAACATCCTTGATCATCAAATTAGGTATGATTCAAAATATTTTTTCAAGTGTGCTAAAACTATCAAAAATAAAATAATTAAAATTGTAAAAATGACCTTTTATAGTTTAGTCCTCATTAAGATGAGTAAAACGACATTTGTTCGATCATTATTAGACCTCATTTCTAACCATGATGAATTATCATACTAAATAATAATAAGTAATAACAAATAATAATAAATTATTATTTTAATATTAAGTAATTATATGTTAAATTTGAAATGAGATAAATTGAACCAATGAAAACATTCAAGTTAAGGTGATGTAAATGTTATACAATATCAATATAGAGATATAAAGTAATTATTAGAAAGAAAGAAAGTAGAAGAGTTAATCAAATGACACAAATTACGTGAGAAAGTTGAATTCAAAGATATTAAAAAGATTGACTGTGACATCCTTGATTAACAAAGTAGTTAAAAATCTAAATGTCTATTAAAGAAAGTTATAGTGAAAGAAAATTTAAAAACCTAAAAATAAATATATTAATAGATATATGCAATCAGGCTAAGTCAAATGACATTTGTTTTGACTCAAACAAATCTCATTTCTAGTTGAGATGAATTACCAAAGAAAATTAGACTAAATAAAGATAATTTTTTATTTTAATATTAAGTGAAAATATATTAGAGCTAAAATATGATAAGTCAATGTAATAAAAGATAGTCAAACCAAAGAGACATAAACGTCACATAAGAGGAGAATTTAAATCTTATGGTAGTCTAACCAAATAAAAATGAAAGAATTAAGGAAAAAAGATAAAGTAATGAGAAATTTGCATTGAAAGATGCTTAGGAGATTGAGTGTAACATCTTCGATCATCTAATTAAGCATGATTAAAAATGTCTCATATACTATGCAAAAATTATTTCAAATAAAATATTTGAAAAATGTAAAAATGACTTTTTAATTTGGTAGAGCTTTTCAAGTTGAGCCCAAAGACATTTGTTTTTTGCACATCAGATTTCCATTGGAGGTACTATGAATAAAAATATTAAAACAACGAAAACATTAATAAATTATTTTTTAAATATTAAGAAAATATATATAAGTAATAATGATTTAAAAGTTAGATATTGTAATGTAACCAAATAAGTACAATGTAGAAGTCACAAATTGAAATTTAGGGTTAGATAATAACTTATCCAATTCAAAATGATAAATTTAAAAAAAAATATGATAAATTGTAATGGAAAGTTGCATTCCGAGATACTAAGGAGAAAACCTATAGCATCCCTGACGATAACAAGTGCAAATGAAAATATATTATAAAACATCTAAAAAATTAGTGAAAAGTTTTAAAAAAATAATAAAAACTAAATTTAAAATTAGATAGAATTTACTCAACAAGTCCAACTATGTTTGTTTTGTGTAAATGTTACCTTGACTTGAATTACTATTAAATAACAAAGTAAATAAGAATAATAATAAATTATTATTTTCATATTAGGTAAATATATAGTAAAATTGTAATAAGATAAATTGAAGCAATATAATATAACTAATTAAAAGTGCTGTGAAGGTCACACTATAGAAGATTTAGAGTTAGATAGCAATATAACCAAACAAAAGTAAAAAAATAAAAAAAATGGAGACACAATTTATGGTAAAGTTTCATTCTAAAATACTTAAGAGAACGAGTGTAATATCTCTGATCATCAAATCAGTTATGAATCAAAACATCTCATAAAGCATGACAAAATTTTGAAAAGAATAATTTTTCAGATATACCGCATTAGTACAAGTCCAATGAAATCTGTTTCATGTCAATCATACTTCATTTTGAATTAATATAAATGGTAAAGGAAATGACCATAATTATGGATAAAATATTGTTTTCATACTAAGAAAATATACATTAAAGAAAAAATAAGATAAATTGAAGTATTCCAATGTAACCAAATGAAAGAGATAATAGGATCATTTGAAAAGAGATTTAGCTTTACATAGTAAAACAATATCATAAAACTGAAATATTTTTAAGAAATAAGAAAAATTTAACACAAAACTTGTGTTTGAAGATGATATGAAGATCAAGTATAACATTATCAATCATCAAATAAAGTAAAAATAAAAATGTCTCGTAATTCACCAAAAAATTGGTAAAAAATTAAAAAAATATAAATAAGATATTTGAATGCATGGAAGTTGTTTAGGCAAGCCCAATGTTAATTATTTGATTAAAATCCAAACTTTTTGGAATTACTAACAACTATCAAATTAAATAAACACAAATAATTATATTTTATTATTTTATTGCTAAAAAGTTAAATATCAAAATAAGTTAAATCTAAGGAATATAACAGAACAAAATAAAAGCAATGCAAAAAACATAAAAATGGGTCTTAGAGTTACATAGTAATATAAGTAAATCAAAGTAAAATATTTAGTAAATTGAGAAACCTTATGTAACAAAGTGTTAGTCCAAGAAGCTAGGGTGATGAAATTTAACATTATCAATTATCAAATTAAATAAATATAAAAAATTATAATTTCTTTTTAAATAAGAAAATTATTATCAAATATAAAATAAGATAAACTTAAGGAATGTAATACGAAAAACTCAAAGTAACGGAAAAATCATAAGGAGACTTTAAGTTACATAGTAATAAAAAAAAGTAAAAGTAAAATATTTAATAATATTAAATAAATTATGCACAAACAAAATTTTAGTTTGGTGAAGAATGTTGACATGAGTTCAACAAAATTTGTTTCATTTTTGTCAAACCTCAATTTAAATTTTAGAAAATAAAAAAAAAACTAATTATGAATAATTAAAAAAATAATTTTTTATTATCAAGTAAATATATATTATAGGTATGAAAATAAAAATTGAAGCACTGCAATGTTGTAAAATCAAAGCAATATAGGGATCACATGAGATGTAATTTAGAGTTACATTTTGATATAACAAAACTAAAGCCAATAATTTCAAGAAATGAAGTACATATTACAAGAAAGTTTCTTTCTAAGATACTTAAGAGGTGAAGTATAACATCCTTGATCTTCAAATGAGTTATGAATCAAAATACTATATAAAACATGCCAAAAACCTTAGAAAATAATGTATTTAGAAATATAAGAATGAATAGTTAATTAGATAGAACACCTAAGGATAAGTCCAATAACATTTGTTTCAATTTGATCATAACACTTTTTGAATTATGATGTTTTAAAAAATTTAAAAAAATAATACAAAAAATTGAATATCAAATAAAAATATTATATACTTGATATTAGATAATTTTAACAAAAATAGTGTGACTAAGTCAATTCTATTTCAATTTCAAATAAAGAAACTTTTAATTTGCAATGTAATAGAACTAAACCAAAATAAGAAATTTGAAGAAAGGAAATATACTGTGTGGAAAAGTTCTATTCCATGGTGCTAAAGAGGTTGAGTGTAACATCCTTGGTCTTCAAATTAGTAACGAATGAAAATGTCTCGCAAAGCCTATAAATTGATTGCATGTATTACTATAAATTTAAAGTAAGCTAAAAGTTTAGAGTAAAATCATAGAATATGCAAAGAAAATAAAAAAAATTAAATAAATGAAATAAATTTTTAAGAAAAGTTTAATTCGATGATAAAAAGATAGTCAAGTCCAACATCCTTAATAATCAAAATGTGTATTAAATTAGATTTCTCAAAAAACATGCACAAAAACCCTTCAAAAATGAAATATATCAAAATATACTAATGAATATTAATTTAAATTAATGTTATGAAGACATGTCCAATGATATTTATTTCATTTTGAACATATAATATTTTGAATTACTACAAATCATCGAAATAAATAAGCATAATGTGAAATAGATTTTATTTTAATACTAAGTAAATATAGTTTTAATGTAAAATAAGACAAATTAAAGCAATGGCATATAACCAAATCAAAATAATATAAATGTCACAATAGAGAAGATTTTTAGATAGATATTAGTGTAACAAAATTTAAAAAATATTTAGAGAAATCAGTTAAATTTAGTAAAAAAGTTGCATTGAAAAATATTAAGGGGAACAAGGGTAGCATTCTCAATCATTAAGTAATGTACACTTTAAAAAATATAAAAATTAATATTTAACAAGATAGAGGTCATTGAGGTGATTTCAATAATATTTGTTTCATCTAAAATGGTACATATTTTAAATAATGAAGAAATATAATAATATATTAAATTATAATTTAAGTTATTATTTTAATATTAAGCAAATATATATTTTAAAATTCCAATGAGATAATTTCAAACAAAGTAATATAACTAAATACGTGTGATGTAAAGACGAGACAAATAGAAATTTGGAGTTACATAGATCTATTAAAAATTTGACAGCATGATATTAAAAAGATCGATGATAACACTCTTTATCATTCGATCACCCACGAATCAAATACCTTATAAAATGAGTTAAAAAATCCTAAAAATAAAACATTTTTAAATTGAAAACGAATATATAATTTAATGGATCTTATAAATATGCATCCAACAAGATTTGTTTTTTTCTGATTGAACCCCATTTTGAGTTATTATGAATTTTTTAATTGAAAAGAAAAAGTAATAAAAAATTATTTAATATTAAGTTAATATATATTAAAGCTAAAATGAGATAAAATTAAGCAATGTAACTTTACTAATTCAAATGAAGCCAAGGATCACATGGCAGGAGATTTAGAGGGCATGGTAATATAACAAAATATTGGCAAAATATTTTAAGAAATGACATATATTATATAAGAAAAATATGTTTCAAGTTAATGAGGAGATTGCGTACACCATCTTTGATTCTCAAATCAGGTGCGAATAAAAATACCTCATAAACTATGTATAGCCACTAGAAATAAAATGTTTTAAAGCATATTTAACTAGATAAACCTCGTTAGCTTGACTCCAATGAGCTTTCTTTCATCTCGATCAATCATAGTTTTTTATTACTACAAATTATCAACATAAATAAGCATTAATAATAATAATAATTTATAATTTTACAATGAATTAAATATATGTTAATGCTAAACAATGAATTGAGACAAAGTAATAATATGAAATCAAAGCAAAGTAAACGACACATGAGAGAAAATTTATAGCTTCATTGTAATATAACCATATCGAAGATAAACATTTGGAGAAATGAGATACATTTATTTGAAAATTTAGATACCAATGTACAAGGATATCAAGTGTAACATTCACAACCATTAAATAAATTATGAATCAAATTATCTTGTAAAACATGGACAAATCATAGAAAATAAAATATTTAAAAAATATAAATATGAATGTTTGGTCGCATAACGCTTATCAAGATGACCCCAATGAAGTTTATTTCATCCCAATCAATCTTTATTTGGAATTACAATAAATTACCAATGTAAATAAACATTAACCATAATAATTTCCATTTTGAAACAAAATATCAACAATCAAAGCAATGTCAATGTCAAATGAGAGGATATTCAATAATAAAAAATATAACAAACTTATCACAAGAAAATTAAAGAATTCATTTAAATTATCCATGAATGTTGCATTCCAGGATGTTAATAAGATCAAGTGTAGTATCCTTAACCATCAAATAATGAATGAAAAAACATGTCTCTTAAAGAATGCAAAAGCATAGAAAATTATATATATATATATACATTTATATATTTATATAAACACATAAATGAAAATTTAATAAGATGGAGCTTCGAGGCAACTCCAATAATGTTTATTTCATCTCAATGAGGCCTTCTTTAGAATTACTACAAATTAACAAATTAAATAAGTATAAATAATAACAAAGTTTTATTTTAATATTAATTAAATATACATTAAAGTTAGAATGATATTAATTAGAGCAATATAATATAAGAAAATCAAAGCAATGTAGAGGTCATGCCATAGATGATTTAGAGTTATGTAGTAAAATAAACAAATAAAAAAATTTTAGAAAATGAGATTTATTATATGGGAAATTTGCTTTCTAAGATTCTATCGGGGTTGAGTTTAATTGCCTTGATTATTAAATGAGTTATGAATCAAAAAATCTTATACAACATGTCAAAACAACAAAAAATATTAATAAAATTTAAAAATAAATATTATGTTGGATATATGTCATCAAGACAAATCCAACAACAATTATTTTATCTCGGTGGGATCTCACTTGGAATTAACTTAATTTTTTAACTTAAATAAGCACAAATAATAAAAATTTATAATTTTAATATATATTAAAAAAATGTTAAAGTTGAAATGAGATAAATTGAAGTAATAAAATTAAAGAACTCTAAGCAATGTAAATGTTATAATAGATGTTATTTAGAGTACATTGTTATAGAACAAAATAAAATTAAAAAATTTGAAAAATTCTATAAATGTTTTCAAAAAATATCTTTTCAACATATTCAGGATGTGAAGTGTAATATTTTCATTCATTTAATAATGTACAAATAAAAAAGCTTCTTCTCCACTCCAAAAATCACACACATACAATTTTTAAAGTATTAAAATGAATATTTAGTTTGATAGATCTCCATGAGAAGTGTTCAAAGTCGTTTGTTTACTCTAAGATATAGCTTTTACGGATTTATCAAACATTACTAAAATTTATGTTATCCCTATGAATTCTATTTTAATTTTTACGAATTACTTAAATAGAAAACATAAAATAAATATTTTTTTTTTTATTTCAAAAAAATAAATATTTATGGTGAAATTAGATAAATTGAAGCAATTTAATAGTACCAAATAAATTGGACATAAATGTCATAAGAGAGATGATTAGGAGTTTCATAGTAATATGACCAAATCAAAGAAAAATATTTTAAGAAAATAGATAAATTGCTTGATAAAGTTTCTATTGAAGATTTTAAAGAATTTGTGCGACAACTACATTATCAAATTTGGTGTAAATCGTAGTGTCACGTAACACATTAAAAAATGTTGAAAATAAAAATTATGGACTATAAAAAATAATATTTGATATGACTTATCAAGATGAGGCCAACAAATTTTACTTCATCTAGATTAGACCTTACTTTGAATTACTATGAAAAATCTAACAAAAAAAGAATTAATAATATTCAATTATTTTTTTAATTTTTAGTAAAATTTTATCGAAGTAAGAATAAGATAAATTGAAGTAATGTAACACCAAATAAATGCAGTGACTTATGAATCAGGAACAGATTTAGAGTTACAAAGAAATATAACTAACTAAAAGCAAAACATTTGAAGAAATATGATAAATTGTATGTGAAGTTTCTTTCCAAGATAATAAAGATATTGAGTGTAAGATTCTCAAAAGTCGAAAAATGTGTGAAACGACATGTCTCGTAAAAATTGTTAAAATCTTTAAAAGTAATACATATATTTAATGAATATTAACTTGATACAACTCATCAAGAGGAGTATAACAATGTTTAATTCTATCTAGATTTGACTTTGTTAGGAATAAATATGAACGTCAAATATGATTATAATAAAATTTTAATAAATAATTATTTTAATATTATTAAATATATATTAAATTATAAATTAAAAAAATAAGTTGAACATAATATAAGTAATTCAAAGTGATATAGAGGTTAGACTTAGAGTTATTAGTAACTTATCCAATTCAAAACAAAAACATTTGAAAGAAATAAATATGTTGTATAGCAAAATTGCATTCCAATATGCCAAGGAGATTTAGAATACCATCCACAATTTCTAAATAAGAAATAAATCTTAATGCTTCATAAAACATGAAAACTTTACAAATAAAATATTTAAATATAAAAATAAAAACTTAATTCAATGTATCTCTTTGAATTAGTATAAATTTAAACTATTAAAAAGATTTCAAAATAAAAAAATATTTTAATATCAAGTAAATATATTTTAAAATTAAAATATTATAAACTTAATGTAATGTCTTTGCAACAAGGTGACATAAAGCCACATTAGACTCAATATTGAATTACGTAAAAGGGAGACCAAATCAAAGATAAAGTTTTGAAGAATTGTGACAAATTGTACAAGAAAGTTGTATTTTAAGATACATAACATATCCTGTGCTAAATTCATATTTGTCAAATGCCATATGAATTGAAATGTCTCATAAAACATATAAAACCATGTAAACTTAAAAAATTAAATATATAATATAGAATATACAATTACATATATTTTGTTTAGAAGAGTCCAAGTACATTTCTTTTCTTTTGGTCAGACCACCTTTGAAATATTATGAATTTCCAAAGTAAATAAGAATAAATAAAAATAGATTATTATTTTAATATTAATTTAATATATATTAGAGTTTAAATGACATAATTTAAAATATTATAATATAATCGAGTCAAAAAAAGTAAACTTCATTGAAGAGTGTATTTAGAGTTGCATAATAATTTGGCCAAACCAAAATGAGAAATGTAAAAATGAAATATATTATGTTGGAAAGTTTCATTCCAAGATATTAAAGAGATCAACTATATCATGCTTAATTGTCAAATCACATATACATAGAAATGTCAACAAAAGCATACAAAAATAATAGTAAAAAACCAATTAAAATATAAAAATGACATTTTAATGAGATAATGCTTGTTAAGTCAAGTCCAATTATTATTGTTCCATCGTAACAAAACTTCATTTAGATGATTTTGAATTATCAAAGCAAATAAACATTAATACTGAGAAGCTATTATTTTAATACTAAGTCAATATATATTAAAGCTAAAATTATTGTACCAATGTAATATAACAAAATCAATGATGTATGAAGTTCATATGAGAAGAGTTTTACTATTATATAAAAATTTGACAAAATCATTGCAAACAATTTCAATAATTGACACAAATTTTGTTGGAAAGTTGCATTCAATGATATTAAGGAGATTATGTATGACATCCTCAACTACTAAAACATGTATAAATTACATATCTTGTAAACCATGAGAAAAGACAAGGAAATTAAATATTTAACAAATATTGAAATGAATATGTAATTGGGTAGAGTTCTTCAAAACTTGTTCAACAACATTTATTTCATCTCAATTAGAAGATTTTTAGAATAAGTTTAAATTATCAAAGTAAATAAGCATAAATACTAAGAATATATTACTTTAAAATTATGTAAAAATATATTTAAAACAAAATAAGAATAAATAAAGTATTGCACTCGAGCTAAATCAATGTGATATTATAGTCACACGAAAGATCATTTAAAGCTATATAATTATACGAATGAAAGTGAAAAATTTGCCAAAATGACATAAATTTTATGAGAAATTTGAAATTTAAGGTAATGAAGAGATTGAGTGCAACATCCTTAATCATAAAATTAGGTACGAATCAAATATCTAACAAAACATGTTAGAACAGTAGAAAATAAAATATTTTAACAAATAAAAATGAATACTTAGTTGTTTAGAGCCCATCGAGATGGGTCCAATGACATTTATTTCAACTCCATCATGTCTCCTTTGAAATTGTTATGAATTACAAAGTATGTATAAATAATAAAAGTTATTTCTTTTGAATATTAGGTAAATATGTATTAAAGATAAAATATGATATAAATAAATTAGAGTAATGCAATTTTTTCACAAGTGGAGATTTTGAGTTAAATGTTAATATAGCCAAATAAAAGTAAAAGAATTGAAGAAATGTGGTAAATTGTGAGGTAAAAATGCATTCAAAGATATTTAGGAGACGGACAGAAACATCATTAATCATTAAATTAATCACAAATAAAAATAACTAGAAAACCCTACAAAAAAAAAAATAGCTCTAGGTATTAAAATAAATATACAATAAAGCTGGTCTAGTTCCATCCAAAATGATTTACTTCATCTCAATCATACATTGTTTGGAATCACAATGAATTATTGAAATAAAAAAAATAATATATTGTTATTTTAATAATAATGTAAAAATATATTAATTATGAAATGGGACAAATTAAACAAATGTAATAATACCAAATAAAATTATTGTAGACATCACATAAGAGGAGATTTTAAGCTTCATAGTAATATAAAAATCAAACTAAAAATTTTAGAAATATAATATTACCTATATAAGAAAGTCACTTTCCAATATACTAAGGTAATCGAGTATAACAATCTCATTTGTCAACTTTTGTGCTAATCAAAATATTTAATAAATCAGGCCATAGAAATTAAAATTAAATAATTAAAAATTAAAAACTTAAAGCTCATTCGAACAAGTCCAATGATGTTACTTTTTTATTAAGTAAATAAATATTAAAATCACTAAACATCAAATAATGTATGATAATAAATGTCTCAATAGAATGTTAGAATAGCAAAAAATCAAACACTTAAAAAAATAAAAATAATTGTTTAATAAGATAGAGAACTTAAACACAATTCAGACCATGATTTTTTATCTTGATTACATGTCATTTGAAATTGCTACAAATTTCAAATTTTAATAAAAATAAATAATAATATATTATTTAAATATTAAAATTAATTGAAGTGATGCAATACTATGAATTAAATGAGATGTAAATGAGTCACATGAGGAGATTTTGTGTTACAAAGTGTTATAATCAAATCAAAGTAAATATATATATTAAAGAAAAATTGATAAAATTTAGAAAACATAAGAACAAAAAGAAAT
Source organism: Vanilla planifolia (assembly GCA_023846275.1). Lineage (NCBI taxonomy): Eukaryota > Viridiplantae > Streptophyta > Magnoliopsida > Asparagales > Orchidaceae > Vanilla > Vanilla planifolia. Next base: position 1,217,704 of record JAIUJO010000063.1, on the reverse strand, counting down.
TTAATTTGACGAGATTTATAATTAAATAGTAAAAAAATAAAGTTAAAGAAAAATATTCGAAGAAATGAAATAAATTTTAAAAAAAGTTGCACTCCAAGACACTGAGGTTATTCAAATGTAACGTATTCAATTTGAAAATCATGGATTGTAATGTCTGCTAATAGCTATAAAAAATTTAGAATATTTAATATTTCAAAATATTAAAAAAATTAATTGGATAGTGCCCTTCATGATAATAATAAAAAACAATATTATTCTAATAATATTAAGAAAATATATATTTAATCTTAGATGACATGATAGTTGCAAAGTAATATAGAAAATCTACTAATACTTTCCTTGGAAAGGGATAAATTGAATGTAAAACTTGCAAGCCAAGTTACTGAGGTGATCGAGGGCAACATCCTCGATCATCTAATTATGTATCAACAAACATTTCTCATAAAAATGTCAAAATACTAATACGTTAAGTACATAAAAAATATAGAAATGAATATTTAATAAGAAAGTGCAAAACATGCCTAGTTTAATGACACTTTTTTCTTGATAGAATCTCATTTTTTAATTTAAAGAATTTTTTATGCAAATAAATGTAGATAGCAATGAGTTATTCTTTTATTTTTAAGTGAATAGATATTAAACTTTAAATAAAATAAAAATGAAGTAATCTAATATATTTAAATCAAAGTGATGTAAAAGTCCATGAGAGAAGAATTGTGTTACATTATAATATATTGAAGTCAAAGTGAAAATTTCAAAAGAAATGAGATATACTGTAAAGTTGTGTTCCAAGTTATTAAATATTTTAAATAGATCAAGTGTAACATCCTCATACATCAAAATAGTTATTAATTATGTTATATCATAGAACTTGCTAAAACCCTTAACATTATAATAATTAAAATTATAGAATTGATATTTAATTAGATAGCACTCATCAAAGAGAGTCCATCAATATATTTTTTTAGTCAATTATACTATGTTCAGAATTATTATTATTTAAAAAATTATATGGTCATAAATGATAATAAACTATTATTTTATTATTAATTAAAAATAAATTAAACATAAAATTCGATTAATTTTAGCTTTATAATATAATTAAATCAAAGTGATCTAAATTTTACTTAAAAGAAGATTTAGAATTAAATTGTAATATAAATAAATAAAAAACATTTGTAGAAGTTAGAAAGATCATGTGCATCAGCATCTATCATCAAATCAACTGTAAAAAAATACATCATAAAACATTTAAAATCTATAGAAATAAAATATGTTAAAACATAAAATAATATTTTGCATCATATAACACATATTAATGAGTCTCATAACATTTACTTTACCTTCATTATCCTCATTTTGAAATTTTCCAAATTACTAAAATAATAAATATAAATGAGAACAAATTACAATTTGTAGAATAAATAAATGCATTTTAAATGTGAAATACCTTAAATTGATGCATTATGAGATGTTATAATTAAACTAATGTAAAGGATACATGAGAAGAAATTTATAGTTTCATAATAATATATCCAAATGAAAATGAAAGATTTTAAGAAATAAGAAAACATTTTCAAGAAAGTTGCATTGCATGGTACTCTAGAGATCAAGTTGAACATCCTCAATCATGAAATTATGTAAAAAGAAAAATGATTTGTAAGGAATTCTGAATCCCTAAAAAATAAAAATATTTAAAAATATAAAAAAAAATTTTATTTAATTTAACCAATCAAGTATGGTACCAATCAAAATATTTCATAAAACATGAAACAATTGTAAAAAATAAAAAATTTCTAAATTAATAATGATTATTTGATTGGATTTATGTTGTTGAGATAAATCACATTTCTTGGGACATAAAGGTCACATGATTGCAAAATTAGAGTTATGTGGTAATATAACCATATCCAAGAGAAAAAGTTCAAAAATGAGAAAAAAGCGTTGACAAAAGTTGTACTCCAAGATAGTTAGGACATTTAGTACAACATTCTTAATCATTAAATTAGGTTAAAAGTAAAATATCTCATAAAGCATGCCGAAACTTAAAAAAATAATATTTTAAAAATGTTGAAAACATTATTGGAGAGAGCCGATCATGGTGAGTTGAACAACATTTATGTAGTCTACATTTAGCCTCGTTTTAATATATTACAAATTACGAAAGTAAAAAAACAAGAGTAACGACGAATTATTATTTTAATATTAACTTGATAAGCATTAAAATTAAATTAAGATAAATTAAAGCAATTTAACTTAGATAAATAAAAGCATTATCATGGACACATGAGAGGACAAATATAGTTTTATAATAATATAACCAAATGAAAGAAAAGATTCAAACATAAAATAAATTATACTTTAAAGTATACAAACGAGTTTGAGTATAAATCCTAAATATTAAAACAGATATTAAGTAAAATATTTCATAAAATAAGCAAGAATTCTAAAAATAAGCTTTTAAAAAATTTAAAATAAAATTATTAGTGCTCGTTGAAATGAGTGAAACAATGTTTGTTTTTATTGACCAAAAATTGTTTGTATGAACTACGAATCATAAAATTAAATAAGGACAAATAATAATAATTTATTATTATTATACTTAGTGAACTTATAATAAAAAAATTAAGTTAATTAAAGTAAAAAAATATAACTAATTCAAAATGATCTAAGCATCACATGTGATGAGATTTGGAGTCATATAAAATATAGCCAAATGAAAATAAAACATGTGAGGAAATCACATATTATATGGGAAAGTTGCACTCCAAGATACTAAAATGATCACTAGTATCTTCTTCGATTAAAAAATCATACAGGAATCATAATGTCTTATGTAGAATGCCAAAACTCCAACAAATAAAACAGTTTATATATATATATATATATATATATTTAGTTTTATAGAGGTTAATGATCTGAGTCTAGTGATGTTTGTTTTCTCTCAATCTGACTTCTTTTTGAATTATTAAAAATAAAAAAATTTTAAAGAATAAAAATATTAATAAATTTTTTTTAACATTAATTAAATAATATTAAAGAGATAATGAGAAATATTGAAGCAATGTAATATGGCAAAAAAATATCCTTAAAAAAGAGGACATCTAGAGCAACATAGTCAAAAGTTTTGAGGGATAAATTGCTCTCGAAAGTTGAATTTTAAGACAATGTTGAGATTGAGTACAAAATCTTTGATCATAAAATTTAGTAAATTTTAAAATGTCTTGCAAACTACCATAAGAGCCATGAAAATAAATGATTTCAAAATACAAAAAAATTTATTTATTAGAGCTTGTCGAGAGGGGTCCGTCAACATTTATTTCGTCTCATCAAACATAGTTTAAAACAATTGTAAATTGCAAATTTAAATGAAAACTAAAAAGAATAAAAAAATAAATGTAACATAATGAAATGAAGGTAATGTCAAGGTCACACAAGATTAGATTTAGTGTTACCTAGTAATACAAAAAAAATTGAAGCAAATTATTTTATGAAATTTAGAAAATTGTGAGTGGAAGTGTTATTATAAGACACTATGGAAAACGAATGTTATGTCGTCAATCATCATATCATGTGTAAATTGAAAAGTTAACTAAAGTATGTAAAACCTTAAAGAATACTATATTTAAAACCATATATATAAAAAAAATATTTAACTAGATAAAGCTCATTGAGATGGGGATAGCAATATTTTGTCTTTATATGATCTTGGGTGGAATGACTATGAATTAAAAAGGAAAATATGCATAAATAATAATATTTTATTGTTGTAATGTTAACAAAACCTATATTAAAGTTAAAATATGAAAAATTTGAAATAAAGTAATTTAACCAAATGAAAGTAATGCAAGGATCACACAATAAGGGGTTAAAAGTAACATTATAACATTTAGGATTTAAAAAAAATAAAGAAATCTTTGACAATAAAAACTTTAACTATATATATATATATATAATAAGGTAGATCTCATCAAGATAACTCCACTAATGTTTGTTTTGTCTCAATCGATCATTGGTTAGAATTACTCTAATATACTAGATTAAATATGAAGAAATTAAAATTTGATAAACAAAAATATTTAAAAAATATAAAAATAAAATAAAAAATTTTAATCAATATAATATTGGAGTTTCTTCATAATATAACTAATTCAATGCAAACCATTTCATGAAATTAGAAGATTTGTACAAGAAAGTTTCAGTATAAAATAGCAAGGTATAGGTTAACCACTTTTATTAGAAATGATGTAAAAGCCAAAATGTGAGGAAACCTTAACAAAACACTAGAAAATATAATATTTAAAAAATATATAAACTAATATTTAAATTGATGGATGTTGTCGAGAGGAGTCAAAAGGCGATTGTTTATTTTAGTTCTGACTTAGTTTAGAGTTACTAAGAATTACAAAAGTAAATAGGCATATATAATAAGAAATTATTGTATTAGACTTCAGAAAATTTTATTAAAAAATGCAATAAGTTAAGAAAATGTAATTTTTATTTGAATATTTAAATTTTTTATTTTGATTTTTTTCATATTTTATGTTGTACATTTGTGTAATTCCAACCAATGATCAAACAAGACAAAACAAGCATTATTGGACTTATGTTGATGAGATATATATATATATGTTATTAAATTTTTTCTATATACTATGGTGCTACTTTTATCCTCTTATTGTGTGATCCTTGCAATCCTATCGCGTGGTTATGTTACTTTTTTTTCAATTTATCTACTTTTTAACTTTAATATAGATTTATTTAGCATCTCAGTAATAAACTATTATTATTTATACTTTTTCCTTTTTAATCCATAATAATTCCACATAAGATCTATAAAGACAATTGATATTGTTAGCCATATCTCAATAAGCTTTATGTAATTAAATATTTATTTTTATATATATTTGGTTTTAAATATAATATTTTTTAAGATTTTGGCACACTTTAGTTAACATTTCAGTTTGCACATGATATGATGATTGAGGACATTACACTTATTCTCCATAGGGTTTTATAATACAACTTCCCGTGACAATTTTCAAAATTTTATAAAATGTTTTGCTTCAATTTCCTTATATTACTAGGTAACACTAAATCTAATTTTTTGTAACATTTACATTAGTTTCATTTCAACATGTTACATTATTTGAACTTATCATATACCAACTTTCTTCAATATTTATTGGAAATTAATGTTTTAATTTCTTGTTTTTTGTTCCCATTTAAAATGGTAATTTGCAATTGTATCAAACTATTTTTTATGAGATAAAATAAATTTCAATGGACTCCCGATGAGCTCTAACAAATGAAATTTTTTTTAATATTTTGAAATTTTTTTTCACAGCTCTACTAGTATTTTGCAAGACATTTTTAATTTTACCTAATTTTATGATCAAGAATTTTGCAATCAATCATCTTGTTATCTTAAAATGCAACATTTGAGTACAATTAATTTCAAAAGTTCCCACCGTGTTGCTCTAAATGTCCTGTTCTCTGACTTTTTCAGGACTTTTTTTTGGCTATATTACATTGCTTTAATTTTTATCATTATTAATGTAATATTATTTAATTAATACTAAAAATATAATTTATTATTATTTGTTCTCCTTAAACTTTTTTAATTTTTAGTAATTCCAAAAAAGTTTGATCGAGATAAAACAAACATCAATGGACTCAGATCGATAATGTCTATGAAATTAAATATTTTTTTTCTATATATATTATTTAAATATTTTATTTTCTAGGGTTTTGGAATACTATATAAGAAATTATGATTAATGTATGATTTTTGTATCAAAGATTATACTCTCGATCATTTTAGTATCTTGGAGTGCAACCTTGCCACATATTATGTGATTTCTTAAAATTTTTTATTTTCATTTGGTTGTATTTTATGTTACTCTGAATCTCATCACATGTGACATTTGCATCATTTTCATTTAGTTATATTTTATTTCTTCAATTTAAATCATTTTTTGTTTTATTATAAATTCACTAATTATAATAATAATAAATTCTTATTATTAATCTTTATGTAATTTTTTATTTGCTTTGGTTAACAAAACACAAACATTGTTCGACTCATTTCAATTATTTGAAATTAAAGATTTATACACCAACTACTTTATACACTTTATTCCATTAATATCAAATTTTTTAATATTTCTTTTTTAATTTGGTTATATTATTATGAAATTATATTTCTCGTCTCATGTTTCCACCATAATGCTTTCATTTGGTTACATTAAATTGTTTCAATTTATCTTATTTTAATTTTAATACTTATTAAGTTAGTATTAAAATAATAATTTTTGGTTACTCTGGTTCGTTTACTTTGGTAATTTGTTGTATATCTAAAAGAGATTAAATGTCAACTACATAAATTTCCTAAACTCACCATGATAAGCCCTATCTAATAAATTTTTTTACCTTTTTTATATATTTTTTTAGTTTTTGCATGCTTTATGAGATGTTTCAATTTTTCCTTAACTTAATGTTTAAGAATGTTGCACTAAATCTCCTATGTAGAAGTATAGCTTTTCTTAAAACTTTTTTTTCTCTACTTTTTCTCTTTGATATGGATATATTACTATGTAACTCGAATAATACTACATATAAACTATATGTCCCAAGGAAATTGATTTATCTCTAGAACTTAAATTCAATCAATTAATAATTTTTTTAATTTATAAATTTTTTATTTTTGAAAATTTTTTCATGCTTTATGAAATATTTTGATTCATACCAGATTTGATGAATCCTAATCCTGATTTTTTACATCAAATAAAATATTTATTTGTAAATTTAAAATATTTTTTATTTTTTTGGGTTTTAGAATGCCTCACAAGACATGTTTTGTTTTTACTTAATTTCATGTTTGGGAATGTGAAATTCAATCTCCATTGTGTATTGCAAGGCAACTTTCCTAAAACTTATTTCTTATTTCATAAAATCTTTCATTTTGATTTGGATACATTACTATGAAACCATAAATTTCTTCTTATGTATCCTTAATTGTACTATATCATAATGTATCAATTTAAGTTATTTGTTATTTAAAATATTTTTAGTTATTCTAAAAATTGCAACTTATTATCATTTACATTTATTTTCTTCGACAATTTGGACTATTACAAAATGATTTTAACGATGACAAAATAAATAGTATTAGAGTCACAATGGTTAGTTATATCAAAGAAAATATTTTATTTTCTACATATTTTAAATATTTGACAACGTATTGTTTTATAGTTGATTTGATGATAGATGATTGTGCACTTCATCTTCCTAACTTCTACAAATGTTTTCTTTTATTTGTTTATATTACAATGTAATTCAAAATTTTCTTTTAAGTGAAATTTAGATTATTTAAATTTAATTATATGAAATTGCTAAAACTAATAAAATTTAATATTTAATATATATTTAGTTAAAATTAAAATAATACTTTATTATAATTTATGATCATTTAAATTTTTAACTAATGCTAATTCCAAACATTGTGTAATAAACTCAAAAAATATATTATGGGGGCTTTCCTTGATGAGCTATATCTAATTAAATATCAATTCTATCTTTTTAATTTTTTAAGTGTTAAGGGTTTTAGAAATTCTAAAATATAATACAATTCATAGCTATTTGAAGTACGAGGATGTTACACTTGATCTCTTTAGAATAATTTTTCTCACAACTATAATATACAATATATATCATTTCTTTCTAATTTTTGCTTTCACTGTAATATATCATAATATAACATAATTCTTCTCTCATAGACTTTTACATCACCTTGATTCAATTATATTATATTACTTCATTTTATTTCATTTAATGTTGAACATATATTCACTTAAAAATATAATAATAATTTATTATTATCTATGTTATTTACCTAAAAAATTCTTTGAAGTTAAAAATGTTGTTTTATTAAGAAAAACATTTCATTAAACTATACTTGATATGCACTATTTAATTAAATATTCATGTATATATTTTTATGCATTTTACTTCCTATTATTTTGACATGGTTTTATGAAAAGTTTTTTTCATACTTAATTTGATGATCAAGGATGTTATGCTGAATCGCCTGAATAACATGGCGTGCAAGTTTTACTTACTATTTATCTCTTTTCATGAAAATATTTCTTTAATTTTCTATATTACTTTACCACTACCATGTCATCTAAGATTAGATATTTATTTTCTTGATTTTATTAGAATAGTATTTTTTTTTTATGTTTATTTAAATTTTTTAATTTGTGGTAATTCTAAAGTAGGTCTGATCAATACGAAAGAAATGTCGACAAATTCATCTAGAAGAGCATTATCCAATTAAATTTTTATTATTTATATTTTTTTTAAATATCTTCATATTCTAAATCTTCCATAGCTTTTACGAGACATTACAATTCATACATGATTTTGAAATTGAAGATGCAACACCTGATAACCTTAATGTCTTGGAGTGTAACTTTTTGTAAAATGTATTTCATTTGATCAAATATTTTTCATTAATTTTTATTTTTTACTATGTAACTATAAATCTCATCACATGCTACTTTTACATTACTCTATTTTTGTTCCATTATGTTTTCTAATTTTTCTCAATTACTCTTTAATATATATTTACTTATTTTGAAAATAATAAAATATTATTATTTATTAATAATTAACATGGTAATTCATACTATTCCAAAAGCGGTCCAATATAGATAAAATAAACATAGTTGTTCACATCTCAATGAGCTCTATTCATTTAAATTTTTGTTCAAAATATTTAATTTTTTTTCAATATTTTTCTTGCTTTTTGAGGCATTTCAATTCATATCTTAAATAAATGAGGAAGTTAGTTCTTATCTCCTTTATATTATGAAAATTCAACCATCTTATAAAATTTTCTCATTTCTTCAAAGTTTTCAATTTTAATGCATTTCTTACTATGTAGCTGAAAACCACTTTTTATGTGACCTTTACATTGTATTGATTTGATTATATTATATTGTTTCAGTTTATCTCATGTTAACTATAATAAATATTATTTTAATTTTAAAGCAGTAATCTGTTATTGTTTATGCTTTTTTTTAGGTAATTCATATTAATGGTAATTGAGGACACCTTAAGGAGAAATGATTGTTAGAATCGTCTCTATAAGATCTATCCAATTAAAACTTCATTTATACATTTCCAAACTTTTTTTTTTCTTTGGTATTGGAATACTTTATGAAATCATTAAATACAACTTTAACATACAATTTCTTTTATTTTTTCAAATTTTATAATTCAATTTCATTATATTACTCTAAAACTATTATCATCTTTTAAAATTTTTTATATTGCTTTGATTTTAATATATTACATTACTTAATTTATCTAATTTTAGCTTTAATTTATATATTAAATTTTAAAAAATTATTATCTTTTCTTTTGTCGAGTTTACTAATTCACTGTAATTCCAAACAATGTCTAATATAGATAAAATAAACTTCATTAGACATGACTCGATTAATCTCTATTAAATTAAATATTATTTTTTTAATTTCCTTATAAATGTTTTTTTATTCCTTTGGCATTCTTTAAATTATATTTCAATTAATAACCAGTTCTTCTATCAAGGTTGTTACAGTTAATTTCCATAGTATCTTTTAATGTAACGTTATCATGTAATTTATCCTAGTTTTCTAAACATTTTGCTTTTATATGGTTATACTACTTTGTAACTCTAAATCTCCTTGTGTGACACATTTATACCTCTTTTATTTCGTAATATTGCATTTCTATAATTAATATTAATATTAAAATAATATTTTATTTTTATTTAGTTATACTAAATTTCAAATTTTGTAGTGATTCCAAACACTAACAATCAAGATGAAAAATCATTGTATGACTTGTGTTTAAGTGCTTTATCCTACTAAACATTTATTTTTATATTTTTAAGTATTTTATTTTCTATTATTTCAGCATGCTTTTTGAGACATTTATAATCATACATGATTTGATGTTTAATGATTTTAATATTTATTAGCTAACATAGAAATAACAATTTATTATTATTTATGCTTGTTACTTTGATTATTAGTTATATTTCAAAAATAAGACAAATCATGATCGAAATATCATTGTTGGAGTCATCTCTGTGAGCTCCATCAAATTAAATATTTATTTTTACATTCTAAAATATTTTCTTTCATGGTGTTTGGCCCAATTTATGAGGTATTTTGATTTGTGCTTGATTTGAAGATTGAGAATGTTATATTTGATCTCCTAACTGACATGAAATACAATTTTTCTCATATAATATATCCCATTAACCAAATAGTTATATTATTTTGTTACATTACTATTCACTCTAAGTCTACTCCCATGTGACACTTATATTACTCAGATTTAATTTTTTTATATTGTTTTAATTTTCCTTATTTTGGCATTAATTTATACGTTTCTAATATTTAAAATTTTTTAAATTATTTTAGCATATTTATTTTTAAGTTATTTATAATTCTAAATTAGAAGTAAACATGATTAAAATATGCTGTTCGAATTGCTATAACAAGCTATATCTCAAAAGATATTCATTCTTACATTTTAAATATTTTCTTTTATGGGACTTTTGCATACATTTTGAGACATTTTGATTCGTGTCAGATTTGATGATCAGGGATGTTACACAAAATCTCCTAATTCTTGGATGTCTATATCAAGGATGTTACTTTATATCTTTAAATCTCCTCTACATGTCCTTTACATCACTTTTATTTTATCATTTTGCATTGCATCAGTATATCTCATCTTAACTTTAATATGCATTTACTTAGTATTAAAATGATATCGTATTATCACTTATTTCTCTTTATTTGTGTGATTTGGACAAATGCTAAACTAAGCCCAATCTAGATGAAAGTAACATCATTGGACTTATCCCAAGGAGCTTTATGTTTTAAATATTAATTAATTATTATATTTTTAAATATTTTACTTCCATTTCCTTCTCTTGGTTTACGAGATATTTTGATTAGACTTGAGTTGAAGAATGACGCCGTTGCACTCGATTACCATAGTACCTTGAAAGGTAAGATTGTTGTACAAGTAAAATCATTTTTTAAAATTTTCTCATTGATTTTTTTATATTATTATCAATCTAAAAATTTCCACTAATGTGATGTTTACAACACTTTTATTCGACATTATTACTTTGCTTCAATTTGTCACATTTAATAATTAATATATATTTAAATTCTAATTAATATATACATATATATATATATATATATATATATATATATATATATATATATTATTGTTTTTTTTATTTCAATAGTATAGAGTGATTCCAAACAATGTCTAACTGAGATGTAGTAAATGATGTTGGATGCAACTAGACCAGCTTTACCTAATTATATATATTTTTTTTAACAGTGGCAACTATCATATTTTCTTTTATTTTGGCATGGTTATTTAGTCATCTTTATTTTTAACCAATTTAATGATCAATGATGTTACTCTCCATCTCTTAAATGTCTTGGAATGCATTTTTATCTCATAATTTACCACATTTCTTCAATTCTTTTACTTTGAATTTTCTACACTAATATTTAACTCAAAATCTCCTTTGTTTAAACATTACATTTCTTTAATTTTTTTTTATCTTGTTATTTTAATTTATTACATTTTATCTTTGATCCATATTTATATATTATTTAAAAGAAATAACTTTTTTACTTATGCTTACTTTGTAATTCATATGAATTTCAAAGGAGGCTTGATGGAGCTGGAATAAGCAACATTTGACTCACCTTGAATGGCTGTAAACAACTAAGTATTCATTTTTTATATTTTAAAATTTATTTTTTTCTCATTTTCTCACATTTGTTTGTGAGAAGTTCATTTCATACCTGATGTAATAATTGGGGATGCTGCACTCAATCTCCTTATTATTTTAAAATTCAAATATCTCATACAATTTTTATTATTCAACAAATTTTTCACTTCCATTGTTCATATGATTATGTAACTCTAAATCTTCTTTCATGTGACTTTAATATCACTTTGATTTAGCGATAATGCATTACTTCAGTTATTCTTATTTTATTTTTCATATATATTTACTTAGTATTAAAGTGATGAATTATTATTATTTATACTTATTTACTTTGATAATTTGATGTCATTCTAAAGATCTTCTACTTGAGAAGAAATAAAGTTGGATAAGTTTTGAAGAATTGTACCCAATTACATATTTATTTTAATATTCATAAAATTTTTTAATTTTCTAGTGTTTTATCATGGTTTACAACATATTTCAATTAATAAATGATTTAATAATATATAATTCACAAATAATCTCCTTAATATCTTCAAATGCAACTTTCCTATATAATTTGCATCATTCCTTAAAATTACTTAATTTTATTTTGTCATATTTTTATATAAAAGTAAAACTCTTCTCATGTAGACTTCACACAAATTTGATTTTGTTATATTACATTACTTCTATTTTTTTAGCTTTAATATATATTGACTTCATATTAAAATAATAACTTCTCATAATTTATGTTTATTTATTTTGATAATTCACAATCTTTTAAATGAATTTTTATTAAGATGAAAAAAATATTATTGGACTTGTCTTAACAGGTATTATCCAATCATAATGTCATTTTTATATTTTAATTATTTATTTGACAAATACTTTTTCATACTTTAGTAGACATTTGTACTTATATGTGACTTGACAATCGAGGATGGTACACATCATATCTTTAATATCTTTGAATGCAAGTTTCCAAATAATATATTTCATTTTATAAACTTCTCACTTTAGTTTGGCTAAATTATTATTTAATTATAAATATCCACTTCAAAGACATTTACATTTCTTTGACTTGGTTAGATTATAATTTTTTATATTGTGTCATTTGAACTTTATAATATTTATTTACTTAATATTGAAATAATAATATGTTATTTTTATGCTTACTTACATACGTAATTCAAAATATTAAAAATGAGGTATGATCAAAATGAAAGAAATGTTTTTGGACTCCTCTCAATAAACTCTATCTAGTTGTATATTCCATGTTATATATTTGATATTTTTTAGTTTACATTATTTTTGTATGGTTTATGAGACAACTCAATTCATACCTCTTTTAACAAATATGAATGTAGAATTCGATCTAGAAGAGTTTCATAAAATACAACATTCCTATACAATTTGTCACAATTCTTCAAAAGTTTTACTTTGGTTTGGTTACACTCTTACAAAATTCCCTTTCTCATCAAGTGTGAGCTTTACGTCACATTCATGTATTGATATTACATTAAGCATATAATATTTTAACTATAAAATATTTTTACTTGATATTGAGATATTTTTTTATTTTGAAATCATTTATATTAGAAATTTATTATGATTCAAAGAGCTACATAAAAATAATTATTATTTTTATATTTTTAAAATTTTTAATTAAATTTAATTTTGTAGTTTTTTGCATTTTATGAGCCAATAATATTTGTTTCTTATTTGACAATTGTTGATGGTATAGTAACTCTCCTTAGCATATTAAAATGCAATTTTGATGTACAACATTTTAAATTTTTTCAAATTTTTTCGTTTTTATTTTGATATGTTATTCGTACCTCTAAATCTGACCTCTACATCGCTTTCATTAGTTATATTATATTTCATTTATTTTTATAATTCATAATTTAATATATATACGTAATATTTAAATAATTATTTATCATAATTTACTATTACCGTATTTGAAATTCATAGTTATTCCAAACATTGTACAATCAAGATCGAACAAAACGTTGTTGTACACCTCTTAATGAGCTACATTAGGTTAATGTTCATTACATACGTATATATATTATTTTCTAAAATTTTAACAATCTTTATAAGGCATGTCGTTTTGCAAATTTCTCAACTGTTTGATTATCTTACCCTCATTCACTTTATTGTCTTGGAAAGAAACTTCATCTATGATTTATCATATTTCTTCATGTGTTTTTCTTTGAGTTGGTTATGTTTCTTTTTAACTCTAAATCTCTTCTTGCTTGACATTTTCATTGCTATCATTTCGTGTTACATTATTTCAATTTATCTTATTCTAGCTTGAATAAAATCTTTCTATACATTTAAAAAATAATTCAATGTTATTAATTGTTTTTTGTTATATTTTTCATGTTAATTCAAAATAATGTCTAATTCAAATAAAGGAAAAGTTGTTCGATTCATCTCGATAAGTCATATCAAATATTATTTATATAATCTTCAACATTTTTGTTCAAGAATTTTTTCATGTGCTATGTGACACTTCGAATTTTCCTAATTTGATGGTGGAGGCTGTCACACTCAAATTCTTTATTATCTTTGAAAGAAACTTTGTCATACAATTCATGTAATTTCTTCAAATATTTTTCTTTGATTTTGTCATATTACTATGAAACACCAAATCACCTCTCATGTGACGTTTATGTCCAACTGATTTGGTAATATTAAATTGCTTCAATTTATCTAATTTTTCTATTAATATTTAATTTCTTTGAAAAAAAATAAATACTTTTTGTTAATTTTTATTTATTTAAGTATATCATAATAGTTAAAAATAGCTTTTATTAGGACTAAACAAACATTTTGTAATTTACTATAAATCCATAAAATGCCTATTTTAGAGGAAACAAATGACTTTGAACTCTTCTCAAATAGATCTATCAAGCTAAATATTCATTTTAATGGTTTAAAAATGGTATATGTAATTGTTTAATAGTCTAGAAAAAAGGATTTCTATTGGTACGTGATTAGTCGATTGAAAATGTTACACTTAATATCCTGAATATGTTGAAAAGATATTTTTTGAGAAAATTCATCTAATTTTTAAAAATTTTAAATTTGATTTGGTTATATTAATACGTGTTCCAAATCGCATCTCTTATGACATTGATATCGTTTTGATTTTTTTTCTATTAATTTAATTTATCTCATTTTAACATTAATATATTTTTAATTTACATTAAAATAATAAATTATTATTATTTATGCTTATTTATGTTGAAAATTAAAAATAATTCCCATTGAGACCCCATTGGGATAAAATAATTGTGTTTGGAATTATCTTGATAAGCTATATCCAACTCAGTATTTTTTTACATTTTATTAATAATTTTTTATGCTTTTGACATATCGTATAAGGCATTTTGGTTCACAACTCATTTAATAATTGAGGTTGTTAAATGAAGCCCCTACATATCCTTGGAAAGCAGACCTCCCATATAATTTATCTCATTTGCTTAAATTATTTTTTTTGTTTATTTTTCTACATAACTCTAAATTGCCTATGACTTGACCTTTACATTGCTTTGATTTGCTTATATTGCATTGCTCAAATTCATATCATTTCAAATTTAATGTATTTTTATTAATATTGAACATAATAATTTATTATAATTTATGCTGAATTAATTTGATAATTTGTAGTAATTCGAAAGGACTCATTGAGATGAAATAAACATTGTTATTGTTCCAAGGAGCTCTATGTGGTTATATATGTCAAACAATATTAAATTTAAAGTTACATAGTGAAATAACTTTGCAAAGTAAAATATTTAATAAAATGAGATAAACTATATGGGAATGTTGTATTTCAAAGATACAATGGTGTTAGAGTGTAACATCCCTAATTGACAAATTAGTTGCATGACAAAATTTCTCATATTCTCTACCAAGTCTTGAAATGTAAAATATTTAAAAAAATTACAATGAATATTTTATTACATTGTGATCATAATGATGAGCACCATGATGTTTATTTCTTCTCAATTAGAACATGTTTAGAATTTTTGCAAATTCTCAAAACAAATAAGCATTAATAATAATAAATTTCTTTTAAAATATTAATCAAATTTGTATATTAAAATTGAAATAAGATAAATTAAATCAATATAATATAACCCAATTAAGAACAATAGAAAAGTCACAATATGGAAGAATCAGTATTTCATAATTATAGAGCCAAATGAAAAAGAAACATTTGAAGAGGTGGGATAAGTTATATATAAATCATGTATTTAAGATAATAAAGAGATAGGGTGTGATGTTCTTAATCATCAAATAATATATGAATAAAAATATCTAATAATTTTTAAATAAATAGTAGAATATTAAATAATTAAAAAACATAAAAAATTTAATTAGATAGAGCTCATGGAGGCAAGTTGAATGATGTATGTTTTGTCTCACTCAAAAATATTTTGGAATTACTCTAAATAAAAAAATAATGAATTATAACAAATTATTATTTAATTTTAAATAACTACAAACTAAACCATAAATTTGATAAATTAAAGAAATATAATACAACTAAATCAAGGAAATCTAAAAGTCATATAAGAGAAAACTTAGTGTTACATAGTAACATAATGAAATCAAAGAAAAGAGTTTTAAACATGAGATGAATTATAGAGGAAATTTGTACTAAAAGATATAAATGAGATTGAGCATAATTTCCTTGATCATTAAACTTGGTACAAATTAAAATATCTTTATACAACATGCAAAAACACTACAAAATAAAGTATTTTAAGCATATAGAAGTGAATAATTTATCAAATAAGGTTCATCAAGATGACTCTAATGATGTTTATTTGTATCAATTTGACTTAGTATGGAATTAATACGAATTGGCATTATTAATTTACATAAATAATAAAAAATAATTATTGAAATAATAACTAAATATATAATAAATGAAAGTAGTGAAGTACAACAAAATCAAAGTAATTTAAGTGTCACATTAGAGGGGAATTAAAGAAGTAATGTAATATAACCAAACTAAAGTAGAAGAATTAGAGAAATAACATGAAATTTATAAGAAAGTTGCATTCCAAGATACTAAAAATATTGAGTGTGAAATATTTGGCTATCACATTAGGTACAAATCCAATGTTTCTAAAGCATGCCAAAGTTAAAAAAATAAAATATTTTGAAATATATAAATAATTATTTAATTTAATAGAGCTACTTAAAACAAGTCCATTGAAATTTGTTTCGTCTCCATTAGCCCTTATATAAAAGTACTGTGAGTTATAAAAATTAATAACCAAAAATGATAACGAATTTTATTTTAACATTAAAAAAATATATTAAAAAAATATGAGATAAATTGAATCAAACAAAAATAATGAAATTAAATTAATGTAAATTTAGTGTGAGAGGAAACATAAAGTTGCAGTATATTATAACCAAATCAAATCTTAAAATTTGAAGAAAAGAAAAAACTTTAATGTCAAAGTTGCATCCCAAGTTGCAAAGTAGATGAAGTATAATATTCATGATCATAAAATTAGGCATCAAAGGAAATGCCTAGTAAAGCATGTAAAAACCTTAGAAAATAAAATTTTTAAAGATATACAAGAGTGTATGTACTTAAATGGGGCTCATAAGGATAACTCCAATGAAGATAGTCTCATCTCGTTTGGACCTTATTTTTATTTATTACAACTTACAAATGTAAATAAGTATAAATAAAAATAAATTATTTTTTAATAATAAAAAATAATATTAAAGTGTAAATAGGATAAATTAAAGTAATTTAATATTACATAATTAAAAAAAATAAAAAGATCAAATCAAAAGAGATTTTTAGTTAAGTGATAATAAAAAATTATGTTCATCATGCTTCATTTATAATTAGTATTAATTCCCAAATTAAATAAATATAAATAATGAAAATTTTATAAAAATTAAATAAATTTTGGTTAAAGTTTAAGTGACATGGAATAAAGAACTACGATATATCCAAATTGGATACATGTAAATGATGAAAGTCATAGATAATTAGAGGTACTTAGTAGCATAATGAAGCAAATAGAAAAATATGCAAAAAATAAGGTAAATTATATCAAAAACATTTCATTCCAAGATGCTAAGAAGATTGACTATAAAAATTATGGATCATCAAATCGAGTGATAACTAATATGCCTTGAAAATTTTGATACCACCATCGAAAAAAATATTTAAATATATTAAAGAATATTTAATTAAATAGAGCACATTGATATGAGCTAATTGACAGTTGTTTTTCACTTCCAAACCTTGTGTTGAAAAAGTTAGAATTACCAAGGTAAATAAGGTAAACCATAATATATTATAATCATAATATTAAATAAATCTATATTAAATTTAAAATGATAAAATTTGATTCAATATAATATAAGAAAATAAAAATGATAGGATGATTAAACTTGTTTGGATTTAGAGTTACATCATAATATAACCAAATTAAAATAAAAAGAACTCAAAAAAATGATATAAATTATATGAAAAAGTTGAACTCCAAGATGATCAGGAGATTGTGGATAAAATCCTTGGTTATGAAATAAGATACTAGTAAAGCTTTTTTTAAGATGACTCCAACAAAATGTGCTTCATATGTATCAAACCACGTTTGAAATTTTTTGAATTACAAAAGAAAATTGGTATAAATAAATATAAATTTTTATTTTAATATTAGTTAAATATATATTAAGGCTAAAATATATTAAATTCAACAAATATAACTCAACAAGCTAAAATTGATGTAAATTTTAATTGAGGGGAGATTTAGAGTTACATACTATAATAAAATCAAACCAAAACAATTGAAGCAAATAGATAAATTAGATGACAAAATTGCATTTTAAGATACTGCAAAAATTGATTGAAAGATATTTGATAATTAAATCAAGTATAAATTGGAAAGCATTAAATTGTGTTCCTAAATCTTATAAAATCAAATATTTTAAAAAAGTGAATGAATCTTCAATTATTAAAAATTACCAAAGCAAATAACAATAAAAAATGATAAGATATTAATTTTATATTAAATAATATATATATAAAAGTTAAAATTAGAAAAACTGAAACATGATAATATGCCAAATAAAATAGTTATAAATGTCAATAGATAAAAGACTTCAAGTCGCATAGTATTATAATGAAATCAAGTAAAATATTTAAGAAATCTAATAAATCATATGGTAAAATATTATTTAAAGGTACTGAGATGTTTTAAAGTAACACTATTAATCATCAAATTAGGTAGAACTATAAATATGTCACAAGGCATGTAAAAGTATGAGAAAAATAAATATTTTAAATATTAAAAATAAATATTTATTTCTATCCATGTCAATGAGATGAATCAAGTCTCATTTATTCAAACTTGATCAAACTATGTTTTGAGTTATTGTGAATTACCAAAGAAAATACGCATAAATAAAAAAGCTATTATGTTATACAAAGGAAATATATATTAAAGCTAAAATTCGATAAATTTAAGAAATATAAAATGATCAAATTAAAGTAATGTAAATGTCACATTAGAGAAGATTTAGAGTAAAATAATATTATAAATAAATCAAAGAAAATAATCTTAAAATATAAGATAAATTGTACTACTAATTTGTGTTCCTTGATATTAAATAAGCGAGATTAAAATCATCGATAGTGAAGTTAGGTGCAAATTAAAGTATCTTATAAGGAATAACTAAATTAAAATAAATTAAATATCTAGAACTTAAGGAAAATAGAATTAAATTTATAAGAGCACCTTTGGACAAGTGGAAAAAGCATATGTTTTTTTAATTTTGTTGATATAAGGCAATAATTTATGTTTTGTAATAACAAACTAATTCAAAGAAACAATTTATAAAGAAATGAGATAAATTGTAAATGAATGTTACATTCCATGATGTTAAGGAGATCAAAGGTTACCTCATCAAATTCAACATCATCTATAAAAAATAATATCTTGTGAAGAATTAGAAAACCTTAAAAATAAGATATCTTAAAATATGAATACGAATATCTATTTTCGTAGAGCTCACTAAGATGAGCCTAAGATTTATTACTTGCTCTATTTGACTATGATTGAAATTTTTGCTTATCACTAATATGAATAAACATAAATAATGATAAATTATTATTTTAATATAAAACAATTCATATTAACAATGAAATGAGGTAAAGAAAACAATATGTATCAACAAATGAAAGTGATGTAAGGGCCAATTGAAATGAAAATTAAAGCTTTAAAGTATATTAACGAAATTAATTCAAAATCATTTTAAATAAAATTGTTATATAATGTAAGAACGATGAATTGTAAGATTCTAAAATGATTATGTGTAACATCCTTAACAAACAAATTCGATACAAATCAGAATTTCTCATTAAATGTTCGAAAAACTTGAAAATTAAATTATTTAAAAAAAAGAATATTTTTTTAGATGAGCTAATTGAGACAATCCCAATTTTGTTTACTTCAACTCAAGTAGTCCTTTATTTGGAATTTTTAAAATTACCAAAATAAATAATTATAAATAAGAATAAATTAACATTTTAATAATAAAAAACTAAATATTAAACCTAAAATGAGATAAACTAATGTAAGTTTACTAACAAAATTAATGTGGTGATGTGTCATCTGAGAGGAGGTTTTAAATTACATTGTACAATAACCAAATAAAAAAATTGAAAAATTTAAAAAAAATTGTAAGTGAAAGTTGCATTACAAGATATTGAGGAGATGGAGTGCAACCTCTAAAAATACATATTTCAATTAATAAATTTCAATATTCAATTGGATATATCATGTTAAGGCAAACAAAATGAATAGAGATCAAGTACAACATCATCTATCATTAAATTTTGTATGAATTAAAATATCACTGCAATTCTTTAAAAACACTACAAAATAATAAATTTTAAGGTATAATAATTAATATATAAATGGTAGATCTAATAAAGTTGATCCAAACAATATTTGTTTCAAGTCAATCAGACACTATTTGTAATTACTAAAAATTATTAAACTAAATAAGCATAAATAATAAACATCTATTTTTTTAATTAGAAAATATATATTTAAGATAAATTATGTAAAATGAAGAAAAGTAATATAACAAAATAAATAAGATGTCAAGGTCACACAATTGTATATTTAGAATTACATTGTAAAATAACCAAACCAAAGTCAAATATTTTAAAAATAAGGTAAATTTGAAGGGAAATTCATATTCAGAGATGTTAAGGTGGACGAGTTCAACATTCTAAACTATCAAATTTGGTACCTATTTAATTTTTTCGTGCAGTGTGAAAGAAAATAGAAAATAAATGTCTTTAGTGATATAAGAAATATTTAATCAAATAAAGCTTATTGAGACGTGTCTAGTGAGATCAATTTAAAAAGCATCATACCACTTATGAAAATACTACAAATTCCTAAACTAAATAAACATAAGTAATAATAAAAAATTAGTTTTAGTATTAGATTGATATATATTTAAGTTTAAAATAATATAAATAAAAGCATTGTATTTTAACTAAGTAAAAAATATTATAAAAATGGGAAAAATTGTATAGGCAACTCAAGAGATCATGTAGAACATTTTCGATCATAAAAATGGTACATATCAAAATGACACATAATGCTTGCAAAACTAAAAATTAAAATGTTAAAAAATGTAAAAGTGAATATTTAATAGAATAAAGTTTAAGAACATTACATTTAAATCTTTTTGTGCCCTAAAAATCTTCTTTCTCACACCATTTATCACAGTTCTTCAAGTTTTTTTTCTTGTATTTGTTAATATTACTATGAAACTCAAATTATCTTTTTTTGTGGCATTTACCTCACTTTCTTTTGGCAATATAACATATCTTTAGTTTATCTTTATGGTTTAATATATATTTACATATTATCCAAAAACATAATTCATAATTATTTAAGCTTTCTTCCGTTGGCAATTTGAAGTAAACACAAATGATGCATGTTCGAGTAGAAACAAATGTATTAGGCAAGCATGGATGAGCTATTTCCAAATAAATATTTTTACATATTTTATGTTCTTGATTTTTAGATCAATTTACAAGTGATTTTAAATTGTTTTTTATTTTTCAAATGATAATGTAACTCTTAATATCATGTGTACTTTGGAGTTAAATTTTATCATATAATTTATCTCATTTATTAAAAATTTTCACTATCATTTTGTAATATTTTTATCCAACTCTATATATAGTATGACTTTTACATCACTTTCCTTTAGTTATGTTACATTGCTTAATTTAACATTTATTTTAGCTTTAATATATATTTTTCATAAAATAATAATAATATATTATTATTTATACCCCTTATCTACAATGACTTGTTGTAATTTCGAACGAGATCTATTCGAGACAAAACAAATGCAGTAATGCTTTTGTTGACGAGTTTTATCTAGTAAAACATATTTTCAAAATATTTATTTTTTTATTTATTAGACAAGGTTGATGATTAATTTTAATATGCAACTTGATGACGAAAGAAGTTACTCTCGATCTTCGAAATAACTTGGATTGTATTTTTTTGTACAATTTGTATTCAATATATTTTCTTAATATTAAAATTGTATATTGTTGTTATTTTTACTTTTTTTACTTCCGCAATTCATATTAATTTGAAATGAGGTTCAATTTTAAACAATGAGATGTTGTTTCAGTCACCCTGCATGCTCTACAAAATTAATTTATATTCATACCTTTAAATATTTTTTTCTGATGTTTTGTCATGGTTTGTGAGATGTTTCAATCCATACCTTGTTTAATTATCAAGCACAATATACTCAATCTTTTATTACCTTCGAATGCAACATTGTCATAAAATTAATCTTATTAATCCAAATATGTTGCCTTGACTATGTTATATTGCTGTTAATGCAATTTGCTTCTCATGTGACTCTATGATCTTTAAGATTTAGTAATTTTAAATTACTTTAATTTATCTTATTTCAATTTAAGTTTACATTTACCTAATATTAAATAATAATTTATAAGTATATTTTCTTTTGCAGTTCATAACAATTCCAAATGAGTTTCATTTGTGATGATAGAAACATCAATGGATGATCTCCATAAGCTCTAAAAAGTAGGAAATTCATTTTTATACTTTTAAATATATTATTTCCTAGGGCTTTAACATGCTTCACATGGCATTTCTATTCATATTTGGTTTGATGATTAAAGATGCTATACTTTATCACCTTTCTCACATTTAATGCAACTTTTTCATGTAATATATGTCATTTTCTTAGAATGTTTTTCTTTAATAAATCATTATTCATATTAAACACATATTTTCTTAATATTTGAATTATTATTTATTTTTATTTATTCATATTTTCTTTTTTTTCAAGTAATTCAAAAGGAGGTCCAATTGATAGGATCCAAATGCATTTGCACCCATCTTGATGAGCTTTATTCAGTTAAATATTTATTTGTATATTTTGAAATATTTATTTTCTATAGTTTTAAAAAACTTTACTGGATATTTTGATTTATATTTAATTTGATGATTTAGATTGTTATTCTTAATATTCTTAGCCTTTTTAATGTAACTTTCTCAGGTAATTTATATTATGCTTTCAAATGTTTTCTTTAATTTTTTATTTTACTCTCTATCTCTATCCTCCTCTAGTGTAAAATTTCATCTTTTTTCTCTTTGTTATGTTACACATGGTCAAATTTTTCATTTCTTCTTCAATATATATTTACTTATCATTTAAGAAATAATTTAAAAGTATTTCTACATATTTTCTATGATTATTCATAGTAATTACAAACTAAGTTTGATAAAGAAGGAACAATTCAATCCCAAAACTTTTAATAAAGGTAGACAAATTACTCAAAAATTCCTAAGAAAACAAAGTATAATGTCCTCATTCATAAAATCACATACGAATCAAAATTCCACTTAAAATGTGCTAAAATGACAAAAAAAGAAATATATATAATTTATTATTTAATAGGAGAGATCTAATCAAGGCAAGTGCAACAACATTTTATTCATTTCTATAGGTTGTCATTTTGGGTTACTATGAATTTGCAAAGTTATAAAACATAAATAATAATACATTATTATATTAATATAAAGGAAATTTATATTCTATCTACAAGTGATAAATTGAAGTAATTTAATATAACAAAATGAAAGAAAAGTAGAGGTCACATGAGTGGAAAAAAATGAGGCTTTATTAATATAACCAACTCAAAGTAAAAAATTTTAAGAATCAGATAAATTCAATAAAAATATATCATTCAAAGTTACTAAGAGGATTAAGTCCAATATGTTCAATCATCAATTAAATTGTGACTTGAAATATGTTTATAGATAAAACCAAAATACTTGAAAATAAAATATTTAAATAATAAAAAAATATTATTTTAATTTGGATAAATAATGATGAGATGAGTCAAATGATTATTTTTTATCTTGATTAGACCACATTTTGAGTTTTTACAAATTGCAAATAAAGAAAACCATTAAAAATAATAAATTATTGTTTTACTATTAAGTTAATATATGTAAATTTAAAAATGAGATAAATTAAAAAAATTTAATACAAGAAAATTGACATGATGTAAATTTCAAATGATGGTAGATTTAGAGTTTGATAATAATATGAAAAAATCAAAGTAAAAAATTGAAAGAAATAAGATAAAATTTAGGACAAAGTTGCACTCCATAACATTAAAAGGAGAAAGAATCACGTTTTTGATCTTAAGAACTTATGTTAATTGATTTATCTCACCAAACATGCAAAGATATTAAAAAATTAAAAATATTTAAAAAAAGTGCAAAAAGAATATTTAATTACGTATAACTCTCTAACTAGCCTCCAACATATTTGTTTTGTCTTAAGCGAATCTCATTTTCGAATTTCTATGAATTGCCGAAAATAAAAAACATAATAATAATAAATTATCATCTTTTTTTGTTAAATAAATAGTAAGGATGAAATGAGATAAATTGAACAAATTTAATATGACCAAATAAATGCAATGTATACATCATATGAAATAATATTTTGAGTTATGTGATAATTTAACCAAATTAAAGTAAAATATTTCAAGAAATTAGATAAATTATTAAATACAAATTACATTCCTAAAAGACTATAGGGATTCACTGTAACATCATTTATCTTCAAATCAGGTAAAAATTTAATGTCACACAAAACCTCCCTAAAACATTAAAATTTAAAACATTTAAAAATTTAAAAAGTAATTTCTTAATTTGGCATCGCTTGCCAAGATAACTTTAGTGCTGTTTGTTTCATCTAGACACATCCTCATTAGAAATTTCTGTTAGTAACCAAAACAAATAAAAATATATAATAAAAAAAGAAATTGTTTAGAATTAGTTAGATTTATAATATAATTAAAAATGAGATAAATTGAACAAACATAATATAAAACAATTAAGGAAATGTAATGATCACTTAAAAAGAAAATTAGCGTTTTGTAGGAATATAACTAAATCAAAGCAAAAAAGTTAAAGAAATAGGGTAAATTTTTTAGATCGAATATATCACCCTAGATCATTTGATCAGGTATTAATCAAAATGTCCCACAAAGAATACAAAAACTTTTAAAAATAATTTATACAAAAATAAGAAGAAATAAATGTTTACTTATATATAGCTCATTTAAACAATTGCAATAAAATTCATTTCATCTCTTTCAAATCCCATTATGAATTATAATGAATCACCAAAGCTAGATAGACTTAAATAATAATAAATTATAATTTAAGTAATAAGTAATTCATAGTTATTCCAAATAAGGTTTAATGAAGATTACATAAGTGCCACTAAACTTGTCCTAATGAGCTTTATCCACATAAATACTTGTTTTATTTTTTTTATTATTTTATTTGACTAATGGTTTTGCATGCCTTATGTCACTTATCAAATTCATACCTAATTTGTAGGCCAAAGACATTAAACTTGATCTTGTCAACATATTGAATACATTTCTACAATAAAATTTAGCTAATTTGAACAAATTATTATTTTTATTTTGTTATATTATTATGACAGTGTAATTCTCCTCTTTTTATGATTACTTTTCTTCAATTTTATAGTAATACGTAGATTCAATTTATCTAATTTTACCTTCATTGTATTTTTATAAAATATTAAAATAATTTATTATTATTTATTTTTGTTTACTTTAATAATATTTAATTGGACTCATGTCAATGAGCTCTATCTAAATAAATGTTACCTTTTTAATATTTTAAATGTTTTATTTTCTCGAAATTAGGCATAGTTTATGAGATATTTTTTATTTGTACCATATTTCTCAATCTAGAATGTTGTTGAACTCCTTAGTACCTTGCAATCCAAATTTGCTATATAATTTACATTATTTCTTTAATTTTTTTTATTTTTTTTTGTACTACTTTGTAACATTAAATGTTTTCACATGTGATCTTTATGCTCCTTGATTTGGTTATGTTGTAGTGTTTTATATAACTCATTTAACTATTAATATATTTTTTAATTAATATTAAAAATAATAACTTATTATTATTTATGCAATAATACTTTAGTAATTAATAATAATTTATAAAGAAGATCTATTCAACTTAAAATGAATGTCATTGGAATCATCCACACTATTAAATATCTATTTTTATATTTTTTTAAATATTTATTTTATATAGTTCTTTTAAGCTTTGCATGATATTTTGATTTGTGCCTAAATTAATGGTTAAGAATACTATAATTGATTTTCTTAGCACCTTCTAATAACAGTTTCTCGTATAGTTTATTTCGTTTATTAAAATGTTTCCTTTTCGTTTGTTATATTACGATGCAACTGTAACCCTTTACCTCTTTGCCCTTTATATTGCATTGATTTGGTTATATTAAACTACAGCAATTTATTATAATTTATCATTGAAATGTATTTTCTTAATAAGAAAATAATAATTTAAGTTTATAAATGATTATTTATACCTATCCAATTGAATACATGATTTTATATTTCTTGAATATTTCATTTTTTGGAGTTTTGGAAAGAATTATTAGACTTCATACACTATTTTCTTAAGTCTCTTTAGTACCATGGAATGCATACTTGCTATAAAATTTACCTCATGTCTTATAATTTATTGTGTTGATTTTTTTATATTATAAAAATCTCTTAATATTAACTCATGTGACTTATACATGCTTTGGTTTGATTATATCACATTGCTTCAACTAATATTATTTTGGTTCGAATATATATTTCTTTAATATTAAAAGTAATAATGTATCATTTTTTCTTTATTTAGCTTGATAATTAATAGTTATTATAAACATTGTTCTAAGGAGATCAAACAATTGCCATCATACTCACCACAACATTTTTTCAAATAAATAATGAATTTAATATATTTTTAAAATAATTTACTTAAGTTCTTGCATAATTTGTGAAATATTTAAATATTTATTTGATTTGATGATTGAGTATGCCACACTCAATCTCCTGAGTGTGTTTGATTGCAACCTTCTCATACAATTTGTTATTTTTTATCGAATGTTTTGCCTTAATTTTGTCATATTACTATCTTACTCTAATTCACCTCCAGCATCAACTTTATATTACCTTGATTTTGTTACATTATATATCTACAACACAACTCATTTAGCCTTAATATACATTTTATTA
The DNA here is from genome assembly GCA_023846275.1 of Vanilla planifolia. Taxonomy (NCBI): domain Eukaryota; kingdom Viridiplantae; phylum Streptophyta; class Magnoliopsida; order Asparagales; family Orchidaceae; genus Vanilla; species Vanilla planifolia. The sequence goes on along the minus strand of JAIUJO010000063.1, from coordinate 1,190,174 downwards.
ATATTACAAATAATAGTTTATTTCTTCTCAAGATTAGTTTCTTTGACAATTGATAATAATTTAACATCATACCTTATCAGATAAGGCAAATGTCATTAGAATATTCACAACAAACTCTTTCTAACTGAATATTCATTTTTTCTATTTTAAAATATTTTATTTGATAGATTTAAAGGTATTTTATGAAGCATTTTTTCATACTTGATTTGATGTTTAAGGATGCTTAGCTACATCATCATAGTATCTAGGAATATAACTTTTCCATTTTATGTTCCTTCAATTTATCTAATTTCAATTTTAATATATCTTTTGTTTACATTAAATAGTTTATTCTAATATATGCGTATTTAATTTCATAATTAATAGTTATTGTAATTGAGACCTAATTGAGACAAAACAAAATAGTGTTGGACTACTTTGGAGGATGTTTATCAAATAAAATATTCATTTTTGTACTTTTAGACACTTTAGTTTTTTTAATTATTCCATCCATTACAAAACATTTCAAATTTTAGTAGCTTTCCTGATTGAGGATGTTGCATTTCATCGCCTTACAATATTGGAAGGCAACTTTATCATAACATTAATTTCATTTCTTCAAATCATTTCTTTATTTGGATATCTCAAAATCTTTTCCATTATGACCTTTACATCACATTCATTATCATATATTATACAACATCAACTTTTTTTACTTTGATATTTATTTTTTAAATGTTAAATTAATATTATAAATAATGCTTATTTGTTTCGGTAATTCATCATCTTTCCAAAAATGGTTCAATCGACCCAACGCAATGACCTTTAACACATTAATAGATCCTTTCAAATTTTTTAAATATTTTTATCGGGTTTATGGTATCCCTCATGTGATTGTTGATGATGCAACACTTGATTTCATTAATATGATGGAATGCAACATTCATGAATAGTTTATCTTATTTGGTCATAATTTTTTTTTGTTTAGTTATACAACTTTCAATGTCCAATTATGTGACTTTAAGATTTAATTTTACATTTTTAATTATTTTATTTTCTTGGCATTTGACATACTTTGTGAGATATTTTTATTTGTACCTTATTCGATGATCACTGTATTTATAATTGATCTCCTAAGCATATCGTCATGTAGCTTTCCTGTTAAATTTTTTTAATTTCCTTAATTTTTTCAATTGGTTATATTAATATTCTTCTCACATATGATGTTTACACCACTTTTATTTAGACATACTGAATTGCATCAATTTACCATATTTCAATGCTATTATATTTTTAGATAATATTTAAGTCAAAAATTTTTACTCTTTATGCTTGTTTACCTTAGTATTTAGAATAACTCAAAATGAGGTCTAATTGATAAAAATAAAGATTAGTGTACTCATCTTAACAAGATCCACTTAATTAAATGTTCAATTTTATATTTCTAATTTTTTCTATGATTTGTGTAGTTTATATGAGATTTTCTTGTTAGTAGCCAACTTGTTGATTGTGAATGTTATTTCACATACAATTTATCTCATTCCATCAAGTTTCGTTTCCTTCATTTTATGAAATTGTAATTTTCCTCTCATATATTAAGTTATATAATATTGATCTAATTTGTCATATTTTAGCATTGACAAATTTTCTTAAAATTAAAATAATAATTATTTTATTTAGGTTTAGTTTCATAAGTTCTTCTTTGTAATTCCGAACAAAATGTAGAAGATATGAAGTAAATTTTATTGAAGTAAACTCAAGGAGCTCTACCATATTAAATATTTATTTTTACATTTTTAAATGTTATATTTTCTTTGTTGTTGGTATGCTTTGCAAATATTTTTCAATCATTTTGATGTTGATGTTGAAAATGCTAAACTTGAACTATTAGTATTTGAATGCAACTTTCAATTACAATTTAAATCATTTCTTTAACATTTTCTTTTGATTCCTAATGTTACTTATTAAATTCAAAATTCTTTGGATGTGACCATTGCATTGCTTCAATTTTATTATATTACATAGTGTCAATTTATGACATTTAAATCTTAATATATATTTGCTTAATATTAAAGAAAAAATTATTATTATATTAGTGTTCATTTTTTTGAACTCATAGTTATTCCAAATGAAGTCTAATTTAAGTTAGAGAAATGACATTTTACATTTTTCCATGTGCTTTGCAAAACTTAGATATTCATTTTTTATATTTTTTAAATATTTTATTTTTGAGAGGTTTGAAATTTTTTTAGGAGATATTTTCATTCAACCTTATTAGATGATTAAGGATGTTTTACTTGATCAGCTTTGTGTATTGGAATACAGTATTCTCATATAATTTTTGTTATTTCTTAAAAGTTTTCTCTTTCATTTGGTTATAATACAATGGACCTGTAATATGCCTTTCCAATGACTTTTATGTACATTTTTTTATTTTTCATTGCTTAAATGTTTTAAAGCCTTAATATATATTTGCTAAGTATTAAAATTGTAATTTATTGTTACTTTTTTTTACTTACTTTTTCAATAATTTGTACTTAAAAAATTTGTCTTCTTTAAACAAAGTGTACATCATGAGGCTTTGCTCGACAAGCCATATCCGATTAAAAATTCATTGTCATATTTTCTAAATAATTTCTTTTCTAGGGTTTTGATATGGTTTATGTGACATTTTAATTTGTAACTCATTTAGTAGTCAAGGATGTCACACTTGTTGTCCTTAGTATATTTGAATGCAACTTTCTCATATAATGTTTTTTAATTTTTAATTATGTTTTGCTTTTTTGGTTGTATTACAATGTAACTATAATTACACTGTAAAGTGACATTTATATTGGATTGACTCATTTTATTACATGCTTAAAATTTTGTCATTTTAGTTTTGATTGAGATTTGCCAAATATATAAGTACTTTTTTTATATTTATGCATGTTTACTTTTGAATATCCCTATAATGCAAAATGTCGTCAAGTGTAGATGAAACAAATGTCATCAAAATCATCCCGATTAATTATATTACCTAAATATTCTTTTTAAAATTTTGTTATATTTTTTCTATAATTTTGGCATGTTTTACAAGTTCTTTTTATTAATTGATGCTTGAGAATATTGCATTTGGTCTTCCTAGTGTCTTCAAACAAAACCCTCCCAAAAAACAACTAGTGAAGTCAAATGTTTTATTTGATTTTATCATATTATTATGTAACTCCATGTCTCTTATAGGTTGTCTATTGTATTACCATAATGTTGTTATATTGCTTTAGTTTAAATTATTTCTTCCACATGAGGCTCAATAGAGACGAAAAATACTCATTAGACTAAAATCTAGGAGTTCTTTAATTAAAACTTCTATTTAAAATTTTAAAATATTTAATGTCCTTAACATTTGGCATGTCTTACTAGATGTTTTGATTCATGAATTATTTGAAGAATAAAGTTGTGTTCTATCTTTTAAGCATTTTTAGTGTAACGTTTTGTATAATTTATTTCATTTTTTAAAATTAATGTTTTTAACCAGGACATGTTATTATTCTACTCTCATGTTAATTTTGCATCACTATTATTTAGGCTTATTGAAATGCATCAATTTGTCAAATTTAGACTTATTATACTCTTACAATTATAATCAAAACTTACTACTCTTTATGCTTATTTACATTGGTAGTTCGTAGTAATTAAAAATGAGACCTGATCGATACTAAATAAACATCAACTTAATAATCTCGACGAGCTCCATTTCAATAAATTCTGATTTTTATTTTTCTAAATCTTTCTTTTTATTCATTATATGATATTTTTATTGATAGTTGATTTGATGGGTAAGGATGCTATTTGTCTCTTCTCATCAAATTCTATTACTTTCATTTGTTTTCTTTGTGAAACTCTTACTCTTCCCATATATGTTTTGTTATATTAAATTACTTTATCTTTTGTTATTCAAAACATGTATTTTTTTAATTTAAATAACTATTTTTTGTTATTTAAGTTTATTTTTCTACTTATTCTAAATAATTCTAAATCAAATTTGTAATTGTATAAGAAAATATTATTGGACTTGACTCAAAGTGATCTACAACACTAAATATTTATTTCTATGTTTCGGAATATTATTTTCTTTATTTTTGGAATTCTTTACAATTCTTTTTTATTCATATATGATTTGATTGTTGAAGATGCAATAATCGACCTCCTTAATACCTTGGAATGCGACATTCACTTACATTTTGTATATTTTCTTGAATTATTTTGTTGTCTTATTTACTCTAAATCTTCTCATATGTTTACTTTACATTGCTTTCATTTGGTTATATTGCATAACTTCACCTTATGTTATTTTAAAATATATATATTTGCTTAACATTAAATAAACAAACTATTATTATTTATGACTACTTATTTTCTTTAGTTAACAATTATTCTAAATGAGTTCCATATGAGATAGAAAAAATGTTGTTAGACTCATCTCAACGTGCTCTCTCTGATTAAATATTCATTTTCATGGCTTGAAATATTTTATTTTTAGAGTTTTAAAATGTTTTAAGACATTTCAATTCTTGCCTTTTTTGGCTGTCAAATGTCCTACATGCAATCTACTTAGTAAATTTGATTGCGATATTCCGAAAGAATTTTTGATATTTCTGAAAGTGTTTCTCTTTCATTAGGTTATATTATTACGAACCTCCAATTCACGTCTCATATGTATTTTTAGTCCTTATTACTTCATTTTATTTCATTGTTTTGATTTACCTTATTTAAGCTTTAATTCATGTATTTTTTTTCTTAATATTAACTTGTAATTTATTATTATTTTGCTTACTTAATTTGATAATATGTTGTAATTCCAAACAAGGTTTGATTTAGATAACAACAATCAATGAACTTATCTTAATAGACTCCATCACATAATAAATTAATTTTAATTATTTTAAATATTTTATTTTATTAGATTTTAATATGTTTTATGAGAAATTTTGATTCATATCTCATTTAATGATTAAAGATGTTACACATCATCTTCTTAGTATATGAGAATGCAACTTTCTCATATAATTTTTCTCATTTATGATCAGTATTTACTTTGCTTTGTTATGTTACGATGTAACTATAGCCCTCTTCTTATGTGACATTTACATCACTTGGATTTTTTTATATTACATGCTTCAATTTTTTTAATTCTTGCTTTAATATATATTTGCTTCATAAATAAATAAAATATTTTTTTCATAACTTATTTGGTAATTTTCTATAATACTAAATGAGGGCTAATGAAGATGAAACAAATATTGTTGGAATTGACTTAACAAACTATGTAATTTAATAATGTTTTTAATGTTTTAAATATATTATTTTCTAAATTTTCAATATGCTTTAACTGTCATTTTTGTTCATGACAGACTTGGTGATCAAGAATATCATAAATTATCTCCTTAATATCTTGGAACACAATTCTTGTAAAAGTTATCTCTTTGAATGAAATGTTTCACTTTTCCTTTCTTCTATCATAATCTAACTCTAAGTCATCTCTTATGTGATTATTAAATTACCCCAATATGGTTGTATTTTTTTTTTTTTTGTAAATATATACAATGTCTGATAAAGATAAGAAAATCATTGGGCTCACCTCGAGGAGGTCTCCCTAATTAAAATTAATTTTTATATTTTATAATATTTAATTTTCAGAACTTCTATCATGCTTTAATAGATATTTTTATTCATGTTTGATTTGGAGAACAATGATATTACTCTCAATCTTCTTTCTATCTTCAAATGTAGCTTTTCTTTGCAATTCATTTCATTTCTTCATAATGTTTTCTTTTATTTTGTTGCATTATTATGAAATTGTAACTCTCCTCTAATATGACCTTTATTTTTATTTGAATTAAGAAATTTAAAATTTATTAATTTATCTTGTTTTAGTAATATTATATATTTAGTGAATATTAAAATAATAATTTGCTTTTATTTATAATTGTTTATTCTTATAAGTTATTATCATTCTAAAAGAGCATTAATTAATTTAGGAAATGTCATTGGGCTCCTCTAAAAAAGCTTCTTCTAAGTAAATATTTTTTTTAGTATTTTAAATAATTTATTTTCTTTGGTCTTCACATGCTTTGCAAGGCATTTGAGTCAAACCTAATTTGATGGCTGAGGATGTTATGCATGAACTATCTAGCATCTTGGAGTGAAACTTTCCTGTGAAATGTTTTCATTTATTTTGTTTTTTTTAGCATTGTTTTGGTGACATTGCTGCATAACTCAAAATCTTTTCTTGTCTAACTTTTACATGTCATTCATTTGGATATGTTACATTACATCAACATACCTCATTTTAACTTAAATATATAATTAAGTTGTATTCAAAAAAAAATTAATCAATATTTATGCATACTTGCTTTTGTGGCTTAACGTAATTCCGAATGAGATCTAATCAAGATGAAAAAAATGACTATGAATTGATGAGTTATGTCTAATTAAAAATTACTTTTTAGGTTTTCAACTTTTTTATGTTCTTCCCTTGCTTTACTAGAGATTTTGATTCATACATCATTTGATGATCGAACATGTTGTGCTCCATCTCCTTAGCAGCTACGAATTAAACTTACTTATGCAACTTATCTCTTTTTTCAAAATTTTTTCTTTAATTTTGTTATATCACTTTTAAACTCTTATTCTCCATTTTTGAGCATTTACATTTCTTTAATTTTGTGATTCTAGATTTAATATATTTTATGCATTATTAAAATATAAATATATTCTTATTTATGCAAATTTAATTTGGTTATTCCTAGTCTTTGAAGAAGGTGTGATCGTTGTGAAACAAACCCCACTGGACTCACCTCAATGAGCTTTATCATATTGAATATTTATTTTCAGTGCTTTAAGATTCAACTTGCATCTCATTTGATGGTGTATGATGTTAAGTAATCTACATAATATTGGAATGAAAAATTAATATAGAATTTATCTTATCTCTTCAATTATTTTTCTTAAGATAATTTTAATTATTACAAAACTCTAATTCTCATCTTGTGTGACCTTTACTTTATTATGATTTAGATTTTTACATTACTTTAATTTGTCTTATTACAAAATATATATATCTCTTTTAAATATAGAAATACTATTTTCATATTATTTTTGTTCATTTTTTTGTAGTTTGCAGTAATTCTAAACAAGTCTCAAAATAGACAAATCAATTATAGTTGGAAGAATCCCAATGAGCTTTATGATATTAAATATTAAATTTTATATTTTTAAATATTTTTATTTTCTAGGGTGTTGACACAACATCTAAAATATTTATATTTATACCTGATTTATTGATTAAGGATTTTAGAGCCATTCTTCCAAAAATCTTAAAAAGTAATATTGTAGTACAATTTATCTTATTTGTTTAAAACTTTTCACTTTGACTTAGTTAGAAGATATAAAAATGAGTTGCTAATTAGATAGAGCTCAATAAACCAAGTCCAATGTTTATTTCATTGCAATTGGGCAAAATTTTGAACTAATATGAATTACTAAAGTAGATTTTCTTAAATCATAATAAATTATTATTTAAATTTTGAATAAATAAATATTGAGTTTAAAGGGAAATAAGTTTTAGAACTGTAATATCAGAAAATAGGAAACAATTTAAAAAATAAGAGAAGTTGAATGAGAAAGCTATATTCCATGATATTGAGCAATTCAGTTTAGAAGAAAAATATTCAAAAATTTAAATATTAATATTTATTTTGATAGAGCTAGTTAAGATTACTTTAATGGCACTTGATCTTTATCATACCTTATTAGGAATTTCAATAAACTACTAAAATATTTTTATATATTTCATAAAACATTATTATTTAAAAATTACATTAACATTTATTCAAGTTAAAATTAGATAAATTAAAAAATTTCATATAATTAAAAAAACATAATGAAAAGGTCGCAAAATAGTATAATTATAATTTCATAGTAATAAAAAAAAAATTAGAGATAAGATTTTTAAATAATGATATTGATTGCATGAGGAAGTTGAATTGCAATATACGTATGAGACGATGTGTTACATCCTCGACCATCAAGTCTTTTACAAATCAAAATGTTTCATAAAACATGCCAAAAAATTTCACAAAAGGACTATTTAGAAATATAAAAATTAATATTTAATAAAATAGAGCTTGTCAAGATGTGTACAAAAACATTTGCTGTCTTATTAATACCTTATCTGGAATTGCCCTAACTTGCAAAAATAAATAAATACAAAGAATGATATCTTATTATTTTTAATATTAAGCAATTATATATTATTATAGCAACAACATGAATTGAAGTAATGTTATAGAACAAAAACAATCCAATATCACTAAACAAATTAGAAACATATGGAGAGAGGAGATAAATTATATTAAAAAGATATATTCCATGAAACTTAGGAGATTCCATTCTATTTAAATAGTCATAAAATATTGTACGAATCAAAATATCATTTAAAATATTAAAAATTTTAATAAAAAACGTTTGGAAAAATTCAAAGAATAGTTTTTTAAATAGAGCTTGTTAAGATGAGTCTAGAGATGTTTCTTTTGTCCCGATCATAGCTCATTTGGAATTATTATGAATTGTCAAATTAAATAAGAAAACATAACATTAAATTATAATATTAATATTAAGTGAAGTAACATTACCAAAAATGAAATAAATTAAAGTAATATAAAATTATCAAATTAACATAATATAAAGGCTAGACAAAATGAGCTCTAGAGTTGCATAACAATATGGCCAAATCATTAAAAAATAGTGAAGGAAATAAGATAAATTATAAGTGAATGCTTCACTCAATGGAACTAAGGAGATATTGTATAACAACCTTGATCATAAAATTTGGAATAAATCAAAATGCATCATAAGCATGTAAATATTTTAGGAATTAAAATAACAAAAATTATAAAAATAAAAAAATTAATTTGATATAGCTTAATGAAATGAACATAATGATGCTTGTCTTGTCTTGATCATAGCTCATATAGAAATATTATGAATTGCCAAATTAAATAAATATAAATTATAATAAATAATTTTTTATATTAAATAAATATATAAGAAAAATGAAACGAGAAAAATTGAAGAAATATAACATAACCAAATTAAAGTTATTCAAATTTAACATGTCATGAGAATCAGAGTTTCATTATAACATAATCAAATCAAAGCAAAGAAGTTTTGAAAAATAAAGCAAATTGTATGGAAAAGTTGAAGTCAATCATACTAATGAGATTAGTGTTATATCCCCAATTACCCAATAAGTTGTGAATAGAAATGCCTTGTAAAGTTGAAAAAAAATTTATAAAAAATATTTAAAAAATAATAATAAATATTTAATTAGATAGATCTCATCTAGAAGTGTCGATAGACAACTCTTTCTTCTCGATAACACCTCATTTGAAATTACTATGAAAACATGAAATGTTATTTAGAGTTATATACTAATGTAACCAAAATAAAGACAAAATTTTGAAACATAGTAAAATGTAGGATAAATCTATTTTCAAGGACAAAAGGAGATCGAACATCCTTAATATTCAAATATGATATGAATCAAAATATCTCTTAAAAAGTGCCAAAAATAAAACAATAATTAAAATATTTAAAAATATTAAAATGATCATTTAAATTGATAAACATCAAAGAGATTTGTCAAACAATGCTCGCTTTTTCTTGCGTTGACTTCAATTGGGAATTACTACAAATTATTGTGTTCTACATGATCTCTTTAGTTGCCTAAACTATTTTTCTCATTCTTATAATCTTTTTTATTTATTTAAAACACAATGCTTCAATTTATATTGTTTTCAACTTTAATATATATCTATCTAATTCTAAAACTAATTTATTATTATTATTTATGTTTATTTACTTTAAGAATTTGTAGTATTTTCATAAGTGGTATGATGCTTCTTAAATTGATCTTATTGGAGATGTCTCAATAAGCTCTACTTAATTAAATATTTTTTATATCTCTAAAGACATTTATTTTCTATTATTTTCACACTTCATCGAAGAATTCAATAGGTACCAAATTTGATAGTTTAGAATGTTGAACTCGACAACCTTAACATCTCTCAATATGAATCTCCTTTCTAATTTACCTTATTTTTTAAAATATTTGACTTTAATTTGGTTATTTTACAATGTAATTCTAAATATACTATCGTGAGACCTTAACATCTTATATATTTGGTTATATTACTTTTCTTCATTTTACACAATTTACCTTAAATATATATTTTGTAATTAAAAAAATAGATGTTTATATTTATGCTTCTTTAGTTTCATAATTTTTAGTAATTACAAATAGTATCTAATTGACTTGAAATAAATATTGTTTGGATAAACCATATTATATCTACCATTTATATATTAATGATTATATTTTAAAATTTATTATTTTGTAGTGTTGTTAAAGAATTGTAGTGATATTTTAAGTCATACTACATTTAATGATTGAAGATGTTGTACTTGAACTCCCTTCATATCATGGAGTGGATTTTTTACATCTAGTTTTTCGCCTTGTTTAAAAAATTTATACTTTGATTTTATTATATTTTTAGGTAACACTAAATCTCCAATGATGTGACCTTTGCTTCATTATGATTTTATTCAATTATATTGCTTAAATTTATGCCACTTTAGCTTTATTATATATCAACTAAATATCCAAAATTATTATGTTTATTATAATTTAAAATGATTTCTAATTTAGACAAAACAAACAATATTATGCTAATGTCAATAAGTTCTACTTAATTATATATTTATTTTATATTTTATAATATTTTTTGTGCTTTGGCATGCTTTGTGAAGTATTTTAATTGATACCTAATCTGACGATTAAAAACGTTACATTTGATCTCCATGGCATCTTGGAATGCAACATTCTCAGATTATGTCATATTTTAAATTTTGTGATTCTGTTTTGTTGTATTATTGATACCAAATCTTCTCTTATGTTACGTTTACATTATTTTTTTTTGTATGCTATATTACTTCAATTTTTATTGCTTCAAGTTTATGTGAGGGTGGCATTAGACCAATAAAATCTTCAACCATTAATTGTATATCATTTCCATTTAAAGCACAAAGATGTGATTGGAGAGTGAATTATGGATTTATGACATAAATCATTTAAGTTATAACTTAATTGAAGTCTTATTATGACTTATGTTTTACAATTGGGTTGAACTAGTCATATAAGTGATCAAGAGGTGGCGTTTGAAGGCCTTAATAAAGCCTAGCTATGAGTTTGGTAGCCATAATTGCAATGTAGAAGTGGAAACATTGCCATCAATAGTACAGAGGATGATTAAGAACCTTGAAGAAGAAGAAGCACAATTTTGTCTCTTAAGTCCATTACTCAGATGAGATACGATGAACCTTAAGCTATGCCTGTAAATTTAGTGTCACATTTAAGATTAAAAATCTAGCACTTTGTTATGAACACATGCTTTAATTCTTTAGCTTTTCTAAAGGAACTTCAGATAAGACGCATGATTCGAACCTTATTTAGGTAAAGGATGATAGGAATTTTTCCATAACTTTAGGCTTGTTTGAACTAAAAATCATGACTTGATAAAGGGTACCATAACTTCCATCTCAATTGAATGATTTAATCCTGCTATGTAATTAAAGAAAACTGAGATCTGTCTTACATTCTATAACTTGTTCTTGATGTAATATTTGTCCTACTAATGAATGATAGGATGGTCAATTATGCTTTTAAAAAAATTTGTTATTTTTAACACCTTTCTTAAATTGACATTTTGAGATATAAAATCATTGTTTGGAAAAAGGTTTTAAATAAAAATATTAAAATTTATAAATTTTGTGATATAATGTTTTTAATAATATATTTTTTTAATAAAAGATCTTTGAAAATTTAGATCATATATTTTTTAAATTAAGTGTTATTAAAAATATCATAAATTACATCATAATAAAAGCAAATAAATTAAAAAGGATTTTTAGGTGTTTCAATTTTTCCCGTTCCTACATCCACATCCATTTAATATTATCAGATGCCACTATCAAAATAATTCTATTTAGCCATAGCACGTTGAAGTAACTTTCACAAACCACACCCTTTTACAACAATAGGTAGGGGTTCATGGACACAATTTTAATTATAAGAGATTACAATATTAAAGCAGGATAAAAAATAATATTTATCGTAATGTTTTCTACTCATTTGTAAAAGCATGCATGAGACAAGGTTATGGAATATAATATTAGAATATGCATGCAAATATGTAAAATTTTGAAAAATCCTAGAAGGCATAAGTTTGAAATATTAAATGGAAAGTATTTATCATTATGTGTTAATGTTTTTAAGAAAAATGGAATGAACAATGATGTTCCAATAACATAAAAATTTTAAAAAGCTAAAAAGCAATTAAAAATAAATAATTAATTTTAAATAAGTCAATAATATGATGTGCAATCAAAGAAAATATTGAAGCAAGAAACAGAAAAAATTAGTCACAAAAATGATTAAAACAAAAGCATGAAAATTACAATCTGATTTTTAACTTTGTTTGTTTTCTTCTAAATAAACATTTAGTATGGTTAAATCATCTATCTTAAGTACTTAAGGCTCCTCCATTTATATTAGAAAAGTTTGAATTAATGCTAAATTTTTTATGGGCTAAAATGGTTAACCAAAATAGCCATTAAAATTTTAGAGTTATAAACAAATGAAAATGGCTATTTGGAATACTAATTATGATTTGGAACAATGATTGTCACATGGTATCGCCAAAAAAAAGTGCTACTCAAAGAGAATGATTTTATTGGTCTAATCCGGATGCATGAGGGCATTGTTCATAAAGGTGGAGATGATCTTAGCCATCCTACCAATTTTATAAATGAATGGCAAGATGTTATGCATTGTTCATAAATGTTAAGATGATCTTAACCATTTGATCATGTTTTATGGATAGATGGTAAGATAGAAATTACTATTTAAATTGGTAGAATTGATCTCATCAATTTGATCAAGCCTGCTAAATAATGATTAGATGAAATCTACTATTCACAAAAGTTGTTGTCTTACATATAGAAGCACATAAAGATGATTTTTCTATTTCATTGCAAACTTATACATGTTGTATGGCATTTGTAATACTTGCTCTTATCATATAAGCTAGCAAATTAGGGTTTGTTTCCCTCTTATTTCGCTAGCAAGTTGTGCAAGTCAATTACCTATATCTATATGAGTCAAACCTGACTCAATCCAAGAACTTTCCACTTTAGTCATATGCAAACTCACAAGGCAAGGCTTGCCTTCATAGGTCTTAATTATGGAGATGCACCAACATAGCTAGCTAAACTTTACATTTTTGGAACCCAAACCATCATGGGTTCTATCATGGCAATTTTTTTGTGGGACATTAACAAATGTATATTTTGAACATGTTCTCTTAAAAATCAATTCATATTTATCACACTTTAAATAGATGAATTTCCTAATTGAACAATCATAAAAAATATGTTAATACTTATCACAATAATTGCATACAACTTAATATTTGCATCAAAATGAAAAGTATGCAAGCTAGCATTAGTTATTACGTTATAGTTATATGATGAAGCATGTTTATGCATATGTCGAATATAATAACACCAATTGTCATTGACATGTACAAGTGAATATTTTATTTAGTATTTTTGAGTCAAATGAGATATAACACTAGAATTTACATTGACAATAGTATTGTCTAAGTTCGTATGAGTAAAAGATGGAGCATGTAAAGATACAAATGAATGAGGATAAAGAATAAGAAGTAAGCACAAATGAAAATCAACTTTTCCTTCAAATAATTTATCTCTTTTTACATGAAGAAAATATTGTTTTACTTTTTGTTTTAAAATACTATTTTCTTTTTTGAAAAAACATTTCACATCTCAAGGAATCAAGAAATGAATTTCCCAATGCTAAAGATGTATCACATTCATCAAATTATTTTCTAAAGTACATAAATCATAAAAATGTATAACTAACGCATGTTGAAGCTATTAATTTTTAAGTTTATACTCATTTCTCTATCCTTTTAATAAGTAAACTAAATGTATTGTTTGTTATTTTTCACGTGAAGTTTAGCAAACATCTTAATCAATTGGTTATCCTCAACTATAAGATTATCAAAAGAATTAGATAATTTGTCATCATGAACATTATAAGTATCTTTACAAGAAAAGGAAAAATGTTATGCACTTTGAGATGAAGAGCTTGCTTCTGAGATGCATAAAATTTTTCTCCTCTTTTTTGCCTTTTTTTATATTTTGATTTCTGGTTTTCTTCCTAAATTTCTTTTGAAGCACAACTAATTTGTCATGTCAATTCCTTAATTCTTGGGTAGCCTATAAAAAAGTCCTTAGATGACAAATGGTTATTCCAATTTATTGAAGAATAGAAAAATAAGTAATTCATTCCTTTAGCATTTCTTTTCCTTGAACTTATAACATAAAATGTTTTTGAAGCAATAAAAGACTTTTCAAATAACAGTCATAATTAAACTTTAAAAAATCTAATAAATGCTTTAAATTTATTTTTTTCACAAAAATAAATTTTGACTGCATAATATCAGCGGATCCACGACATTAACAATATAGTCAATAATTCACTACACAAAAGAAATGAAAAAAATAGGACCTTTTTTTAGAAATTTCCTCATATGATGTAACTTGTTTTTAATACCACTTGATTTAATCTGTATTAGAGTAATGCACACGAGGGAGGTGCGCTGTGCTTTTAAACTTTTTTATTTTTAATTTTTTTTAAATTAGAATTTGTTAATTTTAAATTTATTGATTTAATACTTTTGTTAAATGTAAATGTTAAAATGGAATAAAACATTAATGATTTTGACCTATTTTTAATAAACTATTTTATGCATCATAATAATAATTTTATAGATTCATTTTATATATATTTTTAATTAGATATTATTAAATAAGAAAAATCTCATAAATTATACAATAACAAAGAGAATAAAAATTGTAATAGATTTTTAGGTGATTTGGCGTAGCCATTACCCACATCTACCTTTTGATAAACCTAATTAAGATTCCACTATCAAAACAACTCTTTTTTGTCACAATAGATAGAGATAGAATTTACAAACTACTCCCTTTTACCAAGGAGGTATGGTTTTACCAAGACAAATTTAATTATAAAAGCTTACAATATTGAAGCATAATACAAAGTAATAATTGATCACAATGTTTCACTATTCATTTACACAAGTATTTGTGGTACAAGTATATGGATTATGATGTTGGAGTATGTGTACACATTTGAAATGGTTGAAATATTTTAAAGGACAAAGTTTTGAAATATTAAATGCAAAATATTTATCAATATACATTAACATTTTTAATAAAATTGGAATCAACAAATATCTTACATTAATAAGATTTTTTTGAACAACAACAAAATAGAATAAAAAAATAAAAAATTAATTGTAAAGAAGTCACTATTATGATGTCTAATAGAAGTAAATGCTGAAGTAAGAAAGAGAAATAAAATAGTTTCATACAAAACTTCAGTAAAGGTGTAAAAAGTTTTTGGCAATTTTCTTTTTTTCCATTTTCCCTTCCCAAAATATTGAGTTGGCAAGAAAAGTAATCTATTCTCCAACTCCTAGGGCACCTCTATTTATATAATAATATTTTAGATTCAAATGGAATCTATTTATTTGCTAAAAAGGCCACTTAAAATAATCATAAGATTTCAATGTTATAAACATGCGTAATCTACTTTTTAGAACACAGATTATGAGCAAGAGTAATGATCTTCATCTAATATGGACTGACAAAACAAGAGCTACTGAATTATAATGCTGAATAAATAGAGACCATCTAAACCATTCAGTTGAGTTTTACAAAAGGATGTCTACAAGACATGCAATTTTATAAAATGTATGCATGATCTTAGCCATTTTACTTAGTTTTATAGATTGATGGAGAGATAAAAATTGTTATTTTAAATGACTAAACTGATCTCATCCATTAGATCAAGCTTGCTAGGTCAACAATTAAATGAAATCTACTCTTGCAAAAAGTGGATGTAATTCTAACCATTCCATTATGAAAATGCATGATCATGTGGCACAACTCACACTTGTTTAGAGCAAATAAGGTGAAATTTTACCCACATCATAAGATTATATATGATGTTTGATGTTTATAAACTTTCTTTTGGCATAAAGGTAAGTTAAAAGGGGCTGCCTATCCCATTATGCAGTTAGGAGGTTATAAACCTAGTCATGTCCAAATATCTATACGGGTTTGATCTAACTCGATCCAATAACTTAACACTTTACGTGATTGCCTTCACCCATTGAGCTAGAAATTGTCTAAAAAAATATTTTTGGACTCAATGTAGCCTAAGCCACTAATGTTCTGATTGAGACTTGAGCCTAGGCTAAGTCAGTTCACTTGGTTTTGTTATCCACTACTCATTTTGCCAATTTCCTAAGAACTTGGGTTACATGGCCTAAGCTATGGCCTGTGTCTTTGGTTCTTAAGCCAATTTGTTTTCTTTTTAAAACAATCTTATATATAATTAGTAATTTTTATTATTTTTAAAAAAAAATTAGAACAATTAAAAAATAAAATATTTTTATAATTATTAAAATAATAATGTGTAAGAAATCAATAATAATGTAAGTGAATTAATGATTTAATACAACCTATTTATGCCATATATAAATTTGTGATAGGATAAATAATCAAGCTAATATATGTTGTGCAGATGGACTTTAGATAGTTAGTTACTTCACCAAGTGTTTGATTAATGGCTCCTTGATATGCCATTTCAGCCAAAGCTACAGCATAGTCACCAAAACTACTTGACATTGATTCACTAATGGATTGGTCTATGATATATCTAGTCAAATGTTTCCAATTGATTGATCTTGTAAGTGCTTTGGATGCATGACCTAAAAGACACTCAAGAAAAGTACAATAGAAACTAACACATTGACTTTATTACCATTAAACAAGTGGTTCCATGACCATGTCTACAATAGTTTGTTACAAAAATGCGATCTATGATGAGGTTATTAATTTTAAATATAAATTAAAACTTACTGAAATTAATTTCTTAAATATTATTCATATTAACATTTCAACAATCCTTAATATGAAGTTGTGACATATCATGGAATGTTATGGATTTAGCTAAAACATGATTTGATGCATGCTATAATAAATTCTCTACTCTAATTAGTCCTAGATAATTATGAGTAAATTCTTTTAAATTTACCATAATACATATGCACTCATGTTTTTATAAAAAAGATGACATATATCATTGTTTTTGTAGGTTACACTAAGCCATGAGAAAACTATGACATGATGATAAACATCCTATTAAGGAAACTTAGTAAGAATATGAAACATTGTATTGGGATGTTTCTATGAACAAATGAAATTTTATTTCATAAAAATAAAATCAAATTGTTGAACCATTGTGGGGAAGAGGAATTATTGCTTAAAGTAAAGCCTTGACACTAAAGGGTTAGGCTCTACTAAGGGCTTTTGATGCAATAAGCCACCATGGAAATGTAATTAAATGCCTTTTTAAAGAAAAGATCCTCTTAGGTCATAAAAGTGGGGATAGAGAGTCATTCCTTTAGCCTCTAAAAAATGATCAAGTTGAGAAAGTCTTAGGTTTAGAAAAAACTAAGTATTTGTTTTTGAAGAATAATTTAGGAATTAAGACTTGTAGAGTTTAGATACTATGGCTTGGTTAACTATTAGTTAGAGCTAAAGACCTTTTAGAGACATATTAGAAATCATAAGGATTTACATTTAGTGGTTATTTGGCAAAAATCTAAACAACTTAGGGTTTTAAATTTGAAGTCCTTAGAGTCTGAGATTTAAAAGCTCAAAGTTGAAGTTTAAGCGTAAGATTTAGAATAGATGCATATATTTAAGGATACAATTTAAATTTTGGTAAATCCATATCCAACATAGGAAGAGAGGTCTAAGGTAAGTATGGTTTTAAGCATGCCATGAAAAAGAATGATGAAATTTAGGATCTGGTTTGGCGTGCTTGAACTATAATTTAAGGATTATTATTAGGATAAAGAACCTATCATTCTTAGTGATACTTTGACGACAACATAGAAAAACCTTTTGAATTGAGACACTCAAGAGTTGGTAAAGTTGAGAGAAACCTTTAGATTGAACTTAGGAAGTCTATAGGTTCTAGAAAAGGGATAAGTTGGCTTATATTTAAGGCAAAAGCATGAATTGGTTAGGGATATGATCAAGAGCACAATATCAACTTTTATTGATCTTAGGCCATAGTTTGGAACCCTAGATTATTGTATAAAGCAAGAATAGCTAAAGAGAAACTAAGAGGATGCTTAAATATATTTGTTTGGGTTTTGAAGAAATGATAAAATTACCCTACATGTGGGTTAAGATTTTGAGAACACTGAGGATATCCTAAATAAACTGGTAAGTAGAGCTCACCCATGGTCAGATTCTATAGAGGTTGATATAGATCATGGTATTGTTAGGGTTATTTTATAGGGACCTTATTAGATTCAAGTAAAGTGTTGAGTTAGTTAGGGATGGGCTTTAAAAGAAATAGGAACATATTGTTCAACAATGGATTGTGATGGGCCTTTTTGAGTTCCAATTTTATAACATTCTTATAAAGTATTTTTATAAGAGAGGATAAGTAGGAATCATGTTTGAATCTCAGAGTTGGTGAGCTAATGATTTTAATTCAAGGGACTACAATTGACCATGGAATGCCAAATTAGTTAGGACATCCTAAAGAACTATGGATGTTTGACATTATATAAGTCATCCTTAAGGTTCCCTATGTGTAAAATTTTTTTAATTGTAATCCAAAAAGTCTATGTTGTGTGGCTTGATTTTTTGAGCATCCCATTGGGCCAAGGATGGACGTGTGTTATAGTGTAGGTTGGATATTAATCTAAAGAATCACAAAATCATAATGAACTCACCATATTTTAAGGATTAGAGATGCTACAACAGTTTTATTATGACCTATGAATTATTAAGTTGTCACATGTTTTTGGTTATTAGTGCCTTTTTATTTGTTATGATATTTTTGTAGTGTTTTATATTCTTTGAGTTGTTACAACCCCTATGGTTACATGCATGTTTAAGATGTTAGATAGTTTAGTTTAATGAGTGGAGGGTAGCAGTTGGTTGAAGAGAGGGGCAATTGAGTAATTGGTTAATAGAAACCTTAGTGTCAAGCATTTCTTTCTGTAGTATTGTTAATCTATACTAAACATTTACTTGTGTTAGAAAAAATATATTTGTTGACTATCATTGATTGAGTGCAATGTTTATTGAAATTTATTATTCATTTGTTGCATTACTTTATTTGGTATATTTAGCATGTAGAGTTTATGTAGTTGGTATGCACATTATTGACTTAGAGCTTAGAAACTTTTTGTAAATAATAATATATGTTATTAAGATGACCATCCTAGGGTGAAAAAGTTTCTATATATGTCAGGAGAAAAAATAGTAATTAGATAATGTTCTTTCAGAGTAACACACCATGTGTATGATAATCAAATTTGAGTATTAAGACTTTGAATTGGAATTTTAACCATGAGGTGTGGAAAGTGTCTAGTCATGTACATCATTTGGTGCATAGGTTGTCTTACACCCTTAGATTTTAAAACAAATAGCTTTTTTTTGGAATGGATGAACATGATAATCATTTAGTCAAATAAACTAATACGAAATAACATCTTGCACTAAAGTAAAAATATATCATTATAAGTAAGCACTATAAAGAATGAGCTCCTACGATGACAGAAAGAGATGTAGGAGTCTATTTATGTTTGAAAACAGATATGTAGTGTTACGTAGTGTACTATTGAACTAAAGTATCCTATCCTTAACTAGTACCATTTGTAGCATATGGCGTACTTTTGGATTTGCAATAATGGAAACATTCAAATTTAGCAACTTGTCACTTGCAACTTAGCTTAACATTCCTCTTTAAGTATTCTTTAAATAATACACGGCTACGTGTTTTACTCTTAATCAATATTTACTTTCTTTCACTATCCCAACGGTACCTTTTTCAAATTATATATTGAGAGTTTTAGCTTATTTTTAGAGCAACTTTTATTTGATTAGAGTCCCTTTCAATTTCCAAAGTTTTTCCATACTTTCCTTATAACTTGATTGTACTATATTTATCATGTAGATTCCACTAATTCTTTTCATGCAATAAAATCATAACTAGTCATGATGATTTGAATATAACCTAATACTCTTATCTAAATATTTAACACTTTTGTACTTTTATTGCTAGCATTTTGCATGTATTGCTAGAAATAAAAACTTATGTTCATAAATTTTGGTAGCCAATGTTTAGCTAATGTAACATATTTAAATCATTATTATTTATAAGAGGTATAGACCATGTTCAACATTATCCATTGGCCAAAAATTATGTACCACCCTTCAAGCATATGGCTCACTATATCAATTTGACATGGCATTTTAAATTATTTATTTCACATAATGCACAAATAAATTATGCATATTTTTTTATCTAAATAAAAGTATAATTCTATAATACTTGCATTATCATATTTTTTACATGATCATGTAGAAATGAATCACAAATTAATTTCATGCAATAAACATCATTGTAAACAACATGATTAGGATAAAATGTGTGCTCATGCTTTTCATAGTCATATTGAAGGCCACTTGTATTACTTTAGATTCAATTGTTTTAATTATTTAGGGTTCCCCCTACATGAGTAGCTCATTAATCAATATAAGGTTTTATGTTTTCATTGTTATGATAATCCTTTAGACCATATAAGAAATATTTGCATAACAGTAACATTTAAGAACATTACCATAGCTTTGAAAAAACACTTACACTTGGTGTTCACTAGTTAGCATGATTGGTATTCACAATATTCCATCTACATGAGTAGCTCAACCCATAACTCTATTTCATTATGTGTTAATTCTAATATTTTAAGATCCTTAATTTTTTTAAATAGGCACATTCTACAAGTTAGCTTGTTTGATAACTAGCTTTAGAAATTTTAGGATGTTCAAAAATATAGTGTGAAAAATCTTTGAACATTTAACACAAAACATGTTGCCAAAATTATGATAATAATGAATGCCAAATATTGTAAAAAAAATTAAAATTCAATAAATTTAATAACAAAAGTTAAAATATAATTCCCAGAAAGCACAAAAGCAAATCTTTATGTTTAGGTAAAAATAACAAAATTATAAAACTGTTGAACCACACAACAATATCATTTTATAATGTTCTTTCGTTCAATTTTGTCACACATAACATGAATTACCAATATTGTATAAATATGAAAAAAATAATGAGAAAATAGATCAATTAAATAATTAAAAATATGTGATACACTTCACAAAACTTTGTTCTTAGGGATATAATTATGATAATTATGTTACTAAAAATATAAAAAATTTACAACAATTAAAAAAATATAAGCATAATTATAATTTCACTTTTGAGCATTTAAACATTATGTTTAATATTTTTGTTAAAAAAAATATATTCATTGTCAAAACATGAGAAAGCACCGTAATAGATAAGATGTTATTTAATTGTAAAATCTTTGCAAGAGGAAAGGCCATAAAAATTTTGATTGTTCGAAGTTTGCGCTTTCACACAAAATCCACCAAAAAATATAAACATTCGAAACTCAACATCGCCAGCAAAACAAATATGCATCAAATAAAAAGTTTGTTAGACAATAAAAAGTTTTAATTTTTAAAAGGAAACATGATGACAAATAAATTAGAAAATTTTAAAAAAAATTAAGATATAGTTTTTGTGAGAAAAATATATTAAAATGTAGAAGAGCAAAACATATATAAATAAAAGGCATATGAGATGTCTAATGAATGGTCATCATAAATAAAAATAATGTTTATGAATAATATGTTTTTATTTTACTAAAAATATAATAACTATTAGATGTAAAGAAATTATGATACTTAAAAAACGAATGTACAAAATCTTGAAAATATGGAATAAAGTTTCTTAATAAGAATGAGAATTATTCAAGCATTAGTGAAAATGTGTTTTTTTCAAATAAATGTTGCAAGAGATGTAAAAAAAACAAAGTTAAGACATGTTATTACAATTAAAAAAGTTTAAATGTTAAAAATAAAATAATAAATTTGATAAAAAAAAATTAATAATATTAATCCATTTCAAATATTTATGTTTTTTTGTTTTTATGAAAAAGATTCTATTTTATTTAATGTTTTTCCCTCACATTTAAAAGAGGTTATTAAATTTTTTTAAATGACTTACATTACAAAAAATATTTTAAGCAATCTCATTTATGTTAATTTCTATTTATTTGGCATCCAACATTTTTATTATTTAGTTTATATATTTGTCATTCTTTTTCCTAAAGTTTAATTTTTATTGAATTTATGTTCGAATATTTTATTAGTTTAAATACATAGAAATGATATTATTGTTATTTACTTATATATATTGTTATTGTGTCTTTTTTGTTATGCTAGAATTATTAAATCATGCATTCCAAAAACATTATGCGAATGGGTAAAAGTTGAAAAATTCTAAATTAATTAAATCTTCTTTATGACTCAATGTCGCCTAATTGTTTTCATGGCAATGTTCTTTCGATATATTTTTCCTCTTTAAACCATAGTTCTTAGGAATTGTGTACCATGATTTTGGCTATTTTAGTTACTAAAAAAATTTTTTACTGAAATAAATTAGGAATTTTCTTTTCAAATATGTCTTTAACATTTCTTAAATAAAAATAATTAAGTTGAAAAAATAAAACCTATTATACAAGTTTAAAGAAAACTCTCGTGAATATTAAATTACACAAAGTATTCTAGCCTAAATTTGTATGACAAAATATATGAGTATTTGTGTATAAAACAATTAAATGTGTGAATATTTTGCAAAGAATTTATTTTTGCAGTATATTAGTATCGAAAAGTGCTTGTTTTGTTAATAAGGTAAATATACAAAATATAAATTATCTAATTATCCAAAATTTCACTAATACACAAAAATGAAATTAAAATTAAATTTTTTTTAATAGTGTCACTATATTTCATAAAATGAAATGGATTATTCACCATATTTAAAATTCGATATTTACTTTTTGTGGTGTCGTATGCATATGCATTAAATATTTTGGACATTCTAATTTAGGTGTATTTTTTATTTTTTTTAAATGTGACATTTGTATTTCTAACATATTTGACAAGTTTTGGTAAACCTAATTTCTATTGGTATTTCTTTTAAAATTTTTTAAATTTAAATTATTTTTAGTAATATTCATTTCGAAGTTAGTATTTCTTTTATAGTCGTATTTTTCTAATGCTAATTTTATTAAAATAAATATTCTTGGAAAATTAGCTTCAGAGCTAAAAGTTGGAAAACCTTGAATGTTTTAATAGTTTTTATATACTTTTGCGACTTATTTCACTTATCAAAATAATTGTTTTAGGAAATGTTAAAAGTGGCTTCAGTTATTTTTCATTTTAAGTATTTTATTTTTAGTGAAAAGTTGAAAAATTTAACTTTTTAATTAAGTAAAATTTTACTACCACTAAAAAACGAAATAATTAATTTGGAAAAACGTCTTCAAAAATAAAAACTATTTCACATATTTAAAGAAACTTTTTATGAATATTACTGCGATGCATGATATTCTAATGTTTATTAAAAAGTAAATAAAGTTATAATAGCCGATTTCCGACACATAATGTTATTCAAAAATATTTATGTGTGAAGGCCTTTCCTAAAATCTTATTTACATAATATATAACTATAATTTTTTTTTGTTTAATCAATATTAAATATAAAATAATAAATTATCTAATTAGTTCAAGAAATTAAGAAATCATAAACATAAAAATATGCTATTGAAGATTGGTCATAAATTTCAAAATTAAAAACAAAAGCACGCATAGTGGTTATCTTTGTTAAAAAAAAGCACAAAATGTGTTAATGAATATATGCACAATGCTCTTAGATTGTTTGGTAAGCAAATAAAAATAAGTAACTTACTTCAAAGATATAAAAAGTTAAAATTTAGTTGTTTATTTTTAAATATGAATATTTCAAAATTTATTGACTAGTTTTATATTTCAATAAATAATTACCATAATAATCTAAATGTCATATGCAAACTAGCATTGATAAAAAATCCATAAAAGAATAAAGAGCAAAAAAAATCTTTTTTATTATAACCAAAATAAATATGTTTGTAAAATTCAAAAAAATAAAAATAAGCCCAAACAACTAATATCTAAGAATTTAATATGCAAAACATATATTTATTGTTTGTTAAAAGTGGAATAGCTATGTAGTATAACAATATGAAAAATTACCTTATAAAGAAAAAATTTAGATAATCTAAATTAATGAGTAATAAAAAATTAAAAAAAATTTGATTTGGAAGTGTTAATAAATAATTACTTAATAAACCATTAATAAAGTTTAGCATTTAGAACGAATAAATTTTGCATAATCTATGAATAATATTTTATTCAAAAAGTAAACATATAAAAATATTTTTAATGTAGAATGAAAATTTAATAAAGTCTTATATTAAATGCATATATATAATAAAATTTTTATTTATAATAATAATAAACAATTTGTTACTATATTTAAAAAATGTAAAAGTCTAAATAAAATCGAAAAGTCAAAAAAGTTTCATATGAATTATCAAAATGAAAAGCTTTTAATATCGCTCATAGTCATATATGAAACTAATTTCAATAATGATGAATTTAAATTCTTTGAATCTATTTTATGCACAAAATTTCCCTAACAATATTCATTGGGTAAAATGTACTTCATACCATTTAGCGATGTAAAACTCCCATTGAAAGTAAAAAGGCGAAAAACACTTATAAAAATATTAAATCATTGTGACTAAAAAATGTTTAGAAAACAAAAGAAATGTCAGTTAAATTCTAATCATACAATCGATAAAATTTTATTGTGAAATCTATTTCTATTAAAAACTTATGCAATTGCACTAAATAATAGAGATAATAAAAATATAATAAATTTATACAATAAAAAAGTAGTCAAAAGTGCCAAAAATAAAAAAATTCTAAAATATACAAATTTATAATCATCATGTTTACATGCTATTATTCTGTTGTCATTAATATGTTAGAATAAAAATTTGCTTCATTCTAGAAAAAAGTATGTAAGAATATTAGCAAAATACCAGATTTTGAAAATTTTTAAATTGAAGTTCAGAATAACATTTGAAAACAGACTATAAATGCCACGACAAAAAAAATGTTAATTAATATTCTAAAACACAGAAATCTTAACATTTGTGTTGGAAAAATGTTCATTAAAACTTGTATTGACTATTTAATATAAATGTCTTTAATACAAAAAATATAAATGGTAAAAAAAAGTTATATTTTAAAATGTTTAAAATTAATTGAATAACATGAGAAACATTTATTTTGAATTAATGTTTTCATTTTTATTATACATCAAGCAAAAAACCATAGTAATTGAAAGAAAGAATAATAAGAGACCTAATTAAATATTATTTAAAATTTTAAAAATTTATTATTTGTATTTATGTGCTCTAATTTTTAATAATTGAAGGTGAGCATAAAATGTAATATAAATAAGGAGTATAACATATTAAAAAGTTATAATAATTATTGCAAAAGAAAACTAAAAACCTTCATGCCTATGGGAATATTGCCAAAAAAATTGAATAAACGAGAAAAAAAATTTGTCATTAAGAATTTATTTGAAAAATTCATAACATTTAGAACTATTCCAAATGAAAATGAAAACTAATTTATTTTAATATGTCATACTTACCATAAATGGCTCTTTTGGATCCTAGGTTCCTTGGCTCAACTCATCAAAGTAGATACAGCTTCCTGTCTATTTAGAGATTTAGAATATGTTGATCGCATTGTGCCCTTGATTCCTCTAAATATTGGCTTTACCTAAATGAACTCTACCGATGGCTCAAGCTCTCTTGAGGAAATCTTCATAACAAAATAGCTACTAGATAGTTTGATTAGTCTTTTGCCCTTATACATAACTCAAGTGAGCAATTTGCACTTCAGTATCATTATGGGCCTGCACAAAAGTTTCCTCTAGCTTCACCTCACTTAGACAAAGTTCTTCGTGTTTTAGCTCCTCAATGGCACGCTATCAGTTGGAACCTTCACAGAAGATCTGAGTTATCAATGCCCCCCTTAAATTAAGGTCACACCAATTAGCTTCCTTATGCCTTCCAACATGGCTCACTTGTCGACACCCAAGCGTGTTAAGTTACTTGGTTTGTTTTTCAAGATAGGATAGATGAGGAGCCTTCTGGCCATTCCAAATGCATGTAGTGCATCCATGGCACTCCTTAATAAGGTACGCCTCCTGAGCAATGCAACAAACCATATGAAGAGGTGTTACATCAAGTCGAGCCAAATCTTTAGGTACTATATGTTTCCCTCATTATATTTTCAAGTACTCTTTAACTCCTTTTTCAAAACACTTTTCATCTTTCCCTTGCGATACTAGCTTGTTATCAATTTCTTACAACTATTTAACTTAAGATGATAACAAAATTGTACTGCTACACTCCCAAACAACCAAACTCATTGGTAGTAACTTTTTTGTTAGTACGGTATAAGTCAAACATGCATTCTCCCTCCCTAACACCCTCTTTCTAGAGCCTTGGTCCTAATTTATTACCATTTACAACTATAGACTACCATTTGTGCTTCAAGTAGCCTAATTTTTAGATTGGTATTGACAAATTTTTCTTGTTCATACAGAGAGAATCCTTCAAAGTTCCTCCTCTAATTACTTATGTTCATAAACTCAATGGGTAGCTTCACCAAACATGGGGACACAATTCCACCACATGAAGCATGGAGTTGGAGTTGTGAGGGGCATCTAATTTTTGTGCTACAATGTTAATTCTTGTTGGCCAACACCACAACATTTCGTGGCATCTACCTCATACCATGTTAATAGCAAATCATCACCTAATGCTACAACACTCCATTCTATTAGTTGAAGGGCTATCCACCTCTTATTCCCTTGGCTTTGCATCCACCAATGTAGCTTGTATTCAAAAAATGGATGGCTCATTAGATTCTACAATTCACAATCGAATTTCATTACATAATTCATCAATTTGTGCGCCAAGATATTCATTGTCATCAGTACTTCAATGTTCAATTTCTAGGCCTGACTAAGCCTAGTAACACATGATAGACTTATTGCCAGCATAACATTTTCTCTCCCTTGGTGGATGATAATGTCAATAGGTTGCTGCTTATCAACCACAACATCATCTCAATGTAGAAGCAAGTTCACACATGATGGAAAAATGTGACATTGAATAGCAATTGCATTGCCAATGGTTCCACAAATCAATCAATCATTTAGAACTCTCTTTAATGATCTTTCTACTTATTGAACTGCTAAAATCTTTTTATGACTTCTCCATCCTCTAAATGATAAGGATCAAGAGACTTGTCATTACATTATTATTAATTTTGTGAAGGGCATGTGGCCCATCAAACTTTCCCACAAATTCCACCAATGAAATTCTATAGCTAATTGGGTTGCATGTCAGACTATTTTGTTTGATTTTGGATGGGATTGGGGAATTCCTCTTTCTAAAATACGTAATTATTGTCTTTTTTATTATATTCATAAACCTCCATAAGGAGAGTATATTGTACGCTTCAACCATTTATTAGTTTAGCAACCTAAAGTTTAATGTAGAACCCAGTGACTTTGGAAAGTAGTCAGAATTGCAAGCGAACATATGTGTAGGAAAATAGAATTGTAGCTTGATAAAATTGTTGGGGAAGGAAGGAACTGCTGGAAGACAATTCATCATGCTGGAAGGCTTCTTTTTGTCCCATTTTTGTTGTCGATGAAATTTGAAATGGACCTAGTATCAATAATTCTTTGAGTACTTTATGAGTAGTTGTGAACAATGGTGGGCATGAAGTCAAAAAGTATTACAAAAAAATCAGAGGCATTGTGCATGCTTCCCTGGCATGGGTGATGGGCGAAGTGGCACTAATCCTTATTAGAGAAAATTTTTGGGATCCTGACATTATGGACATTGAATTTAGTGGAATATAGGGAATAATATGGAGAATTGAATACTTTCATAAGAGTTAGAGGAGGTCTACTATGATATGAAGTCATTTGAAGATGATGATGGCGAATCCTCAAGAAGCATTTGTTGTGATGTGGGCATGATAATAGGGATAAGGAAGAAGGAGGAAGAGTTCAACTAATTAGATTTTGGACTAAAGATGAATGGGCCTACAAAATTATGTATTATATAAAAGGAAACTATTGCACATCTCTTTAATACTAAAGTAGCTCATCAACCAAGGTGCACCTAGACTATTTGAAAGACTGTGAAATAAGTCGAGGAAAATTCTCTAAATAGAAACTAGCTAACATGCTGTTTCATTGGCGACAATGTTTATCATAACACAATAGATGACAAACGTGAATCCTTGAGATATGAATACGTAGGAGTTTAGTAGACATTATAAGTTGGAAGATAAAGAGTAAGTTAAGCATAAGAGCAAATCTTGATCCAAGAATGATGGGCATAGAAGGCATTCATGTAGGATAAAGTGAATACCAAAATAAAGTGCATAATGAAGACGAAATTAATATAAATAAAAAGTAATGTTCATAAATTAACAACGTTGTAGATGATGGCCCTAATGACTCTTCGCAGATTAAAGTGTAGATTTTGAAAGTAGGTCGAAGTCCCCACTAATCTTAGTTCATCCACTCTTATAAGACCACCCAGAGTCAAAGAGCAGTGCAAAAACTCTACAAAATGAATTTAGATGTGATAAAATTAATAATGTGATAAAATTAATAAAAAAGAGTAAAGGGAGGGGACTCTCTTAAAGAAGTTTGAAAATAAAAAAAAGGTGGTGGAATTACAAAAAAATATTGGAATTGGTAGAATATGGAGTAGCAGCTTCTTTTTAATTAGACCTTTTGAGGAACTACATATGACTGAGGTGTTATAGGTTGTACTTGGAAACTATACTAGTATTGCTCAAGTGACATAAACATAAAAATGATTCATAATGGAATGTGCAAATTAAGCAGCCATCAAAATGACTTAAAAGTATTATGCCTTCCAAATAGAAGATGTTTAGCTTGACTTATGTATCTGCGAAAGTTTTTCTCGAAGATCAAAAATACATTAATAAGCATAAATATTAGCAATGTTTTATTTTAATATTAAGTAACTTCATGTTGAAGTTGAAATAACATAAATTTAGTTACCATAACATAACAAATTAAAATAAATGTAAATACCACATGAGAGGAGATTTAGAGCTACCTAGTAATACAACTAAATCAAAGTGAGTAATATGAAGAATTGAGATAAATTATATTAGAAAATTATACTCCGAGGCACTGGTAAGATCTAGTGTAAGATCATTGATTATCAAACATGTATAGCACAAAATATCTCACAAATAATGGAAAACATTAAAAAGTTAAAAAAAATTAATAATATATAAATTAAAATTTAATTTGGTAAAGCTCAATGAGATTTGTCCAACTTTGTTTATTTCACATTAATCTTAATTTGTTTTGAATTGTTAATAATTATAAAAGAAAATAAATACGATTAATAAGAAATAATTATTTTAATATTAAGTAATTATCATAGTAAAAATTTGGTAAAGTAGAGTACTCTAATGCACATATATGAACAATGTGTAAATGTCACATGATAAGAGATTTAGAATTACAAAGAAACATAACAAGATAAAAGCTAATAATATGAACAAATGTTATAAATTGTAAGTGAGACTTCCATTTTAAGGCAATAAGTAGATCAACTGTAACCTATTTGATCAATTAATCCAGTGTCAATTTAAATATCACTTAAAGCATAAAAAATTATAGAAAATAAGATATTCAAAAAATAAAAAATATTTATATTATATTTGATATCAACTTGGCTTCATTTGGAATTATATTATGCTATTAAAACACATAAACATAAATAATAATAATAAATTAATCTAATATTAATGAAATATATAATAAAGGTAAAATATGATAAATTGATGATATGTAATATGAGAAAGGTGCTTTTGAAAACACAAAAAAAAGAACGTAGCATCCTTGATCATCAAATCATAGTAAAATTAAAATGACCCATAATATTACTAAAACACTATTAAAAAATAATTAAAAATGTAAAAATAAATATTTAAATAGATATGGCCCATTAAAATGACTAATGACATTTGTTTCATCTTCGCTAGACCCTTTCGGAATTACTATGAATTACCAATGTAAATAATCATAGAAAATAATAAACTATTATCTAAAAATTAAGAAAAGACATCAAAGGTAAAAAGATAAAAATTTATGCAATATAATATAATCAAATCATAGAGATGTTGACATCACATGCATAGAGGTTCAGAGTGAAATTGTAATATGACAGATTGAAAGACAAATATTTTTAAAAAAAAGATAAATTGTTCAAGAAAGTTAAATTCTAAGATACTCTAGAGATCATGGTTAAATTTGCAATTATTAAAATAGTTGTGCATCAAAAGGTCTCATAAATTGTCCAAAACATTTGGAAAATAAGTTATATAAAAATATAAGAAATAATAATTACTTGGGTAATACTAGTTAAGACATTTCAAATGATATTTCTTTTCTCTTATTTAGATATTTTTTGGAATTACTATGAATCACAAAAATAAATAAGTATAAAAATAATTAAACGTTATTTTAAAATTTAATAAATATATATTAAACCTAAAAATAAGATAAATTGATGTAATATAATATAACACATTTAGACTACATAGAGGCATAAGGGAGGGTATTTAGAATTACATAAAAATATAACCAAATTAAGGCCAAACATTTTAAAAAATGTGATAAATTGTATAAGAATGTTGCTCTCAAAGGTGCCAAGGAGATCGAGAGTAACATTCTCAAATTTTGATTCATCTTTTATAGAGTTATCCAAATAAATAAACATAAATAATGACATATTTTTATTTTAGTTTGTGATAAATATATATTGAAGCTAAAATTAGATAAATTAAATGATAAAGTTGTAGTCCAAGTAGCAAAGGTGATGGAAGACAACATCTTCGATTGTTAAATTAGGATCAAATCGAAATATCTAGTAAGGTATGGCAAAAATATCATATATAAAATACATAGAAATTTAATATTAAATATTCAATTGGAGAGAACTTGTTAAGAAGCGTTCTAACAAAGTTTGTTTGATCTTTGTTTACAAATTGTAAAAGTAGATTATGTGTAACATTCTCAACAGTCACACTACGTATGAATCTAATTTTTTATAAAAAAGTGCAAAATTCCGAAAACATAAAAATACTAAAAGACATAAAAATTGATATTTAATGGATAGAGCTAATCTACGTTAGTACGACGACATTTATTTTATCTAAATCTGACCTTGTTAAGAATTACTCTAAGTTACCAAAGTAAAACAAGATATGTTGCATAACAAATTTACTTTCAATGATACTCAGGAGATCGCATACAACATTCTAGATGATCAAGTTGAGATTTAGTTGAAATGGCTCATCATGCATGCAAGATCCATTGAATATAAAATGTTAAAAAAAAGAAAAATTAAATATTTAATTGGATCAAACTCATCTGGATGAGATCAACAATTGTTGTTTTGCCTTCACGA
Source organism: Vanilla planifolia (assembly GCA_023846275.1). Taxonomy (NCBI): domain Eukaryota; kingdom Viridiplantae; phylum Streptophyta; class Magnoliopsida; order Asparagales; family Orchidaceae; genus Vanilla; species Vanilla planifolia. The sequence continues at coordinate 1,158,366 of JAIUJO010000063.1, read as the reverse complement.
GACCTCGTAGTTTTTTACTATGAATTATCAGAATAAATTTTAAAAAAATTAACAAAAATTATTTAGAAATCAAGTTAAGATTAATTAATTCTTATAAGAGATTAATTGAAGTAATGCAATTTGATAAACTAAAAGCAATGTAATGGTCAAATTAGAGCAGACATAGAGTTTCATAATAAAATATATAATTCAAATAATAAAAAAATTAAAATATAGAATAAAATTAATAAGAAAGTTGTATTGAGAGATATTAAGGAGATCAAGTATAAGATCATGATCATAAAAGAAAGAATGAAGCATACTACCTAATAAAACATGCAAAAATCATAGAAATTAATTATTACGAAAAAATAAAATTAGTATTGCATTAGATAGAACTCAACAAGGTTAGTCCAATTAGATTTGTTACATCCCCATAAAACGTCTAGAATTATAATGAAAACAAAAATAAATAATTATAAATAAAATAAAATGATTATTTTAATAGTTAGAAAATAATTTTTAAAACTAAAATCAGATAAATTCAAGTAATCTAACATAATAAAATAAAAATGATGTAAAGTTCAAACAACATCAATTTAAGAGTTACAAAGTAATACAAATGAATCAAACCAAAAGATTTGAATAAATGAGATAAATAGAATGAGACCCTTGCATTCTTAAATATTAAGGAGTTTCATTGAGACAACCTCGATATTCAAATCAATTACAAATAAAAATGTGTCATAAAGCATTCCAAAACCCTAAAGAATAAAATAGCTAAAATTATGAAGATTAATATTTAAATAGATAAAGATCATCAAAATGATCTCACAATATTTGTTTCATCTTGATTGAACGTCATTTAGAATTTTTAGAGTTAACCAATAAAAGGAGTAAAAATAATTAATTTTTTTTTTAATATTAAGTAAATATATATATTAAAGCTAAAATGAGATAAATGTAGGACTTTATTTAGCCAAATCAATCCAATCAAAAAGTGAAAATTTTGCATAAATGACAATTATATAGGAAAGTTAAATTTCAAGATGCTAAGGAAATAAAGTAAAAAAATGCACAATCAATAAATTAAGTTCTAATGGAAATATCTTGTAAAACATACTAAAACTAATGAAAATAAAAAGTTTAAAAAATATATAAATAAATAATTAATTTAATATAATAAAAAAAGGAATAAATAAAAAAATTATAAATGTAATATATAGTAATGAAATATTAAAGTTCTAAAATGATAAATTAAAGTATTGGAAAAGTCACATTAGAGGAGATTCTAGTTTATATATTAATATAAGCATATCAAAATAAAATAATTTAAAAAATGTGAAAAATTTTATAATAAAGTGATATTCTAAGATACTGTGGAGATTGAGTGTGATATCCTCGATTTATTAAATCTAGTATAAAAACAATCTCATCAGAATGTTAAAACATAAAAATAAAATATTTAAAAAATATATAATAATGAATATTAAATTTAGTGAAGCTCTTTAAGATGAGTCAAATTATACTTGTTTTATCTAAATCAAACCACATCAAATAAGTATAAATTATAATAAATTATTATATTAATATTAATTAAATTCTTGTTAGAGTTGAATTAATAAAAATTGAAGAAATGCACTATCACCAAATCAAAGTATTACAATGGTATGAGGAGTTAATGTTTAAAGTTACATAATAACATAACAAAATCAAAGGGAGCATTTCAAATAAATAAGACAAATTACCTAGGAAGGAAGAATTCTAAGATACTTAGAGATAAAGTATAACACCCTCAGTCATGAAATTAGGAATGAATAAAAAAATATTGTAAAACATTGTAAAACTTTTGAAAATTAAATTTTTTAAAATATAAAGTAAATATTTAATTAGATATAACTCATTGAGATAAGTTAATCCATATTTCTTTTGTGTTAAGTAGACCTCATTTTAATTTTTTGTAAATTACAAAAGTAAGTAATCATGAGCAACAAAAAAATTTAAATCCAAAATTATGTGAACATACATTAAAGTCAAAATGACAAAAATTCAATGCAATGTAAAATAATGAAATCATTGTGCACACAACATGAGATTAAGAGTCATACAGTTAAATAATGAAAAGGAGGAAAAACTTTAAATAAATGAGATAAATTATAAGGAAAAGGTTTATCCCAAGAAACTAAGTTGATTGAGTGTGGCTTTTTCTATCACCAAATCTTGTATGAATCTAAATGCTTATAAAATATGCCTAAACCATAGAAAATAAAATATTTAAAAATGGAAAAATGTATATTTTATTTGATTGTGCACATGAAGACTAGTGTAACAACATTTGTTTCATTTTGATTGTACCTCATTTAAAATTACAATGAACTACTAACACAAATAAGAACAAATAATAATAATAATAATTTTTTTTTCAATATTATATGAGTATATAATAAGAAAAGTGATAAATTGAAGTTCTGTAATACAAGTATGCTAAAGAGAAAACATTGATGAAAGTGAGATAAATTATATTGGAAAGTTCTATCCAAAGATTCTAAGGCCATTGAGTCGTATCAGTTGTGATTTAAAAACTTACATAAAACACACCAATATCATATAAAATAAAATATTTGAAAATATTAAAAATATATATTTAATTAGATAGAGCCTTTCAAGACGAGTCAAGTAACATTTGTTTTGACTTGATTAGGCTTTGTTGAGATTCACAATAAATTACAAAAATAAATAAGCGTTAGTAAAAATAAACTATGATTTGAATACCGAGAAATGATTTGTTAAAAAAGAAAGGAGATAAGTTTAAGTAATGCAATATAACTAAATTAATGAGATCTAAAGGTGGCATAAGTGGTTAGAATGACATTGTAATCTAACCAATTCAATGAAAAAAATTAAAGAAAAGGGAAAAATGGTTCAAGAAATTTGCATTATAAGATATTAAGGATATGTCATGTGAATCCTCGATTAGAAAATGATGTAAGAATAATAGGACTCATAATTCTTTCGAAACTCATCAAAACCTAAAATGTTTAGAAATATAACAAATAAAAGTTAATATGGTAGTACACCATGACATGTCTAATGATATTTGTTTCCTAGATTAAAACATGTTTAGAAATTACTATAGATAACTAAATTAAATTCAAATGAATAATATCAAATCATTATTTTACTACTAAATAAAAACTTATTGATAAAATAAGATAAATTGAAGTAATGTAATGCAACTAAATCATTGTAATATTATGAAACATGCTAGGGTATTTAGAGTTACATTATACATAATGAAATTGAACAAAAAAATTTAAAAAATGGGATACATTATAAGGGAAAAATGTTCTCCAAGTGACAACGAGATTGAGAATAACATCCTTGAACATAAAATCACATACTAATCAAGTTATTTCATAAATCATGCAAAATCTCATAAAATAAGGCACTTAAAAATATAAAAATGAATATTTACTAGGATAAGGGTTGTCAAGTTGAGTCCAATGACATTTGTTATGTCTTGATTAAGAGTCATTTGGAATTATTAAGAGTTAGATAAATAAATAAACATAAGTAATCAACAATTATTTTTTTTTATAAAAGTAACATATTTAAGCTTAAATTAGATAAATTATACAAGAGAGTTTTTATCCAATATTATAAGTAGATCAAAGGCAACATCTTCAAAATACAAATTAGGCACAAATCGAAATATCTCGTAAGGAGTAGTGAAACTATGGAATAAAAATTATCTAAAAAAATAAAAAAATTAATATTTAATTTAATAAAAAAAATCAAAAGGGGTACAACGAAGTTTTTTTATCCCGATAAAACCTTGTTTGGAGCTACCATGTATTTAAAAAAAATATAAATAATAAAAAAGTTCAAATTGAATATAATATATATATATATATATATATATATATATTAAGGCTAAAATGAGGAAAATGAAGCAATGTAAAGAACCAGTTCATAGTGATTTAAATGTCACACAAGATGAGAATTAGAGTTATGTAAAAAAAATAAATGCAAAAAAAACATTTGATTTAATGGGGTAAAAATTTTGGGAACATTGTTTTGCAAGTTACAAAAAAATAAATTGTAACATCCTCTAGCATAAATCTCCATGCAAATTAAATAGTCTTGTAAAGTATGCAAAAATCATATAATAAAGTGATAACAAGGAAAGAAAGAATATTTGATAGATGGAGCTCATCAAGATATGTCCGATCACATTTTAGTTTCAAGTTCAGTGTATTTAGAATTACTTTGATTAAAGATAAATAATTATAAATTATTTATTATGTATATATATATTGTCCTGAAGGAGATTGAGTGCAGTATGCTCAATCATCAACTTATATTTAAATCAAAATGCCACATCATGTATGCAAATTACATTGATTATATAATATTTGATATTATAAAAGTCATTATTTAATCAGATTGATCTTAATGGTAAAAGCTAAACTATTATTTTTGTTTACATTATTTAAATATTAAGTAAATATTTGTTAATGCAATTATGTAATTATTTGAAGTGAAATAATATGACAAAATCAAAGCAAGGAAATGGTCACACAAGACGTAATTTATTATTTCACAATGAGATATGTGAATGAAATTGAAAATTTTGAAGAAATGAATTAACTATATAAGAAAGTTGAATTCGAGATGCTAAGGAGATTGAGTGTGATGACATGATTATCAAATCAAGTACGATTCTAAATATCTTGCATAACATGCCAAAATCAAAGAAATAAATCTTTAAAAGTATAAAAATAATATTTAATTGAATAAAGCTCATCAAAAAGAGTCTAATGATATTTTGTTTGTCTCAAACGAACATTTTTTAGATTTAGAATAGATTAAAAAAGCAAATAAGTATAAGTTTTAAAATTTTATTATTTTAATATTAAGAAAAAATTTATTCAAATTGATATGAGATAAATTAAAAAAATATAATATAATGAAAAAAATTATGTAATGGTCATATGATAGAAGATTTATAGTTACACAATAACATAACCAAAGAAGAGAAAAATATTTGAAGAAATAAAATAAATAACATGGGAATTTTGGATTACAACACATTAAGGAGATCAAGAGAGACACCTTTAATAGTTAAATAGAGTAAAAGTCAACATATCTTGCAAGGCATGCCAAAACCAAAAAACATTACAATTAAAAATATTTAAAAAGTTTATATTGAAAGACCACATCAAGTTTGTGAAATGACATCTATTTGATCTCGAATGAATGTTGCTCGGAATTTCTATGAACTACTAAATGAAATAAGAGATAATAATATTTAATTATTATTGCAATATTAATCAAATGCATAATAATGCTAAAAAAGATAACATGAAGGATTGCATTATGATGAAATAAAAATAGTCAAAGGTCACAAAGGAGGAGATTTAGGGTTACTTATTAATATGACAAGATAAAAGCAAAAAATTTTAAGAAATGAGATAAATTACACAAGAAATTTAAACTTCAAAATGTTGTATGATTAAGAGAAACAAGCACGATCTTTAAATCTAGTACAAAATAAAATATCTCATAAATCTTACAAAAATTAAAGAATATTTAAATTTAAAAAAGTTAAATTCAATAATTAATAAACAAAGAGCAAATGGTAACAAGTCTAACGATGTTTTATCATTTTTATAATTCAAGTTTTGGAATTTCAAAGAATTTCCAAATTAAATAAGTGTAAATGAAAAAAAATTATAATTTTATTATTAATTAAATAAATAATAAAGTTAAAAAAAGTGAGATAATATAATGTAACAAGATCAAAAAAAATGTTAAAGTCATGAAAAAATAGATTTTGATTTACATAGTAATATAATAAATCACAACAAAATATTTAAAGAAATGAGATAAGTAGTATTATAAAACATTAAATACAAGATACTTAGGAGATTGAATATGATATCCTCAATTATCAAATTAAGTAAAGAATAGAATATCTTGTAAAGTAAAATATTTGTTAGATATGATAATGAAAATTTAATTTGATAGAGATCTTCAAGAATATCCCAAAAATATTTTTCCAGTCTTGATCAAATCTCATTTGGAGTACTAAACAATACCATTGTAAATAACAAAAAAATACTTTCTTCTAAATTAAGTAATATATATATATATATATATATATATATATATATATATATATATTTGAGGTAATGTACGAAATAAAAGCATTGTAAAGTCCTAGTAAGAGAGGTTTAGAGTTACATAATAATATGACCAAATCAAAGTAAAATAATTGAATAAAAGAGTTCAATTGCACAAGAAATTTGTATTCTAAAATATTTAGGACATAATGTACAAGATCATCATTCACCAAAAAATGCACAAATCAAAATATCTAGAAAGGGATTACAAAATTTTTTTAAATAAATATTTAAAAATATAAAAAATGAATATTTAATTGGATAGAGCTTGCTGATATGTCTCCATCTGTCTTTGGTTCTTCTTGAATAAAAAATTTTTTGAAATTTTCTAAAACACAAAATTAAATGAATATAAATAATTTTATATTTTTATTATAATATTAAATGGATATATATTAATGTTGAAATAAGGAATCTTGAATCAATATAATATAATAGAATGAGAGATATTTAAATGTCACGTAGGATGCAATTTAGTTCTACAAGGTAATATGACCAAATCAATGAAAAAATTTGAATAAATGATATAACATTTATAAGAACGTTGCATTTTAGTTACAAAGGAGAATTAGTGTAACCACCTTCATCATTAAATTAGTTACTAATATAAATATCTTATAAAATATTTCAAAATCATAAAGCATAAAATACAAAACGAATATAAATATTAATATTTAATCGATAGAGCTCATTAAAGGAATGGCAATGAACTTTATTTCTTAATGTGACCTTGTTTGGAAGTTTTGGGAATTAGTAAAGTAAATAAAGATAAATAACAATATATTTTTATTTTAATACTAGCAAAATAAGTATCTTAAAACTGAAAAGAGATATATTATGTAGAAAAGTTACATTTAGAAATATTTAAGAGATTGAGTGCAACATCCTTGATTGTCAAATTAAGTTTAAATTGTAATGCTTGGTAATGCATGCCAAATAAATTTATACAAAAAAAATGGAGGAAATGAGATAAATAACTATAAATAATAAAAAAAGTAACTATAGCTAGAATTTATTTTATCAAAATTATGTTTGTTTCATCTCAATGTAACCTCCTCAGGTTTGGTTGTAAATTAGCAAAGTAAATAAGCCCAAGTAATAAAAAATAAATATTCTAATATTAAGTAAATATATCTAAAAATTAAACTAAGATAAACTAAAATAATATAATATAGTCAAATCAATATGATGTGAAAGTCACAAAAGTGAACATATAGAGTTACATAATAACATTAAAAATTAAAGAAAAACATTTTTTAAAAATACATAAATTAAATACAATTATTGCATTCTGGGATACTAAAGAGAACAATTATGAGAAGTTATTTAAAACAGAAACAATGAATATTTTATTTAATGAAGTTTGTCGACATAAATCCATGGATATTTGATTCTTCTCAAACAAACCTTATTTGGAATTACATCTAATTAATGAACTAGAAAACATAAATTATAGCAAATTATTATTTCAATATTAAGTAAACATACGTTCAATTTCAAATGAGATTAATTGATGTAATATAATATAACCAAACAAAAAAATATAGAGGTCACACTAGAGAAGAATTATAGTTTCATAGCATTATTACTAAAAAAAGAAAATAATTTAAAAAAAAATTAGAAAAATAGTATTCCAAAGTTATATTCTTAAATACTAAAAAATATTATAAAATGACTTATTAAAAAAAACTAAATATCCTATAAAACATGTGAAAAATATTAAAAAAATAAAATAACTAAAAATTAAAAAAATGGATATTTATTCTAATGAATCTCATCGAGATTGGTCATTTGTTCATTTACTCTAAAATTAACCTCTTTTTGAATTACTATGAATTATCAAAATAAATTTGCTTCATAAGAAAACTATTAATTTAATATTAAGTAAATATATAAAAAAGCTAAATTAAGAAAAATTGAAGCAATGTAATTTAAAAACATTGAAGTGAGGTATGGCCACATGAGAGGAGAATTACGGTTCATAGTAACATAAATGAATGAAGTAAAAGAGATATGAGCAAAACAGATCAATTATATGCAAGCGCTACATTTCAAGTTACTATGAAGACTGAGCGTAACATTCTCGATCATCAAATTTAATATGAACTAAAATATTGTATAAAACTTGCCAAACCACTTAGAATAATATTTGAAAATATAAAAATGGTTGTTCATCTAGATGCAGTTTATTGAGATGTGTTCATTGACATTAATATATCTTGATCAAAGCTCATTTTGAATTATAGTGAATTACTACAAAATAATAAAATAATAATAATGGTTTATTATTTTTATATTAAGAAACTATATTTTAAGGTTGAAAAGCATCAAGTGAAGAAACATAATATAACAAAATCGAAATGATGTAAAGGTCAAACAAGCGAAGAGTAAGTGTTTCGTAATTTTATATTGAAATCAAAGCAAAAATATTTAATGAAATGAGCTAAATTGTGTAAAAAAGATGGATTCTATGATAATAAGAACATGGTTTACAACTTCATTTATCATTAAATGAGTTGTGAATGAAACATTATCATAAATTATTTAAAAAAGTTATAAAATCAAATACTTAAGAACCTAAAATGAATGTTTACTATGACAGAGCTCATTAAGAATAGTCCAATATTTTCTATTTTTATCTCAATTAGTTCTTTTTTAGAATAACAACAAATTACCACATTAAGTTTGTAATAATTTTAAATTATTATTTCAATATTAGATAAATATATAATAAAACTAAAATGAGATAATTTTAAAAATTTTGATATAACCAAATAAGATTAATGTAAAGGTCAAATGAAAGAAGAAATAGAGTTCATAGTAATATAATAAAATCATTTTAAAAAATTTGAAGAAATAAAATAAATTGTATCACAATGGTATAATCCAAGATATTAAAGAGATCAAATGTAAGAATCTTAATAGGTAAATCATATACAAATAAAAATATTATGTTATGTGTACTAAAACAAAAAAAGTAAAATATTTAAAATAATTAAACCATATATTTTATTGGATAAAGTATGTCAGAAATAGACCAATGAAGTTCATTTGATCATCAACTGACTTATTTTTTATAAATATTGCTAATTAAAGAAAAACATTTTCATAAGTAAGAATAAATTATTATTTAATTTTATGTAAATATATTTTGTTATTTAAATGAGATAAATCGAAACATTATAAAATAACCAAATCAAAGCAGAGCAAATATCACTTGGAACGAGATTTAGATTTACATTATAGTATAATAAATATAATGTTCTATTATAGGATACTAAGTAGATTTCATGTAATATCTTTGATTCGTAAATTAGGTACAAATAAAAAATATATCATAAAAGGTAAAAAAAACAAAAAAATTATTAGAAAACATAAAATTAATATTTAATGGGAAATAGCCTCTCAAGATAAGTGCAATTACATTTGTTTAATCTCGTTTGGACATGACATAGAAATATTTTTAATTACTAAAATTAATAATCATAAAAAATAATAAATTATTATTTTTCATTAAGTAAATATATAATAAAGCTAAAATAAGCTAATTGAAAGCCGTATAACATAAGTAAATAAAGATGATGTAAAGCTAAAATGAGAGATGGTTTAAGTTTAAATAGTAATCTAACCAAATAAAAGAAAAACATTTACATAAATTAAAAAATTTTTTTGGGGACTTTTCATTCTAAGATATCAAGGATATCAAGTTTACATCTTTGATCATCAAATTAGATATGAATAAAAATATCTAATAATGTGTGCCAAAATTTGAAAAAATAAAATTTTAAAATGAATATTTAATTTGATAGGATTTGTAAAGATGAGTCTAAGCATGTTTTTCTTCTCCACCAAAACTAGTTTGTAATTATTGTGAATTAGTATTGTAAAGAAGCATAAATAATAAATAAAGTATTATTTTAATATTAAAGAAATACATAATAATGCTAAAAATGAGTTAAATATAATTAATATTACATAATAAAACTATTTTTTTTAAAAATTGACAAATTATTAGAAAAATATACATTCTAAAATATTAAGAAAATATATTGTAGATACAATGATAATAAGATCATGTACCAATTGAAATGTCTTATAAAACACACAAAATACCTTGAAAATGAGCTACTTATAAAAATAAAAATAAATTTCTAATTTGATAAAGCCTATAAAAAAATGTTTTATGTTTAATTATCAAAAATAAATTAGCATAGATAAGAATAATTTTTTTTTATATTAGTTTATTCCTTTTAAAATTAAAGATAGTTAAATTAAGAGAATGTAATATAACCAAATCAAAGAAATATAAATGTAACATGAATGAAGATTAAGAATTACATCATGATGCAAATAAATAAAACTAAAAACTTTAAATAAATCAAATAAAATTTATAGAAAATTTGCATTCAACAATAATAAAGACATTGGGCAAAACATCAATGATCATCAAATTATGTGCAAATTAAAATGCCTTATACAAGCTAAATAAGCTAAAGAAAATAAAATATTTAGAAATTAAAAATTATAATATTTAGTAGGATAGAGGTTATCTAATGAGTCCAGTGACATTTGTTGTATTTTATTCGATCCTCATTTGGAATAACTATGAATCACAAAAGTAAGTAAACATAAAAAATAATAAAACATTATTTTATTACTCAATAAATATATATTAAAACTAAAAAGACTTAAGTTGAAGTAATGTAAAACCAAATCAAAGCAAAAAATTTGAATGTATGACATACATTATATAGAGAAATTAAATTTCACAATAAGAAGGAGATTAACTCTAAGATTTGTGATTATAAAATTAAGCAGAAATAAAAATGTCTTGAAATGAGTCTCAAAACTAAACAAAATAAAATATTTAGAAAAAATATTTAGTAGAATACAACTCAAAAAGATGTGACAAATGACATTTATTTTGTGTCTGTCAAACTTTATTCAGAATTTCTATAAAATTATGATAGTAAATAAACTTAAGTAATAATAAAATAATATTTTGTTATTTAATTATTATATGATAATAATAAAATAGGATAAATAAAAAAATAATAAAATATTATTAAAGTGATGAAAATGTGCCACAAATGAAGATTGGAGATACATAGTAATAAAACCATGTAAAAGTTAAGCATTTTGAATAAAAAGATAAAATGTTGAGAAACATAGCACTTTAAAACTCTAAAAAGAACAATTATAGCATCCTTAATAATCAAATTTATTATGAATGAAAATGTCTCCTAAACATTGCCAAAATTACATTTATTTATTCTCGATCGAACCTCATTGGAATTACTTTGAACTGTCATAATAAAGATAAATAATTTTAAATTGTTATTTCAATATCAATTAAATGTATATCAAAGGTTAAATAAGATAATGTATATATGAATATTACATTCTAACAAACTAAGGAGATCCAGTTCAATATCCTGAGTCATCAAATGAAGAGTAATTTGAATCATAAAAAGTATACCAAAACCCTTAAATGCTAAGTATTTAAAAATATAAAAATAAATAGTTAAGAAGATAGAGCATTTCAAATTAAGTCTAATGAGATTTGTTTCATCTCTATCTAACCTCATTTAGAATTATTATGAATTATCAAAGTAAATAAGTATAAATAATAATAAATTATTATTTCAAAGTTGTGTTAATGTCAAACAGATGACATTTGAAGTTACATAGAAATATAAGAAAAAAACAATTTGAACTAATCAGATAAATTTACAAGTTTCATTTTAAGGTAATGAAGAGATCGAGTGTAATACAAAAATCATCAAATCAAGTACAACATAAAATATAACATTAAATAAAAAATCTAATAAAATAAAATATTTTAAATACATATTACAATAGAGCTTGCGGAGACAAGTTCAGTGGTATTTCCTTTGTCTCCCTCTCACCATGTCTAAAATTATTGTGAAATATCAAATTAAATAAAAATAAATGATAATAAATTATTATTATTATTGTGTTAAGTAAATATAAGTTGTAATAAAAATAAGGTTATTTGAACCAATATAATATAAACAAACTAAAGTCATGAAAGGTCAATCTATAGGAGATTTAGAGTTCATAGTAATATAACTAAATGGATGCATGCAATTTCAAGAAATTAGATAAATATTATACGAAAATATAATTCTAGATACTAGGAAAATTGATTGTAACATCATCGATTGTCAAGTTAGGTTCAAGAAAATGTCTTATAAAAGAATGTACAAACATTAGAAAATAAAATATTTTTGAAAATATGAAAGAGAATATTTATTTAGATTGAGGTCATCAAAATGATTCCAATGACATTTATTTAGTTTACATAGGACCCCATTTGGGATTATTGTGAATTATAAATGTAAATAAGGACATATAAAAATACATTAGATTTTAAAAATTAAATATAAATATATTAAAGTTAAAAATATGATAAATTAAAGTAAGGTAATTTTGATTAGATATAAGCAATGTAAATTTGACAAGAGAGTAGACTTAATGTTGCATTACAATATAACAAAGAGAAAGCAAAACAACTTAAAAATAATAGATAAATTATATATGAAAGTGCTATTAAAATATACATAAGTGATTTATTGTAGCAATCATTTTCATCAAATGAGAGAAAATCAAAATGTCATGTAATACATTATAAAGCCTTAAAAGAATATAATATTTAAAAATATAAAAATGAATGGCAAATTGGATAGAGCTCATCTAGTTCAGTCCAACAACATTTGTTTCTTTTAAAAAAAGGCCTCTTTTTGAATTATTATGAAATATTAATATAAATAAAAATAGTAATAATAAATTATTATTTTAATATTAAATATAGTAATAAAGAATTGAAATGGGATAAATTGAAGGAAAATAATTTAACCAGATGAAAACTATGTAAAAGTCACAACAATAGATAACTAGAGTTTTATAGTAATATAACAAATCAAATCAATATATTTATAGAAATAAAATTGATTATCTATGAATGTTACAATCAAATGTAATTAGGAGTTCTACTTTAACTTTATTAATCATCAAGTTAATTATTAATCAAAATGCCTAACGAAACATGCAAATACCCGTAAAAAATAACTAAAATTCTAAAAATGATTATTTAATTTGAGTAGATTTTGTGATGTCTCCAATGATGTTTATTTCGTGTCATTTAGATCTCATTAGAAATTTATGAATTACAAATATTATTAGTCACAAATAATAAAAAAAAATATTATTTTAATATTAACTAAATATATGTTATAAGTGAGTTGCAGTAAATTGAAACAATATAATGTAACCCAAACAAAGCGATTTCAAGGTAAAAAATTAAGATTTTTGGAGTTACATTATAATATAACAAAATCAATGAAATTTTTTTTAAAAAATAAGATAAATTATACGAGATAATGGCTTTCTGAGATACTAAGGTGAGTAAGTGTAACATCATCAATTATCAAGTATTGTAAAAAATATTAAATTAGATAGAGTTCAACAAAATGAGCCCAATGATTTTTATTTCATCGAATAAACCTCATCTAGAATTACTATGAGTTGCTAAATTATATAACCATAAATAAAACTATATTATTAATTTGAAAGAAAAAGGTATATATTTAATGTGATGTGGGATAAATTGAAGAAACATAATTATAAGATGGACAAATTGATTCAAAGGTCACATAGGAGAAGATGTCAAGATTAGCACTGACACTTATTTATTCATCATTAGAGCTCAATTGGAATTATTGTGCATTATATAAAGATGTATTGATGGTTAAATGAGATAAACTGGAGCACTATAATCTAAACATATTAGAGTGATGTAACTTTCACATGAGAGAAGAATTTGAGTTTCATAGTAATATAATCAAAACAAGCCAAAATATTAAAAGAAATAAGAAAAATTAACAATACTACTACATCCAAGTCTTAATAATCTAGAATTTTTAATAAAAAAAAATAAATATTTATTTTGAAAAAGCTTGTTGAGTTGAGACAACAAAATTTTGTTTCATGTTTAGCTGACCTCATTTGAAAATAAGATAAAGTTGTACACAAAATATGCATAAAAATAATAAATATTTTTTAATATTAAGTCAATATGTATTAGTGTTAAAATGAGATAAATTGAAGGAATAAAATACTTGAAATCAAAGCAATGTAACTATCTCACGAGAAGAGAATTGGAGTTACATTGTAATAGAACCAAGTCAAACAAAATGATTTGAATAAATAAGATAAATTCATTGTGGAAGTTGCAATCGAAGGTGCTATGTAGATCAAGTTTAAGATTTTTTATTATCAAATCTAGTACAAAATAAAATTACTTAAAAAGATACAAAAACATTAGAAATAAAAACACTTATAAAAATATAAAAATGAATATTTACTAAAAATGTTTTCTGAGATGAGTGTAACAAGTCTAAAAATAAAAACACTTATAAGAAGATTTAGTGTGACAAATCTCAGTCATGGAGTTAGTTATGATTCAAATCCTTTTGTAATGCACCAAAACTCTAAAAATAATTTAATAAATTATAAAAATGAATATTTTATTTGATAGAGTTAATGCAGTAGAGTTAAATGACATTTGTTTTGTATCATTTAGATATTCTTTAAAATTAATGTGATTTATGGAATTTATTATACATAAATAAAAATAAATAAATATTTTAATATTAATAAATAAGTATTAAAATAGAAATAAGATATATTAATGTAATGTAATGCAAGCAAACCTTCATGATATAAATGTCAATCAAATAGTAGATTAAAGATTCATTGAAATATTACCAAATCAAAGTGAAATATTTAAAAATATATGATAAATTAATTTGAAAAGTTACATTCTAAGTTACTAAGGAGATCAAGCATAACATCCTCAATCATCAAGCCAAATATGAACCTAGATGTAATTTGAAGTCTATTAAAAACCTAGAGAAGTTTTTTAAAATAAATATTTTATTAGACAAAGCTTCAAGGGATGAGATTAATAACCTTTGTTTGGTCTCAATTGGACCTCGTTTAGATTTACTATCAATTACAAAATTAAATAAGAATAACTATTACTTAATAATTTTTAATATTTAGTAGATATATATTAAAGTTAAAATAATGTAGAGTAATGTAATTTAAAGAAATCAAAGTAATGAAAAGGTCACATGAGAAAAGAATTAAGAGTTTAACAATAATATAACTAATTCAAACCAAAAGATTTTAATCAATGAGGTAAAATTTAAAGGAAAGTTTTGTCCTAAGATAATAGGAATATAAAGTACAACATCCTCAATCATGTAATGAGGAACAAATTAAAGTGTTTCATTAAAAATATCCAAAGTAAAAAATAATTAAAAAATATAAAAATAAATTTTTAATTGCTTAGATTTCTTTGAAATACTATGTTATATTGCAATTCAAAGTGAAATTTTCAACAAATGAGATAAATTATATAGGGAACTTGCTTTCTATGATACTAAAGAGGTTAACTTTATCATACTCAATAGTTAAACTTGGTGTGATCTAAATGTTTTGTAAAGCATTCCTAAAATCCAAAAAAATTATTAAAAAAAGATATTTAACTAAATTGATCTTATCAAAATGAGACCAACGAAGTTAGTTTCATCTTTGTTGGACCTCATCAAGAATACAACAAATTATGAAAAACAATAAGCATAAATAACAATATTTTTCATCCTTAAGTAGACATGCATTAAAGCTAAAAGAAGATTAAGTGGATCAATGTATATAAACAAATAATGCGATATAAAGATCGTATAATTAGAGAATTAGAGCTTTATTATAAAATAATAAAATCGAAAGAGAAGGACCTGAAAAAACAAGATTAATAATATAGGAAAGTTGAACTCTATGATGCTAAGGAAATCAAGGATAACATATTTGGTTATCTAAAGAGGCAAGGAGTGAAAATTATCATGATACATGCCAAATATTATAAAATATGAATAAAAAATAGAAAAATAAAACATAATTCTATAGAGCTCGTTAAGACGAGCTCAGTAACATTTATTTCATCTCTAATAGAATTAGTTTGGAATTACTATGAGTACCAATAAGAAAAAAATTAAAGAGTGATGAATTATCATTTCAATATTATGTAAATATCTGATAATGTTGAAATTAGATAAATTGAAGCAATTAATTACAATTGTATTTGTCATCATTGGAGCTTCTTTTCAATTATGATAAATTACCAAAATAAACAAACTTGAATAACATTAGATTATTATGTCAACAATAAATAAATGTATATTGAAGTTAAAATAACATAAATTAAACTAGTGTAATGTAACTAAATCATACAAAATATCAAATAAATGAGATAAAGTTTATGTCAGCTACAATTCTATTATTCATAAGAGATTTAGTGTGATATCTTTGATCATAAAATTTGGCACAAATCAAAATATCTCATAAAAAAACAAAAATCTAAGAAAATAAGTATTTAAATAATAAAAATAGATATTTAATTGGATAGTACTTATAGAGATGGCTCCAAAGATTATTTTTTCCAATGTGACTCAATTTGGATTTTTAAAAATTTAATGAAGTAAGGTAACTTAAGTAAAAATAAATTGTTAATTTAATATTAAATATGTATATATATATATATATATTATTGTCGAAATTAAAAAAATTAAGGAAATGATATATAACTAATTCTAAGTGATATAAAGGTCACATGTTGGAAGTGTTATAATTTCATTATACAAAATTAACTCAATGGGAGATTTGAAAAATTATGGTAAAAATATATTAGAGTTGTGTTGTAAGATACTAGAGTGATCAATTACAACATCCATCACTATCAAAAAAAGTATGAATAAAATTACATCATATAACAAGAAACAAATCTAGAAAGCAAAGCATTTAGAATTATCAAAAGAAACTTTTATTGGACAAAGTTCATCGAGATGAGTGCAATGATGTTTGTGTCATCTTGACTTTGCCTCCTCTGGAATTGCTATGAATTATCAAGCTAAATTAGAATAACTAATAATAAATTTTTATTTTAATCTTAACTAAATATTTATTAATGTTGAAATGAGATTAATTTAAGCAATGTAATATATTTAAATCAATGCTATGTGAAGGTAACATGAGAAACGATTCAGAGTTTTATAATAATATAACAAAATTAGAGGAACAAATTTGAAGAAATTAGAAAAAGTCCATAAGAAATGAACATTCCCAAACATAATTGAGTTTGAGTGTCATTCTACTTTAAAATAATTGTGATTGAATCCGATAAGAGAGGAGTGAATTATTGATTTTAGAATAATTTTTCTACTTTGATATAGTATTTATTTTTCATAAATACTTTATAAAAAAGTTTAACCTTTTCAAAAAAAGTACTTTGATTAATTCTTAATTCTTATGATTTAAAAAAATGAAAAGAATTAAAATGTTACACAAAAATTTATTTTATTCGATTTAAATTAGAACATGCATCCACTCTTAGTTAGTGATTGGAAGAATTTCTTTTTTAGAAGTGTTAGAATTTGAGGTTTAGCTTTATTTTTTTCCTTTAGTCGGCTTAACATTTTTGTTTACTATTCATCTTGAACCTAGTTGAGGAAATTTCATGCTATTCACCTCCTCCCTACTAGCTTTTATGCATTCAATTATAACCTAAGATTTAAGGAGCTCAACCTAACTCAAATTTTTACCGTTTAAAATGAAACATAGGGTTTTAAAATTGTTTGGTAGCCCAACCAAAAAGAAAAAAAAATACATTAAGGAAAGATATTTTTAATGAAAATGTAAAAAGAACTAAGAATTATATGAAGAAGAACAAAAATGAAAGCTTAGAAGTCTTAGGCTTAGCAGATGGAATTTTTAACTTGTAGTACTAAGTTGAGTGTGTCTATAGAACAACTTTACAATAGTAGATTATCATGTAATAATTTTTCAAGATTTTAAAAGTTGTTGAATTTCTATTATGCATTTCATTAATAATGATAAGGTTTATATAGGATGATTTTGATCATAGTTGTTAGAAAGTGAAGGAAAAATTGCTTTAAGATCTATTACGAAACAACTTAAATATTTCCTTAAGAATGGCTGCACAACAGCTCAAATAATTGCCAAGGAATTAACTATTAGGCCAGACAAACTAGGGTCATTAGAACTAATAAGAGAAGTCCAGTCCATCAGATTAAAGACTATTAGAGTGGATGTGTAATGGACAGTTTGTTCAAGCCAGATTAGATCTAGGTCATCCAATCACTTTGAGTGAGATCTAGATAATTTTATTTAAGAATTATAAATGTAAAAGTGATAATTGGTATAAGATTTAAAATGGATAATTTAAGGCCACAGAATTCAAGAAAATGTCAAAATGAATCTTACCGCTGAATAAATTGGGATCAGAATATGGTCGTCTGATTTAAGCCATGAAGCAAACCAAACGAAATGTTCAACCTTAGACATCTGATAAACAATTGAATGGTATGTATTCATGTAATGGTGAAATGGAAAAGACTTAAGAAAATAGTTTAGCCCTACACTATGAAATATCAAAGTTATTTTTTATTTGCATAAGCTTTTGCAAACCATTAATTCGAGCTAAAATTACGGCAAGCATTTTGCCTTTGTGCACTGAGTATTTAATAACCTGAGCCAATTGGAAGCATACAAATATAACATGATTATAAGCCTAACCTGACACTTTAACTACTTGATTTGAGTTCTACCCAACCTTATGTTTCCACTACCTTACTATAACTATGTTTCTTGATTGCACCCTAACTATGATTAGTTAGACTTAACTTGGTTTCAATTGGTCTTCGGACTTGAGGCTTAAGCGTGTCCACTAAGGCATTGTCAGCCTGAGAGCATTGCACTTGGTCATATGCTAAGAAAGTAGTAAGAATATTTAATTTTTTTAAATATGAAAATTTAAATATAATTACATTTTCTAATATAACAAAATGTTAAGATGAAATTTGATAGACATATAAGTAAGATTTAACCAATGAAAGAATTAAATGATTTAAAATTGAAATCTTATATTTTACAAATCCAAGAATGGTTTATGGAAAATTTTCATTTATTAAATGATTAAGAAGATGAAATCTTATGTTTCTTAAATAAAAGAAATTTTAAGGTAGATTTGAAATGATATGAATGGAGAGATGTGCTTTATGATTAATAATAAACAGGCCAACTTGTATTTCATAATAAAAATAGAAACATTTCAAAACTAGTGTGCACATCTTCCATCCTTAAAGTCTGTTCAACCCTTCAAGGAATTTTAAAGATCTTTAATTGACAAACTTGGAAAGTGCATAACATGTTCATCACAATTAAGCATGGTTCACACTAAAATAAGTCTATTGTGATAAAATTCTTAACATTTATGTATTGACTCATTAAGTATCAGGGTCACCAATCACCTGCTTGACCATAAAATTTTGTACAAATCCAATAATCTCATAAAGCACACCAAAACCCTCAAAAATAAAATATTTAAAAAACAAAGAAAACATTAATTAAATAGAACAAGTTAAGATGAATTATATAACGTTTACTCTTCTCCATAATACCAAATTTAGAATAATTACAAATTAACAAAAGTAAATAAACAAAAAATAATAATAAATTATTATCTTAATATTAAGTAGATATATATTAAATCTTAAATAATATGAATTAAAGTAATATAGTATAATAAAATCAAAGCGATATAAATGTCACATAATGGGAGAGTTAGTGACTCATAGTACTGTAGCTTAATCAAAGCAAAAGATTTGTAGAAATTGAAAAAATTATTTGGGAATTCTACATTCTAAGATATTGTGGAAATCAAATGGAACATACTTTACCATCAAATTAGGTGTGAATCAAAATATTTTTTCAAGCGAGCAAAAACTATCAGAAATAAAATAATTAAAAATATAAAAATGACATTCAATTGGTTAATGCTCATCAAGGTGGGTGAAACAACCTTTGTTCTATCTTTATTAGACCTTATTTGTAACTACGATGAATTATCATAGTAAATAATTAAAAATAATAATAAATAATAATAAATTTTATTTTAATAACAATTTATTATATGTCTAACTTGAAATAAGATAAAATAAAGCAATGATATAATCAAGTTAATATGATATAAGATGAATATATAAATATTTTTCTTGAAGGGGTTTTGGAATGCTTTAAAAAATATTTTTATTCATACATATTTGATTTTCAAGAATGTTATGCTTGATCTTCTTATTATTTTTTAATACAAATTTTCTTTCCAATTTATCCCACATTTTAAAATTTTTCATTTTAAATTAGTGGTATCATTATGTAAATGAAAGTAAATTTTTATGTGTCCTTAGAATCACGATGACTTTCTAATAATAAATTGCTTCAATTTATATCTTTTCAACTTTAATATATAAAAAGTTAGAATTTTTTCGTTATGTACTTTTTTAATTCACAATAATTTGAAATGAGCTCGAATTGAGATAAAGCAAACATCGTTGGTCTCATCTCCAAAAGCTCTATGTAATCAAATATTAAATATTCTATTGATTTAGCACATTTTATGAGATATTTTGATTCATCTTTTATTTGATAACTAAGCATGTTACCTTTGAACTTTTTAATATTTAAGAATGCACCTTTCATGAAAAATATTTCTAATTTCTTCAAAATTTTCACTTTGGTTTAGCTACGCATATATGTGTCCCTAAATTTCATTTTATTTGGCCTTTACATCACGATCCAAAGAAATATTTATTAAAATTTTTTGAGTATTTTATGTTTTACGGATTCAACATGTTTATGATGATTACAATTCTTACTTATATTGATTATTGATGAAATTATACTCAATCTCCTTAGTATCTAGAGATGCAACTTTTCATTACAATTTATCTCTTTGTTTCAAATTTTTTTTGCCTTGATTTGGATATATTACTCTATAACTTTAATTCTTCTTTCATAGAACCTTTAAATCACTTTTATTTTAATAATTAAATTTATTCAATTTATCTTGTTTTATTATAATATTATAATAATAATTCATTATTGTGTATTCTTAATTAATTTGATAAATTACAATTATCTCAAACAATATCTGATTGCGACATCACAAATGTCATTGGAGTTATTTTAGTAAGTTCTATCAAATAAAATATTCTTTTTTATATTCTTAAACACCTACTCTAAGATCTTGGATAATTTATAGGACATTTTTGTTCATATCATAATTATGGATTAGTGATGTTACACTCAATCTACTATATAACTTCAAATGTAGCTTTCTCACAAAATTTATCACATTTTTTAAAATTTTTTGTTTTATTTAGTTACATTACTATAATATTCTAACTGTCCTCTCGTTTGACATTTATATCACTTTAATTTGGTTATATTATACTTCTACTATTTGCCTCATTTAAGTTTTTATATATATTTCCTTAATGTTAAATTTTTAGTTTTATATTATTTATGTTTTCATACTTTCACAATTCAAAATATTTCATAATTATGTCCAATGAAGATGAAACAAATATCATTGAACTCGTCTGGACAAGTTTTATTGAATAAAATATTCATTTTTATAATTTTTTTACTATATTTCCTCTTTAGACTTTTTTGCAAACCTTATGAGATTATTTGATTGAAACAAGATTAGAGAATCAACGTTATGATCCTTGATATACTTTATAACTTGGAGCGTAGCTTTCCTATGATTTTTAACTCATTTCTTAACCTTTTCACTTTAATTTGTTTATTGACTATATAACTCCAAATCTATTCTACTATGATAATTACATAATTATTATTTGGTCATGCTATGTTACATCATTTATGTTATTTCAATTTTAATATATATTTACCTTTTCTAAGAAAATAATTTATTATTATTAACAATTATTTACAATAGTAAGTCATAATAATTCCTAATGATGTCCAAAGAGATGAGAGAAACTACACTAGACTTATCTCAATATGTTCAATTATTTCAATTATACATTTTTATATATTTTTTTAAATATTTTATCTATAAAGGTTTAGGCATATTTTAGTAAGATATTTTGATTAATGCTTTATTTGATGATTGAGGATGCTGTACTCAATTTATATTATCATACTATTAAACTTTTATTCTTGTAATAAGTGAACTTTACATAGTCTTAAAATAATAATTAATTATTATTTATTCCTATTTATAATAGCA
The DNA here is from genome assembly GCA_023846275.1 of Vanilla planifolia. Taxonomy (NCBI): domain Eukaryota; kingdom Viridiplantae; phylum Streptophyta; class Magnoliopsida; order Asparagales; family Orchidaceae; genus Vanilla; species Vanilla planifolia. Next base: position 1,136,004 of record JAIUJO010000063.1, on the reverse strand, counting down.
ATTCATAGTATTATAAAATTGAGAAGAAATTAACTTCATTAGACATAACTCAATGAGATCTATAATATTAACTATTATTTTTTTTCAAAATATTTAATTTTCACGATAATTGACTCTTTTTATGAGAAAGATTTCTTCATAGTTGATTTTATGGTCCACAATATTACACTCAATCTTCTTAGGATATCTAAATCTAACATTTTGCATAATTTATTTTATTTCTAAAATTATTTTACATTGAATATTTTATATTACTATATAGCTTTAAATCTCCATTAATGTGAATATGACGTTTCATTGATTTAGTAAATTACATTAATTTAATTTATCACATTTTAACTTTATTATATATTTGGTAAATATGAAAAAAATATTTTGTTACTTTTTATAGTCAGCTTTGTGATTAGTAGTATGACAATGAAGGCACAATCGAGACGAAAGTAATATCATTGCACTTATATCAATAAGGTATATAAAATATAATATTAATTTTGTATTTTAAATAATTAATTAATAATTTATTTCAAATGGATTATGAGACATTTTTAATTTTTTATTTAACTATTGAGTATATTACAAATGATCTATAGTTCGTTGTAATGCAACTTTCCTATTCAAATTATCATATTTCTTTAAATTATTCAGTTTGAATTGGTTATGATAGTATATAACTCTAAATCTTCTCTTGTGTAACCTTTACATTACTTTGATTTGATAACATTACATTGCTTCAACCAATTTTATTTTAAACTTTAGTATATAATTTCTTGTTATTAAAACTATAAGTTATTAATATATTTTCATCTTCACTTTGATAATTCATGTAATTCAAAATGATCTATGATCTATACAAAATAAATGTCATTGGACTCTTCTCAATGGCTATCTAATTAAATATTAATTTTTATATTTTAAGTGTTTTATTTTCTTATTTGCATGTTCTATAAGGAATTTCATATATGCCAGAATTGATGATCAAAGATGTTATACTCGATCTTCTTAGTAGCATGGAACACAACTTTCTTGTGTAATATCTCATGTTTTTTAAAGTTTTTCCTCTAATTTGGTTAAATTATTAAGAAATTCTAATACTCACATAACTTGATTTGCTTATATTACATTATTTCAATTAATATTATATTAGCTTTAACACATTTACTTCAAATTAAAAGAATAATTATTTTTTATTATTTATGCTTATTTAATTTTCTAATTTGTAGTAATTATCAATGATGCTTCATCAAAATGAAACAAATGTCATTGGACTTGTCTCGATAAGTTCTATAAAATTCAATAAACTTTTTTAGATATTGCATTTAACACGTTTTCCTTTGTAGGGCTATAGCAAACTTTACAAGATAATTCAATTCATACCTAATTTAGCAACCAATAATGTATCATGAGATGTGCTAAGTGTCATGGAATATAGCTTTATCTCATTTTTTTAATTATTTGATTAAAAGTTTTAGCTTGATTTATTACTATTACTTTGTAACACTAAATTTTAAATCATTTAATGATTACATCTTTTTATTTGGTTATAGAACATTGCTTCATTTCATCTTTATTCAACTTTAAAATATATTTACCTAATATTAAAATAATCATTTTTTGGTTCTATAATTTATCAATTCATAGTCATTTGAAACAAGATGTGATGGAGGCAAAACAAAATCATTCGACTCATCACAAAAAACTCTATCCAATTAAATATTTGTTTGCAATTAAAAAATTATTTTATAGGGTTTTGACAATTTTTGGAGACATTTTGATTTAATCCTAAATTGGAGATAATGGATATTACAACCAAACTTTTTAATATCTTGGAATTTAACTTTTCTATAAAATTTATCTCATTTCTTGAAATATTTTTCTTTGATTTTATTTTCTTACTACTTAATTAAAAATCTCCTTTGATGTGTTATTTCTTTGATTTAAACTTTAATGTATTTTTTAATATTAAAAATAATTTATTATTATTTATGCTTATTTAGTTTGGTAAGTTGTAGAAAATCAAAATGAGGTCCACATAAGATGAGACTATCTCCATTGGAGTTATCCTTATAAGCATTATCTCAGTGCATACTTAATTTTTTTATTTTTAAAAACTTTATTTTCTAATTAGTTGATTACGAATATTGCTCTTGATTTCCTTTGTAACTTGTAATGCAACTTTCACATAATTGTTTTCTATTTCTTCTAATTTTTTAATTTTATTTGGCTATAACAAATTGTAACTTTAAAATCTTTTCTTATGTGACATTTATAGTAATACGATTTTAATATTTTTCTTTGATTATATTTTTCTTATATTTTTTTATCATATATTTACTTAATGTTAAAGTAATAATTCATTATCATTTAAGCTTATTAATTTTGATAATTTATAGTAATTCCATATGTGCTCCACTGGAGACGACTAATATAAATGGACATTTGTAAGGAGCTCTATCAAGCTAAATATTTTTTTTCTATATTTTCTAATATTTTATTTTTTAATAACTTTGGCATGCTTTGGAAGACATCACATTTGTAACTGATTTGATAGCTAATTAAGTTATATCACATTTTTTAATATCTTTTATATAATTTCCTTAAATATTTTATTTTAGTTTGGTTATTTTACTCTATAACTCTAAATCTCCTCTTTTGTTTTCTTTACATTACTTTGATTTGGTTATATTTTAGTACTTCAACTTATGTCACTTTAGCTTTATTATATTTTTTCCTATTATTAAAAAAATTATTACTAGTTATTCTTGTTTAAAATGATAATTCATATTAATTATAAATTAAGTCAGACTGATGCGAAGAAATATCATTACAGTCATCTTGATGAACCCTATCCAATAAAGTGTTCACTTCTATATTTTGAAATGCTTTATTTTCTATTGTTTTGCCTTACTACACAAGGTATTTTGATTTGTACTATTTTTAATGATCATGGCTGTTATACTTAAAGTCCTTTATATCATTGAGTACAAATTCCTCATATAATTTATTGCTTTTTTAAAAATTTTGTCTTTGATTTGGATATGTTACTAGATAACACTAAGTTTACTCTTTATGAGACCTTTGCATTGTTTTATTTGGTTGCATTATATTTCTTCAATTTGTCTAATTTTAAATTAAGTATTTAGTTATTTAAAATTAAATTATAATTTATTATTATTCATGATTATTTATTCTATTTATTTGGAGTAATTCCAAATGATTTTTGATCAAGTCAAAACATACATCGTTCAAGTTGCCTCCACTAGCTATTTCAAATTAAAATAAAATTTTTGTATGTTTTTAAATATTTTATATTCTAGTATTTTGTTACAAATTATGAGATATTTTGATTTGCAAATTATTTGATGATTAAGGACATCACAGTCTATCTCCTTGATATCATGTAATGCATGCTTCCTATATAATTTATCTCACTTCAAATGTTTCTTTTTCATTTGCCTCTATGATTGCCAAACTCTAATTGTTCTATCTTGTGACTTTGTGTTGTTCTAAATTTTGTTATATTGCATTACTTAAATTTATTTTGTTTCACCTTTATTATATATTTACTTAATATTTAAATAGAGATTTATTATTATTTATACTTTTTTCTTAAGAAAATTTGACAAAGTTACAAATGTGGTATAGTTGAGAGGAAAGAAACATTGTTGCACTCATCTCTATGATCATAATGCAATAAAATATTCATTGTAATATATTTTAAATGTTTAACGTTTTATGACTTTGGCATAGAATATGAGACATTTTGATATGCAACTAAATTGTTAATTAAGAGTGTTACACTTTATACCTTTATATTTTTGAAATACAACATTCCCTTATAATTTATCTTATTATTTGAAATTTTTTTCTCTACTAAGTTATATTACAATGTCACCATAAATCTAATATTGTGACATCTAAATTGTATTAAGTTTTTTATATAACATTGCTTCCATGCGATACATCACAAGTTTAACATATATTATCTTAATATTAAAATAATTATTTTGATTTCGTTTTTTCTATTTGACTTCAGTAATTCATAATAATTTCAAATGAGATGCAATCTAGATGAAACAATATCATTGGACTAGTCTTAATAATGTTTATCCAATTAAAGATACATTTGAACATTTTTAAATATTCTTTTACAAGGATTTTGGCATGCTTTATGTGATATTTAGTTTTATATTTAATGGTAGAGGATATTACACCTGAACTCCTTAGTATGTTGCAATGCCACTTGCCCATATAATTTATCTCATTATTTTTCAAATTTTTCACTGTGTTTGGTTATATTACAATGTATGTCTAAATATCTTACCATGTGATATTTATGTGCCTTTGTTTTAAATATATTTCATTGCTTTAGATTATAATTTTTCATCTTTAGTATATATTTACTCCAAATTAATATAATAATCTTTTATTATTTTTCATTTTTAATTTTATAATCTATAATAAATTCAAATAGGATTTGTTTCAGATGAAACAAAAGATGTTGCACTTATCCTAATGGAATTTATGAAATATAGATTTAATTTATGAGATTAATCGATTCATTCATGATTTAGCAATGAATGATGTCAACAATCTCTTAACTATCTTGGAATATGACCTTCTTTTTTAATTTATCACTTTTTTCAGTTTTGGACTTAGAATTGGTTATATTACGTAACTTATAATTATGTCATTTTAGGTTGTCATATATATCTTTAATATTATAAAAATAATTTATTTTTTTGTTATTTAATATTTCACTTCATAGTAATTCTAACTGAGGACCGATCAATAAGAACTAAACCTCATTTACACATCTCCACTACCATTATAGAATTATATATTCATTTTTTTTATTTTAAAATATTAAATTGATATTTCTTTGGCATATTTTATGAGTTATTTTTGTTTATATTTTATTTAATGATAGGTAAAGTTGTAGTTGGTCTTTGTAATATCTTGGAATTCAACATTGTAATCTCCTTTATTTCATTTTTTTAAATTGTTTTTCTTTGATGCTACTATATTACTATGTTACTCTACATCTCTTATGTTACCATTATATTGTCTTGATTTAGTTGTATTATATTATTTTAATTTGTCTCATACCAGCTTTAATATATATTGACATAATATTTAAGTAAAAATGTAATATTATTTGTATTTTTTACTTCAATAATTCATAGTTATTCCTAACAAGCCAAGATTGAGATGAAACGAACTTCATTGGACACATCTCGCTGATCTCAATCCATATAAATATTTCTTTTTATAGTTTTATAAAAAATTTTAATTAGTACTTGATTTGTCAATCAAAGGAATTTTTCTCAATCCTTTTAAAATCATGGAATGCAAGTACCATATGTAATTTTCCTTATTATTTTATTTGTTTATACTTTGCTTAGTTATATTACTATCTATCATTCGTTCTTTTCTTATGTGCTGTTTATATAACCTTTATTTAGTTATATTGTGATACTTCATTTTAAAAAAAAAATTCTTTAATATACATTTACTTAACCTTGAAATCATATTCTATTGGTATTTTTTATTATTTAAATTTCAATTATTAATAATTTTAAAACAAGCATTTTTCAACTCGACTTAACAAAACTCTATTACATTTTAGGGCACTTTAAAAGATATGTTGATATGTTCATGATTTGATGAATGAGAATGTTGCACTTGATTTCTTTAGTACCTTGGAGCATAATATTCTAGTATACTTTATCTTAATTCATTGATATTTTCTCTATGATTTGCTTATATTTATAAGTATCACTATTTCTTAACTCATAGGAATTTTACATCTCTTCAATTCAGTTGCATTACATTACTTCTTTTAAACTCATTCCAGCATTATTATCTATTTAGTTAACATTAAAATAATAATTTGTTTATTTTTATATTTATTTTTTCGATAATTTAGAGTAATTTTAAAGGAGGTTTGATTAAGTAAAAAAAGTTTTGTTAGACCATTGTTGATGAGCTCCATTTAAGAAACAATCAATTGTATATTTATTAATATTTTATTTCTGAATGTTTTGGTAGGGAATGTGAACATCTATTGTTTCTTCGAGTTTTTGATCTTGGATGTTATGGTCAATCTTTTTTAGATAATAAAAGTGTAACTTTCCTTTATAATTTACCTCATTTCTTCTAATTTTTTGTTTCATTTGGCTATATTGCATTGCTTCAACTTCACAAACCTCTTCTTTAATTTATATATTTGCTAAACATTAAAATAGTAATTATACAAAATGAGGCTCAATGGAGATGATAAAATCATCATTGTACTCGACTTGACTAGTGAAATTAAATTAAACACTCATTTGAATATTTTTAGATATTTTATTTTGTGGAGTTTTGGTATGCTTTATTAGATATTTTGATATGTGTCACATTTAACAATTGAGGATGTTATACTTGATCTTTTATGTGCTTCGAATGTTACATTCTCTTTTAAATTTGTCGATTTCTTCAGATTTTTTTATTTGTCTTGTATATTATCATATACATCTAATTTTTTTCATTTATATAACATTTTGATTTGATTGTTTTACAAAGCTTTAATCAAGCTCATTTCAGCTTTATTATCTATTTACTGAACTATAAATTAATAATTCATTATTATTTATGTTTATTTCTTTTGGTAATTCACTATAATTCCAAATTATGTCTAATTTAGTAAAAAAAAATAATCATTAGACTTGGCTCCATGAGCTCTATCTAATTAAATAGTCATTTCTATCTTTCTAAATATTTTCTTTTTGAGTGTTTTTGCTTGGAATGCAAAAGTTTAATGTTTGATCAAGTTTTTGATCTAGATTAGTAATTTCGATCTCATTTGCACAATGGAATTGCAACTTTACCTTATAATTTATCTCATTTCTTCTAATTTTAAGCACCATTTATTCAAATTACATTGCTTCAATTTTACAAATCTATTATTTTATTCATATATTTTCGAAATACTAAAATATTAATTTCACAAAATAAGGCTCAATTGAGATGAATAATTCCTCATTGGACTCACCTTGACAAGTTGTAACAAATTAAATTGTAATTTAAATATTTTTTAGATATTTTATTTTTGTAGAGTTTTTGTATGCATGATGAGAAGCTTCAATTTGTACCATATTTCACAGTTGAGGATATTACCCTTGACTTTTATCTTCTCTAAATTAGACTTTCTCTTACAATTTATCAACGTTTTCAAACTTTTTCACATGGTTTCGTCATATTACCATATACATCAAAATCTCCTTTCGTGTCATTTTTATAACATTTTGAATTGGTTATTTTACATTGCTCTAACTAAGCTCATTTCAACTTCAATATCTATTTGCTTAATACTAAAATAATAATTTTTTTTAATTTATGTTTTTTCTTTTGGTTATTCACAATATCCAAACTAGGTCTGACTAAAAAATTGTCATTTTTAGAGTTGTCTTGTTCAGTTTCAACTAATTAAATAATCACCTTTATATTTATATATATTTTCTTTTTGAAGCTTTTTATAGGGAATGCAAATGTTTACATTTTGCCTTAGTTGTTAATCAAGGATGTTATGCTTGATTTCTTTTGAATAATGAAAATGTGCTTTCCTTTATAAATGTCCTAATTTCTTGAAATTATATGGCTCGCTTGGCAATATTACGTTACCTTAGTTTTGCAAATCTACTCTTTAATTTATATATTTTCATAATATGAAAATAGTAAGTTTAAAAAATGGTGTTCAATTGAGATGAAAAAATTAAGATTGGATGGACCTTGACAAGTTATAACCAATTAAATACTCAATTAATTTTTTTAAAATATTTTATTTTATAAGGTTTTGGCATTACTTTATGAGACATTTATATTTGTTTCATATTTGAAAATATATGATGTTACACTTGATCTTTTGTGTGCTCAGAATGCAACTTTCTCTTATAATTTGTCTTATTTTTTCAAAGTTTTTTCTTTGTTTGGTTATATTGCCATATACATCTAAATCTCCTTTCATGTCATGTTTATAACATTTTTATTTTTTATTTTACTTTACTTCAACTAAACTCATTTCAACTTTATTATCTTTACTTAAGATAAAAAATTATAATTTATTATTAATCATGTTTATTTTTTGGCACTTGACTGTGATTCCAAATGAGGTTCCAATTTCAAAAAAACAATTATTTTTAGATCCAACTCTATGTGCTGCATCCAACAAATTAATCACATCAGTATTTTCTAAATATTTTATGTTTGATGGTTTTAGCAAGGAATGTGAATGCCTATTGTTTGACGAAGTTGTTAGTCTAACGTCCAATCTTGTTTGCATAACTAAAATGAAACTTTCCCTTATAATTTATCATATTTTTTTTTAATTTTGTGCCTCATTTGTCTTTATTACATTACTTAAATTTCATAAATCTCTTCTTTTATTTATATATTTACTAAATGATAGAATAGTGAATTTACAAATTGAGGTTTGATCGAGATGAAAAGGTTATCATTGGACTCAACTTGACAAGGTATATCTGATTAAATACTCATTGAAATATTTTTAAATATTATATTTCATAGAATTTTGGTAAGCTTTACTGAACATTTAAATTTCTACCATATTTGGCTTTTGAGGCTATTGTAGTTAATCTTTTAAGTGCTTAGAATATAAATTTTTCAAGTAATTTATTTCGTTTATTCAAATTTTTTTGCTTTGTTTGGTTATATTAGCATATTCATCTAAATCTATTTTCATGTCAAATTTTTATATTTTTTATTTGGTTGTTTTACATTGCCTAAAATTATCACATTCAAGCTTTAATATATATTTACTTAGTATTGTAATAATATTTTTTTATTATTCACTTTGATAATCTGTAGTAATTTTGAACAAGGACATTTCAAGATAATATTACACTTGAAGGCATCTATCTAATTCTTGTACATTTTAAGAGATTTCAATTTGTACATGATTTCATGATCATAGATGTTACAGATATCTTTGAATGCAAATTTCCTATATAATTTATCTCTTTTGTTCAATGTTATCATAACAATTTTGTTATATCACATATCTTAAATTTACCTTAGTTAAGCTTTATTATTAATTTACATAACATCAAATAAGAAGCTACTATTTTTTATTATTATTTAAGATTATAATTTGAAGAAATTCAAAGAAGAATTTGACTAAGAAAAAATCAACATCATCAGACTCATCTTAATGAGATATTTCTATCCAAATATTCATTTTTTAAATTTATTTTTTAAGGATTTAAGTTTATTTTATGAGGTGTTTTAATTCATAGCTTACTTTAAAAAAAAAGGATGTTACACATAATCTCATTAGTATTTTGTATTGCAACTTTCTAACTTAATTTATCTTATTTCATAAAATTTCCCACATAGATTTTGTTATATTACAGTGTACTCTAATTATCATCTAAAGTGAGCTTTACAACACTTTGTTATTACTATATTATATTGTTTCAATTAGTCTCACAGCTTTAACATAAATTTATTTAATAAAAATAATAACTTATATTATTTTTATCTTTTTTATTTTGGTGATTGGTTGTAATTCTAAATGAGCTCTGATTGAGATGAAACAAACATCATTGGCCCATATTAATGAGCTCTATTAGATTAATGTTTTTAAATATCTTTTTAAATTTTATTTTTTATTTTTTGACAAATATTACTAAACATTTTTATTCATAATTGATTTGACCAGCATAGATGTTACATGCAATCTCCTAAGTAACTAGAAATGCAAATTTCAAATATGATTTATCACCTCCCTTGAAATGTCTTACTTTTAATTTAGTTATATTACTATAAAACTCTAATTCTCCTATTTTGTGTTGTTTATATAACATTTATTTTGTTATATTACATTACATTAATTTATCTTATTTCATATTTATTATATACCTACATAATTTTAAAATAATATTTTATTTATTTTTATTCTTATTTAATTATGAAATTGAAAAATATTCTAAATAATGTTTGATCAATATAAAACCAATATCATTGGACTCGTCTTAACATGCGCTATCTAATTAAATATCAATTTTTATTTTATTTAATTTTGTACTAATTTTTGTATGCTTTATTAGTGTTTCAATTTGTATGTTATTTGCTAATAGAGGATATTAAACATAATCTCCATAGTATCTTGAATGCAATTTTTGTTTTTAATTTATATCATTTCTTTGAATGATTTTCTTTGATTTGGTTTTATAACTATGATACTAAAATTCTCCTCTTGTGATGCTTTGCCTTGTTTTGATTTTGTTATATTATATTGATTTTATTTATCTCCTCACTCTTTATTTTTATTTAATTAGTATTTAAGTAATAATTTATTATTATTAGTGATTAATTTGTAGTTATTCTAAGAATTGTGTAATGAAGAGAAAATAAACAACATTGGTCTCATTTAAATGAGTTTTATCTAGTTATATATATATATATATATATATATATATATATATATATATATCTATAAATAGTACATATTTTAAATATTTAATTTTCTACAATTTTGGCTCTTTTTATAAGTCATTTTAGTCCAACCTGATTGGATGATAAATGAGATTATACTCATTTCCTTAGAACCTTGGAATCCATCTTTCTCATACAAATTTTCTCATTTATGAAGGTGCTCCACCATGATTTGGTTATTTTACTTTGAAGCTCTAATTCTCCTCTCATGTGAACCTTACATCTTTTTGTTTTAGTTACATTACTTCAAATTATCTCTTTTCAACTTTGATATAGACTTACATATTACTAAAGTAATAATTTAATATTTTTTTATTTATTAAATTTTTTAATTCATAGTGTTTTAAAACAAGGTCTAATCGACATGAAAAAAACTGTCATTATGCTCATCTCAAAGTGCTCCACTCATTAAAATTTCATTTATATATTTTTAAATATTTATAAGTTGTTGAACACAAGGGATGCCATAGGACACACATGCTTTCACACATTACTACATTTCACCCAGTGCTCCACCACACATAGTTGTAGTAGCGCATAACTATGGCTACAAAAAAACATGAATAAACTCAAGAGAATATCTTACAATCAAACATCTACTTGGTCGTCTGTTGAACTTTGTTGTGCATTTCCTTTTAATTATTGCATATTGCAAAATTTGTGTTAAGGAGGACGGCTAGTCTCCCAATAGGACATCACCTTATCCACGTGCTAACAACCAACAGTGCTAAAAATCCCCAAATAAAGCTGTAGTTTTCAAGCCTGACCTGCCACATGCACTAGATGCAGTGCAGCACATGCAAACTTGCTTCTACATGCTTACATAATGATGTAATGCTTGCAGTTCTTTGTCACACATTCATAATGCTGATTGCATGTAGTTCTTCATCGCATGCACATCTATAATAATACATGTCTTGGGTATCAACTTAATACGAACAAGTTGGATTTTGAAAGTTTGCATTAGCTTTAATTTGATTGTTTGATGCCTAGAGAAGGTTCTCATAGGGTCTCTTTAAACTCATCCACTAGTCACCATGAAGACATAGTGTAGTTATGTGTATAATTGGGCATGGAAGGCACTCAATAATCAAAATTTCAATGGTCAATTTGGGTGCATCGAACATCGCTAAAGAACTCTAGTTATTACTCAAGCTATTATGAGGGAATCTTCAAAGAAAACTTGCTATTACATCAATTGATTAATACTTTGCTCCTACACCCAAATTAAATGAGTGATTTGCATGTTAGTATCACTAAGGGCCTCCACTAGAGTTTCCTCTAGCTTAATCATCCTCAGACATATTACTCCATCTTTTATGTTAGGAATGCCATGCTATCAACTCCATGTGCCTTTTGAGCTTGCTAAGCTATTAACTCCCAAGCATGTGTAGCTCCCTCTTTTGTTTTCAAGATAGGTTAGATGGGGAGCCTACAAGCCATCATAAATACATGTTGTGCCTCTATGACACTTCTCAATGGGGCACACCTCCTCATCTCCTGGCATAATGATGGCCCTGAGCTAGTCCTCTCCTTGAGCTATGTAACAAAACATTTGAGGATGTTTGACATTAGTTGGAGGCACATCTTTAGGTCCTATATGGCTCCCTCATGATAATTCCAAGCACTCTTTAACTCTTTTTCCAAACTACTTTCCAACTTTCCCATGCAGTACTTGCTCATTATTGATCTCATTAAATTATTTAGGCTATAGTGATACAAAATTTTAGTTGAATGGTCTTTCAACCACCCTGACACCCCTTTCATAGAATGTGATCTTGATCATCTGTAGAGGACACCCTTTAGACAATAATTCTACGCTCATGATAATGGAGTCCTCAAAATTTGCTTTCCATCTACTTATTTGTATGCTTAAATGTAGTAGGTAGCCTCACTTAGAATGGGATCACAATTCTACACCATGGAGCATGGAGTTGGAATTGTGAGGGACATCAATTTCTTGTCTTGCAACATTTATTCTTACTGGCCAACACCACAACACCTAGTGGCATGCAACCTTTTACTACATTGATAGGCAACCATCATCCAATGCTTCAACACTCCATGCCATAGCTCAAAGGGACATCCACCACTTATTCACCTAGCTAGCATCCACTAGTTCCAATTGCATTAAAACAATGGATGGTTCATGAGATTCTATAATCCACATATATCGCATGTCATTACATTCTTCATCAATTTGAGTGCCAAGATGTTCATACTCAAGAGTTGTTCTATGTTCAATTTTGATGTCCGACTGAACCAAGAGACGTAGGCTAGACTCATTACCAGCATAAAATTTGCTCTCCCTTGGTGCATGACAATGTCAATAGGCTATTGTTTATTGCCCACAACATCAGCTCCATGTAGAAGAAAGAGCACACATGTTGGAAGAATGTAGCATTGAGTAGCTATGACATCCCCATTGGTTACAAACATTACACAATCATTGTTATGATGTCTACTTGTTCACTTACTAATACCTTGTTATGATGTCTCCTTCCTTTAAATGATAAGGATTAGTGGACTTCCCATTGTGTCATTTTATATTTTGTGAAGCATATGTGGCCCTTCAAGCTTTCCCACAAATTGCACCAAGAAAGTTCTATAGTCGTTTGGGTTGCCCATCATACTAATTTTGGATGGAATTCAGGAATGCCCCTTCATAAACTACTTCATCATCATCTCTTTTTATTATATTTATGAACCTCCAAATGGAGAGTATAGTATAGGTTTCAGGCATTTCTTTATTAAGGAGGCAAAAGTTTGATCATTATCCCAAAAAAGTTTGGTAAATAGGTGGAATTGCTAAAGAACAGGGGTCAAGCAATTTATGTTGCAGGTAGATAAAATTGTTGGCAAAGCAAGAAATCCTTGGAAGGATAATTATTCATCTTATTGGCAAGCTTTTTTATGTGTCACATTTTTTGTTATCAACAAACTTTTTAATGGACCTAACATTGACAATTTTTGAGTACTCTATAAGGAGTTATGAAAAAGGGGGCACAAAATCAAAAAAGATTATAAAAAAATTAGAGGTAATGAGCATGAATCACTAGCAAGGGTGATGGGTGACAAGGCACTAATCCTTATCAAAGAAAATTTTTGGGATCATAACATTGAACTTGTAGGTAGTGCTTTAGTGAATAGTGGTAATGGAACTTAGTAGAATGTAGGATATAATGTTGACACTTCACTAGTTGTGTCAAAGTTAGAGGAGGCCTATTATGATATTATTTCATTTAAAGAAGATTAGGACGAATCCTCTTGGAAGTAGAATGCATTAGTTGTGAAGTGAGCATGATAATATGGATATAGAAGAAGGTGGAAGAGTTTAACCAATTGTATAATGAACTAAAGATGAGCATGCTTAAAAAATTTTGTCTTGTTTCAAAGGAAGTACTAAAGTAGATGATCAATAAAGGTGCACCTAAAGTATTTAAGACAATGTCAAAGTTATAGTGTAGGAAAATTCTTTAATTGGAAACAAGCCATCATGTAGTTTGATTAAGGTTAGCTTTAAGGATGCTCTTATAAGATAGGCGATGAATAATGACAATAACATTTCCATTGAAGGTTAATTTTGTAATTACATAGGGAAATTGCTAAATGTAGATATGAAGGTTATAGTACCAAGTGATACATCCTTCATAATAAATGTTGAAATTTACTTTTCAAAAGAAGCTTATGATAATCAAGATCATTACCACTTGTTTGACCTTATTTGTATAGTGTATGATAGCTTTTTATCCATTCAAAATATTGCCGAAGTACTCTAGTGTGGACGTGGATATTTCCAGGGATTTTAGGTTCAAGACTTTTTTATTGTCAATTTTTTGTTTGTATTTTAAGTCAATTGTAGATAAAGATTTTATGTTGTTGGGAGGTCCCCGACTGGTTGTAGGGGTTAATTTTGCATAGGATATGCAGACACCTACATCTACGCCTAGTAGATCAGTGATTATTTGTGGTCAAATCTCTTCTATTTTTGTAATCACTCTCATGTATTGGAACACAAGAAACGTTTTGTGCTTTGCCAAAGTAATGGGTGTGCATATTTAGATGATGATTGGATGGTTAACATGCAAAGGTCAACGTTTGCAAATTTTTATGTAAGAATTAACCTTATAAAGCTACATATAGTAGGTATGTGATAGAATGGACCAATGGGCCACTCTATTTACAGTTTTGATTCTGATGGAATACCCTTTATGTACTTCACTTGTGCAAAGTGGCACATGCATTTAGTTTATGTACATTTGGCTAGCCAATTCTTAATGTTGTTATTGTTGAGAGCTTCTGTCCTTTTGAAGTAGAACAGAATCAAGATAAGAATGAGGGGCAATTGTGAAAAAATTGCATGGTGACAAAAAGAAAGTTTGGCATCACAGTAGAGGAGGAATGCGAAACACAAAGATTTGAGTAGTAGGAGTTTAGTAAGCATTACAAGTTCGAGAAGATAAAGAAATAGTTGTGTGAAGAGGCACATCCTAATCCAAAAGTGATCGATATAGAGCACATTCGTCTAAGATTGTGTGGGTACCAAAATAGAGGGTGCATAAGGAAGATGAAATTAATACAAATAAAAACCATTTTTCATAAATTAATAATGTTTTTTTTTTTAAGGTCCTAGTGCCATCTACTATTATAAGACTCTTAGACACAGAGAAAGGGGTAAAAGCTCTATCGAATGAATTTGGAGATGACCAAGGAAATATAAAAGAGTATTGGGAGGCAATTCTCATGGGAAGTTTTGAAAATTAAAACACAAAAAATTGTGGTATTACAAAAATTATGGAGTTAGAAGAATACAAAGTTATGGCTTCTTCTTACTTGTACATTCTAAATAATTACATGATTGAGTTGTTATAGGGTGTACTTGGAAATTATACATGGTACTATTCAAGGCTTTACTTTGTCTAGAATGTAAGGTATTTTTGCTGGGGTAGATAGTGATAAAGAATGTACTTATATTATTACACTCATTGTTGTGTTGCTACTTATTATGTGAAGTTCATTTGCAATAGAAACTAGAGGTCACTGATTTCCTACTTGGTGATGATCTTTTTAGACGACGTTTAACCTTGGTCGAGCATGGCTACTAGTATTAGATGGGGAGAAATAGCAT
This sequence comes from Vanilla planifolia, assembly GCA_023846275.1. NCBI lineage: Eukaryota > Viridiplantae > Streptophyta > Magnoliopsida > Asparagales > Orchidaceae > Vanilla > Vanilla planifolia. The sequence continues at coordinate 1,120,382 of JAIUJO010000063.1, read as the reverse complement.
TAAGTTTGCTTAGGATATGATGTCTAAAAAGCAAGCAAATTTTTTTTGTGTTTGTGGTAGAGCAATTACTCAAAGTGGCAATAGAGGGGATTGTTAGTTGTTGGAGATGCATTCTAGATAGAATTTTGAAGATATTATAAGTAATGATGGTTGTTGATATATGTGGCTATCAAATTTGATGAGTGCTTAATTCCTAGGTTATTTAAATTCTTTTGTGAAAAATGCTAAATTACCATGCCCAAGAGGGCACAATATTCAACCATTAAGAGAATTGCTATGCATCAAAGTAGCTTGGGTACATTTATTTACTACAATAGTGGCAAATTAGGAGTATTGTTGTGCTACTTTTGAAAACATGTTTATTGGATGGCCATGGAATTTCTTAGATAGAATTCTTATATGAGCTTCTTTAGATGCTTAGAATTGATACATTAATTTTAAGGCAATGGTGGTTGTCTTTAGGATGTTGACCTCATATGGTAGCTAGAACATTTCCGTAATTTTAAATAGTAAATAGGTTCATTAGCCTTCTCTTCTAGGAAATAACTTTAGACTTTTGATTTTTTCTAATGTCCTTGATCATGATAAATGCACTTGGCATGGAAACATTAGGTTTTCAGTTACTTGCATAGGGATCATCTAGTTGTATATAGTTCAAGACTAGCTTTATCTTGGCTATAACTATTAGGTAAGTAGAAGCAATGTTATGTTTGTTTGGTTATGGTGATTAATACGAATTCAAATTTCTCTGATGCTTGTCGTAGAGGAAGGACTCGAAATAGAAATAGAGAGGATATGTAATTCTTGGAGATATATTCTTAGTCAAATTCTTGGACATATTGTCAATATATGTGGCTATTTGATTTGTTGAATTCTCATTGGCCAGCTTACTAGAATACTTTTGTGCAAAACACTGCATTACCATGCCAAAGAAGTCAATATATATAGGCATTGGGAAAGATTCTATGCATTTAAGAAGCTTGTATACCATATTTACTATAATAGACGTAAATTTGGAGTAAAAGTTTGCCATTTTTGAGAAGCACCTTCATTGAGAACTGATGGAAATGCTTGAACAAAAGTCTTACATGGACAAGAGCTTCTTCAGTTTCCTAAAATTGTTACTTCATTTTTAAGATAGAGGAGGATTCCTTTTGGTGGAGGACCTCAAAAGCGAGTTGCAATATTTTTCGAATCGAAAATAGTAGCCAAGTGCGTGAACCTTCTTTCAAGGGCTATTACTATTGCTTTCCTTGAGTCTCAAGTGTTGTTGTGAAAAGGAAATGCATTCAAATTTTTATTCTGCATGGTTGGGTGTGCTATAGAAGTATGAAATTTTCTTAAGTGCATGTTTTTCAATTATTAATGTATGGTTGCACTTGTAGTGTGGAACATCCTAGTTATTATGGCAATGATATGGACGTTACTTCATTAATTTTTTTAATTTGTTGTTGCGAATTTGTTGATGGGCATTATTTCTCATATGGTTAAGTTCAGTTCTTTTGCATTATTTCACTTTTTCTTAATAGGATGTTTCATACACATGTTGTTAAGGTTCTAAAATTAGCTACACTCCAAAGAAATATTTAAATTGCTACCACTACTTCTACTTGTTTCAACTCTTCAACTTCATCCAGTTGGAGCTGTGACCGACTTGATGGGTTATTTGTTTCCTCTTGCTAGACTCCTCTTCCAGGAAATTTGGTTAATATCAATCGTGATTCAGCTATTCAAGATGATCTCTTTGTCTAAATCGCTATTATTATTTGGGAATACATAAGCAAACGTATTATTATTGTCGAAAAAACTTTTGTTTTAGGTGCAGGTTTTTCCAAGTAGACTATTACTAGTTCAAAATCTATGGAACTCCATAGAATGATACTTCCTAATGTCTAGGCACTGGACATCAAATCAGCCTCTACTACAACCATTGCTAAAATGAACCAGTAGCTTTTGTCCAAGGCAAGAAGAAGTTTCTATCATAGCGTTATTATAATATTAAGGGTATGTAGTCTTTAAAACTATCCCATGTAAAATGCCAAAGCAATAGTCCTAAAGATTGGGTCACCCATCATATAATTTTGTATGATTTTAGTTGGATCTTGGGGATTCCCCTTCTTAAACAGCTTCAACTTTTTTTTACTTACTTTATGTATGAAACACATTGAGACATTGTTTTTGGCTTCATCCACTACTTTATCAAGGAACATAAAGTCGGTTGCCTCTTATTGGACCCCTTCTCCAATGGTTTGGATTAAAATCAATTGTGATGTAGTTTCACATGATGATTTTATTGCTAGAATTAGTATTATTATATGGGATGACTAGACTAGACCTATTACTATTGTAGAAAACATTTTTGTTCCAAATTTAGCTTATCATGGAGATTGTTTCAATTCTTGAAGTAATGGAACTTCTTTGATTAATACTTCTTAATGTCTAAGTAGAGGTAATTGATTAATATTCTACTATGGCAATTACAATTGTGAACTTATTACTTTTTGTATAGCGAACAATAGTTCTTACCATTGTGCTATTGCATATGTTCAAGGTATGAAGTCTTTCAAACTATTCCTCATGAATTAACAAGGAAATAATGCTATGGACTAGGTCACTTTTCATGTCCTCTTATTTGATTTTCTTTGGGACTAGGGAATGCCCATTCCAAAACATTTTCAACAATTATTTTATTTATTTTATGTTTGAACCTCCTTAAGGAGAGTATGATGTAAGCCATGACCAATACTTTATCAAGGAACCCAATGAGAGTTTTCTTGGTGTAATAATAAGAGGAGGGGAATTCTCTTATCTATGAAACATTTGATAATGCTTTCAAGAATATTTATGGTATGAAAGTCTTCACGAGTATTACAATGACATATCTTTCCCACATTAGCCAGAATCACTACATACTACTGGTACAAATTAGATAATCCTTATTTGGTAAAATTGTTGAAAAAACTCCATTTGAAAACATCTTATTATACTTTCCACAGTCAACTAATGTTGTGTGTGCAAGTTGGGGAACGTTGGTTAAAGGTAACCATTGCTTATCGTCTAAATATAATTGAACGCTATCAATATTAAAGAAATGGAGTGAAGCTAAACTTGTTGGTAATATCCTTAGTATGCATCACTAGTTAGAACAAGAAATCCAAGAACATCAACCTAAGGAATTTGTAAATGCCTTAATTGAGCTAAAACAAAATCTTTTGGCACATTGTATTGCTTCTTATCAAATGTTATGGCTTTAGAGGGAACACGGTGATTGTAGCATGCTAAGCATCACTAGGCCACCATTTGAGACTAAAACACTTGTATTTTTTAGGAAACTACTTTTATGTCAAAGGGCAACTATATCCAGCAACTTAATAATGAAAGTAGGGAATTTGTGCAATCCCAACTATGATCACAAACATTCTTCTGTAGTTTTCTAACAAGACATGGTCTAGCCATAGGCAATATTAGCCTCCTTTATACTATCAACATTTGAGAATTATTAATAATGATCAAGTAGTCACACTTGTGGCTCCAATCAACAATGATGAGATTAGAAGTGTGGTATTATCCATGAAAAGAAATAAATTTCATAATGTAGAAGGCATCTCTACTAAATTTTTGCTTGGTTATTGGAATGTCACATAAGTAGATAATGCCATAGCTATGAAACAATTCTTTAAAGGTAGCTTTGTGCCTAAGCAATACAAATACATGCTAGTCATTCTCACCCCTAAATTTTTAGGTGCATTTAAATATGTGTATTTTAGGCTTGTTAACCTTTGCAATGTGATTTACGAAGTGGTGACCAAACTTTTGGTGGCTAAATTGAAGATTGTGTTTCCTGATATTACTGTCAGGGAAAAGTAACTTTTGTACCAAGCCATGCTATATTGATTAATATATTCTTAACACATGAAATTGATGCCTCAACACACTTTTCTACTTCCAATTAAGTTCAATTTAAAATTTGTGCTAGATATGCTAAAGCATTTGTAGTTATCAACTTTGTTGGTGTGCTTGGATTAAAGCTGCTATCAATGCACGAAGACTAAGGATTATGTTTAATGCTATCCATCTGTAGTGGATTGAAGGACATAGGGGTCTCAGGTAGAGATGTATATTATTATTATACCTTTTTTCTATTATGCTTGAGTGTCACAAATGGCTTATTCAATGCTGACATAAGCACACTGCCTCATTAGGTTTAGTATTGACCCATACTCTCCTATGATAACATTCCTTCTATACATTGTTAACATCATGATTCATGCTTCTACAAATTGCGTTGTTGTAAGGACAATTCAAGTTATTATGGAGTATTATGGGTATCAATTAGGTTAGATGGTGAACCTCAATTAATACATTGTATTATTTAACAAGGGAATAGAAATCAAGCAAAGGAAGATGTTAATAAAAAATTTCATATTTGTTAAGCTACTCAATTGAAATATCTATGCATACCAATTGTAGCAACTAAATTATAGAAAAAAGGCTTTAATTTCCTAATTAATTATGTTGAAAACTATGTCAACATGGATGGTCATGTCATTATTGATGATGGGTTATATTGTCATAACAATTTCAGTGTTAGTTGTTATTGTTGTGTATTACTTAGCTCACTCATTAATTTTGAGTGTCACTATTCTAGAGTTAGAGAAATTGATGCATTATTATGTATAGAGTAGTTCAAATGTTTACAGCATAGCAAATTATGCCAGTTGAGACACAATAACTCTCCTTAAGAAGTGTGAAGGACTCAAAATTGGTAGTTTGTTAATTAGGGAATTGGTATTGATTACAAAATACACTAGACAAGTTATGGTTAGGGAAGACCATTTATGGGTTCAATCATTTTGTTGCAAGTATTTTATGATAAGAATTGCTTTCTATATGTCACATGGTGCATCACTTACATGTAAGTTAATCATTCTTATTGAGCACTTCGCTTTACGTCCTTCCTATTACTTCATGCCTAACCTATTTCAACATGTACATGGACCATCTGATAGTTGTACTGGAGTTGGTTAAGAAGCTTGTTGTGTGGGATCATAATAAAATTAAGAAATTATTTGTGCTTAATTTAGTATTTCAATTACATAATCCCATTATGATAAAGAGAATGAAAGGGCTATGTTGCACTTCAAAATAAGTGAGGACATAATGTTGAACTCAAAGACCATTTATAGAAGCATGTATACAAGCCATAATTCTACCAAAAAGGACATTGGATTGATTCAAAAAGTTTAGGTGTGGCATTAGCTTAACATTTTGTTGTGGTGATTAATGTTAAATCTTCTTCCTACTTGGTCTTAGCTTTATGCCAAAGAAACTAAGATATTAGGGGTTTGTTAGTGGGGTTGAAATGGGAAACTTCAAAAATGATAGTTTCAAACTTTGCTAGGTGATTGACTAAGTCTTCTTTTCTTCATTAATTGAGCTTCTTAACTTGATGTCTATGAATGTGTAGGTGGACACTACTACTAACTTCGTAAAGTTTTCTATTGTGGCATTATTTCACTTTAAGCTTAGCAAGAATTTCTCATCACATACAAGAAAATTTCTCAATCCAATTAAACTCTAAAGAAATATTCAAATTTCTCATACTAATACTTAATTCAACAATCCAATTACACATATAGTTTCACCTTTTACAAGCTATTTATTACATCTTATTGGAGTCCTTCTTTATTGGCTTGAGTTAAAATCAATTATGATGTAGTTCTGCAAGACGATCTCACCATTGGAATTTGTATTGTTATTTGGGCTGACATAGTAGGCCTACTATTATTGTAAGAAAAACTTTAATTTCAAGTATAATAGCTTGTACCTTAGAGACTATTGCTATTCTTGAAGTAAGGAAATACCCTATATTGCTACTTTCTAATGTCTAAGTAGCAATGATTGGACTAGATTATACTATAAACTATTATTATAGTAAACTAGTTATTTTTGCCTAAAGTAAATACAAGTTCTTATCATCTTGCTTATACATATGTTCAACATATTTAGCCTTCAAATTGTCCCTAAAAAGGGCCAAGGCAACATTATTATGAACTACATCACTCATCATGCATTTTTGTATAATTTTTATTGGAACTGGGGAATTCCCACTCTAAACTACTTCAACTTAGTCTTTTTATGAATTTTATGTATTAACCACCTTAAAAAGAGCATAATGTAGGCTTTAGTCATTTCTTTATCAAGGAACCCAAAGATGTAGATGTAAGAAGACATACTTATGTGACGGATGGGTGCATTGGTTGTGTGGGATGGTGATGTATGTATGGATGGTAATATATAGTTTTTTCATCAATGACATAGCCAACTAAAGAAGGGAAAGAATGGTTGTGGATGAAGACAGCATTTGCAAAGTTTATTTCTAGCTAAAGTTGGTAAGACACTGAGTGGATAGTTTGGACATCTCAACGTTGTCTTCTAGTTCATACACATTTTAAATAGATTAAGAATTCATAATCTTCGGAGTACATTGTGAGGTGCAATGATCTTTAATAGGAACTAAACCTTACAAGATTGCAAAAGAAAAAAGATTGTGTTGTAACTATCCCCATAACAAATGGCTAATGGTGACACTTAGAATCCAATTGGTGATATTTTTGAGCCTAACTCCCCTAGTTTAACATTCTAAAAGATGGGATTGTTGTTGTGGTCCTAGTTGTGACAAACATTGGTGATAGAGTTTAGAGAAGTGTATAAAGGAATGTAATGCTATAAATGGAGGAGTCTTAACAATACAAGGCTTACTATGACTTGAATATGTCTGAGGATAACAAAGGTATTTGTTTGGGGCCGAATGGTCCATTAATTTTGGAATTGCTTAGGGAACCAGGGACATGCTAGTAATAAGAAAAAATAATTTCATTGAATAGTGAACTCGATTAGAATGAATGTATTAAATTATATTTTCACTTAGAAGAGAAGTCTCCATGTCCAAATGGTGCTGATGTGGGTAATTTATGTGGCTACACATAGGAAACGTTGTAACGATCATGGAAGATAATTCTTAGAATGATAAACTTGAATCACTTAACCTATTTAAGTCAACTTTAAGCAGGCGCTTAATAGCTGAAGAATGAGCATACTCAATTTAACATTGATGAAAGGTCCCCACATTGACTACTCAAAGAGACCAAAAAATTTAGATGTTAAGATGTTGGCGCCAAAAGATACCTCTTTCATAATTAATGTTGAAATACATTTATCAAATAGAGCATGTGAATGAGAAACTCAATACCACTAGTTTGACCTCATGGATAGAGCATATAGAGATTCCTTATCATTTCAATGATGCACAAAATACTCTAGCATAGGTTTAGCCATTTCAGAGGATGTTGGGTCGTGGACTTGATAGAATGGAGTTCTTATCTACTCTTATATTCAATTTAAGATAGAGAATATATGGTTTCGAGGACCAGAGTATGTTATTGGCCTTGAATTAGGGTTAGATTTTAGCATACCTAAATTTAAAACTAGTACTTTAGGATTATGTGAGCTCCAACATGGATTCATTTTTATGTCCTCTTACTTATATATTTAGGTAGAGAATCTATTATTCATCGACAAAGCTATAAGAGATCCTCTTTTGATGTATAGCTAGAAAAATGTATGCAAAGATCAGTCTTGACTAGGGTGTGTGTTAGAATGGACCTCTTAAAACAACTTAGAGGAAAATGTTGATTAACAAACCCTTGGGTCAGTCTTCTTAATATTTTGAATAGCAGATCTTATTCACTATTTTTGACATGTTGCAAGTTGGAACATGCTTCTACATATTGCACACCTAGTGAATCGATATTCACTGCTACAGTAGTTAAGAGCTCTTGTCCTTTAAGTATACAACCAAATGATGATAAAATTGAAGTACTTATTTTGATGCAATAGGTGTAGAGGATCATGAGGAGAAGAGACATGGACGTGGACATGGGGTGGAAGTTCAATATAGGAAAATGATATTGATGGAATTAACATAATAGAGAAGGACCATAATAGGTAAAGATATAAGTAGGCAAGAGGTAAGAAGATAAAACAAATATAAAGATACAATGCAAGTAATGTAGAGGGATAGGTCTTATACTAGGAAAGAAGAGTACAATGGAGGTAGCTTCAAGCCCAAAATGGTATTGAAGTAGAAAACCTAGGGAGAGGTTGAACCTATTAATAATAAAAAGCATAGTCCACCAAGCAGCCTGGGAATGGAGGAAGGTCTAATCGATTGCTCACATAATTGTAGATTTTAGAGAAGTAGGTGTAATTCTCAAGATATTTTAGTCCATCCAATGAAGCGGTCCTATTTGTTTCCTATGAAACGTGCAAAGGTATAGTTGAATAATTTTTGTTAAGGTAAGGAAAATAAAAAATTTCATAAAGGAAAGGGGAATCTTGAGTAATTTGGAAAATAAAAAAAAATAGTCGTGGCAAGACTAGTGAATATAAGATTGGGCAAAGCATTAAGCAATGGTTTCGATTATCTGATATTTTTAGAGGATTATCATATGGCTAAACAATTGCTGAGATCACTTGTAAAGCATAGTTGGGATTCCTCATGGTTTTTCCTTGATGTGAATAAAGGATGGTACAAGTGAGGTAAACAAAGACAAATTTTTTACAATAATGCTTTTGCATTAGTTGCATGAAGCTTACATGTCGCAGATTTTTAGATGTATTACATTACTTACATTGGGACTATTTTTAGATTATGTATTAGGCTAGACTCAAGAATTGGTTGCATGAAGCTTACATGTCTCAAAAAGCTATTCATTAGAAGAATTATTATCAAAAGCTATAGCTTTTTAGTATCATTGAGCTGCAATAAGTGCCAACTATATGTTATAATTTACTAGCTTTGAGAAACGTCTTCATATGGTGGACCTACATGAATTTTGTTAAATTGTTCATGTGGATGAGAGTTCCTATCACAACTTGGACTTGTCCATATCAACATAAGGTCAATGAGTATGTTATCATAAGGATTAGCATCAATTGTGGCTGGAGTCATTGCTTATTTCTAAGAAATATTTGATAGAGCTTTCCTAAATATCAATCATCATAATCCTTTCTAAGTACCTCTATTGCGTATCTCCCTCTATTAGCCCAGATTGTTAGATATTACCTATATTGTTTAAACAATCAATATGACAAAAAAACAACCTAATTTTAAAGGAATGAGTTGTACTTTCCCCAATCATCTATTGCAATGTAAGCTACTTGAAAAGGAGCACTCAAGGAAAACCTATGGATAGTCTATTCATAAAATTTAGTGGAGCATTTATAACATTAATTAAATAATGTGTAACAAACTTTTGTAACATTCTCAATATCTTTTCTAGTTGTAAAAGGAAATCTAAGAGCTTCAACATAAAGAAAATATGAAGCACATAACTAAGATGGAGCATGAACTTAAACAAAATGTGGTAGCATGCTAAGCTTAATTAGGCCACCCCAAAGGATTGAAACAAGTGATGTTTTTCTATGGCAAATACCTCTTCTCTTGATAGAAACTATATCCACAACCATAAAAATGGTCTTAAGGAATTGGTGCCCTCTAAACTTAGATTAAGGAAATTTTTATATAGTGTTTCAATAAGAGGTGGTGTAGCCATGTGAAATGTGAGTCTCCTCTAGCTTCCAGTCTTTGAGATCTATTAATAGTGAATAAGTAGCTACACTTGTGGCTCTAATTAATGAAGATGAGATTAGATCTATGATGATGTCCATCAAAAGAAATAAATCACCCTGCATGGATGTCATCTTATATGAGTTTGTGTGTGGTTATTAGAAGATCACACTGGTGGACATTGTTACAATAATGAAAAGAATTCCTTAAATATAGCATTATCTTGAAAGGTTAAAATGACACACTACTCATATTCATCCTTTGTTCTCAAAGAGCATCCATCCTTGAGCAATTTAGGTTCATTAGCCTTTACAACATGATTTACAAAGTAGTGGCAAAAATGTTACTGGTTAGACTAAAGGTGGTGCTTCTTGAGATGACTATCATGGAGCAAGTTGTTTTTGTGTCAGGCCATGTTAAATCTAATAATATTGTTTCAGAATAGGAAATTGCTACCTATTTGCACCAATCTTCTTCCATGGAGGTTTGATTGAGCTAAAATATAATATGAACAAGGCTTATGACAAAGAAAATTGGAAAGTTATGATGGATATGCTAAATATTAGTAGTTCCTTAATCTTTGGTGTGATTAGATTTAGGCCTATTTCAATTCATCGAGATTTGGGATTATAAATAATGGAATCCATCTACCATGGATCATAGCAACTAGGGGTCTTGGATTTGGATGTTTTCTCTCACCATACCTCTTTACTACTATGTCTAAGTATCTCTCAAGGCTTATTCAATATCATCAAGATCATTTTACTTGAATTTTATTTAGGATTAACCATTCCTCACCTTTGATTATACATCACTATATTTTGATGATTTCATGATTTATGCACGTACAACTTCTACTACTATGAAGAACATTAGGGATATGATTGAGTGGTATGGGATTCACTTAGGTTAAGTGGCAAATCTAAACAAATCAAGAGTGTTATTTAACAAGTTGAAGGACCACAAGTGTAAGACTATCATTATAGAAAGACTATATATGCATCAAGCTACTCCATTGAAATATCTAAACAAACCAATTTTCAATAAAACCATAGGAAAAAGGATTCAATTTCATTTTTAATCATGTTATAGTTGTGTCAAGATGGATGATAATGGCACTATTGATGTTAGGCTATATTGTCATTGCTAACACACTATTTGTTACTACTCCTACTTATTAGGTTTCCCACACATTAATTCCAAGTTACATAATTACAAAGTTATAAGAAATGTATGTGATCACTTATGGAGTAGTTGAAATGATAATAGGATAATGCATTATTCCTGATAGAAGGTAACTCTATATAACCATTATGGGGACTTGAATTTCATAGTTTGTTGGTTTAGTAGTCAACAATAATTACAAAACATAATAGGTGAGTTTTTTCTTAGGAGGATCATTTGTGGGTTCAGTCCTTTATGCACAAATTCATCATGATAAATAATACTTTCCATATTCTCCGTGGTGCATCTCGTGCAGGCAATTTATGCTATATTGCAACCCTCTATACCAAAAATGATATGTTTTAGTAGAATGTTATGGGTATTTCATTTCCTTTTTGTTGGATAATTGACCAGGCATCCTTTCTATTGCTACTTGGACAACCTAAAGAACATGGATGTGGAGAATATAACATTTGTAGTAAATCTAGTTAAGGAGCCGAGACTTTGGAATCATAAAACATTTTAGAAGTTATACCTACTCAGTTTTGTATTTTAAAATATTTATTCTCGATGGAATCAATTAAATGAAATGAATGTGTTGTGCTTCAAAATAAGTGAGGATACATTGTTAGTGTTAAGGATTATGTACGACAACATGTATATGAGCTATAATCAATCATAGAAATAGGTCACATGAGTTCCAAAAGTGCAATTGCAATCTCGAGTAAACATTTCTTATGCACATTAGCATTAAATCATATTCTTATTAACACTCAGCCTCTAATAGTATAGATTGAGATGTCTAAACATTGTCCATGAAATTATTTCTGATGAAGTGTTGCAACATTAATTTTAGGAGTGCCATATTATGAAAGAACTCTAGTCAATACAACTTGCCAAAATATTACTTCATGTTTATTGAGATTCAATGTAGGTCCATCACTTACTTTTTTGAGCTCTTTAATTTGATGTCTATCAATGTGTGAGTAGCTACAACTTCTCAAGGAGCCAATTGTGCTGCTTTATCTTTAGTTCACCTTTAGAGCGGCAAGAATTTTTTGGCACATGTGAAAAAAGTCTTCTAATTCGAATGCAATTCAATGGAACATTCGTATTATAGATGCCAGTTGCTAAAACTCTCTAATCACATCAAGTGGGAGCTTTGAAGTCCTAAAACGGCTATTTATTACCTTTTATTGAAGTAATCCAATGGGTTGGTTTAAATTTAATTGGAAGATAGCTGTGCATGATGACTTGAAAGAAGGAATTAGTATAGTTGCACAGAATGACATGTGTAAACCTACTACAATTGCAAGAGATACTTTTGTTTCTTGTTAATATTTTAACATGGAGATTATTATTATTTTTGAAGCAATGCAATTTCTAAGAATTTTAATTTCTAATGTCGTTGCCGTGCTGATTGAATTTGATTCAACTGGAGTTATTGGTATAGTAAACTAGTAAGTTTTATCTAAAACAAACAATAGTTCTTACCATAGTGTCATTTCATATGTTTGCGATACGAAGTCTACCAAACAATACCACATAAAGCACAAGAGCAATAGTGCTATAGATTTGGTTGCTCATCATAAACAATAGTTCCTGCCATAGTGTCACTTTACCTTTATCTTTTTAATGTTTTTATATATGGACGTCCTTTAAGGGGAGCATCATGTAGCGTTCAACCATTACGTTATCAAGGAACCCAAAAACTTTTATTTTTCATAAGGTGTTCATAGAGTCGAAAGATCAAATTTTGCTTATCCTTAATGGGCATTGTTTATGGCGGCAACAAGGATGAGATCTAATTTACTTTAGGCCCTCAACTTTCATTCTTGATTAATGAAAAGACTCTTAGAAGATGCCTTCAAAGTGGTTTTCACAATAGTGACATTCATTTTGAACTCTTACATTGATCTTGAAGGCCAACACAATATGATCAAAATCATGTAATGTTATCCAAACTAATGTATCTAGAGAATGCGCTTGCTTTGATGACTCTAATTTCTTTGAAGTGACAATCTTGATGGAGTGACCCAACAAGCTAAATTTGTCCACATCATTGATAAAATTGTATTGTGTGCTCAGGGATGGGGCACTTATTGATCAAATTGCCACGAATTTTCATTGAATTTGCCTTTTGAAAAACAATCTCTCAAAGCAGTTTAGGGCAATCATGAACTTCAATCTCTTGTGATCGAGCTATCTTCATGGAAGGAAATAAAATTTCAAAAGAATTAAGGCTGTACAAGTCACCTGCAAAAATGCTAAGAATATCCAAAAACCCTTCAGGCTTAGAGCTGGATATACCATGGCTACCATCACTAGACTTTCCCTCAAGTGGATCCTCTTTAAGAGATATAGATTATATTTATTCCAATTGCAAGACGGATGGAGCTCGATGTTGTTATTTATTGTCACTTCCTTCTTGTAGTTTTCTTTGGATGTATTTGCCATCTCCTAGGCTCCCTCTCTAGAACCTTAATCCTCGATCATGCATCACCAACATGGTAGGCCCATATCCACCTTCAAACATTAACATCTATAAAATTCCAATGATCTATTGTCGAGATGGAATTCATGCGATCCACTAAGTCATCATGAAACATCAATAAGCTAGGTGAATGTAAATGCATCCTTCTAAAACCTAGGGTGATGCATATATTGGGTCTTGAATTGCAATGGTTATCTAACAAGCATGTACCAATAAGAAAACAATAATTGATTTAATCAGCCATTTGTAGTTTGACAGTTTAAATTATTCATAGTTATAGATACATGGCTTAATCTTTCAGAAAAACATGTGATTGCTAACAGGTTAAACAAGGTAGGAAACATATGAATACCCATCTTAGGAAGGTTCAATTATACAACCATATCCTACACATAATAACTAACCACGTAAGGCAGTAGAAAAGTCATAAGAAGCAACACCATGAAAACATCTCTTATAAAAAAGTGGTTTAAACTTAATTTAATCCCGTAATCGAAAGAGCTTGAAAGATATACAAAAAGAAGCTCAAAGGGAATAATTAAGGATAAAGGACTTGGCTTGCACTCACATGGCCAAACAAGCAGTAAGCATTAGAAAAATGGCACAAGTATACAAATGATCTATAATGGCATGCATCAGTAAATAACCACTAAAATGGTTGAAATGCATTGCATCTTCTAAATTGAAATGTTGGGCACAACTCATATAGCTACCAAATGTTTTTCCCAAAATCAACGAAAAGAAAGGAAGCGAACTACATGCTCAAAACTTTGCAAACCACCAAGCAAACATCATGTTGATCACTTTAAAAACATGAAACTCTACAATTATCAAGTCATATTTGTTGGATGCACATATACCAGATGCATAAGGTCACACAACATGTGGGTAAGGCTTGAGACTACGTGTCACAACATTTAGAAGCAATAACAATGCTCAATAAACACAAGGTTGACAACACTTTGCACCATTGAGGTTTCATTATGACATGGGAAAATAACACATCCAACAAAGTATAAAGTGGAAAGGAACTTTTGATAATTCCACATTACACCAACTTATAGGTTCCAATTGAAGTGGCACCGCATTCCTGCATAAGTTGTCCCAAGTGAAGAAAGCCACCACATAGATCAATGAGATACCACCATGTGTTGCACCATGAACGGTTGGAGCATGGATGGGAAGGACACTACAGTGCTCACAAGGTAGCATAAAACTTTCACTACAAAATGAGTGAACTTAATCAACATAATGCTCAATGTTGAGGGTGAAGAGTGGCACTTCAAACATGAACAACAATAAGCTCCATTTAAAGAATCACCTTATACATGCACCTGACAACCAAGAGCTAAAAATTTAGAAAATGTTACACTGTGTGAGCCCCACTCACTCTAGGCATAGGTTGTCGCAAGGTGCAAGTGGACTGCCTTGCACATACATGAATAATGTTGTAGTGTGCTGAGTGCTTTGCCTTACTTGCAGCAATGGTAATGCTTAGCTAGGGTGGCAACCCAACTTGCATAAATTCTAGCACATATTGTGCTATCCAACTACCACTCTACTCTGGGCAGTATTATGCTACACATTACTCCTTATACATTGCTAATTGTAACAATTCTACCAAGAAGGCAAACCTTAAAATAAGGCATCACCTTCATGGGTCCAATAAGCCACATGCAAAGGATGCAAAAGGGTGCATGTGGATGGGATACTATGCACAAGCACACCGATGCAACATGCCTTAATCTTTACCATGATCATAGCTACCTTAGTGCCTGGCTTGGCCATAGAAATGCACATGCAAATCCTGGTGCATATTTGACAATCAAACTTACACTTTGTCGTGGGCCACACCAAGCTATAAATTACCCCTTATAGACTACAATTTGCAACAATTTCATAAACAAGGATAGTCTCCTAATAGAGAGACTCCATAACCATACATCAATAGTGACAAGTAATGACTAGAGTATAAAAAGTGAAAATATTTACAATATATATATAATCATAATAGGTACCACTTTGATAATGGATGCAAGCAAGTGAGGGAAATGTTTTAACCCTTTTTTTTCTGGGGGTGAATCTACTTTGACATGGGGTTAGGTTTCTGTGGAACTTGGCAATTTGTAGAAAGGGCAAAGTTTTGTGATTCCTACACTATATTGTCTATGTTTTGTGAAATCCAATGTGAAAAAAATTCAACATTGCACTAAGGAAGCCTCCAAGGGTATGATGTGAATCTCATAGTACCACACAAGTATCACACAAAATCCCACAAGAACTACTACATTGAGTATCTTAATAATTCGGGTAAGTAGACAAAGTAAGGAAGCTGAGTAAGCTACTTAGTAAGCAAGTGAACAAGCCAGTAAGATACCAAGGAGTGTTTTAAAACCTTTATGATGTCAATTTCTTTGACGGGGTGAATCAACTACAATATCTGGTAGGATTTTAGTAGATCATGACAGTAAGGCCACTTTACCACTTACAATCTCTCGTCACAAATTTATCTCATCTACTATGGATTCTACCCACCGTTGATACATAACTGTCATTTCTTACAGTGCTCATGTCATAGAACTTTCTATGACATCAGATGAGTACCATTTTGTTGCAATGCCCCTATTATTAGCCAATAAGTGAATGATGGGCATATGCATAATATTTGATTATGGATTCTCTCAAGGGACTTTAAGCATAAGTCTACATAAAATAGCTCCACACAATCAGCTTTTAAGCAAACAACAATGAATAATCATGTGAATTAATACTTCCTAAATGCTAGGTTGGATTAGTATTGTGACAAATTCAATAATAATATAAAAGAAACCTCTCTCATAATGATCTGAGCCTAGTGCGCATCCCTATTGGTGGGTGACAATGCCAAAACTTAGTCAATTCTACTACACAATGATATGTAGAGCCAACATCATAAGATAAATCACTATGAATGCTTGGCTGTCAAAAGCCAACTGTCCTTATGGTAACTTTTTTGACACCTTTAGCTTCAAATTATGAAAGCCTAAAGATCAACATCCTTGCTTGCATGGCTTGTATTTGCATTGGATATTAGAATGACATGAACTTTTAAACTTTTGTTCCACATGAGATTTTTGTTCTCATTGAGCTTATCATAAGACACCTTCATTATCTTTTAATATATGTTCCATCCTAATCAATCTCCCACCTAATAATGTCATCTACTATGGTCGACCCATTGTAGTAAGACTTCTTTACCCATAGGTTCCAAAAAGCCCTTTCACTTGGTTGTGGTTTCCCTAGATAGTACACAGGGTTAGTAAGAATCTCATTAATCTATTCATGTGCAGTTGAAGAGGCATTTAGCTACATAAGAGTGTAAAAATGACTCCCATTGTTTACCCTTGGTTAAATTTCTACAATATAACTTTCAGAGTGCTAAGAAGAAATCACATTGCATCAACATCTTTGAGGCCCATCACAATGCATTATTGTAGTTAAATAGTTAAATTCTGCATTTCCATAATTTGTTGAGTCGATTGTTAACTTCAAGAGGAAGGGCCACATAGGGCTACTCCCAATTTGTCCATTAGTCCATGCATATCAACCTACTCAAGGTGCTTGAGCAACTGAAGTAGTCCATCAATGGCTGATTGGTTTGGAACAAGGACCCCCATGCCGATCCCTCAGAAATAATTTTTTTCCAAAGTAATATATCCATTTTGTCAATTTTCCTCATCTAAATTTCACCATCAACAAAGGGTTGTTCACCTTGGAGACATGTGCCTTTATGAGTATGAATGGGCATTAAAGGCACTCGGCCATCCATGTTTTCAAGGGTCATCAAGGTGCATCGATCACTACCCATCATGTGGTGCTCTACCAACTACTTGGCTCTACCTCTAGCAAAGAAGTTTCCTGGGTTGAAGGGTTGTTAATTTGAATGACTAACTCTTTCCAAGACCCAAACCTACATCTTAGAACCACTTGTTGTTACCATCAACTACCATATCCTAGAGCTAGAATTTTAACTTGACTTTCTTTAGAAGCTTAAGCCAAATGGCAATCTCCATTTAGTTACTTTCATCTCTTAGGAACAACTAACCCATGTGCTACTGTCACTCACATGGAGGCTTTACACTTTTAGTCTTGAAAGTTTTCATTTGAATATTTGCTACCATTAGTGAGGCCTATGCTAACAAATTCTCCAGATTGTCCCATGCGATATGCTTTATTGTGATCGTTGCACCCTTTAATGCATTTGGGCATTGCATTGCACCAACGGCCAAGTGTGTGCTGTATTCTTAAATGTTAACCATTTTTGGGACTAGTAGATTCCAATGTTGAGTTGTTAGAAAGTCCTCATTAGATTTTAACTTTAGTGATCTTCTTCCTACTATCTTACTTATCCAAAAAATCTTTTAGGTTCTACGTTAGCATGTAGTTGGACGCTATACCCAAGCTTTTATTTCATCCCATGTTGCAACCTATGCATGCTCAAGATGGCCCACTTTGATCCTAAATTCCTCGGTTCAACTTATCAAAGAAGCTAAGCTTCCTACCAACTTAAAGTGTGAGAATATGTTAAGGGCAATGAGCCCCTAATTCTTCGAGTCAATGGCGTTACTACATAGAACCCAAAGAAGGGTTCTAGCTATCTTGAGCTAAATTTAAAGTGAACCAACTACAAGATGCTTTGATTAGTTTTTCATCTATACTACTATGTTGGACAAGCAATTAGCATGTTAATATCACTGTGGGCCTTCCTTTGAGTTTCCATTAGCTTTCTCCCACTTAGGTATTGTTCACCATCTTTCTTTTTTTGATAAGACTGCTCCCACTCTAACCCTTCATAGGATCATTTTTAGCTGGTAGCTCACCCCTTAAATAAGGTTACCATAATTTAGCTTCCCTATACATTCTAGGTTTGCTCACCTTTTGATATGCATGTTGTCAAGCTCCTTGGTTTATCTTGAAAGATGGGGCAGAAAGGGAGCCCACTAGTGATCACTTATGCAAGCCTCGATTGGACGAGCATTGTGATCAACCACGTTGACAATTGCTCCATGGGTGATATCAACTAATTATGCCAAGTTCATTCCTTTGGGTGTGGCTTCATTGGATAGTATACAAGGATAATAGGAATCTCATTAATCCATTATTGGGCATCACTTATTAGATAATTAGACATTTAGCTAATTTAAGAGAAACATAGTGATTACTATCTTTTACCAACACATAGTTGATTTTCTTTGCTTTGAAATTGAAAGCACTTAGTGGACATGACATTATGTGAGCATCCTCTAAAGCCATAATAATGCTTTGAATTAAATACTTGGATTCCCCATGTTTGCACCTTTGCTGAGTCATTATTCAATGCTAGAGAAATGGATCTATAGAGGCTACTCCTATTTTTCTACCAATCAACGCGCATCGACTTTCTGTTAGGGCAAAAGTTGCTTGAGTTGTCCATTGGTAGTCGATGGGTTTGGGACTACAACTCTCATGCCCATTCCTTATGCCAATTCTTTTGTCGAAGTTACGAATCCATTTTTAAACTTCCCTTACTTAATTTTACCAACAACCAAAGGATGTTAACCTTGGAAATAATATGTGATTACTAGTATAGCTGATCCTTGGAGGAACTCACACGTCTAAATTTTTAAGGTTGATTGAGCACGCATCAGATGCATCTCAACATGTGGTGCTTTTCTAACCGCTTGGCCCTACCACTAGCTAAGCCATTATTAGGGATAATTGCCATTAAGCTAAAAATTTTACTCTTCCTTAGGCCCCTATCAACTTCTCTAACTCACTTGGCTTTGCAATCGATTGCCGCATAATAGCCTTTGAATTTTAACTTGATGTCACTTATATGACCATGAAAAATGGCACACTCTAACTAGTTTCTCGAATCTCTTAAGATTAGCTAACCCATGTTCAAATGTGGTTGACATGGTACCATTCCCTTCTTTGATTATCAAAGCTCTTATTTGTGTATTTTCTACTACAACCATGATCTATATAATTAAATACTCCATGTAGGCTCATGCCCTTCATTTTGTAGCTACTACCACACCTTCCTTTTATTTTAATGTGTTGCATTAAACAAATGGCTTTGTATAGGTAACACACTTAAATATAATCCATTTTTTTGACTAGTTGATCTAACGAATGAGTCGTTTTGCACTCAAAAATGGATTTCAACTTTCACAAACACCATCTTGCCATCCTAATTAACCAACACCCATTATAAGCTCTAGCTTATTACACAATTGAACACCATAACCCTATTTTCAGTTCATCCACATTACTAATTATGCATGCAAAAAGACGGCCCACTTGGGACCTAAATTCATTGGCTTAACTGATAAAAGAAAGTCAAGCCTTCCTAACAATTTAAACTATAAGAATAGGTCAAGCATATTGAACCCCCAATGCCTCTAGTCATTGGCTTTACTTGATAAAACTTCGATTGTTGCTTAAGCTACCTACAGGGAAACTTTGAAGGGAACTGCCTACTAAACAATTTGATTAGTCTTTCACCCATAAAAAAAGTAAAATGATATATTTGTATGTTAGTATCGTTATAGGACTCCATCAGAGCCTTCTAATTTTTTGATCTACTTAGTGATGTGAAAACAGGTGTACAAAATTCAAATGAAGATGGTAAATTCCAGTGTTAGAAGTACTTTTTGTTATTTTTTAACATATTTGTATGTTAAAAATAATTTATTTTTGAATAAAACCTTGATTATATGAATATATCATTTTTAATATGTTAAAGAAAAAAGAAGATAAAAATCAAAATGAGACACCATAATTTTTATGTGAATTGGTTCACATTAGAACCTATGTCCACTTATTAAGGTCAAGAAAAACACCACAAAGAAAAGGCTAGAACTTGATGGTTTTCCTTACTGTTCACCACCAACCTATCAACTTTTACAAGTTCCACTATAACACTAGCTTTTGTAAGCTTAACTCTAACTCATTTTTTTATGATATCAAACCAAACTTGGGCTTTTGCAAATGTGGAGCAACCCAACCAAAAAGAAAAACAAAAATAAAATAAGATGAAAAACCCTGATAAATTTGAAAAAATTATTATAGTTCTTCATTAGTGGAAAAAAACATAATAAGGATAAATTAAATAAGAGAAAGTAGAATTTGATAGCTTACTTGTGCAAGGCTTAGCTAGAAAACTTTAATGATTTTATAAGCCATAATTGAATCTAGTAGAAGTTATACCAGTAGAATATAGAGCAGTACTTTCTTGAGATTTCAAAGTTTGATTCACATTCATTATTATTTTCATTTGCAATAGTTAGGTATTTATAGAAAATGTTTTTATTATAATCATTATAAAGTGTAGGAAGCTATTTGAAAAGCTATAACAATGAGATATTAATCATTCGATTCAACAATAATAGTGTGAGAGTTGGTCTTAACTGTAGGATGTAGTCTTGATAACTAAGAACACAATTCACGAATAACATATAAAGAGTTTTAGGCATCCAAAATGTTAGGATGTAGCTGTGATCATCAAATCTAAGGATAAATTATAAGAAATATATAGATTCAAAAATCATCATTAATTTAGAAGGTTGAATCATATGGTGGGATGACTGATCATGTTACATAAACAAAGTAGAGGGGAGCTCCAACATTTGATTATGTAGACGCAAGATTGGAAGATGATAAGCAGTCGCATTTTGGATGTAGGTAGACACAAGGGATTTAGTACCACATTGCAGAAAAGAATAAGAACTTTGACTTCATAATAATTCCAACAAACTTATTATGTAGAGCCAAATTACAACTGGCTCCCTCCTTGTGCGCTCAAAAATTCATTCCCTAGGCATTCTTGTGACATACAGGTTTATACGGGTATCCTCGTATGTATATAAGTTAATGCGTTGCCCAACTCGATCAAATTCCTTTTACATTTAAGTTCAAGAATTCATCATTAGGTAGAACGGGCCCAAACCGATTTGCTTTCAATTAGTACCTGACCTTAGGCTAGCTAGCGCTATCCTAGTTGGGATTGGACTTGTGTTAAAGTTAAGTTGTCGCATAAATTTCTTTATTTTAGTTATGAAAAATGTAACATAATTAAATTTTTTAATTTAATCTATGTTCCATAAATTAAATACAATGGAATTTGACAATGCTAGAATATAACAAAGAAAAGAGTTATGAGATTGAAAATTGGAATCCTATTCATTTGGTAAATCAAGAAGATGATTGAACAATTTGATGCTCATATTATGTTTATTTTATTTATTTGTATTACTACCAATGATAATTCACCTCTTAAGTGACATTCATAACATTTTTATATGATTAAACAATATTTTTTCAATTTAACTCATTTCAAGTTTACTATACGTTAACATAACGTGCAAAGAATAATTTTTTTAATTTTTATTCTAATTTATTTTTACAATTCTTAGCAAATAAAAAGAGTTTAGTTTGATATAAAAAAAACATTATTAGACAAATCTCATTGAGAAACATCTAATGAATGTTTTTATATTTTAAAACAATTATTTATTATTGTTTTGACTTGCTTTATGACATTCTTATTTGTAATAGATTTAATAATCAATGATTATATAATATATTTCTTTAGTGTCTTGAATTAAAACCTTCTTATGCAATCTACCTAATTTCTTCAAATATTTTACTTTTATTTTGCTCGCTACGATGAAACCCAAATTCTTCTTTTGTCTTACATTCACAATGATTTAATTTGATTATATTACATTGCTTTATTTAATATAATCTCAATTTTAAAATTTATATACTTAATATTAAAATAATAATTTATGTTTTATTTTTTTGGAACTCATAATAAATCCTCGTTAGGACATATTGAGATGAATCAAACATCATTGTACTCTACTTGACAAGCTTCATACAATAAAATATTCATTTTTTAAAACATTTTTTCCAAAGCATTGGCTTGCTTTACTAAACATTTTAATTTTTGACTGATTTGATGATTAAGGATGTTACACTCAATCACCTTAATATCTTGTAATGTAAATTGCATGATTTATCTTATTTGTTAAAATTTTTTTAATTTATTTGGCCACATTGCTATTAGCTCTATTTCTCCTCTTGTGTGTGCTTTACATACCATTGATTTAGTTAAATCATATTTCTCAAATTTATCTTATTTTAGCTTCATTGTATATTAACTTATTATTTATAAAATAAATTATCACTATTCATTTTTTGGTAGTTAAAAGAAATTATAAATGATGTGTGATCTAGATGAAACAAATATCATTGTATTAATGTTACAATCTCTATCAATTTTAAAATTTATTTTTAATATTTTTAAATATTTATTTCCTTTGAGTTTTGTAAGCTTTATGAGTAATTTTAATTTGCACATAACTTTGTGATAAAAGATGTTACACTTGATTCCCCAAGTTTTATGGAATACTACTTTCCTATATAATTTATATCATTTTCTCAAATGTTTTCCATTGTTTTGTTTCTATTACAATTTAACTTTAAGTCTTCCTATATTTGACTTTAGTAATTCTTTTATTTTGTTATATTACAATGTTTTAAATTGTCTCATTTTAGTCTTATTATATAATAACATCACATTAAAAAAATATTTTATTACTATTTATTCTTATTTACTTTTGTTATTAAAAGTAATTAAAATTGCAACGTGACCATAATAAAAAAAGTTAATTGGACTTATCTCGACGGGCCTTATCCAAATTAATATTTATTTTCTTATTTTTGAATATTTTACCGTAAAGGGTTTAGGAAGGCTTTACTAGGTATTTTTTATTCATATATTATTTAATGATTAAGGATATTACACTTGATCACCTTAGTGTCATGAAATGCAACTTTTATGAATAATTTTTATCGTTTCCTCTCATTTTATGTATTGAGTATTTTATATTACTATATAACTCTAAATTTTCTCTTTTTTGACATTTACTTGACTTTTATTTTAATATATTATATTACTTCATTTTTATCACATTTCAATTTTATTATATATTTAGTTAACATTAAAATAACAATTTATTAATATTTCAATTTATTTAGATTTGTAATTCGTAGTAAACTAAAAGAATATCCTATTAAGATGAAACAAACATAGTTGGAGTCATACCATATTTGATGATCGAGATGCCATGGTCGTTATCCCTAGTATTATGGAATGCAACATTCCTACATAATTTATCTTATTTTTAAAAATCGCTTAATTTATTTTATTATATTACTAAATAAATTTAAATTTCTTTATATGTGAGCATTCATTTATTTGATTTTATTATTTAATATTTTATCAATTTATCATGTTTCAAATTTTTAACATATATTTATGTATTTTTAAAATAATAAATTCTTATTATTTATGCTTATTTACTTTGGTAATTTTTAGTAATTTTGAAAAAGCTTATATCGACAAAAAAATAAATGTCAAGTGACTCATCTTATGAGCTTTATATAATTAAGTGTTTATTTTTTATTTTTAAATTATTTTTTATAAGTTTTACAAACTTTATAATATTCTACTAATTTAATGATTAATGATGATACACTCAATCTTTTTAGTATCTTTTAGTGCAACTTTCCAACTCAATTTATCATTTCTTGAAAGTTTTTACATTGTGGTTTCAATATTATGAAACTCTAATTCTCCTCTCGTGACCATTACATTAACTCAATTTTGATATGTTAATTTGCTTTAATTAATTCTCATTTTAGTATTAATAAATATTTACTTAAGGTCAAAATAATTTTTTATTATTATTTACTTTTATTTAGTTTTTAATTTTTTAAATTTGTTATAAAAAGCAGTTAGGTGCGATCAAGATGACACAAAAGTTATCGGGCTCATCTCCATGACTTTTATCTAACTAATTAATCATTTGTACATTTGAAATGTTTTTTATTCAATGGATTTAGCACGCACTGTAAGCCATTTAGATTCAAACATAATTTAATCACCTTCAAAGTTGCACTTGATCTATTAAATATCTTGGTTTATAACTTCTCTATACAATTTATCTTAATTTAGGATTAATATATATTAAATTCATATTTAAATAATTTTATGCTATTATTTTTCATAAGTTACTTTGGTAAGTCACAAATATTCAAAACATGGTTAGATAAAGATGAAATTAGCATCATTCAACTCATCTCAAGAGCTCTGTCTTTTAATTAAACATTTTTTATATATTTTTTAGTACCTTACTTAATAAGGTTTCTACACAATTTATGAGACATTTTGATTTGTATCTAATTTATAATTGAGGATGTTGCACTCAATTATCTTTATAAATATCAATGCAATGTTTTTGTATATTTATCTCATTTAATTAAATTTTTTTTCTTTGATTTGTTTATATCGCTAGGTAACTCAAACTATTCTCTTATAACAGTACACTGCATTGATTTTGTTATGTTACATTGTATTGATGTTTTTTTATAACTTCGAACAAGGTATGATTGATATTAAAAAATATTGATAGAGTTGTGTCAACATGCTTTAATCAATTAAATATTTTTTATTTTGTTAAATTTTATTTTCAATAGCTTTGCAAATACTTTAGAACACATTATAATTGAAGTGAGACATGTTGAATGTGTAAGTTGTATTTGAACACTTAGGCATTTTGAAATGCAACACTTTTGTGCAGTTTATCTAATTTATTCTAAAGTTTTACCTTGAATGGGTTAAGTTATAATGAAACTCTACCTCTATAGTTATGACATTTATGTCACTATAAGTTGGTGATATTATGTTCCTTTAATTTATCTCATTTTATTTTTAATATATATTTATTTAGTGTTAAAATAATAATTTATTATTATTATTTATACTTATTTACATTGGTAAAGATAATTATTCAAAATAATATGTAATTGAAACAAAAACGACACCATTGAACTCATATCAAAATGCTTTATTAAGCCAAATATTTCTTTTTTTATTTTTAAATATTTTATGTTATTAGATTTTGGCACACTTTATAAGATGTTCTTTTTTCCTCTCGATTTGATTATCAAGGATTTTATGCTCGATTTCTTTAGTATCATGGAATATAACTTTTTCTCATAATTTAACTAATTTCTTCAAAACTTTTCTGGAAATTTTGTTATATTATTATGTACTTGGGATCTCTTCCCAAGTAAATTTTATATTACTTTGATTTTGTTGTATTACATCGCTTCAATTTATCTTATTGTAGTTTATATTTATTTACTTAATATTAAAATTGTAGTTATTTTTTAGATTAACATATTTCTTTATGTAATTCATAAAAATTCTAAAAGAGGTCATATAAAAAAATAATAATAATATTAGATTTAATATAACAAACTCTATTAAACTAAATCTTAATTATTATAATTTTTAATAGTTTATTTTCCTTTATTTTGGCATGTTTTATGAGCCAGTTCGATTTGAAACTAGTTTGATGATTCAGGATGATTGACCTAATCTCTTAGAATTCAACTTTCTTATATAATTTATCTAAGTACTTCAAAGTTTTTGCACTATTTTTGTTTATCACAATATAACTCTAAATATCTTCTCATATAATATTTTGATGATTTTGATTTTGTTTTAACAAAATTGATCAATTTGTCTCATTTCAAATTTAATATATATTTATTTAACATTAAAATAATAATGTATTATTATATTTACATATTTTTTGGTAGGTTCTAGAAATTCAAAAAATGCTTGATCGAGACAAAATAACACTCGTTTAAGTCATCTTAATGAGCTCTATCTTTTTAAACATACATTTTATTATTTCTAGTAATTTTTAATTCTAATGTTTTAGTATGCTTTATGAGATATTTTAATTTGTACTAAATTTGACCATTTTAAATATCACACTCGAACTCTTTAGTATCTTGGAATACAATATTGCCCTGTAATTTCTCTTTTTTAAACTTTTTTCTTTGATTTGGTTTAATTATAATGTAACTCTAAAACTTCTTTTATGTTTCAATTAAATTACTTTGGTTTTATAAAAATTAAAATAATATTATATTATTTAATTTATCATTTATGTAATTTTAACATAAATTTTCTAAAAATTAAAATAATATTTTTAATATTTATTCATATATACATCGTAATTAGTAGAAATTCTAAAAAGTTTAGATCGAGACAAAAGAAATATTGTTGGGTTCATCTCGATTAGTATATTCAATTCAATATATTTTTTTAAAAATATTATTTTCATTATTTTAATATATTTTAGTAGATATTTTGATTCGTACTTGTTTTCATGTTAAAGGATGTTACATTTGAACTTCTTAGTATCTTGGAATTCAACTTTGATTTAGTTATAATATTATGAAAATTAAGTTTTTCTCATATATGACAATGGTATTGTTTTGATTTGGTTACATTGTATTACTTAATTTAATTTTAGTTTGGTATTAATAAATATTTTCCCAATATTAAAAATAATTATTTGTTTTTATTTATGTTTATTTGAATTGGTTATTTGTTGTGAATCAGTATAAGGTCTGCTCAAAACAAAACAAAAGTTGTTATGCTCATCTTGATGAGATCCATCTGATTAAACCTTTATTTTTATTTTCATAAATATTTTATATTCAATGGATTAAGTATTCTTGATGAAGCATTCTCGTTAAAACATAATTTCACAATCTAGGATTTCAGACTCAATCTTGAAAATATCGTAGAATGTTGTTATCTTATATAATTTAACTCATTTTAACTTTAATGCATATTTACTTAATAGAAGAAAAATAAATTATTATTTTTTATTTTATTTATTATAGAAATTCACAATCATTTCAAACAAGGTTAGATTACGACAAAATAAACATTATTGGAATCATCCCAAATAGTTTTGTCCATTAGATAATCTTTTATTATATGTTTTTAGTGTTTTGTATTCTAAGGTTTTGGCACACTTTAGTAGACATTTTGATTTGTGTCTAACTTGATGATCGAGGACATCAAACTCGATCACCTTTATTAATTGCACTAAAGTATTCCTATAAACTTTATCATATTTATTGAAAAGTTTCACTTTGATTTTGTAATATTACATTGTATCTTTGAATGACAACTTTTGTAAAATTTGTAACACTTGATTTTATTAAATTACATTTCTTCTATTTTCTAAATTTTTGCATTAATATATAATAACTTAATATTAAAATATTATTTATTTATTTATTTTGTTAATTTCTAGTAATTCTGAACGAGGTTCGATCGAGAGTAAAAAAATATCATTAAACATGTATCAATGAGTTCTATCAAATTAAATATTTATTTTTTAATTTTTAAATATTAAATTTTCAATAGTTTTATCATGCTTTATGGTATATTTACGTTTGTGCCTAATTTTATGATCGAGGATATTTTTCTAGATTCCATTAATATCTTGCAATATAAAGTTCCTATGCAAAAGTCATTAGACTCCTCTTGGTGTGCTGTATCCAATTAATTATATATATTTAATATTTCAAAAAAAAAATTAATTTATTTATTTTGATGTGTTTTATGAGACAATTTGATTCGTACTGTTGTAACGATAAGGGATATTAAATTTAATCTCTTTAGCATCTTGGAAGATAGCTTTCTTATACAATTTAACTTATTTATTTAAATATTTGTTCATAATTTTCTTATATTATATTATATCATTTTATCTCATTTTAGCTTTATTATACATTTACTTAATATTGAAAAAATATTATCATTTTTACTTATTTTGTTTTAAACTTCATTATAATTCCACATGAGATCCAATCAATATAAAATAAACATCATTGAATTAATCTCAATGAGCACCGTCAAATGTAATATAAATTTCTTACATTTTTAGATATTTTTATTTTCTCTAACTATGGCATTTTTTATGAGAAATTTCACATTAAAATTGATCTGATGTTGAACAATGTTACACTCGAACTCTTTAGTACCTTGGAATAGAACTTTTCCTTAAAATTTATCTCATTTATTTAAATTATTTTTTTTTATTTACTTGTATTTCTTTACAATTTTAAATCTCATCTCTAGTGAGATTTATGTTTCATGCATGTGGATGTGTTCAATTGCTTCAATTTGCCTCATTTCAATCTTAATAGATAATTATTTAATATTAGAACAATAAATTATTATTTATATTTATTTTCTTTAATGATTTACATTAATTGAAAAGTCGTTTTTTATTAAGATGAAACAAATATTATTGAACTCATTATGTCAAGCTATATTTAATTAAAAATTCATTTTTGTTTTTAAACATTTTATTTTCTTGTGTTTTCCATGTTGTATGAGACATTCCACATGTTGCTGTAGGCATATGCATGATAGGTGATTATGCAAATGCTTGGCAAGGGACTTTACTTACATAGTAGTTGCTTCCTTGCATGTACTACGACATCTTGTCCACATGATTTGTGGGGCCCTCAAAGTGTAAGTCATTTTTTGGAATTTTAGCACTATGGGCTATTATCACATGGATAAGGTGAAGCATTTTTTGGTGAATTGCATTCCTTCATGATGGAATTTTCATAATATGGAATCCATAAAAGGCAATTAGTAGGATGACATATCTTGCAAAAACATAGAAGTTGGATGGTGCAACAAGCATTAGGGTTTGTGCTTCTCATGATGCACCCCTGATGATACACTATAGAGAACTATGCATTCTACAACATTATGTCCACTCTCAAAAGCCAATTTATATGTGCCCAACATCCTGTGTGCATGACTAATAAGGCTCACAAAGTGTAACATATTTTTTAATTTTTATAGTTGTGGGCTTCTAACACTTTGATAAGGCGATGATTTTTTAAGTGACTTCTTCATTGTAAGAATTTTCATAACATATAATCCACTAAACAAAATATGCAACAAATTGCGACTAGTAGCAAAGTTGATGATTGGATTGTGCGTTATGTAATAGGTTATGTGCAAGCTCGGTTGTAGCCTTAGCCTCACGTTGTTGTACTTGCATGGGTCGCAGAACAATGGGTGAACTACAACACCGATTATGTATCATTTGCACATGTGGTAGGATGTACGTGCACTTCCTATTACATCCAATGCAAGTGTGTATTAGAGCCCATAACGAGCAACTTCATTTAGGATGCTTCCATTTTTGACTACTACTACATTGATAAGGTGATGTTCTATTAGAAGACTTGCCATCCACTTTGATGGAACTATCACAACATGGAATTCGCAAGTGTTAATGATTGGCATGGTGCCATCTACAATGAAGAAAAAGTTGGATGTTGAAATATACACAAGGTTTTGTCCATGTTATGCTTCGTCCTTAGTCATGTCCAATAGTTCATTCTTCCCAAGTGTTGTTTGCAACATCCTGTGCATCAACTTGTGGCATAACTTTTTTTGAGATTTTTATCACCATCATGTGTTGGTGCTTATATAAGGTGATGCCCAATTAGGAGACCTATCGATGTGTATGTCCAAAGTATCATTCTTTTTCCTCTATGAAGGGCTTTATGAGGTGCACTTTTGCTCACATTGTAGTGAAAGTTTGGCAGTGCCTTTTGCTTTCAGCAATGTCTTTGTCATTAGAGTTCTTGCCATTTTGTTGTATGATGTATGGTAGCATTCCAATGTATTATTTGTTGGAATTCTTCACATGCAACATTTTGTTCATGAATTGCATGGCATTTTCTTACCAATGCCATATCTTTGAATAAGAGAAGAAAGAATGAGGTGTCACTCTAATAAGGACATGACATTTCACAATGTGAAATTATAACACTTTTCTTACTACTTGGAGCTTTGTTTTGTGTCATATTTGCTAATGTCATAGTGAAACTTCTATGGTGCAAATTATAAATGGCCAAGTGTTGGTTGAGTGTGCTATTACCTCTAAATGGTATGATGTAGGGTGGAAAGCCTCACACTCATTATATGTATTCCTATGCATGTAACATCATTGGGCCTTAAATGTGTGACCTATTAGTTGTGAAATTACAACTTTTAAAGTGATTATCATGGTGTTGTTTTTTGGATAGCAACTTTTGGAGATCCAGTGTGCTTTCCATCTTAGCTTGGATCTTGAAAATCATTTTATACAAGTCATGCTCAACAACCACAGTTTGTGAGGTGCAATACCATTTAGCCATTTTAATTGTTTGTTGATTGGTGCAGGCCATAATGGATCATTTGTATTTTTTTGCAATTTTTTTAGATCTTGTTCATTCTCTTGCCATGTGTATGTTAGCCAAGGCCTTCATCCTTAATTAGGCCTATTGTGCTTTGTTTAAAATCTTTGAATCTCTTTGTCCTAATGAGATTGGATTGGCTTTAGACCACTTTTGCAAAAGAGTTATTTTTGTGGTGGTGCTTCTTATAACTTGGCTACCTTTTTGGGTTGTTAATTATTATTTGTAGGGAATTGTCAACAAATCAAAACTTTTTTAGGAGGAAGTTCATAGGTTTCCTTTTTTTCTATTTGATTTGTATGTACCTATACAATTATCTTGTTGATGCCATACTTCTCATGTCTTCTAACTTTTGTTGTTTTGTAATGCAATTGAACATGTGATCATCCCTAAGCTCGTGTTGACATAGTTATTGAAACCTTACTTTTTTATCTTCATTCTCGTGTTGACATAGTTATTGAAACCTTAAATTTTGGAGATGCAGTGTGCTTTCCATCTTGGCTTGGATCTTGAAAAATCATTTTGTACAAGTCATGCTCAACAACCACAATTTGTGAGGTGCAATACCTTTTAGCCATTTTAATTATTTGTTGATTGTTGTAGGCCATAATGGATCATTTGTATTTTTTTGCAATTTTTTTAGATCTTGTTCATTGTCTTGCCATGTGTATGTTAGCCAAGGCCTTCATCCTTAATTAGGCCTATTGTGCTTTGTTTAAAATCTTTGAATCTCTTTGTCCTAATGAGATTGGATTGGCTTTAGACCACTTTTGCAAAAGAGTTATTTTTGTGGTGGTGCTTCTTATAACTTGGCTACCTTTTTGGGTTGTTAATTATTATTTGTAGGGAATTGTCAACAAATCAAAACTTTTTTAGGAGGAAGTTCATAGGTTTCCTTTTTTTCTATTTGATTTGTATGTACCTATACAATTATCTTGTTGATGCCATACTTCTCATGTCTTCTAACTTTTGTTGTTTTGTAATGCAATTGAACATGTGATCATCCCTAAGCTCGTGTTGACATAGTTATTGAAACCTCACTTTTTTATCTTCATTCTCGTGTTGACATAGTTATTGAAACCTTAAATTTTGGAGATGCAGTGTGCTTTCCATCTTGGCTTGGATCTTGAAAAATCATTTTGTACAAGTCATGCTCAACAACCACAATTTGTGAGGTGCAATACCTTTTAGCCATTTTAATTATTTGTTGATTGGTGTAGGCCATAATGGATCATTTGTATTTTTTTGCAATTTTTTTAGATCTTGTTCATTTTCATGCCTTGTGTATGTTAGCCAAGACCTTCATCCTTAATTAGGCATATTGTGCTTTGTTTAAAATCTTTGAATCTCTTTGTGCTAATGGGATTGGATTGGCTTTAGACCACTTTTGCACAAGAGTTATTTTTGTGGTGGTGCTTCTTATAACTTGGCTACCTCTTTGTGTTCTTAATTATTATTTGTAGGGAATTGTCAACTAATCAAATTTCCGAACCTTGACATGGTGAGGTATTGATAACAGATAATAATGCAGGCCCCATAAGTTAAGTAATTGGAAAAGTATAATTTAAATCACTTAATAAGGATCCTTTGGAGGGAAGTTTGGTTTTGAAAACCACAATAATCATAGGACTAATGACCTATGTTTAAGTTGTAATTAAAAAGGTCGCAATAATACCGTTGTTTGGGTTATTCTGTCTACCATTTGGGGTACACTTTTGACCCTAATCATTTTGTCAACGATGTAGTTTGGCTTTGCCTAGCTTGGTAGTGTCCCCAGCAAGCCAAGCCCATGCTTTTGATACATTATAATAGGATAACAATGTAGGATTTTGATCCTTTTATGATGTCATTTGAGATTGAATTAAACATTAAGTGGGACAACCCTAGGTGCACATATCTCATTGCCACAGTTAAAATTCTTTGATTTATGAAAAAGTCATAAAAAAAGAAATTTCCAATGTTGTTCTAACTAATGAAGAATGAGAGTTAGGGGCATGAAGATGATCAGATACCACCATAGTCTTTACAATAAATGATAATAAATAGAGATTGGTAGATGTCACTATTTAGACTCCATTAAAATTTTATGTGAAATCAAAGTCATTAGGTTTCTTTGTAATGCCATAGCCAAAGTCTACACCATACTCTCTCCATGAAAGTTCATTTATAAAAACATTAAAAACATAAAGTTGAAGTGATTTAGGAGAGGAATTAGTAGGTCTCAAATAAAATCATATAAGAATACATGATGAGAAATCTAGTCTTTAGAATTATTGCCTTCACACTTTTTGGGGGACAAGAACTATTATAGGAACTATTATTTGTTGTTGTCAAAAGTAATTGATTAACTATAGTAATGACTATAATTCAATTTGATGAAATCTTTGTTCCTTGGACATTAAAAAGTAGAGCTTTCAAAATTTCCACTACTTTTAGACTAGCAACAATGTCCATGGTAGTAGCTAGATATGAAACTAAAGTTTTTCTAACAATAGTAATAGATCTACCTATGTCATCTCATCTACCAAAACCAAATCTAGCGTTTATGTCATGATGCATAACTGTATCACATTTAAATTTAATCGAACCTATTGGAGCAGTGTAATAAGAGATAATAAACAATTGGTCAAGACCACCAGAGCTCTCATTGGAAATGATCAAAGAGTTTTAGTAAGTAGCAACTATAATGTGATTTCTCCTTTGATGTGTAAGAAGATGTTTACTTAAGGTTGCACCAACTCTTTCCAAACCCACACGACCTCTTCCCTTCATGGACATATATATGTCACTGTACGTAGTCTCTAGCTCCAACACCATGTACTCACCCAATGTGAAGCACAGAACATTCGTTTGGTTTGAATTAACTTAAGGAGAATGCAAAATCTAAAATACCAAATCAGATATGAAATGACTTCTAAATCTTTTTCTGATCCCACACCCTGTGCTTTTTGACTAACTCTACTACAAATATAAAATGCTCCATAACCATATTAAAATAGGTTTTTTAGTGGCAATAGGAGGATGCCAAGCAAACTAACAAAAAAATTACTTGCAACAATTCACCATATTGTTTGTGTTATAGCGGGCTCCACATTGAGTGACATACATCTATGAGATGCATTACAAGGAATATGGAAAGAATTATTATCATAATGCATTTTGATCTAAAGAACTAAGCTCATAACTTATCTTCTTGAGTAATACTACACCTACCATGTTTTTGCAATCAGCCTTGATTATTAGGTAAAAAAATTACAAACTCTAAGTCTAACACATTCCTTAAGAGCTATATTTCTCAATAGGCATAGTCTATTGTACAACTATCATTTGTGTTAAACCCCATGGCCTAAAAGATAATTTGATGATAACAAAACAGTATATTCTAATTGCTTGCTTGAGTATTTGTTACAGTGACATGAAGCTTAAATGACTTGAAGGAGGTTACCAACAACTTTGATCGTGATGAGCAGCCCCTGGTACTCCAGATGGTGTGGCAACCATTATGGAGGTGTATAAGTTTTTTTTAGGACACAATGTAAAACTTACAACTTTGTTTGTGTGGCACATTATAAATGTATTTTTCAAGTTTTAATTGCCTAAGGGTTGTACCATACGATTTTATATATCGTATTAGTGCAACTCTACGTATGAGGCTTAAATTTAAGAAGGTGTTGTGATTAAACAAGTCCTTGACTTGTATAATCAACATTTTACACCATATTTATTTTGGGTTAAATAAAAATATAATTTATTAAAGTATTTTTCTTTTTTCGGCGCAACGGCGTTTTCGGCGCAACGGCGTTTCCAGCGCAACGGCGTTTCCGGTTATTAAAGTATTTTTCTTTTCGGCGCAACGGCGTTTCTGGTGCAACGGCGTTTTATTTTTACTGTTTTCCCGGCGCAACTGCGTTTGCTTTCGGCGTTCCTTTCCTGCATTTCCGGCGCAAGGACTCCATGTTTTCTGCTCTTTGCTCGATCTCCTTCTATAAGAAGGATTGAATTCGAGGGATTTAACACAAAAAAAAAGGAACTAAAAAATTCCCTGCAAAGACGGACGAAAAAGATTTACTGTTCATCGTCTTCCTCAGCCTTCTCGGATCGAAACGAAACGCGTTCCTTTCGCTTGAAATTTGCACGGTTTTTCATTCCTTTCCGTTTCAATTAACTTTTCGAAATCCAATTTACCTGTTTCGAATTCTTTTGAAGTCGAATTTTAGACCTAATTTCTCCAAAACCCTCTTCCGCACGAAAACAGAACAGCGCCTTTCTCAAACGCAATTTGGGCTTTGCCTAGTTTGGAAAGCGCGGTCAGAAGTGCGTTTGGGTTATTTTAATTTCGAAGGAAGTTTTTTTTTTATGTGCCACCTTGTTTCACAAGTTGTAAGGTCTGTGGAATTTTAATTTTGTTTAAGAAAATTTTGTTTGCCTTTTGACGACGATGGTGTATTGTGGTCTTGGTTTGAAAACCAAGCTGATTGTATTTGTGTGTGACCAATCTTGTGATTGGGTGCTGTGAGGGTTTTTGGCCTACCCGCCGGTTTGGGCAAAAGGCATTGGATTGGTAGTGAAGCCCGGCTAGGTTAGCTAGGGGTGGAAGTAGGCAAAGGTTTTGCCGAACCACTTGAAATCGTGTGCCTTGCTATTTTATTTCTTAAGTTCACAAATTCAAGCTTAAATTTACTCTGTTACGTTTTATTTTTGTGAACGATTCAATTCACCCCCCCCTCTTGTAACCGGCATTTTCCAACAATTGGTATCAGAGCCATTTAAAGTCTAAAGGAGAAATCTGAAAGACAAGATCATGGCTCAAAATTTTATTGATGCCGGTGCCAAACTTGGGGAAGGTGCTTCTTCCAACCGGCCACCCCTTTTCTGTGGCGAATATTATTTATATTGGAAGAATCGGATGGGAGCACATTTTCAATCTGTTGATATTGACCTTTGGGAAATTGTTCGTCGTCCTTTTACTTTTCCTACAAAAGTCATTAACAATGTTTCGATTAGGAAAGAAATTTCTGAGTTAACCCCTGAGGAGAAACAACGAGTCCAACTCAATGCACGCGCTGTAAACATTCTTCACTGTGGACTCGATGCACGCGAGTTCAACAGGATTATGAACCTTGATACAGCGCATGAGATATGGACCAAGCTTGAAGTAACCTATGAAGGGACTTCTCTAGTTAAAGAAAACAAAATTAACATGCTTGTACATGATTATGAATTGTTTCGAATGTCTCCAAATGAATCTATTAAAAATATGTTTACGAGATTTACTAACATTACTAATGGTTTAGTTAGTCTTGGAAAAGTTTTGTCCAATGATGAACAGGTACGGAAGATTTTAAAAGTACTACCAAGGGAGTTTGATCCACTGGTGACAGCTATTAAAGCATCCAAGGATTTGTCTACATTGTCCTAGGATGATTTGCTTGGTGAACTAATGACCAATGAGATGGAAATGGAGAGAAGGAAATCTGAAGAAGATGCTGTGGAGAAAGCTAAAGGGAAAAAGAAGGAGGAGTCAATTGCATTAAAAATTAATGATGAATCTGCTACAGAAGAATCAGGTGAGGATGATGTTGACATGGTTGTTAAAGGACTAACTCGTCTGTTGAGAAATCAAAATGCGGGAAAAGGAAGAAGAAATGATTGGAGAACCAAAAGGAGGAATAAGGGTGAACCCATTTGTCATGAATGTGGAAAAGTTGGCCATATTAGAGTCTATTGCCCCTCTTTGCAACAGAAAGGAGAAAAGTCAAGGATTGACAAAAAGATGAAGAAGAAGGTTTTGAAGGTGGGTTGGAGTGATTCTGAAGAATCTACTTCAAGTGATGATGACAAGAATGAAGGACTTATCTGCCTTATGGCTAATCAAGAAGATCAACTTGAAGAAGAAGAAGCTTCTTCATCACAATCTGAGGTATGTTCACTTTCATATTCAGAATTACAAGATAAATTGCTTTATGTTTGCAACAAGTATGAAAAATTGCTTAAGAAGTACAAAAATATGAAGAATGAATATGAAAACTATGTAGGTTTGTGTGAATATCTCAATGAAAAAATTACATTTCATTTACATGACCTACAAACTAAGGAGGATGAGCATGTTAAATTAATATCTTCACATGCTAGTTTAGTTAAAGAATTTTCAGATTTTAAAGACTTGCATATGAAGTGCACATCCCATGCTTTGTATAGTAATACACATGATTATAGAAATGCTTCTAGAAATGCACATAATTCAAATTCTTATGAGCAATTTTATACTTGTCATTACTGCATGAAACCCGGACATATTTCTAAATTTTGTAAAATTCGAACAAATATTTCTTCTAGAAATAGTAGTTATATGTGGGTGAGAAAGGGGAGCTGTCCTACCTATCCTACTCATAACATTAGAAAACCCGAACCTAAACAAGTTTTGGTTCAAATTTCTAATCCTTGATTCTATTAATTCCAGGCATGCCTTCTTAATGGGACCTTGGAGGGCATGTGGTATTTAGATAGTGGATGCTCAAGACATATGACCGGTAATCCTAGTTTTTTCACATATCTTAAAGAATTTGATGGAGGAGATGTTACCTTAGGAGATAATACTAAAAAGAAGGTCATCAGAATAGGTACCATCGAAACCTTTTCTATTTCTATTTCTAAGGTATTTTTAGTTGATGGTTTAAAATACAACTTTTTAAGTATTAGTCAACTATGTGATTCTGGCTTTGATGTGTCTTTTTAATTCTAGCTATTGCATAATTGGTAGAGATCATAAACCTTTAGTAATGGCATCTAGGAGAAACAACACATATCTATTAGATCTTAAGACTATAGAAGGAAGTGGAATCAAATGTCTCACCTCATGTACCAATGATGGGAATCTTTGGCATAGGAGGTTATGTCATGCTAGCTCTTCCACCATTAGGAAACTATTTAAGTATAACTTAGTTAGAGGACTACCAAACTTTCAAATAGAAGAAAATCACACTTGTGGACCGTGCAAATTAGGAAAACAAACCAGAGTTTCTTTTAAAGCAAAGAAAGATGTCACAACTACAAAACCATTAGAGATTTTGCATTTGGACTTATTTGGTCCCATAGAACCCGAGAGCTTAGGACATAGAAAATATGGTTTTGTAATAGTAGATGATTATTCAAGTTATACATGGGTGATATTTCTTAGAAAGAAAAGTGAGGCATGTCACAATTTTGTAACTTTGGTTACTCGGTTAGAAAGGGAACTTGGTATAGGTTTGATAGCCATTAAAAGTGACCAAGGTGGAGAGTTTAAGAATGAAAATTTCACCAATTTTTGTGAAACTCATGGTGTATCACATACATTTTCATCTTCTAGAACACCACAACAAAATGGGGTAGTAGAGAGGAAGAATAGAAGCTTAGTTGAATTAGCAAGATCCATGCTGAGTGGATATGGTGTTGCTAAGTTCTTTTGGGCCGAAGCTGTTAGTACAGCTTGCTATGTATTAAATAGGATTTTAGCCAGGCCTTTAATTAATTTGACCCCTTATGAATTGATTTTTAGACGGAAACCAAAAGTAGCACACTTACGTGTCTTTGGATGCAAGTGTTACATCTTGAATAATGGTAAGAGAGAATTGAGTAAATTTGATCCTAGATCGGATGAGGGGATCTTTTTGGGATATTCTTCTACTAGTAGATCATATAGAGTGTATAATAAAGTTACACACTTAGTGGAAGAATCAATTCATGTGACCTTTGATGAAGAACCACTTAAGCCAAAAACTAGTGATCATCTTGATGATGACTTAGAAGTTCTAGGAAGATTAAATCTTGATGGAAATACGAATATAGAAAAAATTGAAAGTGAAAATCCACATCTTGGTGGAAATACGAATATAGAAAAAATTGAAAGTGAAAATCCATCAAGTTCCAATACCTTTAAGTATAAGAAGAGTCATCCAGTTGAGCAAATTATTGGAGATATGAAGGATAATGTTAGAACAAGGGGAAGTTTCAACCACTCCGCATTTGTTTCCACCCTTGAACCTAATACAATAGATGAGGCAATGAATGATGAGTTTTGGTTGATTGCCATGAATGAGGAACTAAATCAATTTGAAAGAAATCAAGTATGGGAATTGACCCCTAGACCTAGTGATCAATCAGTTATAGGAACTAAGTGGGTTTTCAAGAACAAGCTAGATGAGAATGGCAATGTGATTAGAAATAAAGCTAGATTAGTAGCCAAAGGATACTCACAAGTTGAAGGGATAGATGTAGATGAAACATATGCTCCCGTAGCCAGACTTGAAGCCATTAGGATTCTTTTGGCTTATACCTGTCATAAGAATTTCAAGTTATATCAAATGGATGTTAAGAGTGCTTTCTTGAATGGGTTTATTAATGAGGAGGTTTATGTAGAGCAACCTCCTGGCTTTGAGTGTTTTGAAAAGCCCGATTATGTTTTCAAATTAAAGAAGGCTTTGTATGGTTTAAAACAAGCTCCTAGAGCATGGTATGATAGGCTATGTACATTTCTGACATCAAATGGTTTTAGAAGAGGCAAAATAGATAGTACTTTATTTTTCAAAAATTTTGAAGATGATCAATTAGTATGTCAAATTTATGTTGATGATATAGTTTTTGGTGCAACAAATGAAGATCTTTGTATGGAGTTTTCAAAAATGATGAAAAATGAATTTGAAATGAGTTTGATGGGAGAGTTAACTTTTTTCTTAGGATTACAAATTAAGCAAGAAAGTCAAGGTATCTTTATTTCTCAAACTAAGTATACTTTAGAATTACTCAAAAAGTTTGGGTTAGATAAATGTAAATCTAGAGTAACCCCCATGGCCACATCAATTTCATTAGACAAGGATGAGAAGGGGAAGGAAGTTGATTAAAAGCTGTATAGAGGCATGATAGGTTCCCTTCTTTATTTGACAACTAGTAGACCTGATATTATGTTTAGTGTTTGCTTGTGTGCTAGGTTTCAATCATGTCCTAAAGAATCACACTTGCAAGCTGTGAGGCACATTTTTAGATATCTTCTTGGAACATCTACTTTAGGACTATGGTTCCCCAAAAATGAAGAAAGCCTCAATTTAATTGCCTACTCAGATGCAGACTTTGCTGGAAGTAAAACTGATAGAAAAAGTACTTCAGGAATGTGTCAATTTTTGGGAAATTCACTGATTTCTTGGGCAAGTAGAAAACAAAACTGTGTTGCCCTTTCAACGACCGAGTCTGAATACATAGCGGCAGGGAGTTGTGTAGCCCAAGTACTTTGGATTAGGCAACAACTACTTGACTATGGTATTCATCTTAGTGAAATTCCTATATTGTGTGATAATGCTAGTGCTATATGTCTTACCAAAAATACCGTTCATCATTCTCGCACTAAGCACATTGATCTTAGATTTCATTTCATTAGAGAGCAAGTACAAAATAAGCTTATCACACTTAATTTTGTTCCCTCTCAAGATCAATTCACAGATATCTTCACTAAACCATTGCCCACAGAACTCTTTATAAGACTTAGATTGTCCCTTGGAATCCTCAACCCTTTTGAGTGATACCAAAAAGGGGGAGAGAAAAGTGATTAGATTCAGGGGGAGTGATTGTTTACAATAATTGTTACCGTTTACTTTTATAATAAATTTGTGGGTTTTCTTATCATCAAAAGGGGGAGATTGTTAAACCCCATGGCCTAAAAGATAATTTGATGATAACAAAACAGTATATTCTAATTGCTTGCTTGAGTATTTGTTACAGTGACATGAAGATTAAATGACTTGAAGGAGGTTACCAACAACTTTGATCGTGATGAGCAGCCCCTGGTACTCCAGATGGTGTGGCAACCATTATGGAGGTGTATAAGTTTTTTTTAGGACACAATGTAAAACTTACAACTTTGTTTGTGTGGCACATTATAAATGTATTTTTCAAGTTTTAATTGCCTAAGGGTTGTACCATACGATTTTATATATCTTATTAGTGCAACTCTACGTATGAGGCTTAAGTTTAAGAAGGTGTTGTGATTAAACAAGTCCTTGACTTGTATAATCAACATTTTACACCATATTTATTTTGGGTTAAATAAAAATATAATTTATTAAAGTATTTTTCTTTTTTCGGCGCAACGACGTTTTCGGCGCAACGGCGTTTCCGGCGCAACGGCGTTTCCGGTTATTAAAGTATTTTTCTTTTCGGCGCAACGGCGTTTTATTTTTACTGTTTTCCCGGCGCAACTGCGTTTGCTTTCGGCGTTCCTTTCCTGCTTTTCCGGCGCAAGGACTCCATGTTTTCTGCTCTTTGCTCGATCTCCTTCTATAAGAAGGATTGAATTCGAGGGATTTAACACAAAAAAAAAGGAACTAAAAAATTCCCTGCAAAGACGGACGAAAAAGATTTACTGTTCATCGTCTTCCTCAGCCTTCTCGGATCGAAACGAAACGCGTTCCTTTCGCTTCAAATTTGCGCGGTTTTTCATTCCTTTCCGTTTCAATTAACTTTTCGAAATCCAATTTACCTGTTTCGAATTCTTTTGAAGTCGAATTTTAGACCTAATTTCTCCAAAACCCTCTTCCGCACGAAAACAGAACAGCGCCTTTCGCAAACGCAATTTGGGCTTTGCCCAGTTTGGAAAGCGCGGTCAGAAGTGCGTTTGGGTTATTTTAATTTTGAAGGAAGTTTTTTTTTTATGTGCCACCTTGTTTCACAAGTTGTAAGGTCTGTGGAATTTTAATTTTGTTTAAGAAAATTTTGTTTGCCTTTTGACGACGATGGTGTATTGTGGTCTTGGTTTGAAAACCAAGCTGATTGTATTTGTGTGTGACCAATCTTGTGATTGGGTGCTGTGAGGGTTTTTGGCCTACCCGCCGGTTTGGGCAAAAGGCATTGGATTGGTAGTGAAGCCCGGCTAGGTTAGCTGGGGGTGGACATAGGCAAAGGTTTTGCCGAACCACTTGAAATCGTGTGCCTTGCTATTTTATTTCTTAAGTTCACAAATTCAAGCTTAAATTTACTCTGTTACGTTTTATTTTTGTGAACAATTCAATTCACCCCCCCCCCCTCTTGTAACCGGCATTTTCCAACAATTTGAACAACTCCACAAATAATGACACAATAATATGTTTTATTCTACAATAGTGCAGCTTGGAACTATGTTATAGACTAAGCAATAAGAAAGAATAAAAGTTAAAATCGAGTTCATAATGACACAGTGGATCACCATTTATAATGATTTGATCATTCAACTAGCCACAAAATTTTCTACTTGATTAATAAAGAATTTCAATTCTTTTCTCTAAAGTTTTGCTACTATAATTTGTTTCTTAGATATTTTTACTAAGCATAAGGAAATTTCAAGAAAGAATTTTTCAACACTTATAATTCATCCCTTTGCTAAATAACACACTTAATTTGTTTAGATTCATGACCTCATCAAGTGATGCCCTTATTGCTCTATAATATCCTAAATATTCTTGATTATACCACAAGTTGATGCTTCATAAATCATGATGTCATCATCATATAAAAGGTGTGTAATCATTAAGGAAGAAGGGAAATTCCTAAACTCAATCGAGACAACATGACCAAACTAATGTTAATAAGCCATAAGAGATACTTAGACACTGTAGTAAAGTGGTACGTAGTGACAGGATATCCCTATCAAAGACCCTTAGTTACTTCAGTGAATGATAGATAGAAAACATTAGACATAATCCTAAATCTTATCGTAGTGACATAAGTCTTAATCCAACCACAGCAAAAGTGTAAGGAACGACCAATGTTTAAGCATATCCAGCACAAACTTCTAATTTTCCTTATCAGAAGCAAGATCCTTACCTAATTTTTAATTTTCTTATCAATGCTTAAGAATATCCCAATATAAAAACCCTTGTTACTTGCATTAATGATAGTTAAAAATCATTAAAAATAACCCAAAATGTTTGTGCAATGATATAAGCCTTAATAAAACCAGAACAATGTGTAAGGAACTAACAATGTTTAAGTATATCCAATACAAATTTCTATGTTTCCCTATCATATGCCTAATCCATATCCAATTTTATTGCCATCAAACCTTCTTTGAAAGAAGACAGGTGTAAATAGGTCTTGTTTTCTCATTCAAAAAATATTATGAAATATAGCACGACATAACACAAAAGCAATTTGCTCCCTAAAAAGATATCTAGAAGCATTACCCTATGTCTACCAAAAACAATTATGATCACCACTTTGTTAATCATATTACAAATACTAATGGGGCTAAACTTCTTTTTCTTTGATTCTCCTTAATCTTTAAGGATAAATATGGCTAGTGTGTCCTTTCAATAATTTGATATAGAGCTATCTTTAAATATTTATTTCACTACTATAATAATCTTCATCTACATGATCTTCTAATAACCATGTAAAAATTAAACTGAAAAGCCATCCAAAAGATGGGATTTATTTCTTTTATTGGACATCAATATAGACATGATCATATCATCACTTATTAGAGTCACAAGTGTAGTCATCATTAGTAATTATGAAGAGCTCAAATGGTACAGAAGGCACATATTAGACATGGATAAACCACGTCTTACTAAAAAGGTACAAAATAATCACTTTAATATTAGTTTAGGAGTCCATCGATTGACTAATATCATTTTTAGGTTGTTGGATGTAGTTGCTACTAGAGGTAAAGGTAGCCATTCCGACAAGAACCTTATTTAATTCCCAAGGAAGGATTAATTAAGCTCGATATGCTGCCTCCACCATGCTTCTTCTAATGCCATGACAATGAGATATAAAAAAAATAAGCTAGCCAAAGGATCATGTTCCAACTCAGTTTTGCAACTCATAGATTCCATATGTTTAAGGTTCTAGATTTCTTATTCTAATTGCTAAGATTTGTATAGTTGTTGGAAAGTTCTACTACACTCCATTTCTTTATTGTAGACATAGCTTTGTTAAATTTTGTGGGCAAAATATTCATTGGGATTACATTAATAGTACATTTTAAAGCTCTATTAAATACATTGATTTATTAGGGAAAAGATAAGAGAATATACACAAGTTGGATTCTCCTTTTACTTTTTCCCAAGAATTATTGTCAAAACTATAATAGTAATGGTTTGTGGACTAAGTGATGTATGGGAGAAGCATAAAAGTGGTGACCAGGATGGCTTGCATACCATCAATAATCATAACAACTCTATATAATACTTCATAGATACAGGCATTCACCTCTTTCTTAATACATTGAGTTAAGTAATTTTAAATGAAACACAAGCCAGTCAGATCCATATCATGAATAAAGCTAGAGAGTT
Source organism: Vanilla planifolia (assembly GCA_023846275.1). NCBI lineage: Eukaryota > Viridiplantae > Streptophyta > Magnoliopsida > Asparagales > Orchidaceae > Vanilla > Vanilla planifolia. The sequence continues at coordinate 1,076,620 of JAIUJO010000063.1, read as the reverse complement.
AAAACTAATCCTGGCCATTAGTAAATTTTTTGTTACTTTTTTTCTTGCTATCCATGTAAGGCATTAAAGTGCCCTACATCAAATAATGGTCTACCAAACATAGCACTATATCTAATTTGGTCCCATGCTAATCACCAATTTATATAGTATTTTGATACATACTCTGCACAAGACCTCCAAATGTCAGTATTATAACATCTCACAAAGATAGTAACCATCTATAAGGAGTGATACAAAATCTCAAGCATGCAAAATTGTACCATAGTGCTACAATGCCTCTAGATAGCCTGCTCCAATGTTAAAAATTGTTATCGAGGGCTTTGCAAAAACTTTATCCTTCTTGTCATAACTAAAAGTCTCCACATGTGTTTCTAAGAGATAAATCATGAAGCCTGCATTCGTCCTTACCAAATACTATATGTAGCCATGAGATTTAGCTACTTTAATCCCATAGATATCCACAAAAAATATGATCATAATTTATTAACAAAAACACCATTACCACTAGACGTAATGGTTTCATTTGTTACATAGTATCCTTGTAAAAACTATTTCTTATGGGCAATACAATTCCATAATAGCATGTAGTGCTAAGATAATTAATGAAATTGATCATTCAACTTTGATAAAGGAAGCATTCTCAGGCTAACTTCTTAAAATTGATTGTTAATCAAATTTTAGTGCAACATTATATGTGGACCTCTTTTGTCAAAAAAAAAATTAATGAATGACCTACCTCACCATAACATTAATGAACTAATACATTGAAAACTAGGTGATGCAACAACCACCAATAGCCAAGGAGTGTCAAATTTACCCTTTTTAGGAATGTGGCTTTAACGTTTGAGGTTTTCTCCTACCATATATACTTGGTATTTATAGTTTCTCTTATCTATGTATCTTATTGCATAGTAGCTCAAATACTCACTTGGAGCAAAGTTTCAATTACAACACTAAGCCATGTAATAGCATAAAAGGATATTATTTAGTTCATATCTTATGTAATAATATGTCCAATGGAGCAAAAGAGAGTTGCCAACATGACAATTATAATAAATCTTTGACTCACTCCACCACTAGACACAACCACTCATACATAGATTTCCATAATGCCTATCGGTCACCCGTTACATTAAGTACAAATAAAATAATAGTTTAATGCACATAGTCATTAACAAGCTTATGAGTCCCTCATTTCTAGAAACTACTTGATTTGAAGCCCACACATCTTTGCTAAAATTATTTTTAGTACTCCAATATTGCAATTCAAAGTGGCAAAATAATATAATAATTATCCAAGGTCCCCATTAATAAATCGCCTTCCAGAACTTCCAAGTTGCACCTATTATGGCAAACTAATACAAAAGAATGCCTTTCTACAAATAAGGACAAATTAGGTGGTGTGGCTCATGCAAACCAAATGTTTTCTTAACTTCTAACCACTAACCATTTATTTATTTCATAAGTAGATGTTGCATTGTACAATGCATAATAATTCTTCCAATGACCTTTTTTCCTATGCTTCCAAGGTATGCTAGTATTGTCGGAATACTAGAATTATTTGTAGTGATATAAGTAATAACAACATCTGATGAAAATTAACCTTTTCTTGATAATTATTTTGCCAACCATGAGATACACAATACTTAAAATTTCTAAATCCATCTACCATTGATTACAACCCAAAGAATTGCACTTCCTAATCATAGAGGCAGCTAAAATCAATCCAATCCTGATCATTATCTAGTAAAATAAGCCAAATATAAGATATTCAATACACCCTGAATTTGTGACATGTAAACTCTAGGCAATTTGCACTAATTCAAAAGTGAAAATAACATCTTTATCATTACTTGTTGTACACAGTAACCTTTTTTAAATTCAAGGTAAAACCATTGAGCAATCCCAAATATTCCTTCCATGTGATCCCAACAAAGTCTTAGCCAAATGACCACCTTCTAAATTTTTTGCAAAAATTGAACCATTGCTCAATGCTCTACCCAAGCTTATATTAAGATTTCTGGCAACTACTACTTTTTTTCAATTTTTGAAATTAACCATAAGCTACCCCTCCTTTTTCCTTTTTTGACTTCATTGTCTTAACAAAATTCATTCCACATGCCTTTGCACTTTTCTCATACACAAGACGAAACTGAAGTCTTTTGGGGTCCATGAAAAAGTATTACTAATGCCAACATAAACCTCTCCTTAACAAGGTTCATACATAAAATTAATAAAAAGACAAAGTTGAATTTTTTTGGGGAGGGGCATTCCCAAGTCCCAAAAAAAATCAAATAAGTGTGCATGATGAGTTACCCAGTCTGTAACACCATTTCCTTGGTGTTTTACGAATAATAATTTGAAGAACTTCATACCACATGTAATAATCCTACGATAGGAACCATTATTTATTGTGGACAAAAGTAACGTTCATTATAATAATGGTTGTAGTACAATCTAAATCATTCACTACTGCTTGAACATTAAGATGTAATGTTACGAAAAGTTCCATTGCTTCAAGAATAGCAATGGCCTCCATGGCTATAGTTGAGCCTAAACAAAAATTGTTTGACAATAGTAATATGTATACCTACATCATCTCACATAATAACAGCAACTTTAACATTAATATTATCACTCATAGTTGCATCATAATTGAATTTAATCAAAACCATTGGATGGGGAATCCAATAAGAGGCCAACCCATCAAGGCTACTAGAATTGCAACTAGATAATATTAAAGAGTTGAAGCAAGCAGTAGCAACAATTCAAATGCTCCATTAAAAATGCATCAGAATTGAGTGCCTTATCCATATGTGGTTGTTGAATCTTGTCAAGCAAAGGATGGAGCAATGAGAGAGAGGCAAATTTAACTATTTGAAAAGTTGTGGCATTAATATTCATTATTATCTAATGAAGAAGATCAAACATTGAAGTGAAAACCCTGCATTTGAATCCTACAAGGTGCAAAGCAATCTTTTAAAAAGCTACGTGACTAGAATTGTTTCACAATATCACACTCCAAAAGGATATTTTATCAAAAATAAAAATAGGTCTACCCCTATAATTCTGACGAATAGTTATAATTCGAACACTGTGACCTTCTTACATGGCTACATCATAATTGAAATTAACCCATCTGATTGGGGGAGGAGTCTAATAAAAGGAAATAGGCAATTAAGGATGTTAGAGCTCCCCCGCTAAACAAGATAAGAGAGTTGATTTAAACAACATCGATAAATTCAATATTTCTTTTTGTAGTGTAGCTGAGTTAAGAGCCTTTTTTGTATATGCTTGTAGATTTTTGTTAAGTCAAAGATTAAATGATACAAAAGTGTTTAAATCGATTGTATGAGACGTAATGCCACCCACACATTGATAGGCTTCTAGTTTTGACGCTCAAGTAATGATGTAATGTCCCAGTAGTTTAGAACATTTAGCATGAAATTCTCATTTGTGAAGCTGCTTGACTATAATTCTTTTGCATTATGGTTCTCCTACAAACACTATTTCACACATTCAATTAGATTAGAACCTTATGGAAATAGCTTCAGCAACTCAATCCCTCTTGCATGAAGCCAAGAGTGAGATAGAAATAGATTTAACAAAAACTTTCACAAGTGTGTGCTAACCCAAGGTTGCACCTACACTTTCCAAACCCATGCAACCTCCTTTCTAACAACATTTTGGCATTTATGTGTGCTATTGTAGAAAATCTTTGAGTCAAGCATTATATCCTCACTCAATTTTAAGCACAATAGATCATTTTCATTTTATTGGGACCATAGGGTATATAGAATCTAACGTAGTAGGTTATGTGCAAATAAGTTTAATATCTTATTGTGATCCCATGCATCATGTTACATAGCAAGCTCCATTACAAGTGTTGAATGGTCCATTTCTATGTAAAGATTTGTTGGCTATGAAGAAATAGGAAATATATCAAGGTAATTGTCTAAAGAGAATGATAAAAAATTATCCACACTAATCCTCCAAACCATATTATTTTTTATCAAAGGAGCCACAATACTAAGCAACTTACACATATGAGAAGCACCATGCATTCATATAGAAAGTGTTACTTATCATAATGTTATTTGACAAATTGGACTAAACCTATAAACAATCTTCTTGAGCCATCACCCACCTGTAATGTTTTTTAATCATCCATATCTACTAGGTGGGGAAAATATAGATTCTAAGAACCCCATCTTTCTTAAGAAAAGTAATAATTTTCTAATAGGTGTAACGTATTATGTTCCTAACATTTGAAGAACAATTAAGAATTGATGTTTCAATTTCTTAAATTCTATAATAGTGTCACTCAAATTAAGGAATTGGTAAAGTAATGCATAGGAATAAAAATGAATATTTCGTTAATGTTAATCATGATAATATAACCTAGCACTGGTAATGACCTAATCAGTTATCTCGACACACAATTTCAAAATTGATTAATAATAAAATTATAGCATTTTTCTCTAGTATTTTCTTTACTACAATTGGTATACCATGATATTTCAATTCAGCAACTTGAGGTATATTTAATTTTTAGCAATCATCTTCCTTCACTAGTGATCCTTCCCTTTGCTAAATAATATTTTGAATTTTTTATTATTAAAAACCTAACCTGAGTGTTGCCTATTATGCTCGATAATTTCTCGAAAGATCCTAGATAAAACACAAGCTGTAGATGCATGAATCATGATGTCGTTAGCATATGGAAGATGTGTAATTATTTGAAAGGAAGAGCTAAACTTGTACCTAATCAAGCTAGAATGCTCAAGCTAGTACTAAATAAGTCATGAGAGATACTTAGTAGTAATAAGGTATAACGATAAGAGACATCCGTACCTATGACCATAGCTACTTCAATCCACTATAAATAGACGCCATTAAACATAATAAAAAATCTAGATGAAGTGATACAAGCCTCAATGCACAATCGTTGGGTCTTAACAGGAATATGGTCACAAGGATGAAGCTTAATGGAATTAAAGGAAAAGCCCAAGTAGGAGTGGAGCCTACACCTTAAGTTTACTAAACATGGGCAAGTTTACAAGGTCCAAGCATTCCAAGGATTAATAGACTAAGAACTTTTTCTTTATTTTATAAATATTTGTTCATGGCCATTCATAGTTGGTGATGCAATTTTTTTGGTTAATTCTATTAATAAGTAGAACCTCCTCTTATACAAACCACCAGTCAATCTTACTAATTGAGTAGTCTAAATAAGTGTTAATATCAATATGATGTAAATAATTTCTATTTGTTACTTGATAAGAAGTCCAATGGCTATTATCATTTAGAGGAAGGAGAAGTTATAACATGGTTTTCATAAGTGAATATTTGAAAGTATCGTTGAAAAGAACTGTAAATGACAAAGTGATATGTGCAACCTATTGGGGTGTGATGACTATTTGATGCCACATTCTTTAGTCACATGTAGTCTTTCTTCCACATTAAACCCAATGATATAGGGGATAAACAAAAGCCTATAGGTGTGATCGAGCACCAACAGAGAGAAAACGTTAATCTGGCAATGAGTCTACTGGCCATTGTTAGGTCCAGTAGGGAATGGCAATCAAATAGAAAACAACTGTCTAATATGCATATTTTGACTCTTGCATCAATGAAGAACACAACAAAATTGAATACGTGTTGTGAATTGCGTAGTCCTTTGGACCATAAATTTTTAAACGTAAGTTGCACCCATGGAAGCATGCCAATGATTTGCATGCAAGGGTGTCAAGCGACGTGTCACACATTGTTGATGCTAGGAATCAAAATTTCAAGTCTTCACCCTTATTTGGAGCAACCGATGACACTTCGTACAACAGATTGGCATGTTGAAGCATTGGATGGTTATTGCTTATTGATGTGATAATAAATGGATGCCACTAAGTGTTGTGTCTTTGATCGGTACGAATTGTTTTTTGGATGTGGTAGGAAGATGGTTATTAGAAATACAACTCAAAGCTCCACAAAATAGAAACATGACCTCATGTTAAGTGGAGCTACCCACTAAATTTAGGCATATAAATACCTAGTGAGGTAACCTATAAGGATTGCCATTGTAATGACAAGAAAAACAGGTCTAACCAAGTGTAGAAATTGGGCAACTTGAAGCCCAAATTGTAGTATAGAGTGGCATCCTTTGTGGTGGGTTAGGATGAACTCCCTTTGAAGGGAATACTAGGAAAGGGGAGAGCCTCGTTTGACCCTACAAGTATGGAAGACGCTATCAACAAGTTGGGTTGTTTGGGAATGCAGCCAAAATTTTGTGGTCAATTCTATCCAAGGAAAAATAATTATGAAAGTTTCATAGTAAAAAAGTACCACAGAGGAAATATAAAATGGGCTTTTAAAAGTGAGTGAAGGAGTATTTCAAATTATCTCATGGAAAGTGTACGAGGGCTGCAATACACTTCATCTTGATGTATAATGCCATCAAATTGTTTGTTGCAGTGCTCAAAGATGCGAATGTCTTGATCCATCATAATGGTAAAAGATCAAGTGAACATCGCCCATGGAGAAATCAATGTCATTATTTATCACAATGCTCACCCCGTCAAGGCATTCTATGGTTGTAGTGTGTGCATTGGCAATGGTCAGTAGGTTCTGCATCTGACACGTGTTGAAACACAATCCCAAGAGTTTGACAAGCTTATGAGTTGATGGATGAGCAAGCCTCGAAGGTGCAAGGAAGTTAATTGTTGGGATCCTTGTTATAAGGGTGAGCTGCTAAATGACCCAACTCTTCTCTAAAGATTTGTAGTGAAAACATGCCTATTGAGACTCAATAGATGGTGAATTTTGCCTGAGTGGGATGAAACCAAAGCAATCTATTGTGGATGCTCGTAGAGATTCTCATATACAATTCATTAGTCTTGCTTGGGTGCAAAGGTGAGTGAGTAATGAAGCCATGTAGTACCTTATTCCCATGAATGTTTCCCTTGGGACATCTAAAACCGCAATCGATGTTCTTTTAAGTATACCTAATGATTAGAAGCATCAGAACCACAATGCACTTAACCATTTCTCAAACTTTAAATAAGTAGGAATTCATCCACTTTAAGGAGTTAAGGCATGGATTCTCGGCTCTAAGTTGAGCAATTTTGGTAAGTAGAACTAGCGATGTGGGATGAATTGAAAGTTGGCATACAATGTCCAACTATGCATTAAACAAGAGCTCACAAAGGGAGTTTGTCAATTAAGTTAGAAGGAACATCGTCATGGAAATTGAAATCCCTTAAAGAATGTGTAACAATTAACCTATAGAATTAAATATTTCCTGAAATGGATGGAACTTATTCATGCAAGGCACACTTGGCCATTTGTGTAATGCAATGACTCAATGAGTATGTGGGCACAAAGGTCACCATAAAATATATGACATGAGCCCATGTAGAGCAATTACTAATGCGAATATTTTCGTAGTAGCAAATATTCAAATGAGAACTTTGAAGGATGGAGGGAAAGGTTCCATGTTAATGACACTTACATGTGCGTCAGCAAACCTTAAGAGATGGGTGAAACACGTCGAAGGGTGCCAATTGTCACAACTTTCAAAAGAAAGTCGAGGTAAAATTCTTGAGCCAAGATGTAGCAATCTATGACATCATCAAGTGGTCTGAAGGCATCCATGGGTAACTCCAGTAGTGCCACATTTTCTTTATAAGATCCTATTGACCCTTGATTTAGCATAATCTTAGGTTGGGCCAAGTGATTAAAAACATATAATATGTTAAAAAGTAGTGTCTAATGTACTGCTCATGACCATTGAAAATCTAGATGGCTGAGTGACTTTTACACCCACTTGTGCAAATAACCTTATCGTGTCTAAAAGACATCATCCTCTTGTCAATGTAGTAGTGTGGCCAAGGGAAGTCGACAAAATGGATCCATAATTTTTGGGCAAAGTTGGTTTTAATTGTTTAGGATAGGGGTACAAGTCCAATGTTATTGTTGTTGGTAGACTACTTAAGTTACTCATGTGATGAGAGAGGGTCAATGCATGTTGGCTAAGGAATGAATTAGGGGAGGCCCTTATAGGGGCCTTGCATAGGAATTGAACAATCAGCTTAGAATTGGCATGGACTTCGGGAATCCAATGGCTCAACTAAATTAAAGCATTGCATTGGTTCTTGAGGAAGCACATTCAATCTACTTTCTACGTAATGCACTGAATGTCAAAGTAAAGAGATTCAACCAAGCATAGGTAAATAATGAATGTAGCTAACCCACTATTAAAGCAACTAAATGGATTAATAATATTCCAACTATCCCTTTCCACTGTCCAATGAAACCCTGACCAAGGGATCAGGCCTTACAAACTCAGTATCGAAGGAATACCCTATTGATGTTGACTCAAGTCTTACTATATGGAAGGATTTAAGAGGTGTAAGATATGTTGGAGTCGGTGTACCGAAGAAATTGAAATACCAATACTTTTAATGTTATTTTACTTATTATATGGGATAAAGTTGGCACACAACACTTTTTGGCTCTGTCTTTTCTCAATTTGTCAATTTAGGTAGAAGACGTAATTAGGTAAGGAGTTTGGATGGCGCAGCATAACTATTAAAAGTTAACATTGGTCTCCTAAGTGTAGCTTAGCAAGAAAAGAAATCTTGCGAGGAATGAGAATGAAAAAGCTTATTTGATTCTTATTTCAAATAAAAACTCAATCTATGAAATTGTTACTTATCGATCATTTAGGCTTTCAAAATTTGAGCTAAAGTGCTAGAAAAGTTGCCATAATGATGGTTGGCTTGTAGCAACCAAGTATTCACAATGACAATTGTTTTTCGTCCTTCAATGTCACCTCTTTCTATCATTGTTAATCAAAATTCACTTAGTGTAGGATTGCTCACCCAACAATAAAAACAAAACATGGGTTTCGACCAACATGAGAGATGTTTGATTTGCCCCATTACTAATGTGTAATGATTGTAATTCAAAGAAGTTTGAGATGAACAATTGATTCTCACAATTGGTCATAATGCTTGGTGGAAAAGGTAATAGTAAAAAACCATGATGTGTAGGATTGTGACTGAATACCTCTATGTTAGAGTCCATGCTAAGAAATCATTTGGTTGTTGGCTGATGTTAAAGGAATTTAACACTAAGGGAACACCACAAAGAGCTCACTTAATGTTGTAGAAAATTGGATGGTGTGGGATATGTAAAAAGTGTCATTAAGTAAAAATAGTAGGTAAAATCCTTTACAAATGACTTCAATTTATCACTCAACATTGAAGTGATAGAGTGGCCTTGCAACCATTATCCATTGAGGTCTATCCAAATGTCATAGAACTTTCATCCCGTTAGAGATATAGATGCCACAAAAGTTTCAATAACCACTTGGTCACTTGCTTAACTTTATCAGCATGCTCTACTAGCGCTACTAATTATGACACTTATTGTGATACTTATTGTGATACTTTTGGTGGTACTTGCTATGATACTTATTCTTTTTGTGGTACTTAGTAAGGTATTGTGTGATTCATGTGGTAACCTATGGAGGTTTATAATGGTGTAAGGTTGAAATGCCTCACATTATGCATCATGAAAGTTGGATGGTGCAATGTGAGAATTATAGTGCATTTGGGTTTTTTAAAAAATGCCATGATCCATTATGATCCAGCCTTATGATGTAGTGGATTCATCTGACAAACCAATAAATCTTGCATTGGTTTCAAAAATCTCACTGACTTGCTCACATCCATTATTTTAGCAACACCTATTGTAGTTTTATGTGCATGACAAAAAGTGTCACATTTTGTATCATATTTGTCAGTTTTGATTACTTGGGAATGAATGCAAAGCTACTCAATAAAAGGACTTGACCTCTTCCTAAACTAAATTATCATAATATGCAATTCATAAGGAAATTGCACCATATTGCAAGGGCTAAGGTGAAGTGGAAGTTGAATGGTGCAATATGTTATAATGTTAGTACTCTACAATGATTTGGCTCTGTAATGCATAGCTGTAGTTACATGATTGTAGTGTGCCATGCCCTTGTGTGGTGGTGCTCTGTGTGTGCACATGATTGCAAATTTGTGTGTGCCCGTGGCATTCTGTGAGTAGCTAGTGGGACCCACAAATTGAAACTTTTTTTGGTAATTTTTGTGATGTGGATTATTGGTCCTTAGATAAGGTGCTTCCCTATTGGTAGACTTGCATTTTTACTTAAGGGAATTGTCGTAATATGTATTCTAAAAGGTGGAATGTGTGGCATAATGTGGCCCATGTAGAAGTAAATGTTGGATGGTGCACTATGCACTAAGGTTTGTTTATGTTGGGTTGTACCGTTAGATGCACGTAGTTGTAATTATGAACACAATAGAGCAGTTGGAACACTATAGAACTTTTCTCACACCCCAATGCACTATACGTGAGAATGTGGAAAAAAATCCACTTATGCCTTGTGGCATCCAGTGAAATTCGTGGGAGCGACTTGCAATGTTTAACCCTTTTGGGTACTTTTAGTGCTATGATTTGCTAGCACATGGATTAGCTAATGTTGAGATACTTGTTATTGTACTTGTTTGAAGTGCCTCTCTTTGCTATTGGAATGGGCCATTGTGAAGAGTAGTTTTGCTTGTGTTGTAGTGAAAGTTTAATGGTGTCATGTGTGCTTGACAATGTCCTTGCGGTCTATGCTCCTGCCCTTTGTGGTGCCACATGAGGTGGCATGCCCCTTGCCAATGTGATGGCTTTCTTAATGAATAGAATTTTTCTCCAAAAATGTTTTACACTTTTTGACCATTTTCATAACTTGGGACTGTGAATATGAGAAAGAGGTGCCACTCCAATGGTGTTGTCACTAGGTGTAATACGGATTTGTCTCACCTTTCTTGCTACATTGGGATTTGATTGGTATAGTGTTTGCTCGTGTTGTAGTGAAACTTTAGTGGTAAAAGTTCTGCTTGGCCATATATTCGTTAAGTGTTTTATTGGCTCAACGTGCTGCGGTGCACACTGTCATGCCACACCCATTTTCAAATAGGCAATTTGCTTGTTTCCTATCGTGAAGCTTAGAGAAATTTTTTTTTTGTTACATGAGTAGTGCTCAACATGTTCCATTTTTAAGGAACAATAATGTTCAACAATTTTAATGGTTGTTTGGTTGGTTCAAACTATTATGTAAGATTTGTATTCCTTTGCCCTTTTCTAGAGCTTGCCTCTTCTTATGCCATATGGGTGCTAGCTAAGGCCTTCTTCCAGCACTAGACCATTTTTACTTATGTTTGTATATCTTTGAAGATTTTTGGGGTATTAGGATTGGAATGGTTTGAGATACCATTTGGATAAGAGATGTTTTTTGGGGTGTTTTATCTTTTCACTTGACTACATTTTTACATGTTTAGTAATTATGTGTAGGGCTTTGCCATGAAATCAAACCTTCATAAGTAAGAAATTTGTATGTTTCATAAACTTTTACTAGATGGCTAGGTTCCATTTAATTATTTGGTTAACAACACACTTCTCTTATGTTGGAACTATAGGCATTCCATACTACTATTGAACTTGTGATCATCCCTACTCTTATGTTGGCACGGTCTTGGAAATCACTTGTTTAGATCTTCATTCTCTACCTGGTAGGGTTGTCATCAAAGACTGCATTTGTCAAGAATTTTTGTTTTAGAACTTGGGGGATGGTATCCCAACTTTGGAGCATTTGCTCTTCCTTTATGGGTATCACCAGAAAGAATGAGCATGTCAATTATGACATATGGTGCTACTTAGTGCTTTATCTTTATATTGCTACCTAGTTGAACTTTCTAGTACTTATATGCTTCCCTCAAAGATTAATCCATGCATGTGTAAGTATGAATAATTTCAAACTACGAAACTATGAATAACTCATTAATTTAGTTATAGTTTATTTGATGGTACATGCTACTTGGATATCTATAATAATTCTCTAGCTAATATATGCTTTCAAGCCCAACTTTGAGATTGGATGCATTTGTTAGGTAAATGAGTGATGTGATATTTGTCCTGACTCCTCTATAATCCAAGATAACTTGTCAGATCCCATGGCTTTGACTCTCACAATATAGAATTCAAATTTTTGCTCGATCAACATTTGATAGTAGGATAAGGATAAACCATGGTAGTGATGGGTGATAGGAAATAGGGTTTTATTCTAGAGAGGGAACCTAAGAAAGGCCTATCACAGTCAAGGAAGTCAGCAGGTGCTCAAGTTTGACACTGGGAGTTAGTGACAATAAGTAACAATATAACGCTTTACATGTTTGGTAGTCAGAATGAATACAATTTAAGTATCTTAGTAAGAACCAACTAGAGATCATGTTTGGTGCTAGAAGCCATGACGATTCAGGCTCCAATAACTTAGATTTATGTTCTTTCAATAAAAAAGCTCATAGTTGGACATTGGTTTTGGTCTATTTGTTCACTTTTTGGTGTGCACAACTTGCCCTAATGCTTTTGTTGATTATGTATTTTGGCCTTACCTAGCTAAGTCATTCCCTTAACAACATTACTTTTGGTAATGATATATATATATATAACTCGATAGTTCTTGCCAAAATAACCCCCACAAAGTTTGTTCCATCTTAAATAGACCTTTTTTAGAATTACTATGAAATTCTAAAAAAAATAAACATAAATACTAAAAATTATTATTCTATAATTAATAATATATATATTAAATCATAAATAAAAGAAACTGAAGCAATGTAATATGACTCAATCAAAATGATATAAATTTTAAACTAAAAGGGATTTAGAATTGCATAGTAATATAAAAAAGAAAGGCAAAAGATTTGAACTGATTATATAAATTGTTTCGAAACATGAATTCGAAGATACTAAGTAGATCAAGCATAATATCAATCAAGTATGAATTGAAATATCTCGAATATCCTACAAAAACATTAGAAAATAAAGTAATTAAAATTATTAAAAAAGAATATTGAATTAGATTGAGCAACTTGTGATGAGTCCAATAATGTTTCTTTAATCTCTATTATTTGTCATTTTGAATTTGTGAATTACTTAATGAAATTTGCATAAATTATAATAAATTATTATTTTAATTTAGGAAAATATGTGATAAAAGTAAAATAAGATAAACTATAATATTATAATATAACTAAATCAAAGTGAGTAAATGCCACACAAGTGAGATTTAGAGAAATTAAAAAGTTATAGCCAGATCTAAATAAACAAATAAGAGGAATTGAGTTAGATTGTATGAGAAAGTCGCATTCCATAATATTTATGAGATCGAGTATAAATTTTTTATAATCAAATTATGTATAAAATTTAAAGGCCTCTCAAAGAATTCAACTTCTCTATAATATAAAATTTTTTAAAATGTAAAAGTGAACATTTAATTTATAGAGATCATTGAGATGAGTAAGACAATATTTCTTTCTTCTCCATATGACCTTGTATAGAATTTACAAATATCTTTTGCTATTAAAGAAAATGTAATATCATGTAAATATTTAGAAAATTATACAAAATAAAATATTTAAAAATATTAAAAAAATAAATATTTAAATGTATATTAGTCATTTGAACTAGTCCGATGACCTTTATTTTGTCTTGATCGAATACCATTTGGAATGATGATGAATTACCAAATTAAAGGGATAATAAATTCTTATTTAGCTTTCTAATATATATATATATATATATATTGAAACTTGAAATGGGATAAGTTTATGTAGGCTAACATAACAAAATTAAAATAATCTAAAGGCCATGAAAATGGAGATTTAGAGGAATAAGTAACATAAGAAAATCAAAACAAGAAATTTGAAAAAATGAGATAAACTATATGAGAAAGTTGAATCCTAAGATGCTAAACAGATTAAGTATGACATTCTAAATTGTAAAATTAAGTATGAATCAAAATGTCACATAAAGGGTGCCATTACTCCACATAATAAAATATTTAAGAGTAATAAAAATAGATATTTAGAAGAAACAACTCATCGATGTTTATCTAATGACATTTGTTTAATCTCCATAATATCTCATGTAGAATTACAATGAATTACAAAATAAATATAAAAACATAACAAATTGTTTTGTTAAAAATAAGTAAATATATATTAATGATGAATTATATGAATGAAACAAATTTAATATTTCTAAATCATAATGATGTAAAGGTCACACAAACTAAAAAATAGAGTTTGATAGTAAAATAACAAAATAAAAAAAATTTAGAAAAGAACTTAAATTGTATAAAATTTTTACATTTCATTATAATATATTAAGAAGAGCAAGTGGAACATCATTAATAATCAAATAAGGTGTGAATCAAAATTTTTTGCAAATCAAGCCAACAACTGTAGAAAAGAAAGTCGTTAAAAAAATATTAAAGTAAATATTTTGTTGGATAGAGCTCATTAAGATAAATCCAATTGGTTTTTTTACATTTTGGTGATACCTCTTTTGAAATAATTACAAATTGTTAAATTAAAGAAATGTAATACAACAAAATCCATGTGACGTAAATGTCACAAAAGAGGAGAATTTAAGTTTAATGGCAATTTAACTATCTTGAAAGAAAAAAAAACATTAAGGACAGTAGTTAAATTATAAGAGAAAGTTGAATTCTGAGATATTTAGAAGACAAAGTGCAATTTCCTCCAACATCATATTAGGTATGAATTAAATTATTTTTAAAGTATGCCAAAATCTTAGAAAATAAAAAATTTATGATGTAAGTCTGAATTAGATAAAGATAGCCTACATAACTCTAATGACATTTATTTTATCTTGAATGTAATTCAATTGGAATTTCATCAAATTCCCATGAAAATAATGTGTAAATGAAAAAGTATTCTTTTAACTTATCCCAATCAAAATACTGTAAAAATCTTAGAAAATAAAATATTGAAAAAATTATTATTTAATTAGGTGGAGCTTATCCAAACAAGTGCAATGACATTTGTTTTATAATGATTTTATCTAATTTAGAGTTACTATGAATTACAAATTAAAATATGCATTAATACTTTTTTTACTTTAATATAAAGAACAAATATACTATCTAGAATCAAGATAAGTAGAAATAATTTGATATGAGAAAACTAAGCAATGTAAAGATCACATGAGCTAAGACTTAGAGATTGATGTTGTTGCACCTAAATCAAAGTGAATCATTTTAGAAAATATGATAAATTGTGGGGAAAAGCACATTCCAGGCTATTGAGGAGATTGAATGTAAAATTCATGATTCTCATACTAAGTCAAAATATATCTTATAAACCTTTAAAAATGTCGAGAAAAGAAAATTTTAAAAAATTTAAAAATGAATGTTTGATTTGATAGAGCACTTCGAAATGAGTCTAACAAAATTTGTTTCATCTCCATCAGTCATTGTTTTGATTTATGGCAAATTATCAAATAAAAAAACATAAATAATAATAACTTATTTTTTTATCATTTAAATATATTTTAATAATAAAATGAGATAAATTAATGGAAAGTAATACAACAAAATTAATGTAGTATAATGACTATATGAAAGAGTACATTTATAGGTACATAAAAGTATGACAAAGTCTGCATAAAAATATACATTTTTGAGATACATAGTTTGAGAAAGTTATATTCTTAGATACTAAGGAGATTTAGTGTAACATTATTAATCATCAAATTAGGTAGGAATTAAAATATATTATAACGAATGTTTAAAACTTAGAAAATAAATGATTTTTAAAAATAAAAAAAAATTTACTTAACAGATCTTTTTGAGATGAGTCCAACAACATTTATTTCTTGTCAATTGGAATTCATTTTTAAATATAATAAATTGCCAAAAAAATAAGCATAAATAAAAATTAAGTATTAAATAAAAATTAGGCAAATATATGGTGAAGCTAAAAGGCGAAAAATTGAAGTCATATGACATAATTAAATGAAAGACATGAAAACATCCCAAAAGAAGAGATTTATGTTTTCATGGTAACAAAAAAATCAAAATGAATAATATTAGGAAATATGATAATTTTATAACAAATTTTCTTTCCAAGATGTTAAACAGATAAATATAGTAACTTTGATTACAAAATAGTTATGAATCAAAATATCTTAATAAATATGTTAAAAAAACTAAAAATATTAAATATTTATGAACATTTAAATGAATATTTAATTTTATATAGTTTATTGAGACAAGTTTAAAGATATTTGTTTCGTCCACATTAGATCTCATTTAGAAGCACTATATATTGTGAACTTAAATAAGCTTAAATAGTAATAAATTATTATTTAATATTAGGAAATATTTATTATAATTGAAATGAGATAAATTAAAACAATATGAAATAACCAAAACATAGTGACATAGATGTCTCATTAGAGAAGAATTAGAGTTTCATAGAAATATAATAGAATCAAAGTTGAATAGTTGATGAAATGGAATAAATTATACGAGAAAGATGCATTCCAACATAGCGATGTGGCCAACTACAATATCTTTGATCATCAAGTAAGTTATTAATTAAAACATCTTGTAAAAAATTCTAAACCTTAAGAAAAAAAAAATACAAAAATACAAAAAATAATTATTTAATTATATTGAGAATGATTAGAAAAGTTAAACAACGTTTGTATCATCTTAATGGAACCTTGACTAGAATATTTGCAAATTAAAAAATTTAAATAAGTATAAATAATAAAAACTCATTATTTTAGCTTTAAATATTTATACATAAATTGAAGCTAAAATGATCTAAATTAAAGCATTCAAATACAAATAGATTGAACTATTACAAAAGTCACGTTAGTTGAGATTTAGAAATAATGTAACCAAATAAACAAAAAAAGGTTGAATAAATTTTATAAAATGTACATAAAAGTTATAATTAAAGATTTAAGAGAGATCTAGTGTAATATCTTTAATCATTAAATCAGGTACAAATGAAAAGGTTTAATAAAGGATTTGAATACCTTAGAAAATAACATATTTAAAAAAACAATGTGAAAATTAATATTTAATTAGATAAAATTCATCAAGATGTGCTTAAAAAAGTTTTTACTTCTCCATTTAACCTTATTTGAATTTATTATCAATCATTCAAAATAAATAGATATAAATAACATGAAATTATTATTTAAATAATAGTTAAATATATATTAAAGCTAAAAGGAGATACAATAATGTGATGCAATATAACAAAATAGAAGCAATATAAAGGTCACATGAGAGAAAATTTGGATCTAAAAAATATAATCAAATCAAATTGAAACTTCTAAAGAAATAAGAAAAATTGTTTAGAAAAATTGTATTCCATTATGTTAAGAAGTTCGAGCATAACGTCCAAGATCATCAAATCATCAACAAATCAAGATTTTTTGAAGAGTATGTCAACACCTTAAAAAATAAGATATTTTAAAATAAAAATAGTATTATTAACAAGATACAAGCTATTGAGATGACTCTAATGGGGTTTTATCAATCTCCATTTGACATATTTTGACATTATTACAAAGTAGCAAAAAAAGTAAACTTAAATAACAAAAAATTGTTATAGTAATATTAAACACAATTATATTAAAGATGAAGTGAGAGAAATAATTGCAATGCAATATAACGAAATAAAAGTAATTTAAAGGTTTGGTAAATGATTGTTTCATTGGATGAAGCTCTTTTATAGGTGTCCAATATCATTTCTTTCATGTCCATCAGACCTGGTATAGAATTATTTTCAATAAAAAAGTAGATAATCCTTAATAGCAATAAATTAATATTCTAAAACTAATATAATATATAATAAGATCAAAATAACATAAATTGAAGAAACTCAATATAATCAATTTAAAGTGATGTAATGGTCATAAGAATTAGAGTTTCATACTACTGTAATGAATTCAAAGTGAAAGCATTGAAGATGAGATAAATTGCATATGAGACCAACATTAAAAGATTCCAAAGAGATAAATTGCAATTTTCTCAACTATCAAATTAGGTATAATCAAAATATCTCATACAATATAGTAAAAGGTAAGAAACCAAAAACTTTTAAATATTTAAAAAATAAATATTTAATTGTGGAGATATTATCGAGATGAGATCAATGGCTTTTGTTTCATCTTGAATAAACCTGGTATGGAATTATTGTGAACTACCAAATTAAATATCCATAAGTAAAATGTATTATTATTTCAGTATTAAGTAAATCAGTTATAAAGCTAAAAAAAACAAATTGAAGCAAAATTATATAACTAAATCAATAGTATGTATTGATATCATGATAAAAAATTTAGTGTCTTAAAGCAAAATAACTAAGTTAAAGTGAAAGTTTTAAGGAAATGAAAAATTTTGAAGGAATGTTGTTTTTCAATATACTAAGGATTTCAACGGTAATATCCTTGATCGTCAAAATAGGTTTGAGTCAAAATATCAAAAAAAGTAGATAAAACATTTTAAAAATATTTAAAAATATGAAAATGTATATTTAGTTAGATGGAGATCATCAATACAAGTGCAATGATATTTATTTCATCTTGATCAAACCTCATTTAGAATTATGACAAATTACTAAATTAGACTACCATAAATAATAGAAAATTATTATTTTAATGTTAAGACAATATATATATATAAATCAAAGTGTGACAAATTAAAGAAATATGATAATAAAACCAAATGAAAGAAATGAAAATATTATAAGATAAATGATTTAGAGTTCATTGTAATATATCCAAACCTAAAAGTAATAATTGAATAAATGACAAATTATCTGAGAAATTTGCATTTAAAGATAGTATGGATATTAAGGATGATATATTCAATCATCAAATCAAGTACAAATAAAAATATTTCACAAACATTGTAAAAGACCAATAAAATAAATTATTTAAAAATATAAAAATGAATATTTCATTGGGTAAAGCTCATTGAGATGACTCAAATGATTTTTGTTCTCGATTACAGATCATTTAGAATAAGTGTAAATATAAAATGGTTTAGTGTAAATAGTAAGAAATTAATATTTTAATGTCATATAAATAAAAATTAAGCAAAAAAAGGATAAATTGAAGTAATATGTTATAGTTAAATCAAAGTAAGACAAACATCTTAAGAGAATAGATTTAAAGTTACATGGTTATATATCTAAATCAAAATAATGCTTTGAAGATGAGATAAATTATTTAAAAAAGTTGTATTTCAAGGTTCTAAAAAAAAAGTGCAACATTTTAATCAACAAATTTGGTGCAAATCAAGATGACTCTTAAAGTAAGCCAAAAATAAAAAACATATTTCAAAATATACAATTTAATATTTATTCAATAAAGCTTTATGAGACAAAACTAAAGATGTTTGTTTAGTCTCCAACAAACCTCATTTGTAATTACAATAAATTATCGATGTAAGAAAAAGAATAAATATTAAAAAATATTATTTTGAAATAACAAAATAATATTTCAATAATAAAATGAGATAAATTTAAGTAATGTATTATAAAAAATGTTGGAAATGTAAAGTTCACACAAGAAGACAATTAGAGTTTCATTTTAATTTAAAAAGTCTAAGTAAAATATTTGGAGAAATAAGATAAATTGTCTATGAAACGTGCATCTGAGATACCAAAGAGATCGATTATAATATCTTAGATCATTAAATTTTTTACGAGTTGACATGTTTTATAGAGTATACCAAAGTTTTAGGTAATAAAAATTATTTTTTTAACTTTATAGAAATTATTCAAATTAGTCTAATAATATTTGTTTCATTAGATCAAACCACATAGGAAATTATTATAAATTATCAAGGAAAAAACCATAAATAATAAAATAATGTTATTTGAATACTAACTAAATATATGCTAAAGTTGAAATGAGGTAAGGTGAAAAGTGTAATGAAGCAAATTCATGGCATTGTAAAGATGACATGATAAGTGATCTAGAGTTGCATCTATTTCAAAGTAAAATATTTGGGAAAAAGAGAGAAATTAAATGGAGATATTATATTCAAAGATATTTAAGAGATAAGTACAACATCCTCGATAATCAATTCATGCTTCTTTTAAATAAATATTTTATTTTAGAAAAATCCAATGATGTTTATTTTGTTTCCACCAAACCACATTTGGAATTACCATAAATTGCAAAAGTAAATAAGAATAAATAATAAATAATTTCTATTTTAATATAAAGTGACTATGTGAAAGATAAAATAAGATAAAAGGAAGCATGTATAATAAGAAAATCAAAGTAATATAAAAGTAACATACAAAGAGAACTTGAGTTTCATTGTAATACAACACAACTTAAATGAAAAATTTGACGAAATGAGATAAATTGTGTGGTAAACTTACATTTCGAGATACTATAAAGATTAGTCATAACATCTTTGGTTATCAAATCATGTACAAGTCTACATATTTGATAAGGCATGAAAAAATCTTTCAAAATAAAATATTTCAAAATATAAAAATTAATATTTAATTTGATAGAGCTTGCTTAAATAAAGGTAATGATATTTGTTTTTTCAGTTCAAACCTCATTATGAATTACTACAAATTACAAATATAAATACGCACAAAAAATAGAAAAAATTATTATAATATTATGTAAAAGAGTGCTAAGGTTAAATGATGGTGGTTGAGGAATTGTAATAAAACCAAGTCAAGGTGATGTAAAAATAACATGAGTTGTGATTTATTGTTTTATAGTAGTATAATTATCTCAAAGTGAACCATTTCAACAAAAATGATAAACTCTATGGTAATGTTCAATTCTAAACTTTTATGGAGAATGAGTGTAATATCTTCGACATTAAAATCATGTAGGTATCAAAAATATTTCATAAAGCGACGTAGAATCAAATATTTAATAAGATAGAGCTTGTTGAGAGGAGTCTAAGGAGACTTATTTCATTTTTATTGAATCTCATTTGGAATAACTATGAATTACCAAGTTTAATGAGCATAAATAATCTTAAGTTATTCTTTTGATATTAAGCAAATGCATATGAAAATTGAAAGATGATAAATGGACGTAATATAACATAACAAAATCAAAGTAACGTAGTAGTCAAATAAATGGAGAATTAGAGTTTCGTTATATTTTAACAATATCTATGTGATGTATTTCATAAAAGACTAAATTATACAGGAACTTTGCAGTCCCAGTAACTAAGGGCGTTTACTATAACATCCTTAATCTTCAAATAAAGTACAAATAAAAATATTTGATAAATCAAGCAAACATCTTAAAAAATAATACATTGAAAACTTAAAAATTCATTTTTAATTAAAATATTCTTATTAAGATGAGTCCAATGATGCCTATTTCATTGATACACTCCTTGCTAAGAATTAATGCAAATTAGCATATAAAATATTAAAACATATAAAATAAATTATTATTTTGATAACATAAACTCAAAAATAATAATATTAAAAAATTGAAGTAGATTTTAATGTACTATAAGGGAGATGATTTAGTTTCATCGTAATATAATAAAATTCAAAGAAAAGGTTTTAAGAGGAGAAAATATTGTGTGGGAAAGTTATCAAAGCGATGTAGAGATCACATGAAAGGTAATTTAGAGTAACATAGTAATATAACTAGAAAAAACCAAAACATTTTTAGAAATGAGATAATTGTGTGAGAAAAATACATTCTAAGGTACTAAAGATAATGATCGTAGCAACCCTAATAATCTAATGAGGTACAATTCAAGATGTCTCATAAAGCACATTATACCACTAGCATAATAAAATATTTAAAAATATTAAAAAGAATATCTAAATTTTATAGATTTTAACGAGACGAGTTGAGTGATATTTGTTTTTCTACATCTCATTTGATTTAGAATTATAGTAAATTGTTAAATTAGTTATCATTAAATAAATAATATTAAATCACTATTCGATTTTAACTCAATTTTTATTAAAATTTGAAACAAGATAAATTGAGGTAATATAATATAACTAACCATAATGATGTAAGGGTCATAATGAAATGAGATAGTGGACAACTATAGTTTCATAATGATATAACCATATAAGAGGGATAAGTTTAAAGAAATCACATAAATTTTATTGGTACGATGCATCTTAATTTACTAAGCAGTTTAGTGTAACATCATATAATGTTAAATGAGGTACGAAGTGTAGTATTCCATAAAGAATTTTAAAACAATTGAAATCAAAATATTTAAAAATATAAAAATAAATATTTTGTTCGATAAAGCATATTGAGAAAAGTCTAATGAAATTTGTGTAACCATGATTACACCTTGTTTGGAATAATTGAGAATTGTAATTGTAAATAATCCTAAATAATAATAAGTAGTCTATTTTAAAATAAAAAAATATATCAAAGTTGTGTAAAGTACACACAAAGCGAAATTTGAAGTTAATAAGAAATTTAAAAACCAAAGAAAGTTTTTTAAAAATGAGGTAGATGTTTTGAAAAAGTGCATTACGTGATGCAACAAGGCTTTTGCGGAATGTCATTGATTGACAAATCAAGTATATCTCAAAATATCTTGTAAAGCATGTCAACACCTTAGAAAACAAAAATATTTAGTCATATAAAAAAAATATTTATTTTGTTGGACTCATCAAAACGAGCCCAATAACTTTTTTTGAAAACCAGTGGACTTTATTTTGAATTATAAAGAATTATGAAGTTACTCATGAATAAAAATATAATAAGTTGTTAATTTAAAATTAATTAAATATATATATTAAAGAAATGTGATGAAAAAAATAAAAAGATACAAAGTTAACATCAGAGGAGAATTAAACTTTTGCGCTAATACAACCAAATCAAAATAATAAGTTTGATGAAATGACAAGTCATATGAATATTGACTTCCAAAATACTAAGAATTAAAATATGTCATAAAGTATGTTAAAACTATGATAAATAAATTATTTTAAAATATAAAAATGAATATAAAATTGGTGGGAGATCATCTAGAGAAATTGACTATGTTTATCTCATCTTAACAAGGCCTTATTGGAATTATTTTAAATTAAAAAATAAATAACCATACATAGTAAAATAGTAACTTATTGAAGAAACTAGAAAACTTATTGAAGAAAGTTGCATTCCATGGCTGTAAGAAGATCATAAATAACATCCTCAAAGGTCAAATATGTCACAAATTGAGAAGCTTTATAAATCATACTAAACCCTTGTAAAATAAAATATTTAAAAAATATAAAAATATATGTTAAAAGAGATAGAGCTTGATGGGTCAACAACAAAAACATTTTTTTCATTTTTATGGAATGTCCTTTGGAATTGTTATGAATTAGAAAATTATTTAAACTTCAATAAAGGAAATATATGTTAATGCTTAATTGAGATGAAAAGAATTTTTGTAATATTACCAAGAAAAAGAAAGTAAATGGTTACAAGAGAATAGAATTAGAGTTCATTGTAACATAAGTAATTCAAACAAACTTTCTTTTAAGAAATGAGATAAATTATTCAAAAATGTTCAACTCCATGATATTAAAATGTTCGAGTGTAACAATCTCGATAGTCAAATGAGGAAGTAGTTGAAATGTCAAATAAATAATGCCAAACCCCTAGAAAATAAAATATTTCTAAAAAGTAAAGGAATATTATATTTGATAAAGCTTGTTTAAATGTGTCCAACAATTTTTATTTTGTCTTCATCAATCCTATTTTGTCATTACTGTGAATTACAAAATTAAATAAGAGCATATAGCAGTAAATTATTATTCTAATAATAAGTAGATCTATAATACAACTAAAATAAGATAAACTAAAGATATTCAGCTTACCCAAATGAAAGAAATATGAAGGCCACGTTGGAGAAGAATTCTGGTTACATTATAGTATATCGAAATCAAAGAAAAACGTTATAGAAATAAGAAAAATTGCGCTAGAAAGCTAAGTTCAAAGATACTATAGAGATTGAGTGTAACTTGATCATCAAATTTGTCACAAAGTGAAATATGTCATAAAGAAGGCAAAATTTGTGGAAAATTAAATTTTTTAAAATGAAAGATTGCACATCAAATTGGATACAGCTTATCAAAAAGAGTCATACAGTAGTTGTTTCATCTAGACAAGACCTCATTCGGATTTACAATAAATTATGAAAGTAAACCAACGTAAATAATAATAATTTATTGTTTTTATTAATTAAATAAATATTAAAATGTAATTCAGATAAAATGAAACAATGTAATATAATTAAATGGAACATATGTAAAGGTCACATGGGATGGGATTTAGAGTTATAAGGTGATAAACAAATTAAAAGAGAAAACTTTTAAAAAAATAAGATAAATTGTAACATAATGTTACATTCGTAGTTATTAAGGGGATCGAATGTAAAATTTTCAATCATTAACTATAACAAAAAAGAAAATATATTATAAAACATGTCAAAAACTTAACAAAAAAGAATAAAATGAATATTATTTTAACAGAGCAGTTTGAGATTAGTCCAACTACTTTTTTCTCTCATAATCAAAGGTTGGTTTGAGTATCTACAAGTTATTAAATTAAATCAACATAAATAGTAATATTTTATTATGTTAATTTTGAGAAAATATATTTTATAGTTGAAATGAGATAACTTGAGGTAAATAGTATATTAAATCGAAGTGTTATAATGTTCAACTGGGAGGATATTTATAGAAAATATTAATATAATCAAATCAAAACATTACATTTGGAAAAAAGAGAAAAATTACATCATAAAGTTAAAGTGCAAGTTTACTATAAGAACATATATAACTTTGAAGAATATGAAATTGTGTTAGATTAAATATTTTTTTAAAGTGTGGAAACTTTGCCAAGAAAATATTTGAATTGTATAACAATAAATTACTAATTGGATAAAGCTCATCGAGATGACTACAATGACTTTTTTGTCCCCATTAGTCCTGACATCGAATTAATAAGAATTTTAGAATTATATAAACATAAATAAAAATAAAAAATTTATTTTATATGCAGTAAATTTATAGTAAAAAAAATAAAGTTAAATTGAAAAAATATAATACAATCAACAAAAATAATTATTAGAGTCACCAGAGGGGACAATTAGAGTTTTATAGTAATATAGCCAAATGAGAGCAAAACGTATTTAGAAATGAGATAAATTATATGAAAATATTTAATTCTAAGATAATAAGAAGATAAAGCAAAACATCTTTGATCATCAAATCATATAAAAACCAAATAATCATGTAAACAGTACAAAACACAAATTATTTAAAAATATAAAATATAATTTTTAATTAGATGGTACCCTTTGCCTCAATCAGACCATGTTCGCAACTATCATGAATTACTAAGTTAAATATGTTAAAATGATAATAAACACGAGTAAGTTTAATTATATATATAATAGATCTTATATGAGTTAAATTTAAACAAATTTATATGCCCAAAGCAAAAGATATATTTTTTACATTAGAGAAGAATTAATATTTCATAAGAATATAACCATGTCAAAGTAAAAGCTTTTGAGAAATGTGACAAATTATATAAGAAAGCAATAATGCAAAAAGCTAAGGAGATTAAGTATGACTTCCTCGATCATCTAATGTGGTATGAATCACACTTTCTCTTAAATCATGTAAAAATAATAGAAATATATATTTAAAACTATAATGTTGAATATTTAATTGAAAAGAGCCTGTCAAGATGACTTTAATGATCTTAATTTCATCTTGATCATACCTCATTTCAAATTACCAAGAATTATTCACTTAAATATGCATAAATAAAAGCAAATGAAAACATTATTAATAATAAAACAAGTATTAAAGAAGAAAATTAGATAAATTTATTTTAATACAATTTATAACATACATATATCACACGAGAGTAGATTTCATCTTAATCAGAGTAGGTTTAAAAATATTATATAGAAAGCAATGACAATATAAAATTATATAATAAAAAAATTATAAAAAATAATAATCATTTTCATATAACACTTTGAAATGACTCCAATGATATTATTCTATCTTGATCATATCATGTTTTGAATAATTATAAATTATAAAGGTAAATAAGCAAACAAAAATTATAACTTTAGTACTAAGCAATTATATATTAATACTAAAATTAGATAATATGAAACAACATAACATAAAGAAATAAAAATACAAAGATCATTTTAGAGGACTTTTAATGTGTACATATTACTATAAGAAAATAAAAGAATTTTTTGAAAAAATTTAGATAATGGATATGGAAAACATGCATTCTAGGATACTAAAGGGAACTACTATAACATCCTCAACCATAAAATAAGGCACAAAAATTGAATATCTTAATTGAATAGAGTTCTTCAAGAATTGTCAACTAACATTTCTTTTGTTTCCATTGTTGCTTGCTTGGAATTACTATGAATTACCAATTAAAAATGCATGATAAAAATTAAATTACCACTGAAATATTAAGTATATATATATATAAGACAAAATGAGACATTTTTGAAAAATATAATACAAGTAAACAAAAATAATGTTTACCACATCAGAGTAGAGTTTTTCATCAAAATAAATATAACCAAATCGAAGAAATAACTATTGGAAAGCATGAT
Source organism: Vanilla planifolia (assembly GCA_023846275.1). Classification (NCBI taxonomy): domain Eukaryota; kingdom Viridiplantae; phylum Streptophyta; class Magnoliopsida; order Asparagales; family Orchidaceae; genus Vanilla; species Vanilla planifolia. The sequence goes on along the minus strand of JAIUJO010000063.1, from coordinate 1,050,060 downwards.
AACATCTCCAAGAAGATTCAAGTTCGAGATAAAATGGAGATCATGTGTAACTCCATAATCATAAAATAAAATATGAATCAAAATATATTGTAAAAAAGGGTAAAAATAATAGAAAATAATATTAATAAATATATACAAAGTACAATTTAATTAGATGAAGGTCAACAAGACGAGTGCTCAGACATTTGTTTTATCTCAATGAATCCTTGCTTTGAATTACTATCACAAAAAACATAAATAAGCTTCAATGATAAACAATCATTTTTTATAAAGAATATAAACATAATAAGCTTGGAATAAGATAAATTCAATCAATTTAATAAAAAAAAATGTAAAGGTCATAAAAAGAAGAATTAGTATTTCATTACAATATAACAATTTCAACGCGAAACAATTTAAAAAATGAGGCAAATTATATAGGAAGGCTATATTCCAAAATTTTAAAAAGATTAGATGCAAATTCTTCAATCATCAAATCTAGTACAAATGAAAGTGTCTTATAAAACATAACAAAATAAAATAAAATAGGATATTTGGAAATATAAAAAATATATTTAATTAGTTAGAATATGTTAAGATGAGTACAATGGAATTTAATTGAACTTGATTAGAAATTCTTTTGAAGTATTTGGAATTAACTCTGTAAATAAGAATAAATACTAAAAGCTATAATTTTAACATTAAGTTATCAATATTAAAGTTAGTATGTGATAAATTCAAACAATGTAATATAGCTCAATTAATAACACGTGAAGTTCACATGAAATGAGACTTAATATTACCTAATAATATAACTAAATCAAGCAAAAAAATTTAGAAAACTAAAATTAATTATATGATAAAGTTGCATTGTAAGATACAAAGGATATTTAGTAGGGCATCCATGCTCATCAAATCAAGTGCAAATAAACATATTTTGTAAAACATGTGAAAACTATATAGAATGAAATATTTAAGAAATATAAAAATAATTTTTTAGTTATATAGTATGCGTTAAAATTAATCCAATGAGAATTGTTATGTTTAGATCTAACCTCATCTGGAATGACTGTAAGTTATATAGATATTTAAGCACAAATAATCATAAATCATTTTTTTAATAATAAACAAATATTGATAATAAAATAAGATAAAATTAAGAAATGTATTGTAACAAAATGAAAGTGATGTAAGGTCATATTGGATTAGAATTAGAGTTAATAAAAAATATTAAAAAATTAAAGTAAAAAAATTAAAGAAATGAGATAAATAGAATGATAAAGTTGTATTCTATAATCCTAAGAAGATTGATTGTAATATCCTTGATCTTTAAATTAAATATAAAGAAAAATACATTATAAAGAATGTGAACACATTAATTATTAAATTTCTAAAAAGATAAAAAATTAATATTTAATAACACAGTGCCATCATAGGTCTAATCAGGTTTCTTTGATCTCCATTACACCTCACCTCGAATTGTTAAGAATTATGAAGCTAATTAAGAACAATAAACTTTTATTTTAATAATAAATAAATTTATTTTGAACTATAAATTAAAAAATAAAAGCATTGTAAAATAATAAATTAAAGTGATGTAAACAACATATAAGAAGAGAATTAGACATTCATGAAAATTTACCAAACTGAAGAAAAAAATTTCATGAGAAGATATAAACTATATGAGATAGTTAAATTTCAACATATTAAGGAGGTTAAGTGTAACATATTCAATTACTAAATTGGTACAAATAAAAATGCCTCAAAACTTGCCAAAATCTTTAAAAATAAAATACTTTAAAAAATATTAAATAAATATTTATTTGCTCGATGTCACCAAGATGAAACCAATCGCACCTACTTTGTCATGATCAAGCCTTTTTTTAGGGCCTATGTAAATTACCAAAATCAAAATACATAAATATCAATAAATTATTATTTTATTTTTAGAAAATTTATAATGAAACTCTATTGAGCTAAATGAAGGAAATTTAGTGAACCCAATTTCATGGAATCTAATCAAAACATGAGAGAAGAATTAGAATTTCTTCATAAAATAAGCAAATGAAATAAAACTATTTATAGAATTAGAATTTATGTATTATAAGATACTACGATGATTTGGTTTAACATCCCCAATCAAAACTTTTGTAGGAAAAGAAATATCCAAATTAGGATAAAACTTGTCATGATAATCTAGAAATGTTTATTTTGTCCAAATTAGGCATCATTTTGAATTGCTATAAATTAACAAAGAATATAAGCATAAATAATTATTGAACAAAAAATGAGATCTATAAAAGAAGTATAACATCACAGATCAAGTGTAAAATCCCAGATCACGAAATCAAGTGGGAATAAAAATACGTTATAAAGCATGCAAAAAACAAAATAAAAATATTTTCAAAAAATAAAAAAGAATACTTAATTAGATACAACTCATCGAGATAAGTTAAACAAAGTGTATTTTATCAAACCTATCTTATTTTAAAATTAGGTAAGAATTATAAACTTTTATTAGGAATACAAAAAATATCAAATAAAAACTTTTTCGATTTCAAAAATAAATATTAAATTGTTTGAGCTCGTTTAGAAAATTGTTGTGACTATATTAGAATTTATCAATCCCTATTTCAAAGTATAGCAAAATCCAAAAGCAAGTAAAATTAAATAATAATTATAGTAAATCAAGTTTGTTAAAATTTAAAATATATGCTTATATATTTTTATATATGTATATATTTATCATTCCAAAAAATAGAGAAGTTAAAGGAAAATAATATAATAAAACCAAAGCAATGTGAAGGCCCTAAGGGGTTATTTAGAGTTTCATTATAATTCTTGGAAAAACTAAGTGAAACCATGAGACAATGATATAAATTTTATGAGAAAGTCTCCAAGATAGTTAGGATGTCAAGTGTAACGCAATTAACTGCTGGACCATATATGACTCAAAACATTTCGTAAGGTTTACAATTCTTGAAAAAATTTTTAAAATTATTAAAACGAATAATTCACTCCATTTTTATAGGTCTTTATGGCATATAAAATATTTTTATTTTTAACATATTTGGCAATTGAGGATAATACACTTGGTCTCCATAATAACTTGGAATCATTTGTGTTACTCTAAATCTCCTTTAGATTGAGCTTTACATGCCTTTGAGTTTTTTGTATTTCATTGTTTCAGGTTGTCTCATTTAAGCGACAACATGCATTTCCTTGACATTCAAATTATAAATTATTTTTATGTGGGCTTATTTAGATTGATGTTTCATAGTTTCAAATGAGGTTTCATTGAGAGAAAGCAAATGTCATTGGATTCATCTCAACAAGCTTCATTCAAAGCATAATTATTTCCTTTGCCTTGATTAGTAGTCAATTGGAGCTACATCATACTAAAAAAGTAAATAAGTATAAATAATAAAAAGCTGTTACTATAATATTTGTTAAATAATTATTAGAGAAAACAATACCATAAATTTGTATATTCTAACTTTACTGAATAAAATTGATATAAAAGTTGAAATAGAGTTGATTTAGTGTTTCATAACAATATAAATTAATTAAATCAAAACATTTAAGAAATGAAAAAGTGTACTCAAAAGTAGCATTCCAAGATAATAAAAAAATCAAGTGTAACAATCTTAATCATCAAATCAGTCATAAAATAAAAAGAACTAATAAAATAATCGAAATAAATATAAAATAAAATATTTGAAATAAGATGAAAATAAAATTTAATTGGACAAAGCACATTGAGACATGTGTAATGGTTTTTACTTTTCCTAAATTGATCCTCAATTGGAATTACTATGAATTAATAAATTAAATAAAAATAAATTAAAAAATATATTGTTTTAATAATAAGAAGGTATATAGTTTTTCGAAATTAGTTAAATTGAAGGAAGGAATTATAACAAATTCATAATGATGTAAATGTTACGTGTGAGTTGAGTTATAGGTTCGTAGCAATATAACTAAATTAGAAGTTTAAAGATTTGAAAAAATAGGATATATTCGACGAAAAAGTTACATTCCAGAAACAAAAAAAAATATTGCGTGTAACTTTCTTGATTGTCAAATTATATGTGAATCAAAATTAATCATAATGCATGCAAAATCCATAGCATAAAAAATTTCTTAAAAATAAAAAAATTAATATTTAATTTTATAGAATTGATCGGGACTAGTCCAACAAAGGTTTTCTTCATCAAAATCATACCTCGTTTGCCATTTTTTTGTCACACTAGTAAATTAGCAAAAATAATAATTAATTACTATTTTAGCATTAAGTATATATATATATATATTAAATCTTTAAAAAAGGTAAATTGAAGCGATATAATACAGGAAAATCAAATAAATGTAAATTAATTTCGTACATTAAATATTTAGGATTATAAAAATTTATTTTTGATTAGATAAAGCTTTTAGAGCTTATAAAAAATAATCAAAACCAATAAGCAAAAATAATGAGAAATTATTGTTTCATATTTAAGTAAATATGTATTAGAGTTATAATAAAATAAATGAAAATAATGTAATGCAAATAATAATTAAAAAGTGATTTAGGGTTATGTAGTAATATAAAAAAATGCTAAAAATCAAAGAAATAAGATAAATTGTAAAAAATGAATGCATTCTTACATTGAAAGGAGGTTCACTATAATATCCTTAAACTTTAAAAGAAGTAATAATAAATATAAATTATAAAACTAATTAAGCATAAATATGAATGAATTATTATTTTAATATTAAGTAAATTATAATTAAAGTTAACAAATGATTGTTTGAAGTAATGTAATGTAACTAAATTAAAGAAATTTAAAGGTCTCAAGAGAGTAAATTAAGAGTTACCTAACAGTATAACTAGACCAAACCAAATAATTTAATAAATTGTAATAAATTGTATGAGAGTGATAGAACGAAAGATACTAAGGCTTTTGATTGTAAATTTTAAATCATCAAAAAATGTGAAAGTTATCAAAAGACAATATTTAAAAATTGAGAAAATATATAAACAAATAATTATTTAGAGGGAGCTCACTAAGTTGAATACAATGATAGTTATTTTTATCTAGATCAGATCTCATTTGAAGCTTCTCAGAATTACAAAATTAAATAAGTATAAAAATAACTTAATTTATAATTGTAATATTGATTAAATATATATTTAATAAAAAATGAGATAATTTGAAACAATATAATAACCAAATCAAAATAGTATGGCAGCCACATAATAGGATTAGTAAATGAAAATGCTTAAAAAAATATGAAAACAAGCACTTATTAAAAATGTTTTTTGAGATGAGTCCAAGAACAATTATTCCATCACCATCATATCTTTTTTGGAATACTACGATTTACGAATATTATCAAACTAAATTAATGATAAATTATTATTTTTAAATTAAATTAATATATATTTATATTCAAATGAAATAAATTGAACTAATACTATTTAACTAAACAAATTCGATGTAAACATCACCAGGGAAGTGATTTAGAATTAAATAGTAATGTAACCAATTTAAAGGGAAAACTTTTAATGAATTCTATGATAGGGTAGAGGTTGATCGCAAGATTCTCGATTATCAAATCATTTATGTTTCAAAATTTCTTATGAAGCATGCCAAAACTAAATAAAATAAAATACTTAAAACATAAAAGTAAATATTTAATTTTGTAGAACTTGTCATGATGAGTCTAATGACATTTGATTAGGGTAACCAAATTAAATAAATATATTTTAAAGCTAAAATGAGATAAATTGAAACAATTAATGACATTTTTATTTCTCATCATTGGAACTTATTTTGAGTTACAACAAATTATCAAAATAAATAAACATGAATAGTAGTAGATTACTACTTTAATACTAAATAAATGTATGTGCAAGATAAAATGACATGAATTGAATGTGTGTATTATAACCCAGTCAAAGTAAAACAATTGAATAAATGACATAAAATTTATGGTAGAGTTGCATTCTTTTATTTCAAGAAGATTTAGTGTGATATCTTTGATCTTAAAATTTGGCACAGGTAAAAAAATGTCATTAAAATTACCAAAATCTATGAAAATAAATTATTTAATTAATAAAATCAAATATTTAATTCAATAAAGCTCACTAAAATGTTTCTAAAGATGATTTTTTTTCTAATGTGACTTAATTTTGAGTTTCCACAAATTACCAAAGTAAAGTACCGTAAGTAATAATAAATTATCAATTGAATATTAAGCATGTATATATGTTAGTTTTGAGATTGGTAAACTAAGGTAATGATGTATAACTAATTCTAAGTAATATAAAGTTCACATGAAGGAAGTATTGTAATTTCATTTAAGAATATTAATTCAAAGATAGATTTGATAAGATATGGTAAAATGTATAACGAAACTACATTATAACATGCTACAGTGACTAAGTGTAACATCCCCGACTATCAAATCAAATATTAATAAAACTATTTCATATAGCATGCAAAAAACATAAAAAAATGAAGCATTTAGAATAAAAATATATTTTTAATTGGATAGAGTTCATTGTGATAATTTCAATGATGTTTGTCACATCTTCATTGAACCAGCTTTGGAATTATTATGAATTATCAAACTAAATAAGCATAAAAAAATAAATTTTTATTTTAAACTTAGCTAAATATTTATGAAAGTTGAAATATGATTAATTGGATCTGATCAAAGAAGTCTAGTCTTTTAGATTCATGACTGTTTGAGTGCATGTGTTGTGGTCAGTTTCATTAAGATAGATTTCATCTAGTTTATTTGATCACTTCGAATGAGATCTAGATATTTTGATTTATTAATTGTAAATGTAGAGGTCATCTTAGGTACAATATTTAAACCAGAAATTTAGAGCCATGTGATGTGATGACAAGGTCAAAATGAACCTTGCCATCGAATAAATTTTGATAAGACTATAGCCATCTGATCCGACTCTTGAAGAAAAACTTACATGATTATTCAAACCTCGCCATGTGATCAATAATGATCAGATGGCATGAATTCATGCGATGGTGCTTAGGCCTAGACTTTGGAAAATTATTAGCCCTACACTATGAAATATTAAAAGTATTTTCTACATATAAAAGCTTTTGGAAACGATTAATTTGATCTAAAATTAATGCTATCTTTATCTTTCTGCATGAAGGATTTAATAACTTCTGCCAATTTTAAGCATACAAATATAACATGATTATGGGCCTAATTGACACATTACATACTTGACTTGAGATCTAACGAGCCTTATGCTTCTTCTACCTTACAATAATGAAGTTTCTTGCTTGAAGCTTGACAAAGATTTGGCACAACATAACTTGATTCCACTTGGTTGTTTAACTTATGGCTTGTAAGTGTCCACTTAGGCTTACTTGGGTCCAAGGCATTGAATTTGTTCACATTATTAAATTGTGGCTATGACATTTCATCCTTTTTAAATATAATAAATTAAATAGAATTAATTTTTCTAACTCAACTAAAGTTTAACTTGAAATCTTACCAAGACATATAACTAGGACTTAACAAATGAAAGAATTAAACTATTGAAAAATGAAATATTATAGCTTATTAATCATAGAATTATTAAGTAAGACTTTGAAATTATTAAATGATTAGAAAAATGAAATCCTATATTTTCTAAATAAAGGATAGTTTTATGTTAGATTTAAAATGATTTGAATGGAGAGATATGTTTTTTGATTAATAATAAACAAGCCAACTTTATATTTAAAAATAAAGAGTAAATCATTTCAAAACTAATGTGTGTGTCTTTATTCTTAAAGCCTTTTGAATAATTGAAGACATTTTGAAGATCATTAATTGATAATCTTAGAAAGTGCATGAATTTTTCAACACAATTAATCTTGTTTCAAATTAAAATAAGTTCACTACAACAAAACGCTAAAATTTTTATAGCTTGACTCATAAAGCATAAAGGTGACCTAACACATCCTTGATCATAAAGTTAGGTACAAATCTAATATTCAAATATAGTATCCCAAAAACCATAAAAATAAAATATTTAAAAATCGAAAAAAATAATTTAAATAAATACAACTAGTAAGATGAATTCGATAATGTTCTATTGTCTCCGTAATACCACATTTATAATTACAAAAAATTAACATAGTTAAAAAAAATAATAATAGATTGTTACCTTAATATTAAGTAGATATAAATTAAATATGATATAAGATAAATGAAAATAATGTAATATAATGAAATCAGTGATATAAATTTCACACAAGTTTGGTGGAACATCCTTGATCATCAAATTAGGTATGAATCAAAATATTTTGTCAAATGTGCTAAAACTATCAAAAATAAAATAATTAAAATTATAAAAATGACCTTCAATAGTTTATACCTCAATAAGATGAGTAAAACGACATTTGTTCTATCATTATTAAACCTCATTTCTAACCACGATGAATTATCATAATAAATATTAATAAGAAATAACAAATAATAATAAATTATTATTTTAATATTAAGTAATTATATGTTAAATTTTAAATGAGATAAATTGAACCAATGAAAACAATCAAGTTAAGGTAATGTAAATGTTATACAAGAAGAATATAGAGATATATACTAATTATCAGAAAGAAAGTAGAAAAGTTAATGAAATGAAATAAATTATGTGAGAAAGTTGAAAATCCTTGATTACCAAAGAAGCTAATAATCTAAATATCTATTAAAGAAAGTTATAGTGAAAGAAAATTTAAAAACCTAAAAATAAATATATTATTAGATAGATGTAATAAGGCTAAGTCAAATGACTTTTGTTTTGTCTCAAACAAATCTCATTTAGAGTTAAAATGAATTACAAAATAAAATAAGATGAAATAAAAATAATTTGTTATTTTAATATTAAGGGAAAATATATTAGAGCTAAAATATGATAAGTCGATATAATGAAAGATAGTCATACCAAAGTGACATAAAGGTCACATGAGTGGAGAATTTAAATCTTATGGTAATCTAACCAAATAAAAATGAAAGAATTAAGAAAAAAAGATAAAGTAAATGAGAAACTTGCATTGTAAGATGCTTAGGAGTTTGAGTGTAATATCTTCGATCATTTAATTAAGCATGATTAATAATGTCTCATATACTATGCAAAAATTCTTTCAAAAAAATATTTGAAAAATGCAAAAAAAACTTTTTAATTGGCTAGAGCATATCGAGTTAAGCCCAAAGACATTAGTTTTTTCCACATAAGACCTCCAATACTATGAATTAAAAAAATTAAAACATGAAAACATTAATAAATTATTTTTTAAATATTAAGAAAAAATATATATAAGAAATAATGATTTAAAAAATAGGTATTGTAATGTAACCAATTACATACAATGTTAAAGTCACAAAATTCAATTTTAGGGTTAGATAGTAACTTATCCAATTCAAAACGAGAAATTTAAAAAAAAATATCATAAATTCTATTGGAAAGTTACATTCCGAGATACTAAGGAGAAAACCTATAGCATCCAAGATCATAACAAGTGCGAATGAAAATATATTATAAAACATCTAAAAAGTTAGTGAAAAACTTTTACAATAATATAAAAAATAAATTTTAAATTAGATAAAGTTTACTCAACATGTCCAACTATGTTTGTTTTGTGTAAATGTTATCTTGACTTGAGTTACTATTAAATAACAAAGTAAATAAGAATAATAATAACAAATTATTATTTTCATATTAGGCAAATATATCGTAAAATTGTGAAACATAAATTGAAGCACTATAATATAACTAATTAAAAGTGCTGTATAGGTCAATTTATAGAAGATTTAGAGCTAGATAGTAATATAAGAAAATAAAAGTAAAAAAGTCAAAAATGGAGATACAATTTATGGTAAAGTTTCATTCAAAAATATTTAAAAGATCGAGTGTAATATCTCTGATCATCAAATCAGTTATGAATCAAAACATCTCATAAAGCATGACAAAATTTGAGAAATTATAATATTTAAAAATATGGAAAAGAATAATTAGTTGGATAAAAATATGGTAAAGGAAATAACCATAATTATAGAAAAAAAATTATTTTCATATTAAGAAAATATATATATTAAAGAAAAAATAAAATAAATTGAAGTATTCCAATGTAACCAAATGAAAGAGATATTAGGATCACATGTAAAAAGATTTAGCTGTACATAGTAAAACAATATAATAAAACTAAAAAATGTTTAAGAAATGAAAAAAATTTTACACAAAACTTGTGTTTGAAGATGCTATGAAGATCAAGAATAACATTGTTAATCATCAAATAAAGTACAAATAAAAATATCTCGTAATCCACAAAAAATGTTAAAAAATTTAAATGCATGGAAGTTGTTGAGACAAGCCCAATGTTAATTATTTGATCAAAACAAAAACTTTTTTGGAATTACTAACAACTATCAAATTAAATAAACACAAATAATCATATTTTATTATTTTATTGCTAAAAATTAAATATCAAATATTAAATAAAATAAATTTAAGGAATATAATAGAACAAAATAAAAGTAATACAAAGAACATAAAAAGGAGTCTTAAAGTTACATAGTAATATAAGTAAATCAAAGTAAAATATTTAGTAAAATGAGGGACCTTATGTGAGAATGTGTCATTCCAAGAAGCTAGGGTGATCAAATGTAACATTATCGATTATCAAATTAAATAAATATAAATAATTATAATTTATTTTTAACTAAGAAAATTAATATCAAATATAAAATAAGATAAACTTAAGGAATGTAATAAAAAAAAACTCAAAGCAATGCAAAAATCACAAGGAGACTAAGAGTTACATAGTAATAAAACTAAGTCAAAGTAAAGTATTTAATAAAATTAAATAAATTACATGCAAACAAACTTTTAATTTTGTAAAGCATGTTGACATGAGTTCAACAAAATTTGTTTCATTTTTGTAGAACCTCATTTTCAATTTAAAAAATCTAAAAAAATTAAGCATGAATAATAAAAAAATAATTTTTTAATATCAACTAAATATATATTATAGCTACAAAAATAAAAATTGAAGCACTGCAATGTTGTAAAATCAAAGCAATATAAGGCTCACATGAGATGTGATTTAGAGTTACAGCTTAATATAACAATATTAAAGCCAATAATTTGAAGAAATGATGTACATATTACAAGAAAGTTGCTTTCTAAGATACATAAGAGGTGAAGAATAACATCCTTGATCTTAAAATGAGTTATGAATCAAAATATCTCATAAAACATGCCAAAAACCTTAAGAAATAAAATATTTAGAAATATAAAAAAGAATAATTAATTAAACAGAACACCTAAGGATAAGGTCAATAACATTTGATTCAATTTCATCATAACTCTTTCTGAATTATGATGTTTCAAAAAATTAAATAACACAAATAACAAAAAAAATTGAATATCAAATAAATATAATATAAACTTGATATCAGATAATTTTAAGAAAAATAGTGTAACCAAGTCAATGTTATTTCAATGTCAAATAAACAAACATTTAAATTACAATGTAATATAACTAAACCAAACTGAGAAATTTGAAGAAAAGAAATATATTGTGTGGAAAAGTTCTATTCCATGGTGCTAAGGAGGTTGAGTGTAACATCCTTGGTCATCAAATTAGTAAGGAATGAAAATGTCTCGTAAAGCCTATAAATTGATTGCATGTAATACTATAAATTGGAAGCAAGCTAAAAGTTTAGAGTTACATCGTAAAGTAAGCGAAGAAAACAAAAAAAATTGAGTAAATGAGATAAATTGTTTAGGAAAGTTTAATTTAATGATAAAAAGAAAGCCAAGTCCAACATCCTTAATAATCAAATTATGTATTAAATTAGATTTCTCAAAAAACATGTACAAAAACCCTTCGAAAATGAAATATATAAAAATATACTAATGAATATTAAATTAGATAAATGTCACGAAGACTTGTCGAATGATATTTATTACATTTTGAACATATAATATTTTGAATTACTGCAAATCATCGAAGTAAATAAGCATAAATGGAAATAGATTTTATTTTAATACTAAGTAAAGATAGATTGAACTAAAATAAGGTAAATTAAAGTAATGTCATATAACCAAATCAAAATAATTTAAATGTCACCTAAAAGAAGATTTTGAGATAAATATTAGGATAACAAAATTTAAAAAATATTTAGAGAAATCAATTAAATTCAGTAAAAAAGTTGCATTAAAAAATATTAAGGGCAACAGGTGTAGCATTCTCGATCATTAAGTAATGTACATTTTAAAAATATATAAAAATTAATATTTAACAAGAAAGATGTCATTGAGGTGATTTCAACAATGTTTGTTTCATCTCAAATGTTACCTATTTCAAATTATGAAGAAATATAATAATATATTAAATTTAAAATTAAGTTATTATTTTAATATTCAGGAAATACATATTTTAAAATTCTAATGAGATAATTTTAAACATTGTAATATAACTAAATATGAGTGATGCAAAGGCAAGACAAATGGAAATTTAGCGTTACATAGATCTCTTAAAAATTTGAAGTGAAATTTTTAATAGAAAGACAAATTGTGCAAGAAAATTTGACTGTATGTTAGTAAAAAGATCGAGTATAACACCCTTGATAATTCAATTACACATGAATCAAATGCCTTATAAAGGAGTTAAAACACCTAAAATTTAAAAAAAATTTAAATCGAAAATCAATATGTAATGTAATGGAACTTATAAATATGAGTCCAACAAATTTGTTTTGTTTAGATCAAACCCCATTTTGAATTATTATGAATTTTCAAATTGAATAAGAACAATAATTAAAAAAATTATTTAATATTAAGTTAATATATATTAAATCTAAAATGAAATAAAATTAAGCAATGTAATTTTAAATGAACCTAGGTATCATAGGTTAGGAGATTAAGAGGGCAAGGTAATATAACAAAATCTTTTCAAAATATTTTAAGAAATGACATATATTATATAAGAAAATATGTTGAAAATAAGGAGATAGAGAACACCATCTTTGATTCTCAAATCAGGTGCGAATAAAAATACCTCATAAACAATGCATAACCACTAGAAATAAAATGTTTTAAAAAAATATTTAACTAGATAAACCTCGTCAGCTTGACTCTAATGAGCTTTCTTTCATTTCGATCAAACTTAGTTTTTTATTACTACAAGTTATCAGAGTAAATAAGAATTAATAATAATAAATTATTATTTTAAAATGAAGTAAATATATATTAATGCTTAAATAATAAATTGAGACAAAGTAATATTATGAAATCAAAGCAATGTAAAAGGCACATAAGAAAAAATTTATTGCTTCATTGTAATTTAGCCATATCGAAGGGAAACATTTGGAGAAATGAGATGCATTTATTTGAAAATCTAGATACAAAGGCACTAGGATATCAAGAGTAACATTGCCAACCATTAAATAAATTATGAATCAAATTATCTCGTAAAACATGGACAAATCAAAGAAGAAATATTTAAAAATATAAATATGAATGTTTAGTTGCATAAAGCTTATCAAGATGACTCCAATGAAGTTTATTTCATCCCAATCATTCCTTATTTGGAATTACAATAAATTACCAAAGTAAATAAACATTAACAATAATAAATACTCTTTTTAATGTGAATTAAATACATATTTAAGCTAAAATAAAAAAAAATGGAAGCAAAATATCTCCAAATGAATAATACAAAAATATAACCAACTTATCATAAGAAAATTAATGAATTCATTTAAATTATTCATGAATATTGCATTCGAGGATTAATAAGATCAAGTGTAGTATCCTCAACAATCAAATAATGAACGGAAAAACATGTCTCATAACGAATGCAAAAGCATAGAAAATTATATATATATATATATACAATTATATATTAATATATATACAAAAATGAAAATTTAACAAGATGGAGCTTCGCTGTAACTCGAATAATGTTTATTTCATCTCAATGAGACCTTCTTTAGAATTACTACAAATTAACAAATTGAATAAGTATAAATAATAATAAAGTATTATTTTAACTTAATTTAATATACGTTGAAGTTAAAATGATATGAATTAGAGAAATACAATATAAGAAAATCAAAGCAATGTAAAGGTCTTGCCGTAGATGATTTAGAGTTATGTTGTAAAATAAACAAATAAAAAAATTTTAGAAAATGAGATAGATTATGTGGGAAATTTTCTTTCCAAGATTCTATCCGGTTTGAGTTTAGTAGCCTTGATTATTAAATGATGTATGAATCAAAAAATCTTATACAAGATGTCAAAAGCACAAAAATTATTAATAAAATTTATACATAAATACTATGTTGGATATATGTCATCAAGACAAATCCAACAACAATTATTTTATCTCGATGGGATCTCACTTGCAATTAATTTAATTTTTTATCTTAAATAAGTACAAATAATTGAAATTTATTATTTTAATATAAATTAAAAAAATGTTAAATTTGAAATGAGATAAATTGATGTAATAAAATTAAAAAACTCTAAGCAATGTAAATGTCATAATAGATGTGATTTAGAGTACATTGTTATAGAACAAATTAAAATTAAAAAGGTTGTAAAATTTTTTGAAAAAATATCTTTTCAACATATTCAGGATGCCAAGTGAAATATATTCATTCTCTAATAATGTACAAATAAAAAAGCATCTTCTAGCCTCCTAAAATTGCACATATACAATTTTTAAAGTATTAAAATGAATATTTATTTGATAGATCTACTTGAGAAGACTTCAAAGTCGTTTGTTTTCTCTAAAATATACCTTTTACGAATTTATCAAAAATTATGAAAAATGTTTGTTATCCCAATCAATGCTATTTTAATTATTAAGAATTTCTTCAATAAAATCATAACAAAAAATAATTATTTTTTTTTCGAAGAAAAAAAATATTAATGGTGAAATTAGATACATTGAAGTAATTTAATAGTAATAAATCAATTGGACGTAAACATCATAGGAGAGATGATTAGGGGTTTCATAGTAATATGACCAAATCAAAGAAAAATATTTGAAGAAATTAGATAAATTGCATGACAAATTTTCATTGGAAGATATTAAATAATTTGCATGACAACCTTTATTATCAAATTTGGTGTAAATCGAAGTGTCACATAATATATTAAAAAAATCTAGAAAATAAACATTAAGGATTATAAAAAATAATATTTGATATGACTTATCAAGATGAATCCAACAAATTTTCCTTCATCTAGATTAACCTTACTTTGAATTACTATGAAAAATCTAACCAAAAAAAGAACTAATAATATTAAATTACTTTTTTATTTTTTAGTGAAATTTTATCGAAGCAGGAATATGATAAATTGATATAATGTAACACAAAATCAATGCAATGAATTATGAATCAAGAAGAGATTTAGAGTTATAAAGAAATATAACTAACTCAAAGCAAAACATTTGAAGAAATAAGATAAGTTGTATGTGATGTTTCTTTCCAAGATAATGAAGATATTGAGTGTAAGATTCTCAAAAGTTGAAAAATACGCGAAATGACATGTCTCATAAGGATTGCTAAAATCTTTAAAATTAATATATATATATATATATATTTAATTAATATTAACTTGATACAAGTCATCAAGAGTAGTACAACAATGTTTAATTCTATCTCTATTTGACTTTGTTTTGAATAACTACTAACTGCAAATATGTTAATAATAAATTTTGATAAATAATTATTTTAATATTAATAAATATAACTAAAATATAAATTAGAAAAATAAGTAGAACATAATATAAGTAAATCAATTTGATATAGAGGTTGGATTTAGAGTTACTAGTAACTTATCCAAATCAAAACAAAAACATTTGAAAAAAATAAATATGTTGCATAACAAAATTGCATTCGAATATGCCAAGGAGAATAAGAATACCATCCACAATTTCTAAATAAGAAATAAATCTTATTGCATCATAAAATGTGAAATACTTTACAAATAAAATATTTAAAAAATACAAAAATAAAAACTTAATTCAATGTAGCTCTTTGAATTAGTATAAATTTCTAATGTAAATAAGATTTAAAAATAAAAAATATTTTGATATCAAGTAAATATATTTTAAAACTAAAATATTAAAAACATAATGTAATGTCATGACAAGAAGGTGACATAAATTCACATTAGACTAGTTCTTGAATTACGTAAAAGGGTGACCAAATCAAAGATAAACTTGGAAAGAATTGTGACAAATTTGAACAAGAAAGTTGCATTTTAAGATACGTATAAGATCCAGTGCTAAATTCATATTTGTCAAATGTCGTATGAATTGAACTGTGTCATAAAGCATATTAAAACCATGTAAACTAAAAATATTAAATATATAATATAGAATATATAGTTAGATAGAGTTTGTTGAGAGGAGTCCAAGTACATTTGTTTTCTTTTGGTCAAACCTCTTTTGAAATATTGTTAATTTTCAAAATAAATAAGCATAAATAATAATAGATTATTATTTTCATATTAATAAAATATATATTAAAGTTTAAATGACATAATTTAAAATATTATAATATAACCGAGTCAAAAAAATGTAATCGTCATTGAAGATGGTATTTAGAGTTACATAATAATTTGGCCAAACAAAATAGAGAAATCTAAAAAATGAAATATATTTTGTTGGAAAGTTTCATTCTAAGATATTAAAGAGATCAACTGTACCATGCTTAATTGCCAAATCACATATACATAGAAATATCAACAAAAGCATGCAAAAACAATAGTAAAAAAACAATTAAAATATAAAAATGACATTTTAATTAGATAATGCTTCTTAAGACAAGTCAAATGATTTTTGTTCCAGCATAATAAAACTTTATTTAGATGATTTTGAATTATCAAAACAAATAAACATTAATACTGAGAAGCTATTATTTTAATAGTAAGTCAATATATATTAAAGCTAAAAATATTGACCAATGTAATATAACAAAATTGAAGATGTATGAAGTCCAAACGAGATGAGTTTTACTATTGTATAAAAATATGAAAAAATCAATGTAAACAATTTTAAGAAATGATACAAATTTTGTAGGAATGTTGCATTCAATGATATTAAGGAGATTATGTATGACATCCTAAACTACTAAATCATGTATGAATTATATATCTTGTAAACGATGAGAAAACAAAAGGAAATTATATATTTAAAAAATATCAAAATGAATTTGAAATTGGATAGAGTTCTTCAAAACTTGTCCAACATCATTTTTTTCCATCTAAATTAGAAGATTTTTAGAATAACTTTGAATTATCAAAGTAAATAAGCATAAATACTAAGAATTTATTACTTTAATTTTAAGTAAATATATATTTAAAATAAAATGCGAATAAATAAAGTAATACATTCAAACTAAATCTATGTGATATTAAAGTTACAATAAAGAACATTTAGAATTATATAATTATATAATTATATGAACAAATGAAAGTGAAAAATGTGTCAAAATGAGATAAAGTTTAGGATATATATGAATTTTAAGGAAATAAGGAGATTGAGTGCAACATCCTCAATTATAACATTAGGAACGAGTTGACTGTCTCATAAAAAATGTGAGAACACTAGAAAATAAAAAAATTTTAAAAAATAAAAATGAATACTTTGTTGTTTAGAGACCATCTAGATGGGTCCAACGACATTTATTTCAACTCCATCAAGTCTCCTTTGAAATTGTTATTAATCAGAAAGTCAGTATAAATAATAATAGTTATTTCTTTTGAATATTAGGTAAATATGTATTAAAGCTAAAATATGATATAAATAAATTATGGTAATGTAATATAGAAAATCAATGAATAATTTTCATGAAAAGAGATAAATAGTATGTAAAACTTGCAAGCCAAGTTACTGAGGCGATCGGGGGCAAAATCATCGATCATCTAATTAAGTATGAACAAACATTTCTCATAAAACATGTAAAAATAATACAAAGTAAAATACATAAAAATATAGACATCAATATTTAATGAGAAAGTGCACAACAAGCCTAGTTTAATGACACTTTTTTCTTGATAGAATTGCATTTTTTTTATTTCAAAGGATTTTTGATGTGAATAAACGTAGATAGCAATGAATTATTCTTTTATTTTTAAGTGAGTAGATATAAACTTTAAATAAAATAAAAATGAAGTAACATAATATATTTAAATCAAAGTGATGTAAAAGTCCATGAGAGAAGAATTGTGTTACATTATAATATATTGAAGTCAAAGTGAAAATTTCAAAAGAAATGAGGTATACTGTAAATTTGTGTTCCAAGATATTAAATATTCTAAATAGATCGAGTGTAACATCCTCGTACATCAAAATAGTTATGAATTATATTATATCATAGAACTTGCTAAAACCCTTAATAGTATAATAATTAAAAATATAGAATTGATATTTAATTAGATAGAGCTCATCAAGGAGAGTCCATCAATATTTTTTTTGAGTGGATTACATGATGTTTGGAATTAGTATTAATTACAAAATTAAATGGTCATAAATGATAATAAATTATTATTTTAATATTAATTAAATATATATTAAACATAAAATTCGATTAATTTTAGCAATATAATATATTGAAATCCAAGTGATCTAAACTTTACTTAAAAAAAGATTTAGAATTAAGTTGTAATATAAATAAATAAAAAAAATTGTAGAAGTTAGAAAGATCTTATGCATCAACACCAATCATCTAATGAACGACAAAAATATACATCATAAAAAATTTAAAATCTATAGAAATAAAATATTTTAAAACATTAAAAAATATTTTGCATCATATAACACATATTAATGAGTCTAATAACATTTATTTTCCATTCATTAACATCATTTTGAAATTGTCCAAATTACTAAAAAAATAATTATAAATGGCAACAAGCTACAATTTGTAGAATATATAAAGGTATTTTAAATGCGAAATATCTTAAATTGATGCACTGTGAGATATTATAATTAAACTATTGTAAAGATACATGTGAAGAAATTTAAAGTTTCATAATAATATATCCAAATTAAATTGAAAGATTTTAATAAATAAGAATAGATTTTAAAGAAAGTTGCATTGCAAGGTACTTGGGAGATTGAGTTGAACATCCTCAATCATGATATTATGTAAAAAGAAAAATGATTTGTAAGGCCTTCTGAAATACTAAAAATAAAAAAATATTTAAAAATATAAAAATAAAATTTTATTTAATGTAATAAAACAAGTAACAAATAAAAATATTTAATAAATCATGAAATAATTGTAAAAAATAAAAAAAATTAAATTAAGAAATGCTTATTTGATTGGATTTATGTTGTTGAGATAAATAACATTCCTTTGGACATAAAGGTTGCACGATTGCCAAATTAGAGTTATGTGGTAATATAACCATATCCAAGAGAAAAATTTGAAAAATGAGAAAAAACTACTGAGAAAATTTGTACTCCAAGATAGTTAGGATATTTAGTACAACATTCTTAATCATTAAATTATGTCAAAATTAATATAACTCATGAAGCATGCCAAAACTTTAAAAAATAATGTAATAAAAAAGTAGAAAACATTATTGGGTGGAGCTTATCAAGGTGAGTCGAACAACATTTATGTAGTCTACATTTAGCCTCGTTAAATATATTACAAATTATGAAAGTGAACAAATAAGAGTAACGAGCAATTATTATTTTAATATTAACTTGGTAAGTATTAAAATTAAATTACCATAAATTAAAGCAATTTAATATAGATAAATAAAAGCATTATGATGGACACATGAGAGGAGAAATATAGTTTTATAATAATATAACCAAATGAAAGAAAAGATTAAAAAAATAAAATAAATTGTGCCATGAAGTATACAAACGAGTTTGAGTATAGATCCTTAATTTCAAATTTGATATTAATTAAAATATTTCGTAAATAAGCAAGAATTCTAAAAATAATCTTTTAAAAAATTATAATTAAATTATTAGTGGTCCTTGAAATGAGTGAAACAATGTTTGCTTTTATGGAGAAATTTTTTTTTGTATGAACTACAAATCCTCAAATTAAATAAGGACAAATAATAATAATTTATTATTATTATATTTAGTTTATTTATATTAAAATAAAAATGATGTTAATTGAAGTAAGAAAAAATAACAAAATCAAAATGATGTATGCATCACATGTGGTGAGATTTTGAGTCACATAAAATATAGCAAAATGAAAATAACAAATGTGAGGAAATCACATATTATATGGGAAAGTTGCACACCAAGATACTAAAATGATCACTAGTATCATCCATGATTAAAAAAATCATGCTTGAATCATAATGTCTTATGCAGTATGCCACAACCCCAACAAATAAAACGTTTAGTTTTATTGAGGTTAATGATCTGAGTCTAATGATATTTTGATTTCTGTTAATCTAACTTCTTTTCGAATTATTAAAAATTAAAATAGTTTAAAGAACACTAATATTAATAAATTTATTTTTTAATATTAATTAAATAATATTAAAAGAAATAATGAGAAATATTGAAGCAATGTAATATGGCAAAAAAAACAGCCTTGAAAAAGAGGACATTTAGAGCAACATAGTCAAAAGTTTTGAGGGATAAATTGCACTCAAAGGTTTCATTTTAAGACAATGTTGAGATTGCGTACAAAATCTTTGATCATAAAATTTAGTAAAATTTAAAATGTCTTGCAAACTACCATAAGTGCCATGAAAATAAAAGATTTCGAAATAAAAAAAAAATTAATTTGTTAGAGCTTGTCGAGAGGGGTCCATCGACATTTATTTCATCTCATGAAAAATAGTTTGAAACAATTGTAAATTGCCAATTTAAATGAGAACAAACAATATTAAAAAAATAAAAGTAACATAATGAAACAAATGTAATCTAAAGGTCACACAAGATTATATTTTTTGTTACCTTGTAATAAAACAAAATTGAAGCAAAATATTTTATGAAATTTAGAAAATTGTCACGGGAAGTGTTATTATAAGACACTTTGGAGAAAGAATGTTATGTCCTCAATCATCGTATCATTTGTAAATTGAAATGTTAACTAAGGTATGCCAAAATCTTAAATTATATTATATTTATAACCATATATATATATATAAATAAATATTTAATTAGATAGAACTCATTGAGATGGGGCTAGCAATATTTTTTGTCTTTATATAATCTTGTGTTGAATAACAATGAATTAAAACGGAAAATATTTATAAATAATAATATTTTATTGTTGTAATGTTAACAAAATCTATATTAAAGTTAAAATAAGAAAATTTGAAGGAAAGTAATTTAACCAAATGAAAGTAATGCAAGGATCACACAATAAGAGGTTAAAAGTAACATTATAACATATATAAATTAACAAAAATAAAGAAATCCTTAACAATAAAAAGATTAATTATATATATAAATATATATATATAATAAGATAGATCTCATCAAGATAACTCCACTAATGTTTGTTTTGTCTCGATCGATCATTTGCTGGAATTACTCTAATATACTAGATTAAATAAGAAAAAAATTAAAATCAGATAAACTAAAATATTAAAAAAATATAAAACTAAAATAAAAAATTTAATCAATGTTCTATTGGATTTTCTTCATAATATAATCGAATCAATGCAAACCATTTCATGAAATTAGAAGAATTGTACAAGAAAGTTTCAGTATAAAATAATAAGGTATAGTGTAACCACTTTTATTATAAAATGATATAAAAAGAAAATATGAGGAAACCTTACCAAAACACTAGAAAATATAATCTTTTAAAATATATAATGTAATATTTAAATTGACGGACCTTGCCTAGAGGAGTCAAAAGATGATTATTTATTTTAGTTCTTAGTTTAGAATTACAAAGAATTAAAAAAGTAAATAAGCATATATAATAAGAATTTATTGTATTAGAATTCAGAAAAGTTTCGTAAAAAATGCAATAAGTTAAGAAAAAGTAATTTTTATTTGAATATTTAAATTTATTTGATTTTCATTTTTTTCATATTTAATCTTGTATATTGGGGTAATTCCAAACTTTGATCGATCAAGGCAAAACAAGCATTATTGGACTTATCTTGATGAGATATATATATATATATATATGTTGTTAAATTTTTTATTGTTAAAGAATTTTTAAAATTTTTTATTGTTAAAGATTTTTTAAAATTTTTTATTTTTTCATACATATTATTGTGTTACTTTTATCCTCTTATAATGTGATCCTTACACTTTCACTAAATTATGTTACATTATTTCAATTTATCTACTTTTAACTTTAATATAGATTTATTTAACATTTGAATGATAAACTATTATTATTTATACTTTTTTTCCTTTTTAATTCAAAATAATTCCACATAAGATCCTATAAAGATAATAGATATTGTTAGGCATATCTCAATAAGCTCAATATAATTAAATATTTATTTTTATATATACCTGGTTTTAAATATAATATTTTTCAAGATTTTGGCACACTTTAGTTAACATTTCAATTTTCATATGATATGATGATTGAGGACATTACACTCATTGTCCATAGTGTTTTATTATAAAACATCCCCTCACAATTTTCTAAATTTCATAAAAGTTTTTGCTTCAATTTTCTTATATTACTAGGTATCACTAAATCTAATTTTTTGTGGCCTTTGCATTTGTTTCATTTCCATATGTTACATTATTTCAACATATCATATATCAACTTTATTCAATATTTACTAAAAATTAATGTTTTAATTTATTATTTTTTGTTCCCATTTAAAATGGTAGTTTGCAATTGTTTCAAACTATGTTTTATGAGAATGAAATAAATGTCAATGGACTCCTCTCGAAGAGCTCTAACAAATTAATTTTTTTTAAATATTTTGAAATATCTTTTTTCATGGTTCTACAAGTAGTTTGCAAGAATTTTTTAATTTTACCTAATTTTATGATCAAGAAGTTTGCACTCAATCATCTTGTTGTGTCAAAATGCAATATTTGAGTACAATTAATTTAAAAAGATTCCACCATGTTGCTCTAAATGTCTTTTTGGGTGACTTTTTCAAGGCTTTAATTAATACTAAAAATATAGTTTATTATTAATTTTTCTCTTTAAACTTTTTTAATTTTTAGTAATTCCAAAAAAGTTTGATCGAGATAAAACAAAAATCAATGGACATAGATCGATAATGTCTATGAAATTAAATATTTATTTCTATATATTTTTTTTAAATATTTATTTTCTAGGGTTGTGGAATACTAAATAAGACATTACGATTCTTGCATTAATTTTGTATCAAAGATGATACCCTAAATCATTTGTGTCTTAGAGTGCAATTTTCTCACATATTTCTTAAAATTTTTTATTTTCATTAGGTTATATTTTATGCTACTCTAAATGTCATCATATGTGATATTTGCATCATTTTGATTTAGTTACTTTTTATTGCCTCAATTAACATTGTTTTAGTTTTATTATAAATTTACTAAGTATAATAATATTAAATAGTTATTATTATTCTTTATGTAATTTTTTATTTGTCGTTAATAACAATTTTTTGTTAATAAAAGACAAACATTGTTTGACTCATTTCAATGATTTGAAATTAAAGATTTATACACCAACTCCTTTATATACTTTATTCCATAATTTATCACATTTTTTAATCTTTTTTTTTATTTGGTTATATTACCATGAAATTATATTTCTCCTGTCATGTGTCCATCATATTGCTATTATTTGGTTACATTAAATTGTTTCAATTTATATTATTTTAATTTTATTACTTATTAAGTTAATATTAAAACAATAATTTTTGGTTACTCTTGTTCGTTTACTTTGGTAATTTGTTGTATATCTAAACAAGATTAAATGTCCACTACAAACATTTCTTGGACTCCACATGATAAGATCTATCTAATAAAGCTTTTGCCTTTTTAATATGTTATTTTTTCAGTTTTGGCGTGATTTATGAGATATTTTCATTTTGGCCTAATTTAATGATTTATAATGTTGTGCTAAATCTCCTAAATATCTTGAAGTATAGCTATCCTCAAAAAGTTTTTTATTTTTCTACTTTTTCTCTTTGATATGGATATATTACTATGTAACTCTATTTCTGCTAACATGTGACCTTTATGTCCCAAGGAAATTGATTTATCTCAAAAACTTAAATCCAATCAAATAATATTTTCTTTTTAATTAATCAATTTTTTATTTTTGAAAGTTTTTCCAAGCTTTATGAAATATTTTAATTCGTACCTGATTTGATGAATCATTTATCTTGGTTTTTTACATCAAATAAAATATTTATTTGTATATTTTAAAATATGTTTTATTTTTTAGGGTTTTAGAATGCCTCACAAGACATTTTTTGTTTTTGCTTAATTTCGTGATTGGGTATGTGAAACTCAATCTCCAATGTATCTTGCAGTGCAACTTTCCTAAAACTTTTTCTTATTTCTTAAAAGATTTCATTTTGATTTGGATACATTACTATGAAACTATAAATTTATTCTTATGTTTCCTTTAGATAACTTTAAGTATACTATATCACGATGCATCAATTAAGTTATTTCATATTCAAAATAGTATTAGAGTCATTATGATGAGTTATATCAAATAAAATATTTCATTTTCTAGTTATTTTAAATGTTTTATGACGTTATATTTTATAGTTGATTTGATGATAGATGATCATGTACTTCATCTTCCTAACTTCTAGAAATGTTTTTCTTTTATTTATTTATATTACAATGTAATTCAAAATTTTCTTTTAAGTAAAATGTAGATGATTTTGATTTAATTATATTACATTGCCAAATTTAATATAATTTTATATTTGATATATATTTAATATATATTTAATTAACATTAAAATAATACTTTATTATCATTAATGATAATTTAAGTTTTTAGCTAATGCTAATTCCAAACTTTGTGTAATCAACTCAAAAAATATATTTTCAGGTACTTTCTAATGAGCTCTATCTAATTAAATATATTTTCTAACTTTTTAATTGTTTAAGTATTAAGAGTTTTAGCTTGTTCTAAAATATAATACAATTCATAGCTATTTGATGTATGAAGATGTTACACTTGATCTCTTTAGAATAATTTCTCTCTTGGAACACTCTTTAATATACAATATATCTCTTTCTTTCAAATTTTTTCTTTCACCTCAATATATAATAATATAACATAATTCTTCTCTCATAGACTTTTGCATTACATTGATTTAGTTATATTGTATAACTTCATTTTATTTAATTTTAAGTTGAATATATATTGACTTAAAAATAAAATAATAATTTATTATTATCTATGTTATTTACCTCAAA
Organism: Vanilla planifolia; assembly: GCA_023846275.1. Classification (NCBI taxonomy): domain Eukaryota; kingdom Viridiplantae; phylum Streptophyta; class Magnoliopsida; order Asparagales; family Orchidaceae; genus Vanilla; species Vanilla planifolia. The sequence goes on along the minus strand of JAIUJO010000063.1, from coordinate 1,024,696 downwards.
AATTCTTTGAAATTAAAAATGAGGTTTTATTAAGAAAAAAATTTCATTAAACTATACTTGATGTGCACTATTTAATTAAATATTAATTTCTATATTTTTAAGCATTTTACTTTCGATTATTTTGAAATGCTTTATTGGAAATTTTTATTCATTCTTAATTTGATGATCGAGGTTGTTATGCTCAATCGCCTCAATAACATGGCGTGCAAGTTTTACATACTATTTATCACTTTTCATGAAAATATTTCTTTAATTTTCTGTAATTCTTTACAACTACCATGTCATCTAAGATTAAATATATATTTTCTTTAATTTATTAAAATAGAATCTTTTTTATGCTTATTCAAATTTTTCAATTTGTGGTAATTATAAAAGAGGTCTGATCAAGATGAAACAAATGTTGACAAACTCATCTTGAAGAGCATTATCCAATTAAATTTTTATTATTTATATTTTTTAAATATTTTTATATTCTAAACCTTGCATAGCTTTTACGAGACATTACAATTCATACATGTTTTTGAAATTGAAGATGCTACACCCGATAACCTTAGGGTCTTGGAGTGCAACTTTTTGTAAAATTTATTTCATTTCTTCAAATATTTTCATTAATTTGGTTTTTTTATTATGTAATTATAAATCTCATCACATACTACTTTACATTGCTCAATTTCTCATTAATATATATTTACTTATTATTAAAATAATAACTTATTATTATTTATTGATAATTAACTTGGTAATTCATACTATTCCAAAAGCAACCCAATAGAGATAAAATAAACATGGTTGTTCACATCTCAATGAGCTCTATTCATTAAAATTTATGTTCAAAATTTTTAAAATATTTTTTTCAACATTTTTTCTTGCTTTTTGAGGCATTTCAATTCATATCTTAAATAAATGAGGAAGTTAGTCTTGATCTACTTTATATTATGAAATTCAACTTTCTTATAAAATTTTCACATCTCTTCAAAGTTTTCAATTTTAAAGTATTATCTTACTATGGAGCTGAAAAACCTCTTTTTATGTGACCTTTACATTATATTGATTTGGTCATATTACATTGTTTCGGTTAATCTCATGTTAACTTTAATAAATATGATTTTTACTTTAAAACAACAATTTGTTATTGTTTATGCTTTTTTTAAGGTAATTCATATTAATGGTAATTGAGGCCACATTGAGGAGAAATGATTGTCAGACTCATCTCTATGAGATCTATCCAATTAAAACTTCATTTATGTATTTCCAAACATTTTTTTTCTTTGGTTTTAGAATGCTTTATGAAATCATTAAAAAAAACTTTCAATTTCATTCATTTTTTCAAATTTTATAATTCAATTTTGTTATATTAACTAAAACTATGGTCATCTTTTAAAATTTTTTATATCGCTTTGATTCTTAATATATTACAATACTTAATTTATCTAATTTTATATTTAATTTGTATATTAAATTTTTAAAAAATTATTATCTTTTTTTAATCGAGTTTACTAATTCACTGTAATTCCAAACAATGTCTATATAGATAAAATAAACTTCGTTAGGCTTGACTCGACAATCTCTATTAAATTAAATATTATTTTTTAAATTTTCTTATAAATGTTTTTTTTTATTGCTTTGGCATGCTTTACATGATATTTCAATTAATAACTTGTTCTAATATCAAGGTTGTTACACTTAATTTCCTTAGTATCTTTTAATGTAACATTATCAAATAATTTATCCTTGTTCTCCAAACATTTTGCTTTGATTTGATTATATTCTTCGTAACTCCAAATCTCCTTGCGTTACACATTCATAACCTTTTTATTTCCTAAATATTGCATTTCTATAATTAATATTAATATTAAAATAATATTTTATTATTATATAGTTACGTTAAATTTCGAAATTTGTAGCAATTCTAAACGACAACAATCAAGATGAAAAATCATGGTATGACTTGTGTTAAAGTTCTCTATCTTATTAAACATTTATTTTTATATTTCTAAGTATTTTATTCTCTATTATTTCAACATGCTTTTTGAGACTTTTATAATCATACATGATTTGATGTTTGGTGATTTTAATATTTATTTGCCTAATAGAAAAATAACAATTTATTATTATTTATTATTATATATTTATTTTAATAATAAAAACTATCATATTTTCTTTTTTTTCATGGTTTTTTAGTCATCTTGATTTGTGACAAATTTAATGATCAATGATGTTACTCTCCATCTCTTATATGTCTTGGAATGCATTATTACTTCATAATTTACCGCATATTTTCAATTCTTTTACTTTGATTTGGCCACACTAATATTAAACTAAAAAACTCCTCTTGTGTAAACTTTACATTACTATAATTTATTTACATCATGTTATTTTAATTTATTACATTTTAGATTTAATACTTATTTCGATATTATTTAAAAGAAATAACTTTTTTTACTTATGATTACTTTGTAATTCATATGAATTTCAAAGGAGGCTTGATGGAGCTGGAATAAGCATCATTAGAATCAACTTGATAGGCTCTAAATGACTAAGTATTCATTTTTTGTATTTTAAAATATATTATTATCTCATTTTCTCATATTTTTTGTGAGAAATTCATTTCGTACCTGATGTGATAATTCGTGATGCTACAATCAATCTCCTTATTACCTTAAAATTCAAATATCTCATACAATTTGTCATTTCAACAAATTTTTCACCTTCATCGTTCATATGATTATATAACTCTCAATATTCTTTCATGTGACTTTAATATCACTTAGATTTAGTTATAATGCATTACTTCATTTATTCTCGTTTTTTTAATATATACTTACTTAGTATTAAAGTAATAAATGATTATTATTTATGCTTATTTAATTTGATAATTTGATGTCATTCTAATAATCTTCTAGTTGAGAAGAAATAAAGTTTTTGGATAAGTTTTGAAGAATTGTACCTAATTACATATTCATTTTAATATTTTTTAGATATTTTATTTTATAGTGTTTTATCATGGTTTACAAGATATTTCAATTCAAACATGATTTAATAATTTAGAATGTTGCACACCATCTCCTTAATATCTTCGAATGCAACTTTCCTATATAATTTGTATCATTTCTTAAAATTGCTTAATTTTATATTGTCATATTTTTATATAACAGTAAAACTCTTCTCATGTAGACTTCATACAAATTTGATTTTGTTATATTACATCAATTTTTTCAGCTTTAATATATATTGACTTCATATTAAAACAATAACTTCTCATATTTTATATTTATTTATTTTGATAATTCACAATCTTCTAAGTGAAGTTTTATTAAGATGGAAAAAATGTCACATTTGACTTGTCTTAACAAGTATTATCCAATAAAAATGTCAATTTTATATTTTAATTATTTATTTGACAAATATTTTCAGATACTTTAGTAGACATTTGTACTTATATGTGATTTGACAATCGAGCATGGTACACTTAATCTCTTAAATATCTTCGAATGCAACTTTCCATATAACATATTTCAATTTATAAACTTCTCATTTTAGTTTGGCTAAATTATTATGTAACTATAAATATCCTCATCAATTACATTTACATTTCTTTGGCTTGGTTAGATTATAATTTTTTATATTGTATCATTTGAACTTTATAATATTTATTTACTTAATATTAAAATAATAATATGTTTTTATATGCATCCTTACCTTTGTAATGCAAAAATATTAAAAATGAGGTATGACCAAAATGAAACAAATTTTCTTGGACTCATCTCAATAAACTCTATCTAGTTGTATATTCCATGTTATATATTAGATATTTTTAGTTTACATGGTTTTTTTATGGTTTACGGGACAATTCAATTCACACCTCCTTTAGCAAATAAGAATGTAGAATTGGATATGTTCTGCATCTTAAAATACAACTTTCCTATATAATTTGTCACAATTCTTCAAAAGTATTACTTTGATTTGGCTACACTCTTACATAATTCCCTATCTCATCAAGTGTGAGCATTATGTCACATTCATGTCATGATATTACATTAATTGTATAATATTTTAACTATAAAAAATTTTTACTTGATATTGAGATATTTTTTTTATTTTGAAATCATTTATAGTAGAAATTTATTATAATTCAAAGAGGTACATAAAATTAAATATATAATTTTATATTTTAAAAATTTTTAATTAAATTTATTTTTATAGTTTTTTATAATTTATGAGAAAATAATATTTGTTTGTTATTTGACAATTGTTGATGGTATACAAACTCGCTTTAGCATATTGAAATGCAATTTTGATGTACAACATTTTAAATTTTTTTTTTTATTTGGATATGTTACTAGAAACTCTAAATCTAACCTCTACATCACTTTAATTGGTTATATTATATTTCATTTATTTTTTTAATTTATAATTTAATATATATATATATACTTAATATTAAAGTAATTATTTGTCATAATTTATTGTTATCATATTTGAAGTTCATAGTTATTCCAAACAAGGTCTAATTGAGATTGAATGAAACAATTTTCTTCTCCTCTTAATGAGCTACATTAAGTTAATATTCATTACATACATATATATTATTTTTTAAAATTTTAACAATCATTATAATGCATGTCATTTTGCACATTTGTCAACTGTTTGATTGCCTTACCCTTAATCACTTTATTGTCTTGGAAAGAAACTTCATCTATGATTTATCTTATTTCTTCATGTTTTTTGCTTTGAGTCGGTTATATTTCTTTGTAACTGTAAATCTCTTCTTGTTTGACATATTCATTGCTATGATTTTGTGTTACATTATTTCAATTTATCTTATTCTAGCTTGAATACAATTTTTTTAAAAATTTAAAAAATAATTCAATCTTTTTAATTGTATTTGTTTTTTTATGGTAATTCAAAATAACGTCTAATTCAAATGAAGGAAAGGTTGTTCGATTCATCTCAATAAGTCATATCAAATATTATTTATATAATTTTCAACATTTTTGTTCTAGAATTTTTTCATGTGTTACGTGACGTTTTGATTTACCTAATTTGATGGTGGAGGTGGTGACACTCAAGTCCTTTATAATCTTTGAAAGAAACTTTGTCATACAGTTCATGTAATTTCTTCAAATATTTTTCTTAGATTTGATCATATTACTATGAAACACCAAATCACCTATCATGTAACATTTATGTCCAACTGATTTGGTAATATTAAATTAATTACTTTTTGTAATTTTTATTTATTTCAGTATATCATAATAGTTAAAAATAGCTTTGATTGGGACTAAACAAACATTTTGTAATTTACTATAAATCCATGAAAAGGCTATTTTTAAGGAAACAAACGACTTTGAACTCTTCTCAAAGAGATCTATCAAACTAAATATCCATTTTAATGGTTTAAAAATTGTATATGTAATATTTTAATAGGCTAGAAGAAGCATTTTATTCGTACGTGATTAGTCGATTGAAAATATGATACTTAATATCCTAAATATGTTGAAAAGATATTTTTTGAAAAAATTCATCTAATTTTTCAAATTTTTAAATTTTATTTGGTTATATTAATACATGTTCCAAATCGCATCTCTTATGACATTTATATTGTTTTGATTTTGTTTTTTTTGTATTACTTTAATTTATCTCATTTCAGCTTTAACATATTTTTAATTTTCATTAAAATAATAAATTATTAATATTTATTCTTATTTAAGTTGAAAATTTAAAAATAATTGCAAATGAGATCCCATTGGGATAAAATAATTGTTTTTGGATTTATCTTGATAAGCAATATCCAACTCAGTATTTTTTTTACATTTGATTAATAATTTTTATGGTTTTGACATATTGTATAGGTCATTTTGTTCATAACTCATTTAATAATTGAGGTTGTTAAAGGAAGCCCCCACAGAACCTTGGAAAGCAAATTTCCAATATAATTTATCTCATTTGCTTAAATTTTATTATTTGCTTATTTTTTCTACATAACTCTAAATTGTCTATGGCATGACCTTTATATTACTTTGATTTACTTATATTGCATTGCTCTAATTCATTTCAAATCAACTTTAATGTATAATTATCAACATTAAAAAAAATAATTCATTATAATTTATGCTTAATTAATTTGATAATTTGTAGTAATTCAAAAGGTCTCATTGAGATGAAATAAACATTGTTGTTGTCCCAAGGAGCTCTATGTGGTTATAAATTGCAAACTATATTAAATTTGAAGTTACACAGTGGAACCACTTAGCAAAGTAAAATATTTAATAAAATGAGATAAACTATATAGGAAATGTTGTATTTCAAAGATACAATGGTGCTAGAGTGTAACATCCCTAATTGACAAATTAGTTGCATGTCAAAATGTCTCATATTCTGTACCAAGTCATAAAATGTAAAATATTTAAAAAAATTACAATATCTTATACAACATGCAAAAACATTATAAATCAAAGTATTTTAGAAATATAGAAGTTAATAATTTATCAAATAGGGTTCATCAAGATGACTCTAATGATGTTTATTTGTATCAGTTTGATTAGTTTGGAATTAATATAAATTTCCATTATTAATTAGAATAAATAATAAAAAGTAATTATTGTAATTAACTAAATATATAATAAAGATAAAATGGCATAAATGGAAGTAGTAAAGTATAATGAAATCAAAGTAATGTAAATGTCACATGGGAGGGGAATTAAAGATGTAGTGTAATATTACCAAACTAAAGTAAAAGAATTAGAGAAATAAGATAAAATTTATAAGAAAGTTGCATTCCAAGATACTAAAGATATTGAGTGTGAAATCTTTGGCTATCACATAAGACACGAACCTAAGGATTCTAAAGCATGCCAAAGCTGAAAAAATAAAATATTTTAAAATATATAAATAATTATTTAATTTAATAGAGCTACTTAAAACAAGTTCATTGAAATTTGTTTCGTCTCCATTAGCCCTTATAAAGAAATACTATGAGTTTTCAAAATTAATAAGGAAAATGATAACAAATTATTATTTTAACTTTAAATAAATATATAATAAAAAAAGATGATATAAATTGAATCAAAGAAAAATAATCAAATTATATTAATGCAAATGTAGTGTGAGAGGAAAGTTAAAGTTACACGATGTTATAACCAAATCAAATTTAAAACTTTGAAGAAATGAAAAAACTTTTATGTCAAGGTTGAATTCCAAGTTACAAAGTAGATGAAGTATAATATTCATGATCATAAAATTAGTCATCAAAGGAAATGCCTAGTAAAGGATGTAATAGAACTTGTCCAGACAACTCCAATTATGTTTGTTTTGTTTTCATCCAACATCAATAGGAATTACTGCAAATTATAAAATTAAACAAGCATAAACAACAAAAAATTATTCTTTTAATATCAATTAAATATGAATTAAAGATAAAATAACATAAATTGAGATAATGTAACATAACCAAATCAATGTTTGTTAGGTCACAAGTGATGGGTGTTACACTTTCTTAGTAATTTAACAAAATTAGCTGAAAAACTTTGAACAGATGAGATATTTTACGAGAAAGTATCATTCGATGATACCATGGTGATCGAGTGTAAGATCTTTGAACAACTATTTGGCACAATTTGAAATTCCTCATAGAGAATACAAACAAGAAAATAAAATACTTCAAATACATAAATTAATATTTCATTAATATAGTCTTTGAGATGAGCCCAATGATATTTGTTTTGTCTAAATCAGAGCACATTTTTAATAACCTTGAATTATAAAAGTAAAGTTGTAAATATAATAAAAAATTATTATTTTAATAACAAGACATTGTATACTAAAGTTTAGAATAAGATTACTTGAAGCAATGTAATGTTAACAAATCAAAGCAATGTAATGGTAACATAATAGAAGATTTAGAATTATGTGCTAATATGACCGAATGGAGATGAATAATTTTAAGAAATATGATAATTTGAATAGGAAAGTTGTATTCCATGATATTATAACGATCATTTGTAATGTATTCCATAGTTAAATATAAAATAAATCAAAATGTCTTACAATCCATATAAAATAATTTGGTAAAAAATAATTTCAAAATATAAAATGAATACTTAATTATAAAGATCTCATTGAGATACCTCCAACAAAATTTGTTTCATCTCGTTTGTTGCTTGTTTTTTATACCAATAATCATTGAAGTGAATATTAATAATTATGAACCATTTTTTTCATATTTAGCAAATATATAATAAATTTGAAATGAGATAAATAGAAGTAATGTGATGCTAATAAATCAAACCAACATAACAGTCATATGAAAGGAGATTTAAACTTCTATAATGATACAATCAATTAAACTGAAACATCTGTTGAAACAAAAAAATTATACAAAATGCTGCATTTTGTAATCGTAAGGAGATTGATTGTAAGAATATTGATCATAAAGTCAACTATGATCAAAACATGCTAATAAAATGAGCGAATACTAAAGAAAATTAAATATTTTGAATAAGAAACAGGAATAGTTAATTTAACAGATCCAATAAAATGTGTCGAACAAAGATAATTTCATCTCAATTTGTAATACTACAAACTACTAATCTAAATAGGAATAAATAATAATAATTATTATTTTAAGATTATGTAAACAAATATTAAAGCTAAAACATTATAAACTGAAATAATATTATATAACCAAATCAAGTGAAGTAAAATTCAATTATTAGGGGAATAAATGTTTAATAGTATAATAAGATAAGTTAAGTGTAACATCTTTAATTATCAAATGAAGTATGAATCAAAATATGTAATAAAATTTATGTAAACCATCACTAATAAAAAATTAAAAAAATACAAAAATTTATATTTGAAATATTAAAGCATGTTTAGATAAATGTAATGTAGTTTCTTTCATCTTATTCAAACATTATTTGGAACTAATATGACTTACTAGTGTAAATAATCAGGGATAAAAAAACTTATTTTCTTAATAAAAGTAAAAATATAGTAAAGTCGAAATGAAATCAATGAAAGAACGTAGTATGACAAAATTCGGATGATGTAATTATAATTGTAGAAGAGAGTTGGAGTTATGTAGTCTTATAAGCAGATTAAAGTTAAAAAGTTCTTGAAATTAGTTAAAATGTATAAGAAAGCCACATTTCAAGTTATAAAATTTGTTGAGGGTCACATCATTAATTCTTTATTCTAGTATGAATCAAATAATCTCATAAAGTATAAAAAAACTATGAAGTAAAATATGCAAAAAAAATATAAAAATGAATATTTAATTATGTCAAATATGTCAAGATGAGACTAATGATATTTGTTTCATATTTATTGGACAACATTTAGAATTATTTTTAATTGTAAAAGTAATAAAACATAAATAATAACAAATTAACATTTTAATATTAAGTAAATATATATTAAAACTAAAATGATACAAATTGTAGAAGTGTAATATAACCAACTTATTATGATATAAATGTTAAAAGAAAGGAGAAATAGAGTATTGTAGTAATGTACCTAAATAAAAAAAATTTAAAAAATGAGATTAACTATGTGAGAAAGCTACACTTGAAGGTACAAAGTAGATTGAGTGTATCTCATTTGAAGGTACAAATGAGATAAGAATGAAAATGACATGTAAAATATTCAAGACCTTAGAAACAGCTGATTCAAAATATAAAAGAATATTTTACTTGTAAAACTTGTCATGATGAGTCTAACAACATTTGTTCTATCTCAATCAGACATTGTTTGAAATTATTATAATTAAATAAATTCAATACTAATAAATTATAACTAACTATTATTATAATATTATTATGAAAGAAGTTAAATTAAATAAATTTCATGTATTGTTATAAAAATGATGCAAATGTCACATGAAAGAAGAATTAAAATTACAGAGTAATATATCCAAATCAAAACAAAAAAAATTGGAAGAAAGAGTTAACTTGTAATGGAAAGGTTGATTCCTAGATATTAAGGATATTGAGCACAAAATCATCAATTGTCAATATAAGCAAAAATTCATATTATCGTTAAGCATTTTGAATCAATAGAAAATAAAATATTGCAAAATATAAAAGTAAATATTTCATTGGATGGTGGTGAAAAGTTAAAATATGATGAGATTTCGTACCCGTATACACATTGAAATAAATGTCAAAAATTTGAAAAAACTAAGAAACAAGTTATGTGAAAGGTTCTTTCTAAACTACTAAAAAGACAAAATGTAGCATGCTTAATTATCAAATGAAAGATTATTCAAAATATCTCATGAAAGGTGTTAAATCAAAAGAATATTTAATATTTAATTAGATAGGGATTCTGGAGTTTAGACCAACGAACTTTGATTCCGCTTGATCGGAGCTCAATAAGAGTTATTGTTAATTTGCTAAGTACATGAGATAAAAAATAATAATAATTTTTTATATATTAAAGTTGAAAAGATATAAATTTATGAAATGTATTATTAGAAAATTTAAGTGATTCTAAGGACACATGAAAAAAACTTTTGAGTTACATAATGATATAACCGATTTAAAATGAAAAATTTGGAAAATTAAATATATGATAAACAAAACTTGCATTCATAGATATTAACAAGAACAAGTGTAACATCCATGAGAGTCAAATATGTATGAATAAAAATGTTTTTTAAAGCATGATAGAACCCCATAAAGCAACATACTATAAAATATAAAAAAAATTTATTGGACCGAGCTAGTTGAGTTGAGTCCAATTATGTATGTTTCAAGTAAATCATAACTCTTGTGGGGTCATTGAAAACGACCAAAGTAAAAGCACTTAAATAGCAACTAATTTTTTTAACATTTTATAGATATATATTGAAGCTAAAATGAGATAAATTGAAGTATTGCATCATAAAAAACAAAAGTGATGCATTTATTGATAACATGAGAGGAAATTTGGAGTTTCATAACAATATCAAAGTAAAACAAATGATGAAATTGTATAAATTGTATGGTAATATTACATTGCAAGATATTAAGGAATTTAATTGTAACATTCCCATTCACAAAATAAAGTGTCATTCAAAATATCTCATATAGGGTACCAAAATCCTCGAAAATAAAATATTTTAAAATATAAAAATAAATATTTAGTTTGATAGTATCCATCAAAACATTTCTAATGATGTTAGCTTTTTCCCAACTAGGCATTTGTTGGAATTAAAACAAATTAAAAAAGTGAACATGCATAAATAATAATAAATTATTATATGAATATTACATAATTTTATATTAAAGCAGAAATTAAAGCAAAAAATCTAATATAATATGTCAAAATAAATGTTATGTAAAGGTTATAAGAGAGGATATTTATAGTTTATATTAATATGACTAAATGAAATAAAATAATTTTAAGAAATAAGATAAATTATAATGAAAAGCTTCATTTTAATATAATAAAGTAATTGAACATAACTTTCTTGATTGCATTCTAAGAGAGATGAAAAAATGTCATTAGACTTATCTCAGCTAGCTTTATCAATTTCAATAATCATTTTTATGTTTTTAAGTATTTCATTTTGTTGGGATTTTATGCAGTATATGAGCCATTTCCATTTGTTTATAATCTGACAATGGATGTCACACTTGATCTCCATATCATCCTAAAATAAAACTTTCATGTACAATTTATCTTATTTTTTAAAATATTTCAGTTTGACTTTGTTATATTACCTTTTTTATTTTAAAACATCCCAATAAGAACTTTACATGACTTTGATGTGGTTATAATACATTATTTCAGTTTATCCAATTTCAACTTTATAAAAATTTACTCAACATTCAAAATAAATATTTGTTATTACTTATGTATGTTTTTTGACATTAATAATAATTGATAATTCAAAACAAGTTCCAATCAAACGAACATATTATTGGAGTTATCTAAATAAGCTCTATCCAATTAAGCATTACCTTTTATAATTTAAAAAAGGTTATTTTTTTACTATTTCCCCTATTTCTCTTAGTATTTTTTCATAGATGATTTTTTTATTGAGGATGTCGCACTTGAACTACATAGTATCTTGGAATGCAACTTTTACTTTAATTCATTTACATTCTTCGAACTGTTTTCTTTGATTTGTTCATACTATTTTGAAATTCAAATTTTCTCCTTATTTAGCCATTATATTATTCTTTTTAGGTTATGATACTATGCTTCAATTTATATTTTTTTATTTTTAATATTAATTCTCATAATGTTAAATCAATAGTTTTTTTTATTTATGCTTATTTACTTTGGTACTTCATAGTAATTCCAAAAGTGGTCTAGTCGACAAGAAGAGAATGTTGATCAACACATCTCGGGTTAGCTCTATCTAATTAAAAATTTACTTTTATGTTTTCAAATATTTTCTTAACGATGGTTTGGTCGTATTTTATAAGTCATTTTGATTTACTTCTAAAATGTCTGTTGATTATGTTATGGTTTATTCTCTTAGTTTATTAAAATGCAAATTTCCATATAATTTATCTAATTTTTCTAATTTTTTCTTTAATTAATTTATACTACTATTTAACTCCAAATTGTCTTTTAACATGACCTTCATTTCACTTTGATGTGATATTTTTTTATTTCATCTTATATCATTTTACCTTTAATTTATATATTTATTTGATTTTATGATAATACTTTTTTATTATTTATGGTTATTTACAATGGTAATTTTTCTATAATTTCAAATGACATTCATTTATCACATAGAACAATGTTGGTGTCATACCTTTGAATTATATCCATTTCACTAATAATTTTAACATTTGAAAATATTATATTTTAGGATTTTGGCATAGTTAACAAAATCTTTTTATCCATAACTTATTTGACAGTTATGGATGCCACACTCAATCTCATAAGTGTCTTTGAACACTAAAAAATTTATGTAATTTATCTTCTAAATTTCTTCTCTTGAATTGGTTACATTACTTTTTAACTTTAAATCTTCTATTATGGGATGTTTTTACTCCATTCATTTGATAGTATTATATTTTTCAATTAATTTTAATTCTTCTTCAATATATATAACTTAGTATTAAAATAATAATTTCTAAATATTTATCCTAATTTACTTTTATAATTTTCCATAATTTAAAGCATTACCTTATTAAGAAAAAACATCGTTGGAGTTATCTTGACTATCTTTTATATCTAAATCAACGATGTTATACTAATTTGTCTCAGTATCATGGAATATAGCTTTGCTTTAAATTTAATCATATTTCTTAAAATGATTCACTTTTGTTTGGATATTTTCCCTAATTATCTAATCATTTGACATTTAAACAACATTTTTTTGTTATTTTACATTATATTTTCATTATCATATTTAAAATTAATGTATATTTACTTTAGTTTTTAATAGTAATTTATTATTATTTATTCTTTTTATTTTCTAATTTGTCATAATTTTATAAGAGATCTGATGGAGATGAAACAAAAGTAATTCAACTCATAATAATGAACATTTCCTAATTAAAGCTTCCTTTTTTATATTTAACTTATTTATTTTATTTTTTATGCCTATTGTTTAAGCTAATTAAATTCATACTTGATTTGTTAAAAGAGAATGTTATACTCAATTTTCTTAGTATTTTAGAATTAACATTTTGCATAATTTATCACACTTTTTCAGATGTTTTGCTTCGGTTTTATTATATTACTATGATGCTCTACTTTTTTCTTTCATATGACATTAACAACACTTTTATTTGTTTATCTTTTATAACTATAATTAGTTTCATTTTAGCTTTATTATATATTTGCTTGATATTTAAAAAAATATTTGTTATTCTTTATTTTTAATTAATATAATGATTTGCTCTGTTTGTAATCATGGTCGAGATGTAACAAATGTCAATGGTCCCATCTTGATGAGATTTATCCAACTTATTATTTATATTTCATATTTTTTAAATATCTTATTTTTTAGCTTGTTTGCATGCTTTATGAGATATTTCAATTGATCCTTAATTTTATTAATATGGATATTAAACTCAAGTTCCTTAAACTTTTTTAATATAATTAGCTCATAAAATTCATCTCATTTTCTAAAGTTTTTGCGTTTATTTTGTCATGTTAGTATGTTACTCTAAATTTTCTCTCACATGATCTTTTTTAATTTGGGTATATTTCATTGCTTCAATTTGTGTTCATTCATCTTTTGTTTACAACAACTTAATTAAAAAAATAATTTACTATTATTTAATCTAGTTTAATTCTTTAATTTGAAGTAATTCAATAATAATTTTGTAGTGAGATGAATTAAACACCATTAGAGTCATCTCAATATTTTTATGCTATTAAATATGATTTTTAATTTTTTCTCTTAAACTTTTTTTGTATACTTTATAAGACTTAATGTTTTATTATTATGGCATGATTTATAAGAGATTTTCATTTATTCCTAATTTAATAATCAAGCATGTTAAATTCGATCTCCTTAGTTTTTTTGAATGGCACTTTCCCATATAATTTATCTCATTTTAGTAAATATTTTATTTTGATTTTGTGATTTTTGCATTGTTTTGATTTTTTTTGTTACATTTCTTAAATTTATCTTCTTTTATATTTCATATTAATTTTCTTAATAAAAATAATAAATTATTGTTATATGTGTTTCATTAATTTGATAATTGAGGATGTTACATTTGATCACCTTAGTTACTTGGAGTTACACTTTCACGCATAACTTTTCCCATTTTACTAAGTATTTTACATGATTTGTTTATTTTATAATGTAACTTTAGGTCTCGTTTTTGTGATTTTTTTGTTGCTTTTATTTTGTGGTGTTATATTCTTTAAATTTATATTATTTTATATTTGATATTTAGTTTCTTAATAATGAAATAACAAAAATATTTCTTATTGTGTTTATTTAATTTAATAGTTTGTACTAATTACAAATAAGTTTTTATTGAGATTGAAAAATTACCATTGGACTCACCTCAATAACTTACATGCATTAAAATATCATATTTATATTTTTCAATCTTTTCCGAGTTCCTTTTCATGAATTATGAAACCATTTTATTTGTTCTTTATTAAATGATCCACAATGTTATAGTTGACCTTCATAGCATCTTTGAAAATAACTTGCATGCAAAATTTTTCATTTCTTAAAAATTTTCACTTTTATTATATTTTTTTACTATGTAAGACTAAATCTCTTTTCACATGATCTTGACATGTCCCTAATTTGGTTGTATTACAATACATTAATTTATCTTATTTTAGCTTTAATATATATTTTCTTAATATAAAAATAATATTTTTCCAATAGTTATGGATATTTCCTTTAGCAATTATATTCATTCAAAATGAAGTATCATCGACCTAAAATTATTAATTTAACTTAATTCAATTATTTATTCTTTTCCATATTTTTAAATAGTTTATTTTCTAAACTTTCGTAATGTCTTATGAGATATTTTGTTTCATAGCTAATTTGATGATCAGAGATATTATGCTCGATCTCCTTAGTTTCAATGAATGAAACTTTATAACAAATTTTATCTTATTTTTTTGACTTTTTTACTTTTATTTTTTTATATTTACTATATAACAATGAATCTATTATAGTGTGACCTATACATGACTTTTAATTTGTTATATTGCCTCACTTCAATTTATTTTATTACAATTTTATTATAAATTTGCCAAATTTGAAATTAATAATTTATTATTATTTATTCTCATTTATTGTGTTATTTAATAGTAATTCAAGTTGAGGTATCACTTACAAAAGAATCATAGTTCGACTTGTTGAGTAAACTCTATCTAATTTAAAATTTCTTTTTTTATATTTTTTTAAAAAGTTATTCACTATGTTTTTAGATGTTTTACAATATATATTAATGTGCATCACCTTGCTATAATCAAGGATGTTAAAGGCTTTTCTCTTAGTATCTCTGGATGCAACTTTCCATTATAATTTATCATATTTTTTTAAATTTATCATGTCGAATTGGATAAGTTACTGCTTAACACTAAATTTCATTTCATGTGACTTTTACATTGTACTGATCTGGTTATATTATATTACTTGGTTTTAAAGTCAATATTGCTTTGATATATGTTTGTTAAAAGTATAAAACATAATTTATTAATGTTTGTTGTTTTAATTTTTTAATTCTTAGTAATTTCAAAAAAGTCTAATTTAGCAAAAAATTTTCTTTGTTACCTTTTTCAAATATTTTATCAACAAGAAGTTTTGCATAGTATATCAAACA
This sequence comes from Vanilla planifolia, assembly GCA_023846275.1. Lineage (NCBI taxonomy): Eukaryota > Viridiplantae > Streptophyta > Magnoliopsida > Asparagales > Orchidaceae > Vanilla > Vanilla planifolia. The sequence continues at coordinate 1,008,437 of JAIUJO010000063.1, read as the reverse complement.
TTTTTAATCATACTTTATTAGGTGATCGAACATGTTACATTCAATCTCCTAAGAATCTTAAAATGCAAGTTTTTCATTTACTTTATCTTTTTTCCTTTAATTCTTTCATTTTCATTTGGTTAGATTATTATAATATTTCAATTCTCCTCTCATGTCACCTTTATGTCGCTTTGATTTGATTATCTTACATTACATCGACTTATCGTATTTTATCTTTAATATATTTCTAGTTAATATTAAAATGATTAATTTTTTTTGTTTATGCTTATTTTCTTTTGTAATTCATTTTGATACGAAATGAGATTTGTTTGAGTCAAAACAAAAGATCTTGGGCTCAGCTTGATTACATCAATCTAATAAAATTATTTTCTTAGGATTTTAAACTTTTTTCATTATAACATTTTTTACATGACATTTTGATTTGTAGCTACTTTGGTAATCAAGGATGTCACACCCAATCTATATAGTATCTTTGAATTCAAACTTCTCACACAATTTATGTCATTTCTTTAACTTTTCCTTTTTCTTTTAGTTAATTACTTTCTATCTCTATATTCTTCTTATAACACGTTTACATTACCTAAACTCTTTTATATTCTTTAGTTCAATTGATCGCATTTCAAATTTGACATATAATTACTTAATATTAAAATAATAATTTATTATTGTTTGTTATTATTTACTATTATTTATAGGGATAATTCATCATGGTTGCAAATGATGTATGGTAAAGATAGGACAAATGTTGTTTCACTCATCTTGAAGAGCACTCACTAATTGAATGTCATTTTTATTATTTTAATTATCTTATTTTTTATAGTTTTTGTGCATCAGAAAAAATATTTTGATTGATACCTAATTTGATGATCGAAGATGTTCCATTTGGTCTTCACAATATTTTTGAATGTAACATTCTAGAACAATTTATCCAATTCCTTCAAATCTTCCGCTTTTGTTTTGTTACATTTTTATGAAACACTAATTCTTCCCTTATGTGACATTTATATCACTTTAGTTTCATTATATCATATTACTTTAATTCATCTTATTTCAGATTTAATTTATATCCTCTAAATATTAAGATAACAATTTATTATTATTTTTGTTTAATTACTTTGGTAATTTTCCATAATTCTAAATGAAGCATTATGGAGATAAGTAAATATTATAGAATCCATCTCACTAGTTATATTTAATTAAATAATCTTTTAAATGTATAAATATTTTATTTTAATTGTTTTGTGATGTTGTATGAGAATATTAGATTTGGACCTATTTTTATGATCAAGGATTTGTGAGGTCACCCTTATCCTGAATGAGTCAAGCTATAAGTGCTTAGCAATTTCTTATAGCGATCCTACTTTTAGTGTGAACCAAGATTAATTGTGATGAACAAGTTATGCACTTTTCAAGATGATAAATTAATGATCTTCAAAAATATCTTGAAGTGTTCAGCAAGCTTTATGGATTAATGACATGTATGTCAGTTTTCAAAAATTTCACATTTTATTATGAAATATAAAGTTAGATTGTTTATTATTAATCATAAATCACATCACTTTACTCAAATCATTTCAAATCTAGCTTAAAACTTTCTTTTGTTTAAGAAATATATGATTTCATTTTTTTAATTGTTTAATAATTTAAATTTTTTCTTAAATCATTCTTTGAATAAAAAATTTTAAGATTTCACTTTTCATTCATTAAATTCTTTCATTGGTTAAATCCAACTTAAAGTCTTTGATAAGTTTGATGTTAAACTTTGGTTACATTAGGGAAATAATTTCTATTAAATTTCTCATATTTTAAAAAGAAGAATTATCCTAAAAATGATTTAAGAATGTGACCAACTACAATGCTTTTAAGCCAACCAAGACTGAGTCGACATTCTCAAGCCTTAAGTCAAAGGAACAAGTGGAACCAAGTTATGTTGTGCCGTATCTTCGTTAGGGTGCAATAAAGAATCTTGATTACGGTAAGGTAGAGGAAGCATAAGCTTGGGTACAACTTAGGTCAAGTATGTAATTTGTAGGCTGGGCCCATAATCAGTTTATATTGGTTTACTTACGAAACAAAAGTTAATAAATTGTCCATGCAAAAAGGTAGACCTAGCCTTAATTTTTTATCAAAATAAAAGTTTGCAAAAGCTTGCACAAAAAGAAAATAACCTTGATATTTCATAGTCTAGGGCTACAATATTTTCCCAAATGTAGGCCTTAGCACAATTGCATGAATTCATACCACATGATTGTTGATCAGATGGCCAATGTTGAATCAACATGTAAGGTTTTCTTAAACACTCAGAACAGATGGCTATAGTCTCATCCAAATTGTTTGATGACAAGATTCATTTTGACCTTGTACTGAAATCACATTGCTCTAAATTTCTATTTTAATTCTTTTTCATGAGATCACCTCTACATTTACAATTGATAAATCAAAATTTCTTGATCTCATTCGAAGTGATCGAATGGACTATGTCAAATCAATTTTGATCAAACTGAGCATAACACATCAACTCTTATAGTGTTTAATCTAAACAGACTAGGATTCTCTAATCAGATCCAACAACACTCGTTGATCTTACCTAGTAGTTAATTAAATGGTAGTCATTCGAGCTATTGTGCGGTAATTTTTAAGGAAATATTTAATTTTTTTGGTAAAAGATCTTGAAACAACTTTTTCTTAACTTCCTAACAACAATGATAAAAGTATTCCAATAAAAAACTTATCATTAAATGAAATTCAAAATAGAAATTGAATAAATTTTAAAATCTCAAAAAAGCACTACATGACAATATACTAGTGTAAAACTATCCTATCAACACACTACAACTTAGTACTCCAAGTTAAACTTTCTTCCAGCTATGCCTATCGCATATAAGCTTTCATTTTTATACTTCTTTACATAACACCTAGCTCAATTTACATTTTTAATGAAAATTTCTTCCTTAACATATTTTACTTTTTGTATAGGTTGGTCTACTAGATAATTTTGAAACCCATGCTCGATTTTATCCAATGAAAAAATTGAGTTTGGCTTGAGCTCCAAAAAGCTTGAGTTATAATTGAACCAATATAAGGTAGTAGGAGGGCAGTGAATAGCATGAAATAACATAAAGTAGGTTCAAGGTGAATAGTAAAGTAAAACCTTAAGCAAATTAGAGTTGGAATATAAAGCAAGTCCTAAAATTCAAACTCTTTTAATAATGGAGTTCTTCCCATCATCGATTAGGATTGTCTTAATGTTCTAATTTAAATTGAATAAAATAAAATTTTTGGGCAAATTTAAATGGAATAAATTCATAATTAATTAATTTTTTTTTGAAAAATTAAATTTGTTTTTGTAAATTATTTGAGAAAGATAAACACCATAAAATTAGAAAAAATATTTTAAAACCTAAAATTTCCTCCTCTCTTGTTCGATTCATACACACTTTTTTTTATAGTGGAATGTCATACACAATCTTAATTGTGTCTTGGAATATTTGTATCCTATACTATTTTTCTCATTTTTTCAAATATCTTACTTTGATTTAGTTGTTTCACTATATAACTCTAAATCTACTCTCATGTAACGTTTACATTTCATTAATTTAAATATACTATGCTACTTCAATTAATCTGATTTCAATTATAAAAAATATTTAGCTATGATTGAAGTAAAATTTTATTATTATTTATGCTTATTTATTTTAATATTACATAGTAATTCTAGAGGAGATTTTGTCAAGATGGCACAGGAATCATTGGACTCATCTAAAAAAACTATATCCAATAGAAGATATTTTTTTATTTCTAAATGCTTCATTTTTTTAGGTTTTTTGTGTGCTATTTTTTACAGTTTTATTCATATTTAATTTGATAGTTCAGAATGTTATAGTTATTCCTTGTAGCAACTTATAATACAGTTTTCTTATGTATTTTACCATTCTTTTTCAAATCACTCTTTGAATTAGTTTTTTATAATGAAATTAGAATACTTCCTTCATGTGACCTTTTATATCATTTAGAATTTGTTATATGTCATGAACTTAGTTTATATAATGTCAACATTAATATATATACATACTGAATATTTAATTAATAACTTATCATTACTTCGATACTTACTTGGTAATTTGTACAAATTCCAAGTTATGTCACATGAGACAAAAAAATTATCTTTGGAAACATCTCGATGAGTTCTATCTAGTTAAATATTTTATTTTCATTCTTCAAATAATATATTTTCTTATATTTTGGTAATTTTTATGTTATATTTTTATTTGTGCCAAATTTTAAGATCAAAGATATTACATTAAATCTCCTTAGAATTATAGAATGTGACTTTACTGTAAATTTAATGTCATTTATTCAATTGGTTATAGTAAACTTATTCAATTTATCTCGCTTTTACTTCAATATAAATTATTTATTATTGAAAAAATAATTAACTACTATTCATGTTTATTTATTTTGATAATCTATAGTAATTGAAAATATGGTCCAATGACAAGAAACAAAAATGTCATTAATTGCTTCAATTTATCTCATTTCCAATTTAAAATATATTTACTTAATTTTGAAACAATCATTCATCATTCTTTATTTTTATTTCGATTAGTAATTCATAGTAATTCTAAGCTAATTATATTAGGTGAAACAAACACTATCAAAATCATTTTCATGGGCTCTATTGAACTAAAAATTATTTTCAGTTGTTACATTGTTAGGCAACCAAAGATGTTATACTTTATTTTTTTAGTGTTATAGAGTTTAACATTCTTATACTATAATTCTTATTTGTTTAAAAAATCTCCTTCTAATTTCATTATTTTACAATCAAACTCTAATTCTCTACTTCTATGAACTTTACATCCCTTCACTTGGTTATATACATTGCTCCACTTTGTCTACTTTTAGCTTTAATATATGTCTACTTTGAGCTTTATTATTTGTGCTTACTTGTTTTTAATAACTAGTATTATTCTCGATGAGGTTAAATAAAGATTAAACAAACTTTGTCGAACTCATCTTGATGAGCTCCACTTAGTTAAATATCTTTTTTTAATTTTTTTTGATATTTTAGTAATGCCTTAAGAAATATTTAGATCCATACCTCATTTGATGATTGAGGATGACAAACTTTTCATTTTGTGTCATAGCAAGTAAATTTCATGTATAATTTATCTTAATTCTTGAAATTTTTACTTTCATTTGTAAAATTGCATAGTAATTCAATGAGCTCTAAGTAATTCATAATTTAATTTTATATTTTTTTTCTTCTATTTGTTCCTTACTACATTATTGAGGATGTTATGCCTGATATTTTTAGTGTCATATAATGAAAAATTCAAGTAAACTTTATCTACTTTATTGAAATCTTTGGCTTTAGTTTTATTAGATTACTATGAAACACTAATTCTACACAAGTATGACCTTTTGATTGCTTTAGTTCATTTAAATTACATTACTTAAGTTTAAATTTTTAAACTTTAATATATATCTACTAAATATTTAATAATTATTTATTAACATTAATCTTATTTAATCTTCTAATTCATAATTAATCTAAATGAGGTTGAATTGAGATAAAAAAAAGGTTGTAAAAGTCATCTTTTGAAGCTTTATTCTAATAAAATATTTAGTTTATATTTTTTTTATTTTTTTCTCTAGATTTTTAACACACTTCACATTTCATCTACATTTGTACCTGGCTTGATGACAAAGGTTGTTATAAGAGATCTCCTTAGTGACTTGGAATGTAATTTTCCAAAATAATTTATCACATATTTTCTAATATTTCACTTTGAATTGGTCATTTAACTATGAATCTCTAATCTACAATCGTGTCACATTTACGTCATAATGTTCTTGTTACATTACATTACTTTAACATATCTCATTTCTATTTTAGAGCATATATGCATATTATTAAAAATAATAAAATAACATCGTTTACATATAATTACTTTGGTAATTCATACTAATTTCAGAAAACATCTAAATCGTACACAAAAATGTCGTTGAACTCTACTCGATAATCTCTTTCCATTAAATATTCATTTTTATAATTTATTATGTTTTTTATATGCTTTTGGTTCATTATAAGATGGTTTGGTTAATACCTCATTCCGTGATTGAGATTGTTACACTCTATCTTTTCAATATCTTGAAATGCTTTTTTTTGGTATAATTTATCTAATCACTCTAAATTTCACATTTTCATGTGGTTATATTTTATTGCTATAATTTATCTAATTTTATATTTATATATATTTAATTAATAATAAAAATAAAGTCCAATCATTACGGAGCAAACATTGTTGGCTTCATTTGATGAGCTCTATGAAATTAAGTATTATGTTTTGTCATTAAAGTATTTTCTTATTAATGATATTTACAAGCCTTATAAAAATTTTTTTATTTATTGTTATTTTAATGGTTAAGGATATTTCACTTTGTCCTAGTAGTATCTCAAAATGAACGTTTGCTCTACACTATGTCTCATTTGTTTAAACAATTTTTATTAAATTTGGTTATGCTACTATGTAACTCTAAATTTTCTCAATTATTTTTGTTACATTGCATTGATTTTGTAGTATTAATTACTTCAATTTTTCTGATTTCAAGTTAGCTTATATATGCATAACATGAAAAAATAAATTTAATATTATTTTTATTTTTTTACTATGCTAAAAAAGTTGAGGCCATATTGAGACAAAACAAATGCCATTAGACTTCCAAGAACTAGCTCCATCAAATTAAATTTTCAGTTTTACGATTTTTAAATATTTTATTTTATTTTTTTCCGACATGGTTTATTAGATATTTTGAATCATAAATGATATTACCATCGAGAATCTTACAATCAATTTTTTACTATCATAGAATTCAATTTTCTTATTATATCTTATTCCTTAAAGGTTATCAATTAGAATTGGTTACATTGCTTTTTAATTTTAAATCTCCTCCCATGGGATGTATACTTCAAATTTGGTTAGTTAAATTGTATTGCTTCAATTTATCCCATTTTAACATAAATATATATATTAACTAAATATTTAAATAATTATTTATCATTAAGTTTATTTATATTGGTGTGTCATAGTATTCTAAACAAGATATGATGAAGATGAAATAATTGTTCTTGGACTCATCTCAAAAAATATTTTTAATATATACTCATTTTTTATTTTTTTAAAGTATTTTTACTTACTAATCTTTTGGAAATTTTTAATGTAATTTTTATTTGTACTCTATATGATAATCGAGAATTTTAAACTTGATCTAATTTTTGTCTTTGATTGCAAATTCCACATAAAATTTATCTCATTTATTCAATTCTTTTTGTTTGATTTTGTTATATCATAGTGTAACTTCAATTCTCCTTTAATGAGACAATTACCTAACTTTGATTTGGATACATTATATTCTTTCAATTTACCTGGTCTCAGTACTAATACATATTTACTTAATATTTTTAAAAAAAATTTATTAGCTTTTATGCTTATTTTGTTTTATTCATTGATTGTATTTCCAAATGAGGTCTTCTCAACATGAAGCAAACGTTGATGGTCTCATCATAGAAAGCTCTTTCAAAATAAATATTTATTTTTAATTATTAAATATTCTAAAAGGATGAGATTTGAATATAGATTTTCTGTACAATTTTTCTCATTTCTTTTAATTTTTTTGTATTGAGTTGATTATATTACTATGAAACTCATATTCTTCTTTTGCAAGAAAATTGCATCGCTCTAATACGGTTATATCACATTGCATCAATTTATCTCATTTAACCATTAACACAAATTTACTTAATATTAAAAAAAATTAATGGCATTTTATGTTCAATGTTTTCAATAATGCACAATAATTCCCATTTAGAATGATGCTTCGCATTAATTTGGTAATATGACTTTGAAACACTAGTTCTCCTCTTGTTCGACCTTTACATTATTTATTTTGCTCATATTTCTTCTTTTTTCAGTTTATTTCTTTTCAACATTGATATATATTTACTTAATATAAAAATAATAATTTACCACTATTTATGTTTATTTGTAGTAATTCTAAAACATGACAAAAATAGACAAAGCAAACATAGATGGAGTCATTTGGACGAGCTCTAACAAATTAATATTCACTTTAATATTGTTAAATAGTTTGTTTTTAAGGGCTTTTCTAGGTTTCATTTGAATTTTTAATTTGTGCTTGATTTAACGATTGATCATGCAGAACTCCATCATCTATTTTCTTTGCAATGCAACTTTTGCATAAACTTTATCTTACTATTTCAGTTTTTTCTTTTGACTTGATTATGTTACTATGACAGTCTAATTCTTCTCTCTTCTAACAATTGAAACACTTTGGCTTAGTTATGTTATGCTCCTTCAATTTATCTTATGTTACCTTTAAAATATAAACTTTGTTAAAATTAAAACAATAATTTGTTGTTAATTATGATTAATTACTTTCATAACTTATATTAATTCCCATCGTGGATTGATCGAATAAAATGTCATTGGGCTACTCTTGATGAGCTCCGACCAATTAATATATTTTTATACTTGAAATAATATATTTTTATTATTTTCTCTCATTTAAAAAGTCATTTTAATATATTCCTAGTTTCTTCTATAGAGAATGTGACACTAACATCCTTAGTACCTTGTAATCTAATTTTAGCAAATAATTTATCAATTTTTTTCGAAATTGGTCCTTCATTTTGGAAATAAGATATGTAACTCTTGATCTTCTCTACTGTGACCATTACATAAATTTGTCTAGCTTAAAATTATGTTTCTTGAATTTGTCCTATTTTGCATTAACATATATCTACTTAAGTTTAAATAATAGTTAATTTTTCTTTGTGTTTAGATGATTTACCTATTCATAGTAATTTTAGATGAGTTCTACTTGAGTTGAATTAAAAATCGTTGGACTCACCTTGATGAACTCCACATAATTTAATATTTATTTTATATTTTATTTGATAATTGAGGATGTTACACGCTCTCACCTAATTATCTCATAATATAATTATTTTGTATAATTTATCATATTTTTTAAAATTTTATTCATTAATTTAATAATATTATTATGTAACTATATATCTCCTATTTTGTAACCGCGACAATACTTTGATTTGGTTAGATTATATTATTCCAATTTTTCATGTCCATTATAATAGATATTTATTTAATATTAAAATAATAATTTTTTATTATTTATGATTACTAACATTGATAATTCATTGTATTCCAAATGAGTTCTAAGTGAAATGAAATAAACAACATTGGAGACATCTCGAAAGCTATAACAAATGAAATAATCATTTTTAGATTTTAAATAGTTTTTTTATTAGTTTTGGCATTTTCACTAGGCATTTCATTCATACTTAACATTGGGATCAAGGATGTTAAACTAGATCTCCTAAGTATGTTGGAATGTAACATTCATAAAGAATTGATATTATTTAAATAAAAGTTTTTATTTCAATTGTTATATTACTATAAAACTATAATTATCCTCGGTTTTGACTTTTGGATTTCTTTCAATTGGTTAAATTATTTTTCTTAAATTCACCCCATTTCAATTTTTTAATTTTTATATATACTTAATATTAAAATAACTTTTTTAATTATTTAAGTTTAATTAATTAATAACTCATAATAATGATGAAAGGTTTCCCTTTTAGATGAAACAAATGTTGTTCGACTCAACAAGACTAGCACTATGCAATTTGCTATTAATTTTTTATATTTTAAATATTATATTTTAATGTTTTATAATATTTTATTAGACATTTTGATTTGTGCCTAACTCAATGAATGAGAATGTTACACAAAATATCATGTATCTTTCAAAGACACTTTCTTATACAATTTATCTACTTTTTCTAATATTTCTTTTATTTGTCATGGTTATATTACAATGTAACACTGAATCTCCTCTTATGTCACCTTTACATTACTTGTATATGATGATAATTTTATTTCTTTAATTTTTCAAATTTTAACTTTAATATATATCTATTAAATTTTTAAAAGATAACGCATTTTTTTTATACTTATATATTTTTATAATTCATAATAATTCCAAATGAGGTCCTATGAAGACTAAATACATGTCAAAGGACTCATTTTAATGACTTCAATCTAATAAAATATTCTTTTTCATATTTTAAAAATATTTTATTTTCTAATTGTTGTGCGTTCTTTATGATACAATTTAATGGACCTGAGTTCTTAATTTATGATGTTTCAATCAATTTTCCTACTATTTCCAAAAGATATTTTTATATATAATTTATCCAATTTCTTGAAATTGCTTGTTTTCATTTCATTATATTACTATGAAACTATAAACCTCTTCTAGTATGAGCTTTCAACAATTTTTTTTGGTTATATTATTATCTTTCAATTTATCTTATTTCATTTATAATTTAAATTTACTTAGTGTAATAATATTAATTTATTATCATTTATTCGTACTTAATTTGATAATTCATAATAATTTTAAAGAAAGAGTGATGGAAGCAAATAAAATATCACTGGACTTGTCTCGATAAGTTCTGTTCTAATACGTATTTAAAATATTTTATTTTATGAGGTTTTTTAATTTAATGCCATGTTTTGTTTCATACTTAGTATGATGATCTAAGTGTTACACTATCACTTTAGTATCCTAGGATGCAACTTTCTCATTAATTTATCTCATTTGTTCAAATTATTTGTTAAATTGTCTTATACTATTATTAACTTTGAATCTCATCTTTTGTGACATTTAAAACACTTTGGAATAACAATTATTTCTTTTTTTTACTTATTTACTTTGATAGTTCATAATAACTCTAAGTGAGGGCTGAATGAGATGAAAAAAATCTCATTGAACTTATGATGATGTGCTCTCAATTTTAAACTATTTATTCCTATATTTTTAAAATACTTTGTTTTCTAATGTATTAGTATACTTTTTGAGACATTTCAAAATTATTCATAATTTTGTGACTGACGATTTGAAGTCTATATCCTTAGTATCTGTGAAAGTAATTTTCTTATATAATCTACCTTATTTTAACTTAATATACATTTATTTCACATTTAAAAAATAACCTAAAATTATTTGTTTTTATTTACGTTGATAATTTATAATACTTCTAGTGAAGTCCAATCGAGAAAAAATAAACGTCACTTTGCTACCATTTAGGACACATTTTCATTCTACCTAATTTGTTGACTAACAATGATACAATTGATCTTTTTAGTATGTTGTAAAGTTAAGTTGCTCAATAATTTAACCTATTCAAAATTTTTTATTTTTATTTTTCTTTATTACTATGCTTCTCTAATCTTTCTTTCATGTCACATCTAATCACTTTAATTTTGTTTTATTATATTTCTTTGCTTCTCTAATCTTTCTTTCAATTGATCCTTTTAGTATTATTTAAGTTTTTTACTATCATAATTTATTGAAATTTAAAACAAAGTTCTATCTAGACTAAAAAAATATCATTTTACTTAAAATGATTGATTGTGCTCCATTAAATATTTTTGTTCTCCAAGTATTTTTTTGGTAAAGTGTTGAGAGAATTTTCAAGATATTTTTATTTCTACCTTATTTAATAATCATGGATGTTAGACTTAATCTCCTTCGTATTGAAAAATGTAATTTTTCAATGTAATTTATCTATATTTTCAAGTTTTTTTCCTTAATTTTTTTTATTATTATATTTCTCAAAATCTCTTTCATGTAACCTTTGCCTCACTTTGATTCTCTTATTTTACACTATTTTGATTTATGTCACTTTTTTAATATGTTTTCAACCTGTATTAAAATTATTTTTTGTTATTATTTATGTTTGCTTAGTTTTGTAATTGATTGTTATTCCAAATAAGGACGAAATGATTAAAACAAATATCATTGGACTCAATAGATAAACTCCATCTTGCTAAATATTTATTTTTCTTTTCTTCTAAATATGTTTTTCTTTAGTTTTTTTTTCTTTTGTTGAGAAATTTTAATTCGTAGCTTATTAGATGACCATGGTAGTTTTTCTCAATCTACTTACTAACATGGAATGCAACTTTTGTCTATATTATATTTAATTTATTTAAATTTTCACTTTCATTTATTTATATTATGATGTGATTCTTAATCTTCATTCATGTTGCCTTTTTATTTCTTTGATTTAGTTATATTAGATTCTTTAAATTGAAATAATTTATACTTTAATAAAGATTTAATTAGTATTAAAAGTTCAATATATTCTTACTTATAAAAATTTATTTTGATAATTCCACATCAAACTTATCTTGATAAGCTTTGTCTAATTTAAAATTTATTTATATATTTATTTGTATTTCTTATTAAAGTTCATTAGCATGTTTTATAAGAGATTTCATTTTGTGCATAATTTGAAGATCAACGATGCTACTATCTGTTTTCATAGTATTTTGGAATGCAAATTTGACAAACAATTATCTCATTTACTAAGAACGTTTACTTTAATTTGGGACTATTACTATTTTTTTATTCCTATATATATTACTAATTCACAATAATTACAAAAGAGTTTTATTGGAGAAGAAAAAAATTGTTAGACCCATCTTGATAAATGTTGTCAAATATCATTTTAAATATTTTGTAATACTATATTTTTCTCCAATTTAGCACAAATTATGAGATATATTTATTGATACCTAATTTGTTGTTTAAAGCTATGAACATAACATTCTCAGTATCTAAGAATGTAAATTTTTAAACAATTTCTTTAATTTACCATTAAGTTTTTCATTTTTCTCATGAGATTACTACTTTGCCCTTAGTCTTCTCTCGTGTGACCTGTACATCATCTTGATTGAGTTATATTATAATGATTTTAATTATATAATTTTATCTTTATTATATATTTACTTAATATTAAATAATAATTTATTATTATTTATGCTTATTAATTTTAATATTTCATAATATTTCTAAATGAGATCCATTCAAGGTAAACAAACATCTCTACCCTTGTCTCTATAGGCTATATCCCATTAAATATTCATTTTAAACTTCTTAATAAATTTTTATTTTATTTGGTTTTATAACTTTGATGAGATATTTTTATTCATACTAATTTAAGAATCAAAGATATTACACCCAATCTATTTTTGTTTCTTAATCATTGTTCTTATACTTAGAATGCAACCTTTCCACACAATTTAGCACATTTCATAAAAAGCTTTTGCTTTGATTTTGTTATAAAAATATGAAAAACTTATTTTTCTTTTTTATGACCTTTATATTGTTTTTATTTAGTTGTATAATTTTTCTTCATTTGATCTCCTTTCAACATTAAAATACATTTACTTAATATTAAAGTAATAATGTCTTAATATTATTATTTTATTTATTGTTGTAACTCATTATAATTCTGAATGAGATTTGATTGAGATGAAATTAACATCATTCGACACATATCTATAAGCTCCATCTAAATAAATATTCAACTTTAACATTTTTTAATATTTCTATCAAGGGTTTCACATGTGTTACAAGATGTTTGTGTTCATGTGCGATTTGATAAATGGGGATGTTATACTTGATCTTCATAGCATCTTGGAATGTAGCTCTTGTATATAATTGATCTCTTTTCATAAAATTTTTTTATTTCATTTACCTATATTACTATGAACTCTAATTCTCCTCACATGATCTGACATTGGTTTGATTTTCTTGAATTATATTGCTTCAATTTTTCTCAATAAGGCCTTTTATATATTTACTTAATATTAAAATAATAATTATTTAAAGAAAATTTATTTTGATAATCAGTGGTAATTCAAAATGAGGTTAATTTAAGATGCTTTACAAGAAATTTTTAATTTTTAAATATTTGTCTTTAATGCTTTTACATGCTTTACAAGAAATTTAATTTTTACATGATTTAACAATATATGATATTATTCTCTATTTTTAGTATCTACCATTTATCTAATTGCTTAAAATTATTTATTTTAATTAGTTATATTACTATAAAACTTCTGTTGTTCTCTTTTGTGACATAATATTACTTTTGTTTTGTTATATTACATTACATAAATTAATCTAATTAAAAATTTAATATATATTTACTTAACATTGATATAAAAAAATTTATTATAAATTATGTTTGTCGACTTAATTAATTAGCATAATTCCAAATTTGGTTTGATCGAGATCAGTCAAACATCCTCGGTTTTGTCTCGACAATCTTTATTGAATAAAATATTTTTTGTTACATTTTTAAATAATTATTTGACAATAAATCTCCTTAGTTTCCTAAAATGCGATATTACTATGTAATTTATCTCATTTTTAAATTTATTTTGCTATACGCTTTTATATTATCATGTAACTCTATATCTTCTCTTTTATAACTTTACATCATGTTGATTTTAATGTATTGTATTGTTTTAAAAAACATTAGTTCAATTTTAACATATATTGATTTAATATTATAATATTAAATTTTTTAATTATTTGTGCTTATTTGCAAATATAATTCATTGTCATGTCAGAGGTGGTTCATTGAGATGAAACAAATATCATCTTCAAAAAATAAATTTTTAGTTATACTTATTTTTTTAATTTTTTATACTTATTTATCTCATTTCCTCAAATTTGATATGTAAATTGATATGGCTCGCATTACCATGTATTACAATTTAAATTTAACTAGCAATTAAGGATGTTGCACTCAATTTCTTAAATATCTTGGAATGTAACTTTCTTATATAATTTGTAATTTGTTTAGCTTTAATATATATTTACCTAATTTAAAAATAATAATATTATTTTTTTATCTTTAATTACTTTAACAATTCCCTAATATTTCAAACAAGGAAAGATGGAGAAGAAATAAAGATCATTACAATTCCCTTAGTTAGCTCTATCAAATAAATATTCATACTCATATTTTTTATATTTTATTTTCCTTGATTATGGCACGTTTTATGATATTTTTTAATTAATAACAAATTTGATGATGTAGTTGCTTACACTAAATCTCTTTTGTATCCTACAATGTAATATTCCAATAAAAGTTATATCACTTTTTCCAATTTTTGCCTTTATTTGTTTAAATTGACTTGTAGAACTAAGTCACAACTCTAGCGACATCTAACTTTCTTCAATTTTGTTATGTTGCATTTCTTTAAGTTTTATTGTCTTAACTTGAATATTATCCATTTAAATTTACAACAAAAAATTAATTTTTTATTTAATTTTGTATTTCACAAAAATTAGAAACGATGTTTAAACGAGAATAAGCAATGATTGATGGACTCGTCTCAATAAGCCCAATATAATTAAATATTTTTTAATTATTATTTAATCTTTTAAAACATTTTGTAATATATTTTTAGATATTTTTATTTGCACTTATTTTGATAATGAGGATGTAGTACTTGATCTCCAAAGTATTTTAGAATACAAATTTCTTCTTTAATTGAACTCCTTTATTCAAAAATTTCTCTTTATTTTAGTCATATTATTGTGCAACTCCAAACTTCTCCTATCGTTACCTTACAATGCTTTTATTTAGTGACAAAATATTACTTAAAAATTTTTCTTAGTTAAACTCGATTATATATATATATATATATTACTTTATATAGAAATAACATTTTTTTCTTATTTGTTTACTTAGGTATTGTATAAGAATTTCAAATGAGATTTGATCGACATGAGAAAAACTTCATTGAAATAGTCTTGAAGAGCTCTATCAGATTAAATGTTCAATATTATATTTTCAAATACTTTTCTTTATAAGATATTCTATGTTTTTCTTAATTTGATAATTGAGGATGTCATGTTTGATCTCTTTGGTATCTTGTACTCCACATTCTTATAAAACTTATCTCATTTCGTCAAAGGATTTGTTTTGATTTATTATATTCCTATGTAACTCTAAATCTCTTTTTATGTGACTTTTACTTTACTTTTATTTTCTTAAATTTTATGACAAAAACTTAATTCATTTTAACATTAATTTTTATTTTTTTAATAGTGAAATTATAATTTCTTTTGTATACTTATTTAATTAGATAATTGATACAAATTCAAAAATTTGTATAACTAAAATGAAATAAAAATTAATAGACTTGTCGCCATAATTGCTATTCTACTAATTATTGAATTTAATATTTTAAAATATTCTCATTTTTTAATTTTAATAAAATTTATGAGATATTTTATCTTATTCTTGATTTAGTGATCATGGATGTTTCACTTCATCTTGTGACATCTTTTTGTTTAAATTTCTTAAGATGTTTATCCCATTTCTTTAAATGTTTTTCTTTTTTTTGGTCATATTAATACGTAACCATAAATCTCTCCCTATGTGACCTTTGGACAACTTTTATTTTGAAATTATATAATCCTTCAATTACCTTATTTTAGCTTTGTTTTATACTTCGTTAATGTTAGAACAATAAATTCATATTGTTATTGGTCATTTAATTTTGTCATTTGTAGCAATTTTAGGCAACATTCATGAGAGATGAAATAGATTTTAGTTAACTTATCTCGATGACCTCTATCAATTTAAAATTAGTTTCAATACTTTTAATTATATTATTGTTTCTGCTTTTTTCATGTCTTCCATGATTTTTTAAATTTTACTCTATTTGCCTACTAGAGATGTCACACGAGATCTCCTTGAGGCATTGGAATGCAAAATGTTTGTGTAATGAATCTTATTTCTTCAAATGTTTTTCTTTTTTTGGTTATATTTTTATGTGACTATAAATCATCTATCATGTCACCATTGCTTAACTTTTTCTTGATTATATTACATTAATTTAATTTATCTCATATCTATTTTAATAAAATTTTTGTTAATATTAAAATAATAATATTTAATAATATATGCTTAATTGCTTTTGTAACTTATACTAATCCCTAACAGAGGTAGATCGAGACAAAAGAAATGTCATTGAACTCATCTTTACGAGCTCTATACAATTAAATATTAATTTTTATGCTTTTTAAATATTTATTCCCTTTCTATCTCAAATTCAACTTTATTACATAGTTTAATTTCATTTCTTAAAATTTTTTAATTTCATTGGCTTATCTCATTATGAAACTTTAAATTACCACTTTTGTGACCATTGAATTGCTTTGATTTGGTCATATTACATTACTTTTGTTAATCTCATATTTCCATTAATAAATATTTCCTTAATATGTACACAACATAGACTAAATAGTTGTTGAGCCTGTCTCATTGTTATCTATCTTATTAAATAATTATCTTTGTATTGTAAAATATTTTTTTATTCAATAGAATTGTCATGCATGAGTAGGCATTTTGATTAAAAAATTAAATTGATAATTGTGCATATTGCACTCTATGTCATTTCCATATAATATACATATATAAACATAATATATTGTTATTTGTCTTTAATCTTAGAAATTCTAAATCTGATGAAATTGAGGTGAAATGAATATGGTTGGACATATCTGCACGAGCATTATCTATAAAATATTCTTTCTTTACCTTTTTAGCAATTTATTTTTTATTATTTCTACATTCTTTACAAGGAAGTTTTGTTTGTATGGAGATTTAGGTTTGATGATTATATGCTAGATCTTTTTGCAACCTTCAAAATAGGTTTCCTATAATTTTTAACCCATTAATTAAAGTTTTAGTTTTCATTTAGTTATTTTACTATTTAACTCTAACTTTCATCTCATGTGACATCTATATCTCATAGAATTGGTTTTAATCATTTCTTCTTTTTTCTTTTTTAGCTATAATTTTTATATATAAACTTTATTTTAAATTTAAATTTATTATTATTTATATTTCTTTGTTTTATAAATCATCGTAGCTCCAAACGTGGTTTGATCGGGAGAAAACAAACTTTTTTGATGCATTTTGATGGATTTGGATGTGTTCTATACTATTAAATATTCATTTTTATGTTTTTTAAATTAATTTTTACTCAATAATTTCACTACTCTTTATGAGACATTTTGGTTCATGCCTAATCTAATGAATAATGATGTCATCTTTAATCTATGAAGTAAATTAAAATGCAACATTGTCATGCATTTTATCTTATTTTATCTTCAATATGTATTTATTTAATAATAAAATAATAATTCGTGGTTACTTATGTTTATTTATTTATGTAACTATGATTAATTCCAAACAATTCATTATCAAGATGTAATAAATATCGTTGGACTCATCTTGACAACCCTTATCTGTTTAAATTTTCATTTTTATATTTTAACTACTCTATTTTTTAAGATTTTGCATGATTTATGAGACAACTTGGTTAGTATGTGATTTGATGGTCAAAGATATTCCTCTCAATCTTTATGGCTTTAGTAGAACATATTTCCCTTATAATGTATCTTATTTTTTTAAAATTTGTTACTTTAATTTCATTATGTTATAATGTAACTCTAAATACCCTCTTTTGTGCCATTATATTACGTTGATTTAGCTCCATTACATTACTTCAATTTATCTCATTTTTCCATAAATATTTTTCATTTAGTAATAAAATAATAGTTTATTATTATTCATAGCTATTTAATTTGGTAATTTGTAATAATTCCTAATAAGTTTTCATTAAGAGAAAACAAATATCATTAGGCATGTCAATGAGTACTATCAAATTATATATTAGTTTTTATTTTTCTTAATATTTTAGTTTTTATTTTTCTTAATATTTTAGTTTTTATGAATTTACCAAAATTTTTGAGTCTTTTTTAATTCTTACCACTTTTTGTGATTTAGTATTTATAGAAGATATGCTTAATATCTTAGAATATAAATTTTTTGAGCAATTTATCTCTTACCATTAAATTTTTCATTGAATTAGTTATATTATGATGTTACTCTAGCCCTCTTCTTACGTGACCTTTAGATGTCATTCACTTGGTTATATTATATTTCATAAGTTTGTCTCATTTATTTTTTAAAGAATTATTTCTTAGTATTCAAGTCATAGTGTATTTTTAGTTATGCTTATTTATTTTTGTTGTTCATTGTAAATATTAAAAAAGTCTAATCAAGCAAAAACAAATGTTGTTTGACTCTCCTTCAAGGGCTTTACGCAGTTAAATAAACATTTTAATATCTTTAAATATTTCATTTTATCTTAAATATTTTTCTTTTTAAGTTACGTGTATTACACATGCTTAATTTATCTCCTTTTTGTATTATTATATGCTTACATAATATTAAAAAAACATTATTATTATTATTTTTGCTTATTTTTGTTAGTAGTAAGTAGTAATTCGAAATGAGGCCTAACCAAGATGAAACAAATGTCATTGCACTGGTCTTGTTCACTATAAAATGAAATATACATATTGGCATTTTTATATATTTCATTTTCTATGTTTTTTGAATAAATTATGAGACATTTAAATTCATACAAGATTTGATAATTGAAAGTTACACTCAATCTACTTAGTATCTTGGAATATGTCGTCTCCATAGAATTTATCTTATTTATTTAAAGTTTTTGTTTCCATTAATCGCATGACAATGCAACTATTAATATCATATTGTGTGATTTTTAAATCACTTGGATTTCATTATATTACAATTGTTTTATTTTTCTCATTTCAACTTTAATGTACATCTACAAAATTTTGAAATAAAAAATTTTTATTCCTTGTGTTTACTTACGTTTGCAATTTGGAAAATTTTAAAATAAGGTCTAAACAAGATAAAACAAACATTGATTGAGTCAACTTAATGAGCTACATCTAATTAAATATTCATTTTGTATTTTAAAAAATTTTATTTACGATTTGTTTACATTGTTTTAATAGATTTTTTATTCATTCATAATTTTATTATTAAGGCTATTATGCTTTATCTCTAATGTATCTTAGATTGCTTCTTTCTCAAACTATTTAACTTATTTATACAATTGTTTCTCTTTGATTTTGTTATATTACTATGTGACGTTGAACCTTAACTCCTTTGACTAGTGTAACACATTTATTTGATGATAGTACATTGCTTCAATATCTGTCAATTGAAGTTTAACATACATTCACTTATCATTAAGATAATAATTTATTTTAATTTATACCTATTTAATTTTTTTTAATTCAGATGAAAAAATCATCAAACCCATCTTCAATAGGTGAACTAAATTTATTAATTATTTTCATATTTTTTTATATTTTATTTTTTATTTTTTGACATACATTATGAGATTTTTTTTACTAGATTTAATAATCAAAGGTGTTATCACTCAGTCTCCTTAGCGTCTTAAAATATAAGTTTCTTATAAAATTTATCTCATTTTTAAAAATGTTTCATTTTGATTTATTTATATTACAATATAACTCTAAATCTCCTATAGTCTAACATTTTTATTACTTCAATATATCATTTTTCAACATTAATATTTCTTCACATATTATTAAATTTATATTTTTTTTAACTTTTTGCATTATATTATATTAATTATTAATTTTTATATATTTTTATAACTTTTTATTTTATTTTTTTTAACATGCTTTACGAAAAATTTCCATTTGTACTTAGTTTAATGATGGTGTACGTTTCACTTCATTTCCTTTCTTGAAATTTAAGTTTCTTATACAATTTATTTCATTTTTTTTCAAAATGTTTACCTTTTGACTGCTTTGATTTTGTTAAATACAGTGTTTAGTTTAGCTTATTTTAGCTTTAATATGTCTTTAAATAAAATTAATGTAAATCTTTCGTACTATCTTTGCTCATTTTATTGTCTAATTCTCAAAAATTCCAAATGGCATTCGATCAAGATGGAACAAATGTTATTGGATCTTCTTGATGATCATTATCTATTTAAATATTCATTTTGTACTTTTAGTTATTTTATTCTTTAGGGTTTGGGAATGATTGATGACATTATTTTATTTATACTAGATTTTAATATCGAGGCTGCTCAATTGAACCCCTTACTATGTTAGGATGTCATAGTCTCATTCAATTCATCTAATTTTTGTAAAACTTTTGATTTGTTTTAGTTATATTACCAAGTAACTCTACATATCATGCCATTTTAGTTTTACTTCATTTTCATTTTATTATATTTCATTAATTGAATTTATCGATTTTTAGTTTTAAAAAATATTTTTTGAATATTAAAATAATAGTTTTTCATTATTTATGCTCATTTATTTTTATTATTCATAACAATTCTAGAGGCTTTATGTGGATGAAAAAAAGGTCTTTGGAATCATATTGATAGCTTTATTAAATTAAAAACTCATTTTTTTTTATTTTTTTAATAATTTCTCTAGGATTTTCTATTGTTTTATTAGATATTATGTTTCATTCATTATTTGACAATTATGATCTTACACTCCATCTTCTTTATATATTTGAATGAAATTTTCCTATAGAATTTCTCTTATTTTTTAAATTTTTTTGCTTTGATTTAGTTATTTTATTATGAAACTCTAAGTCTCCTTCAATTTGGCAATTACTTTACTTTCATTTTATTATATTGTATTTCTTCAATTAATCTCATATTAGCATTAACATATCTTTACTTGATATAAGAATAATTTTTTAATTACTTTTTATTTATTTATTCTAATAATGCATAGTGTACTACTTTGTGACATGGTCAGGGAAAAATAAAGATGATTTGGGTCATCTCGATGAGTTTTATCCAACTTAATATTTTTTTTATCTTTTTTAATATTTTATTTTAGTGGACTTTGCACACATAATGAGGCATTTTCACTCAATCTTAACTCGATAATCGAAAATGTTGCACTCGATCTCTAGGTATATTTGAAAGTGAATTTTCCATAAATATATGTTTTGTTAGCTTTAATATATATATATATAAATATATATATATATATATATATATATATATATATATATATATATATATATATATATATATATATATATATATATATATATATATATTAATATAATAATAACAATTTATTATTATTTGACTTTTTTTTACTTTTGTAAATAAAAGTACTTCTGAACAATGTTAGATTGTGATAAACTTGACATAGTTGGACGAATCTGGATTAACTCTATCTATTAAATATTTATTTTAATTATTTTTTCTATTTTATTATTTAGTGTTTTTGTAAATTTTTATGGAAAACTTTGGTTAGTATGTAGTATGACGGTTGGGATGTTACACATAATCTTCCTTGTAACTTGTAATAAAACATTCTTGTGCAATATAGCGCATTATGCAAATTAGTCACTTTGATTTGGCTATATTATAATGTAACACTGAATCTCATCTTTTATGATGCTTACTTGGCTTTTATTTTGAAATATTGCATTGCTATGATTTGCTCCACTTTTGTTTATTCATTTTAGTAATTCATAGTAATTCAAAGCAAGATGAGATTAAGGTGACTAGGACACCATTTGTCTCATCTTGAAAAGCTAATTCAATAAAATATTCATTGTTTCATTTCTTTAAATAATTGTTTTCCATGGTATTGCCATGCTTTATGAGATTTTTTATTTGTATTTGATTTAAAGACTGAGGATATTACACTTGATCACCTTAATCT
This sequence comes from Vanilla planifolia, assembly GCA_023846275.1. Classification (NCBI taxonomy): domain Eukaryota; kingdom Viridiplantae; phylum Streptophyta; class Magnoliopsida; order Asparagales; family Orchidaceae; genus Vanilla; species Vanilla planifolia. The sequence continues at coordinate 985,886 of JAIUJO010000063.1, read as the reverse complement.
ATTTTTGTGTTTCCTATACAATTAATCAAATTTCTTCAAATTTTTTTAATTTATTTAACGAGACTACTATGAGCTCTAATTCTACTCTTATGTTTCTTTGACATATCTTTTATTTTGTTAGAAAATACATTTTTTTAATGTATCTTATTTTAGCTTTATTATATATTAAGCTAATATTTAAATAATAATTATCATTATTTATTTTTTTAGCTTTGTAATTAGTAGAATTCCAAATGATGTATGATCAAGATAAAATAGATGTCATTGGATTCATCTTAATGAGCTCTAATAACTTCAAAATTCATTTTTATTTTTTTTAAAATATTTTATTTTCAAATATTTTTGTGAGTTTTATAAGTAATTTCTATTTGTACTTAACCTTAAGATCAAGGATGTTACACATGATTCTCTTAGTTTTGTGGAATGCTCATTTCCTATAAAATTTATATCATTTCTTAAAATGGTTTGCATTAACTTAGATCTATTACTATTTAACTCTAAATTTACTCATGTTTGCCCTTAATATTGCTTTGATTTAGTTATATTACAACGCTTGAATTAACCTTTTTTTAGGCATGCCTTACTAACACTTGTTTGAATGAGTATTATCTAATTAAATATATTTTTCTTTAATTATTTTAAAATGTTTTATTATCTATAGTTTTGGTTGCTTCTTGAGATATTTTCATTGGTACCATATTTGATGATCGAGATGTCACATTTGATGTCCTTAATATCTTGAAAAGTGACACTCCCTTAGAATTTATCTTATTTCTTCAACTTTTTTGCTTTTACTTTGTTATATTACTATGAACAGTAAATCTCCTCTTGCGTAACTTTGCATCCTTATGATTTAATTTTTTTTAATATTTCTTTAATTTATCGCAATTTACTTTTAACATATTTTTTCTTATTATTAAAATAACAATTTTTTGAAATTTGTGCATATTTATTTTTGTAATTCATCGTAATTAAGGAGGTTACATTGAGAAAAAAATAAATGCCAACGGAGTCATCTTGATAAGCTTTATATAATTAAAAATATTTTTTATGTTTTAAAATATATATTTTAGAATTTTTGTAAGCCTTATCAGATAAATCAATTATTACCTGATTTAAATATTAATGTTGTTAAACCCAATCTTCGTAGTGTCTCCAAATGCAACTATCTAAACAATTTCATATTTCTTAAAATATTTTACTTTGATTTTGTTTTAATAATTTAAGACTCTTATTTTCCTCTAATGTGACCACTACATTACTTTGTTATATATGGTTTTTGCAAAGCTACATGCCATTTTAGTTTTTATCTAATTTAATAATTAAGGATGTTACACTTTATTTTCTATTTAAATTGTGTTGCAACATTGTCATATAATTTATATCATTTATTTAAATTTTTAACTTTGATTAGTTAAATTAATACAACTGTCTTCAATAATTTTATTTTTTTATGTTACATTTCTTCATTTTTAATATTATAATACTTTGATTTTTTTGATTTTTGCTTTAATATATGTCTACATAATATTAAATTAAAAATTCATATTTGCAGCTATTTACTTACAATTCTAATTCCAAACGATGTTTAAGTAACTAAAAAAATGTTGATGGAGTCATCTTAACAACAATTAATTAGTTAAATATTCATTTTTTCTAAATTTTATTTTTAATAACTTTAGAGTGTCATACTTTACTATATAATTCATATCAAATTCAATGAATTAGGATGTTGTGTTTGATCTCCTTAGAATTTGATAAAGAACTCACTTGTATAATTTATCTCAATCATTCAAATTTTCATTTGTTTATATTATAATAAAAATCTAAACCTCTACTCTTGTGTTTCACACATATTCCAATTGAGGACCAATCGAGATGAGAAAAAAATCCTTGGACTCATCTCAAAAAGCATTATAAAGCGAAATTTTTTTTTAAAATTTTTAAGTGTTTTATTCTTTTATGTTTTGGCACACTTAATGAGTTCTTTTATATTTCACTAAATTTTATGATTGAGGATGTTGCACTAAACATTCTTAGTATCTTCCAGTAAAACATTCCCATAAAATTTATCTTTTTCCATGAAATATTTTTTTTATTTGGCTATGTTGTTATTTTACTCCAAATCTCTTATCAACAAATTTTTACATTTATTTTATTATGTTATGCTACATTACTTCAATTTATATTATTTTACAATAATATTTATTTACATAAATTTTAAATTATAATTATTTTTATAATTTTCTTGTGTAATTTACAATAATTCTAAAAAGGTCTAATGAAGATAGAAGTTTCATTTTTAGAAATTAAGGGCATCAAGTTTTACATTCTAATTCATTATATTAGGTATGTTTCAAATTGTCTCATTTATTAAATTAAAATCCAAGATAATAAAATAAATAATAATATGAAATTAAATTTTTTTAATTTGATAGAGCTCAATTATTTGAGTCCAATGATATTTCTTTGATACCAATTGGACTTTCTTTTGAATTTTCATGAATTACCAACATAAATAAGCATAAATAATAGCAACAATGACATTAAAGAAATATATATGGAAATTGAAAAGAGATAAATTTACCAAATTTAATGTAAAGGAATCATTGTGATCTAAAGCTCACACTATGGTAAAATTATATTTTCGTACTAATATAACCAAATAAAAGAAAAAAATTTCTTACAATGATAATTTTCTAAAGAAAGTTGTAATGCAGCCAACTAAGGAGATCAAGTTTAAAAATTTTAATCATAAAATTAGAAAAGAATTAAAATGACTTATAAAATGTTCAATATCTGTAGAAAAAATATTTAAAAATAGAAAAATGAGTTTTAACTTGATAATTATCAACAAGACATCTCCAAGGAGTTTGTGTTGTCTCCATTGAAATAGCTTTGTATTTTTAAAACATTATCAATGAAAATAATAATAAAGTATTATTATAATATTAAGAAGATATAGATTAAAGTTGAAATGAGATAAATTAAACCTATGCAAGAACCAAATAAAAGCAATGTAATGCTTCTAGTATAATCAATTTAGTGTTAATTAGTAATATAACCAAATAAAATAAAAAGTTTAAACAAAAGAGATAAATTGTTCAAAAAAATTAATCTCCATCATACTAAAGAGATTCAATGCATCTTCCTTGATTATGAAGCTATGTACGAATAATAAAATTGCACGCAAAAATTATAGAAAATAAAACTCAGAAAAATATAATAAAATGAATTTTTAATTAGATAGAACTAGTCGAGATGAGTCTAATAATGTTTATTACATCTCCATAAAAAATAATTATAATTTACGAAGTAGATAAGCAATAATTATAATAAATAATTATTTTAATATTAAAATAAATATATATTAAATTTAAAATCTAATAAATTAAGGTAATATAATGTAACAAAGTTCAAGACATTAAAGGGTCATAGTAGAAGAGAATTAATTTAGAAAGTAATATAACCAAATAATAAAAAAATTAAACAAATGAGAAAAGTTATGTGAGGAAATTAAACTAAAAAATATTAAGGTAATCAAGTGTGACATCCCTAATTTTGAAATCTAGTGCAAAAAAGTTTCTTGAAAAGAGTGTTAAAATAAAAGAAAATTAAAATAAAAAAATTAATAACGAATTTTAATTTTATAGAGCTCCAAGAGCTAAGTTCTATTGGCTTTGTTTACTATCAAGTGAACCCCATTTCAAATTTCTATAAATTACAAATTAAGTATGCATAAATAATAAAAAAATATCATTTTCATATTTATAAAATACATGATAAAAAAAAAATAAGGTAAATAGAGGTATTCTAATATAGCCAAATCAAAGAAATATTATGATCAAATGATAAGAGAATTATAGTTTCGTACTAACACATTCGAGCAAAACAAAATTGAAAGGAACGTAGTAAATTCTGGTAGAAAACATAGGGATTATAGATCAAGGATAATCTCAAGTGCGAAAATCTCAATCAATAAGTCATGCACGAATTCGAAATGCCCCACAAAATGTTAAAAACAATTCAAAATAAATAATTTAAACTGGAAAGAGTGATTATGTTGTTATATAGAGCTCCCTAAGATCTATGAAATGATGTTTGCTTGCTAACCAATACACTTTATTTGGAATTATATTGATTTAAAAAATTAATTAAACAAAATAATAATAAATTTTTATTTTGATATTAAGAAAAATATGTTGTATATATACATATATATATATATATATATATATATATATATATATATATATATATATATATATATATATATATATATATATATATATGTGTGTGTGTGTGTGTGTGTATGAAATTGAAATTAAATAGATTTAAACAAAGAAAAATAACCAAATGAAAGTGATGTAATTATCACATGCAAGAACAATAAGAATTTCACAGAAATATAAAAAAGTAAATCCAAAGCATTTGAATAAATGTGATAAATAATATTTGATAATTTTATTCAAAAATGCTAAGAAGATCAAACATAACATCCTTCATCGTCAAATATGGTATGAATGAAAAATTTCATGAAATGAGCAATACCTTTAAAAAAATAAAAAAAATCTTTAACTAGATTTTAAAATAGAATAAAAAATTTACATGATACACTAAGTTTTGATAAGGTTGATGCTATATTTTAATTGTTTTGAAGTCATCTGTCCACTCATATTTCTATATTCTAAAGAAACACAACTTATCAAGGTTATTTACACATAAATTTACCCCAAATATTTTAAAATTAAGAGCACTTTTGTGTATACTATGTAATGAAGTGAGAATGAATACTTTGTTGAAAAAATTTAAAAATTAAAAATATACTAATCTTACTTGTATTATGGAATCATCACAAAATATGAGTTGTTAACCACGAGATTAGACAAAGTTTCTAACACAGTTGATTTCATGAAAACATGATTAAATTAGATTTCTACATGTGCAACATCCACACTATATAAATGTTGCTCTATTGCTACGAGGGGGTAAGTAGAGGTATAGAACTATCGGACCTCATAAAATTCAACATCTTGGTCATACTATTATGATCTATTCATTGGTAGAAATTTAAAAGGTGTTTATACTTGGTGATTAACTATAATTAACTATGTTTTATCATTTAACTTATCATATATGTACCACATATCATTATTGTATGACAACATTTTTTGGGACATCATACTTGTGTCAATGGCATTTAGGAAAGTCACTTGCACTTACAAGTATGATTCCAATATTGTACAAGTGATGCTTTGTTTGTAGTGAGAGTAGTACATGTTAATGGCTTTGAATATGAACAATAATTCTCATGTTATTATATGACCCTATTAAAATTTAAGAGATGAAAATCTTTATTTGGATTGTCTTTTTGTTCATATATGTGTGATGTGGTTATGGTATCGATATGATTATTTTTTTAGTATGTGAAGAATACAAATCAAAATTAGCTATTAGTTACATGACGAGTGTATGAACAAATAAAAAATGCATATCCTTAGATTAGACAATGATTAGTGATTGATGGCTAATTTGACTAGATTTTGAAAATAATTATTGTTTTTATTTGAGGATTGTTTGGAGACACTGGGGAGTACTATAAGTTAATTTACATACCTATCTTGACTTATTTTAACGATATTTTAGTTAGCCCATTACTTCAATTTATTTTTCTCATAGAACCTTATAATTAAGAGATATGAGATTTCTTTATCCCATTATAGGGGCTTTGTATTTTCTCTTTCTTTTGATCCTATAGCTAGTTGTAATTTTTTTGGCCTTGTCATTTTTTGGGTTTTTTGGCCTAAACATTTTAATGGTTTTTGTTCTAATAATTTCTATACTACTTCCACTAGCGTTGTAGGATTCGATATGTTGCTTGCCATGGTGTTTTTCTATAGTCATTATAGAATCTTTTTGACAAGTGTGCAGCATTTTTTTGGTACTAGCCTTTGCAAAATTTATTTAATTTCTTGAACGCATTGAATTGAGTTAGGATTGAATAATGTGAAAAGGTTTTGTTTATCTTCTCCTAATGCTCACTCACTAAAATTTTCAAAGTTAACAATTATTTTTAAAATTTTTTTTTAAATGGCTTCAAGAAAGGGATAATTTTTTGTTGTAGTACATTTAAGACTATTCAAGTTTATGATTTTCATAATTCATGGACAATGGGCTTGACATCATGCTCTTTTACTGCAAAGCTTTTCCTTAACAAAGTAACACACTAGATATTCATATTGAACATTATTGTTTTATGATTTCTTCTCATGGCTATCATTTTTAATAGTCTTATTTTACTAGAAATGTTTCTATTAAACTTTTGTGTAAATATGATTAAGTATTAAAAATATTTACTTTTCTTGAAAATTTGCATTATAATAGAATAAAACATGAACTGACTAAGTTTACATTCTGAGTGAAACACAATTAGATATTGACAATAGACTTTTCATTATGGTCAAAAAAGGAAGGAAAAATATTTGATATGAAGAAGGAAGGATGAAACCTTGAAGGACATAAAAAAATTGGAGTTAGTTTTAAAACAAACTAAACTCTTCAACATAAATGAAAATATCATTTGGAAACTCATAATTAATGGAAACTTTAGCACTCGATCAACCCGAAAATCAACTAGTAGAAAAATTCTAATACTGAATTCAAAGTAGAAGATTTGGATTTTTTAAATGTGTGTTTCGACTATCATTTCCATTTTGAGAAGTTTTAATAGTCTTCTAAAATTCTCTGAGTGCTTGGCAAAGATCAACTTTTAGGACTCAAAGAGCTCTCACAACTCTAATGATGATTAAATTGGCCATGCCATTATATGTTAATAAAAAATAGGGCATATTCTATGTTTGCCAACACCCTTCAAACTAAACAAGTAAAAATAGCAAGAATTATCTACAAAATATCACATTAATGTACATAATGAGACAACGATAGTTCTTAAAGAGAAGGCATTCCAATATATGTTCTTATTATTTTATGTGATAGATGGTATGCTAATAACTAAAATATCCATGAGGAAGTTTATCAACCTATAAACACCATTATATATGGTGTCATATTGAACTATTAAAACACTATTACCTACTTTGCCACCACACAAACAACTTAGGAGAACCATTAAACGACTCACCTTGGTTTGGTGCCATATTTAATTATGAGGTACAAAAGCGATGAAGTTGTGAATTGGTGTTGTCCACATAAAATGTGTATGCTAAATATTGATGGTTTTGTGAATAATTATGATGGGTACATTAGTTATGTTGGAGTTATATGTAATCACAAAAGACAGATAATAGAATCCATATCTTACTTTGTGGTTAGTAAATCATTACTAGAAACTAAAGGATTTTCTATGCTCCTTGGTTTTTTTTGAGTAATAGCAAGAACATACAGAAGTTAGTCAACAAAATGGGTCATATAGTAATCCTTAAAATAGAAAAACGTCAAATGAGCATTCTTTGAGAGCTATCAAACATTATTCAACAAATCAAGAATATAAAAAGTGCAATAACAATACACTAGAGTTACATTCACAAAGAAGTAAATGGAGTGGTGAATTACCACATATAAATGGTAGTATAATCTATGAAGTTATACAATTGGGTTGTGCAAAATGCGTCAATGATATGCAAAGCTATTGGTCGATTAGACAAAGTTCATGTTATACCCGGTAAAATATTATAGGTTTAATCTTCAATAATTCGAATTGTGGCTTGGATGATTTCAGATCGACAGTAGGATGAGCCAGGAGCTCAATTGGAGGCTATTGGAATTTCTGAAATTTTCTAGGGATTTTTCGGAGCACCGAGATTTTTTAAAAAAAAACGAAATTTGGATTTTTATTTTCTTTTTTTACCGCGCGTGAACTGGACCGGTGTGGTTCAGCGAAGGCGGAGCGGTTCAGCGAAAGCAGGCGGTTCGCCGAGGTGCGTTTGCGCGTGCGTATGGATAAGCCGCGGATAAGCGGATCGGACGGACGAGATCAGCGGTGGAGATTAACCGGCTGATCACGTGTTAAGCGCCGTTTTAGAAGGTCAACCGGCGCTTAATGGGTCTTAACGGGTTATTACAGGTTTAAGCTGGGTATTTAACCTGAACTGTTTCGGACTTTAGGGTTTCGAACGGCGGCGAGAGACGAGGTGTTCGCGGCGAACGGCGGTGATTTCCGGCAGCCTTTCAAGGGGCTTTTTGTACCTGGAGGTTCGCGGGACCGAGGAGAATCGATTGGTACCGGTTTCGTTCGGCGAGGAGCAGCGGTTGGTCGCGTGCGAGCTTCACCGTCGCCGGAGAAGAAAGGTAGGAAATTCGGTTTTAAATTAGTTAATTAGTAGAAATTAAAAGCATGGAATATTTTGCTTAATGAAATCAAGCATGTGGATGAAAAATTGGACTTAGTTGAATGCTAATTTGCGTCTTTTACAATTTTTGGATTTCTGGAAAATTTCCATTTCGCCGGAAAATTTAATTAGGTAGGAAATTCAGATTTAAATTAGTTATTTAGCAAATTAAAAATATGGATTATTTTGCAAATAGCTACCGGAGCATGCGGATTGTGGTTTTTTAAATTGATTAATGCAAATTATTGATTTTAGCATTTTAGGGTTTTCGGAAAATTTTACCCGCCGAATTCGGAAATTTTACCGAGCATGTGTTGATTCGATTATGTGCTTTAATCATGTTAAGATAGTATCAAATGCTGAAGTTTGTTTAATTTCATAGATTGTTAAAATGGGGATCGGATGAAACTTCGGCGGAAATTTTGATTGAACCTTAGAAATTAGTGGCATTATTGAAACATTAGGATAGTACGAACATCGGATTTTGTTTCTCCTTGATCTCGGTCGCCGGAAATCGACGGGGAAAACGGAATTTTCCCGGAGGAATCGTCGGCTAGGGTTTCGCGGGCGCCGGGCGGAGGAAGGAGATGGATTAGATTAATTACGGTCTAGTTAATTAAGTAATTGTAATTATTCAATATTTATTAATAATTAAATGCTAAACGTCGGCTGGAAATTTGGATTAAATATTCGACCGGTGGGTTCTCGATTCAGAGCGAAGACCCGAATCGGTGGAGAGATCCGGTTCAGGAGATTCGGCGCGGACGAACGGCGCGGCGCGGAGGAAAATTTAATTTCGGAAATTAATCCGAATTTTTGGAAAAAGGATATATGTCGAATTTAAATTTTATTCGGAAATTTATTCCGAATTTCGGAGAATGGATAAAGGGCGGAAATTGATTTTGGAATTTAAAAATTTCCTGAAGTGAGAAAAAGGTGATTTTAGGAAATCACATGGCCAAGTTGAAATTGACTGTTGGAAATTATCCATAAATTCAGTGCAGCTGGATTAGTTGGAAGGAAGTGTGACACTTGGGTAAGTGCTACCAGAATAGTCAGAATTTTGGTACAGTTTGTGTTGCTTGGATGGCAATGGCATGGTTTGAGTCAGTTTACTCAGTGTTGGCATATTTCACGGATTGGCATATTGGACCGGACTACTATAGACCTTATATGATGTTTTAGGGTAGTTGTGGTAGGTAACTGTGCGGTTCAGACTTAGCTTCCACAGTATACATGTGACTGATAGGTGCCATGCGTGTTTCGAGATGGGCATATCCCACTGGCATGCTACCTGGAACCCCAGGCTAGGTTGTGATGCGTGTTTCGAGATGGGCAATCCCACTGGCATGCTATATAGACGCTGAGGTGTCGGGTGCTAGGCGTTATGATGCGTGTTTCGAGATGGGCGTATCCCACTGGCATGCTTTGCCTAAGCGCCATGCATGTTTTGAGATGGGCGATCCCACTGGCATGCTACCTGGAAGCCCAGAGGAGAGCTACTCTGGCGTGACTGGGGTGACTGTGGTTGGTCAGAGTCTGGAACTGAGAGTGCCTTTCCACCCTACATTGTTATGCTGTATTCCTATACTCTTGCTATTATCCTTCTCTTGCATGTGAATTTTTACTAGCTGTCTTTCCTACTAGGCGTAGCTCACTCCTTTATTATCTATATTTTTCCAGCGGTTCGACAGCCTTGACGCCACCCAGATTAGGTGGGATCGTGGTCAGCAGGCTAATGGAGGATATCTGATCTGTGATTTTCTGAGACATTTTGGTTAGTATGATTGATACTATTGGATGTATTCAGGGAGACTGTTATCCTTATGTCATGTAATATGTGAGGGTGATTCTGACTTATGTATCTAGTTGGATGATATTGTATTTGTTGGACTTGGATCTTATTCTTGTGATGTAGTTTCCATTCACTGTTTTACTTTATTGCCTTGGTAGTATAGTGTGTGGAGTGCCATATTTTATCTGAGGATGTTATGTATTTTATTTTTGATGGTGAGCTCATTACATGACTATGGAACTTAACCGTGGGGGTTCAGACTTCTATTAGATCGGTTCTCCTACCAGTATGGGTTAGGAGTATTTGGTCTAGTAGGAGTAACATTGCGCGAGTTCATCAGTTAATTCAGGAGTCATGAATCCTGATTTGACGGTGTACCCGGGAGATGGGATCCACATTGTTAAGGAAAGTAGGTGTGTAATGATGTGTTATATCCTATGTTTTTCGTAGGCTACTCAGGTTGGTATGGGACGATCTGAGCTGTCTATATGTAAAAAAAAAAAAAAATATATATGCCAAAAATCAGCCTAGGAAAAAATGGGGTGTAACAGTTCAAATGTGATACAATAATATATATAGTACAAGGTATGAAGCATCACCTTACAGGATTATTTCTAATATGATGACAAATTTTTTTTACTTCATATGTAGTTATCTTGTACGATATGATATTCATCATAATACTATGAAAATGACATACTACTTACAAAATACTAGCATCATAATTGGATGGTTTGCCTAATCTAAGTTATCTCTAATTAGGCTTTATCTTAACAAAAATCATATGATCTTACATGTAGGAATTTCAAATCAAAAGCAATAGAGATATACAACAAGCTATCATTCACTCTATTCATATTTCAAGATCATTGTGCCTTTCGAAAAAAATTTCATAAACATAAATGTAACAATAATTCAATAATCACAATATCAAATGTATAGACAATTAATAATTTAACGTTATTCAAAATACTATCACGTTAAGATTCCAAATGGTTTTGGCCATCCATAATTCAAAAGCATAAATATATTATGCACAAAATCAAAAAACCATTTAAATCTACTCTAATCTCCACAAATAACTACAAACACTTTATAAAAAACTCAATATGTAATTACCAAGCTTAATTTAATAATCTAATTGCATCATGTGTCTAATAAAAATAATTGATCACAAAAAAATATTAAATCGACCACTACTGATGCTGAAATAAAGATGGTGAATTGTCCAACTAATGCACTCATTTTAATATTCTCTTTCTTCTTAACTATTGAACCTTTTCCTCTCAAATCCAACAAAAATATAAGCAGTTATACTTGGAGCCTCAATAAGGAATTCTTGATCCATAACATAAAACAACTATTTAGCGATCAAGAAGTTTGTTTTTAACAATTGGATAAATCAAGCTAATAAATGGAATTTTTTTAACTATCACATGACATCATCATCTATATATATACATATATATATACACATATATATATATATATATATATATTACTTATATTGAAGTTAAGTACCCCATGTCTGATCGCATACACTCTTTTATCCATGAGAATCATGATAGGTCTTAGAACCCCTTTCACACGGGATGATCTAACACTTAACAAAGGAGCATTGATCACATGGGCCAACCCCATATGGTTCAAGAAGTCCTTAAAAACCATATGTGCTCCCCTCAAAATTATAGGATATCACATGATTCTGCATGGGGATAAATGTGTAATAGTTCCTTCATTGGACAACTTTTATGATCACATTTAGCCATTTCTATAAAATCATATAATGCAATCGAGCACTCATCTCATAGGCTCAACCAACCATATTTAACTACCTCTTTGTCAATATAATAGAGTATTTTAACTTACTTATCTCATGAATGAGCACGCATGAACAAGGATCCACTACATTTGAACACCACTTGATCAAAGTATTGACCTTAAGTTGCATTATCCTATAAATCTATTCCCTAACTATCTAGGATTCTTCAAGCCCTAACAAAATTTAGGTATTATGCCATAAGTTAATTTTTATTTATCTAATTATATTATTAACTAAATGTCATAGGGCTTCTCCTAAACACTTAGCTTTGCCTTTTGTACTATCATAACCCAATTTTATTGACTTTATTCTTACCTATATTGTTCTTAAGACCATTTCTTATATAAGTTAACATTAGTGTTTACGGATTCATTTTTCTCTTTTGTTCCATTTATTGGTTATTATCATTGCAATAATGTCTATGTTCACCCAAGTATTATTAGTGACCATTATGTCACAAAGACAACCATGAGTCACCTTACCTATCCTAATGATTCTATCATGGCATCACATGTCCCATGATCTTCGTGTAGGTACTTATCATATGCCAAAAGAGATTAAATAAGGTTAGTCATGTCTTATCCAAAGGATACAATCAACAAATGGGTCTAGCCAATATTTTTACCATATTATTTCCTTGTTAAAACATTGTTGCATTTCAAAGTCTTATTTCAGGCTCTTTTACTTTCTTCTAATGCCTCAATAAGGAGCTTCACCAACCAAACCTTAGTTTATAATATTCATAGAGCTCTGACAATGGTATTTACCTTACCCATCGTTAAGACATTTTGTTATAGGTTTCTTTTTCATGAATTAATTCTAAGCCTTTAACCATAATTTGAAGGCTAAGATTTTCTTTCATAGCTATATCAATGCACCTCAAATCTATAATTTAAGATCCATAAGGGATTATCCATATAACCTTCAAGTATAACTATAGCCTTAGCACTTCTAGTCATAACCGACTCATTGGTTACCAACTATATCTCTACCCAACCAAGACTTTTACTAAAGCCATAAATCAAAGGGCAACACACACACATATAATAGAAACCATCTTGATTATCTTTAGGGGTTGAACTTCTGCCTCCCTTGTCTTACTCATTCCTTGGTTCCATGCTTTTAAAGCAAACCTATGGTAAGAGAAAATTTGTCATAATTTTTGATCTTAGGTATCAGCAATAGTTCTATGTTTCATATCATTATTCATCATGAAATAATTTTTAATATTTTTGTATAATAGGTGGCATACTTCTATCCATGGTTTTGCAATAAATATACACATTTATATCATGTCATGATGTCAAATAGAATTAATGTTTCTAGTAGATTGAGATTTTATATTTCTTATAGGTTACTACTTGGAAACACATTTACATACAAGCTTTGAGTCTAATCTTCTGCATAGAAATAAAAAATAAAATAAAGAAATCATGTTACAGTTTTGTGGCCCATACACATTAGAATTTCTTATACTGTGATTTAATAGTTTTCTTAAAATAATATGTACAAAACATATTATATTGCCAAAGATATTTAGATTATCATCAAGGCTTTTACATTAGCATACTTCAAGATAATGTCTCAATTATGAGGTATTTTGTAACTACAAAAAATCATTCTAAATCCATCATCTTGTTAGTTCAATACGTAAAGAAAACATGTAAGCATATGAATAAGAATTTGACTTACAATCACAATTTAGTTAATGTAACAACTTTTTGTGTAATTCCTTTAAAAAATTGCATAATAAATGGATTAGAAACAAAAATTATATGCTTAAAAAAATACACATCCATCATGGGTATAATAGCTCCCACTTTTCTAAAACTAAGGTTCGTGGAACAAACTCAACTTTTTGTTAACGAAATCCCAATCGATATATTCTACATGTCATTTTAATAAGATAGTATTTTTCTAATCTTTATTAGATCATACATAGATTAATTGTATGATGAAAAGGGTCATCTTAGCTAAAAAGTCATGTAGAGTTGTTCTCCCTAGATAGCTCATTCTTGGTTTGAAAACTTTAACCCTCTTTCTTCTTCTTAGTTTTCATGGCCTATCTTGCTTTCCACCCTGGTATTCCCATAGTTAGCCATGCCACATCACCTTTATGGTTATCATTTTTTAATACCCAATGAAAATCATCTAAGCGGCTTAAATTTCTTTGTCCATACCTCCTTAAACCACATATTGTCTTTAAGAAAAACTAGTTTGCCTAATTTAAGCCATGGTTCACCCATTAATGTTAAACCTCACAACATTTTCACCTTTTTGGCTTGTCATATCAAGCTACCAAAATTTAGGAATCTATTTATGATATAGCCAAAACATATTTTGACATCTTTCTTCTATCTAATATATTTTATCTTAAAATATTCCTATATGCAACAATTAATTTTCCCTTTTTAATCCTCATATCATGACTAAACAACTAACTACTAATTTTCGAAATACTATCTATACCTTAATTTTGCAATCAACACTTAATAACAAGGAAAAGTGTTATTAAAAATAATATAAATAAAATTATAAGAAGATTTTAAAGCTTGAAGCCAAGTCATATCATGGCTTATGTCATATTGCTCAAGTCTTTCTACTCAACAATAATTCAAATTCTCATATTTTTGATTTAAAATTTAAAATTTTAATTTATCCTTATTAAAAATTTAAACATGTTCAATTTGAATTTTAAATTATAATTAACAAGAAGGGATGCACTTTGGTCAACTAGATTAAAACAATGTGGCAAAAAGTGTTGGCTACAATAGTACTAAGATGACACTTTTAGGTTTTGGGTTGAATATGCTCTAGGATAACTTACATTGTTCACTTTAGGTCTACTTCATGTCATTACAATTGCACTTTGACACTCTAGTAGGTAAATATGTCCCAAAAACTCGATTTTAAGCCATGTAATATGATAATTATTGAACCGATAACTTTAGTCCAGTATGTCTCTTCAATGTTTGGACAATTAATTTTGATGCATTTTCGTACATCAACAATAGATCCAAGAGCAGCAACAAACTTCTAATACAAACTATTTAGATAATTCCACTACCATACATCTAATTCGTCACATGTACTGCATTAAAGTAATGCATCCTCAAAACTTTGTCCTGACAAGTTGACATAATATTTTAGTACTCATAATGTGTTTAAAATATGAACATTTTGCTATGATAGGTAACCATTCTAATTTTTTTTTGTTAATCTAAAATGAAGTGGTGATCCGACATAATTAGAGTTAAAAAAAATGTGTCATAAAGGATTGGCATTGCTGTGCCAGCCTACACAAACTTTACTTATTTTTGTTCTGTGTAGCACGTTCAATGCAGGTGACCCTCCAAATAAATATATTGAAGCAATGAATGCTCTCAGTTAGTTTTAGTTAGTCATTGACTTATGAAAATGAGCCCATTATTGAAAGAAATTATGATATCAAATACCTAATATGAGTATTGCAATCTCCCAAATCATGTTCTATAAACAAACTTTAAGTGATACAAATTTGAAATGCATAAATGAATTGAATGTGAATTGGCTAAAAAATGTGTCAAAATAGTGGTGGTAAAAATTTATATTTAAGTATACAATTACAAATATCTCATAATCAGAATGTTCCAATGTGTCGATCTTAATTTTAGGGGGGAAATCACATTTTCTATGAACTTGTAATCATATTATTAATAAAAAAAGTTTTAATGCCTTTATTTAATAAGAGGATAATCATCTCCCTTACTGAAGTGTAAATTTTATCTTTTGTGGAAAACATTATGATAAAGAGATGCTATGATGGGACTAGAGGGAGGGGATGGCTATTGAGGAAGAATGAATGGATAACATGTCATCTTTTATGGGAAAAAGAATATTAGGAAAGGAAAGAGTGAGATTATTATTTTGTAAGACCTGCTTCTCAAGGTAAAGAATCTATTCAAGCTTTCTCCACTAGCTAGAATAAGGGCCAAAAGTGGTTTGATCATGCTAAAACTTTCAGATAAAAATTATCGTACTAGATGCTAAATAACATCATACTTGTAAAACCATGACTATAAGCATTGGAATGCTTTCATGATATGTGTGAAATAGGAGGTGCCTTAAAATCATATTAGTGCCATTAGCATTTCCTACTTGTATGTTGGTGGAATTTGAGCATATAAATTTATCGTATTTCATTCTAGTTTAAATGTCCTAATGGACTTGTATGATTAAGGTACTTTTTTACATGTTGAATGGAAGATCAAAATGATGTGAAAAATGGAAAAAAAAACTTATACAATATTGTTTTTAATATCTCAAAAAACATTTCTTCCATGATTATTTGTTTGATTACCATTAGGCATGAATTGTATAGATGAAATGTGATATCCTTTTGTATGATTTGAAATTAGAAAATAACTAAGTCATGTTCCTGTAATATGAAACAATAATTACATTATTACAATTATTTGATAAACAAGTTCACTTTGATCATTTATTTTATCCCTAACAATATGATGACAACAAAGCAAAAGAAGGCATTTTCTTAAACATAGCTTTTGGAGTATACATTTATAATGCCAATTGAATTGTTACTAATAAATATTCATGTTAAATGTTCTAGAGAATGAGAAGATTAAATAAACTGAGTGGTGAAATAATAGAAGAGGCATCTTGGCAACATTAACCAGTCAAACTAAATATTAATGATATAAGTGGGTTATTAAGTATCCCATTATTTTTATCAAGGAATGTTTGGTGACATGCCATTGCAAGGCATAACTTGCTTTTTATAAATGTTCTTATTTCAATATAGCACTCCATGATTATTAGCGTATAAAAATGAATAGAATTACACATGTATAATTGTTTGAGTATTTCAACACTATAAATTAGAAAAAAAAAGTAGAAGAAAACGTCAAAAAGAAAAAGCAAGCAAAAGAAGTTTATATTGTGAGATGAAAAGCATGACATTATCTAGTGACACCTTGATTCAAGTTAGATGTATGATGTAAATCACCACTAGTGTCATGGTGTTGAACCTTACCCATATTAATTTGTTTGACTATAACTAAACCTAACATTAAAATGAAGTTGGTCGAGACAATTTTAAATTTTTAAATAACTTATGTTTATTTTCATGAACATAAAAAAGAGTAAATGTCAAACTTAAAAAAGATGATTTTGGTTAAAGTGCAAAACCACCAAGAGGATTATGTTAAACTTAATTTTAAATATTTATTTTATTTATTTTCTAAATTTTTGGCATGTTTTATGGGTGATTTTAGTACATATCTTAGCTAAAAATCAAAGATATTATGCTCAAACTCTATATTGTTTCAAAAATTTTCTTCCCTTGCAGATATTACCTCATTCCTTAAAACTTTTTCCTTTTATTTATTCTTATCACTATTTAACTCAAAATCACTTCTCATGCTGTTTTTATATTGCTTTGATTTCGTTTTACCTTACATTGCATCAATTTAAACATTTTTGACATTAATATACATTTACTTAGTATAAAGAATTATTATTATATATTCTTATTCATTTTAGTAAATCATAGCAAAAACGAGTGAAGTTAAGCTAAGAGGAAATAGTAATCGTTCGACTCATCTCAGCCACTTTATTGAATTTTGCATTTTTTATGAGGTATTTTTGTTCGCATCTAAGTTGAATATCGTGTGTTTTACATATGACCTTAGTATCTCATAATGTAAGTTTCTCACATAATATATATCAATTTTTAAATACTTTTCTTTATTTTTTTGTTATTTTGCTTCAATTTATTTCATTTCAACTTTAACAATTACTTACTATTAATAAACTTTTTTTTATTATTTATGCTTATTAATTTTAATAATTAATAATAATTCCTAAGATGGACTAATTGAGATGAAACTGTCATCATTTCACTAAAAATTATTCGATGACGAAGAAATTTTCATTCGATAGCCTTAATATCTTGGAATGCCAGTTTTTCAACTAATTTGTCTAGTGTTTTTGAATGTTTTTATATGAATTCATGATTTTGCTATATATCTATTAATTTCCTGTTTTGTGGCATTTACATCGCCATGATTTCTTATATTACGTTACTTGAATTTATTTCATTTTAACGTCGATAATTTACTTAATGTTACGACAATTATTTGTTGTTATTTATGCTTGTTTATCTTTATGATTTGTGACAATTCTCAATGATTGAGACCGGTCAAAAGTTCCTGGAGTAGTATCATTAAGATTTATTTGAATAAATACTTATTTGTATATTTTAAAATATTTTATTTTTTAGGGTTCTTGATTTCTTTACTAGGAATTTTTATCTATAACTGATTTGATGATCTGGGATGTTACACATAAGACATATATAATTTATCTCATTTTTATAACTTTTTCACTATGATTTGATTATATTATGAATTATGTCTAATTCTCCTCTCATGAGACCCTTGCATTACAATGATTTGGTTATAAAGTTGTTCAAATTGTCTCATTTTTATTTCAATATACAATTACTTAATAATAAAATAATAATTTGTTATTAATTTAGCTTATTTACTTTTGTAATAACTACATTTCTAAATGAGGTCTAACTAAGATAAAAAAAATGTCATTGAATTTTCCTTGAATAGATTTATCAATTTAAATTTTCATTTCTATATTTTTAAAAATTTTACTCTTTATAGTTTTGCCTTTCTTATAAGGAAATTCAATTTCTAACTAATTTAATGATTGAGGATAACTTGAGCTCTTTTGTATCTTCGAATGCAACTTCTCATAAAATTTATCTAATTTAATACTTTCTTCTTTTTCTTTGGTTATCTTTCATTGCTTTAATTTATCTCATTGACCTTTATTGTATATTTATTTTAATATAAAAATAATAATCATCATTATTTGAGCTTATTTATTTTGATAATTCATAATAATAAAAATAAAGTTTGATTAAAAGGAAGAAAATTTTATTGGACTCATATTGATGAGATTTATCTAAAAAATACTCATTTTAATATTTTTAATTACTTCCCTTTCAAAGGATTGGTATGTTTTATCTGACATTTCTTTTCAAAGGATGCTTTGCTTGATCTCTAGGAAACTTAGTGTCAAGTATAATTTCTCATTTTTACTAGTTCTTTTTTATTTAGTTATGTTACTGTATAAGTTTAAAACTTTTTTCCTGTGAGTTCTACAAAGCTTTCATTTGGTTAGATTATATTTTTTTTGATTCATCTCATTTTAAGTTTAATATACATTAAGTTAAAATTATTACTATAATTTATTATTTTTACAATTTTATTTGTTTTTTTAATCTTAGTATATCAAAAAAATTTTTTGTTGGGATGAAACAAAAGTTGCTAAACAAATTTTAACTTGCTCAATCTAATTAAATATTTAGTTTTGCATTTTTTTAAAAAATTCATTCTATTGTTTTTGTATGCTTTATTCAACAATTGACTCATTCCTAATTTGGTGATTCAGGATTTTATGCTTGATCTACTTCATATCAAAGTATTCAAATTTCTTATGTAATTTTTTTTATTTTGTTCAATTTTTTTATCTTTTTTACTTTATCACTATGTAACTATAAATCTTAACTCTTGTGACCTTTACATAACTTTAATTTTGTTATATTACATTATTTCAAAGAGAAAAATTGTTACTCACATTATAAAGCTCGATCCAAAAAAATATCTATTTCTTTATTTTTAAATATTTTATTATCGATGGTTTTCTATGTTTTGATAGACATTTGGATTCATTTAATTTAGAAAAATATAGTAATACCAAAGTGGTTAGATCAAGACAAAACAAGTCATTGGAGTCAGCTCAACAAGCTATATCCAATAAATATTCCCTTTTTTACAGTTTAAATGTTCTTTTTTTAGGGACTCCACTTTCTTTAGGAGTCATTTTGATTTGGACCTGACTAGATGATCGATAATGTTACACTTGATCTCCTTTGTAACATGGAAATTCTTGCTTTGATTTTATTATATTTCTATTTAACTCAAAATATTTTCTCATGTGATAATTATGCAATTTTGACCTTATCACATTTTTTTTATTTATCTCATTTAAGCCTTAACATGTGTTTATTTAATATTACAATAACAATATATATTTATTTATTTTTATTTAATTGGTAATTCACAATAATTCCAAATGATGACTCATTTATAGAAAAGAAAAATCCTTGGAGGCATCGTTAGGAGCTCTATTGAATTTACTATTCATTTTTAAATTGTTAAGAATTTTATTTTCTAGTATTTCAACACTTTTTATGAGAGATTTACATTAATTCCAATTGATTAATCATTTCGTCATACTCTTTTGCTGCTTCAAACATGACTTTTTTTGTATAAGTCATCTTATTTCTTCAAAATTTTCATCATGACATGTTTACATTATTATTAAAGTCTAATTCTTCACTCATGTGACCTTTTAGACCCTTTGATTTGCATATGTTTCTTTGTTACAATTTGTCTAATTATTGTTTTAATATACATTTACTTAATATTGAAATAATACTTTATCATTAGTTTTTCTTTTAACTCAGATATTTTGAAGTAATTCTGAATGAGGTTTGATCAAGATGAAACAATAATATTCTATCTTATCTCGATAAGTTATATCTCATTAAATATTAAATATAATATTTTTCTTAAAAATTATTTGTTTGGTTTGCTTTTGAGGCATTTTGATTCATACCTTATTTGATAATCGAGAATGCTATCCTCCATCTCTTTAGTGTATTAGAACTTGCTTTTCTTGTAATCTTATTTATTGAAACTTTTTTAGTTGATTTATCTCATTAAATTTTAATATATATCTTTATATATACTAAAAATTAAAATAAAACATAATATTATTAATTTTTATATTACTCTAGTAATTTGTATAGTTCTTGTCATTATTTGATCAAGATGAAGAAAATGCCATTAGACTTATCACTATAAATTTTATCTAATAAAATTTTTTATTTTTTTATTTGAAAATTTTATTCTTAATGTTTTCACATGTTCTATGAGCTGTAGTGTCTCATATCTTATTTTATGGTTAAGGATGTTGCACTTCATCTATTTGGTATCATGTAAAATAGCTTTCTTGTATAGTTAGTTTAATTTTTTTCAAGTCTTTTCTTTATATAGGTTATTATATTATGTAACCCTAAATATCACTATATGTGACCTTCACATTGCGTTGATTTTGTTATATTATAGTTCTTTAATATAACTTATTTAAGCTTTAATATATTTCCTTATAAAATATTAAAATAAAAATATGTTATTATTTCTATTTATTTATTTTATAAATTTAAAGTAATTCAAAACAAGGTTTGAACAATACAAAATAATTATTTTGGAATCATCTCGATGAGCTCTATCTATTTAAATAATAGTTTCTCAATATTTAAGTATTTATTTTTTTAAGGTTTTTGTATGCTTTGCAAGAGATTTTGACTCCTGCTTTATTTAATGATTAGGGACATTACACTGGATCACAATTGCATCTTGGAATGCAATTAACATTGTATAATATTTCTTATTTAATTAATTTTTGTTTCTTTTATTTAGCTAAATTACTATAAAGCTCAACATTTACTAATATTTTTATTAAAGTTCTGGCATGCCTTACAAGACACATTGATTTGTACCAAATTTATTGATCGATGATAGTGCACACAATATACTTTTTATCGCTCAGTCCAACTTTGCAATGAAACTTTTCTCATTTCTTAAAACTTTTTTCTTTGTTATGGTTATATTATTATGAAACTCTATGTCTTTACATTTATATCCACTTGAATGGGTTATATTACAATTGTACAATTAATGTTATTTTAGTATTTATTTATACTTAATTGACATTAAACTAATAATTTAATATTTTTATGCCTTTTTACATTTCTAGCTCATAACAATTAAAAACACTGTCTGGTCAAGGTCAAATAAATGTCATTGGACTTCTTTTGGTTCATTCTATCACCTTAAATATTAATTTCTATATTTATAACTATTTTATTATTAAAGAAATTAGCATACTTTACAAGTAATTCCAATTTTTACACATTTAAATGATGGAGAATGTCAAACTTAATATACCTGGTGTCTTGGAATGAACTTTATTGTAAAAGTCAATTCTTTTCTATAGTTTTTTACTTTGATTTATTTATATTATTTCATAACTATAACTCTCTTCTATGGTGACATTTATGTCGGCATTATTTGTTTATTTTACATTGTCAAAATTTCTCTACTTTCTGTGTTAATTATACTTATTTAATGTTAAACAATAATTTTTTGTTATTTATGCTGATTTACTTTTATAATTCATAGAAAATCAAAATGAGGTTAGTGCAGACTAAATAAATGCTCATTGGAATCATCTCTGCAACATACATCCAGTTTAATTTTTATTTTTTGTTTTTTTTTAATATTTTATTTTCTACATTTATTATCATTTTATTACTCAATTTTATTTACATCTAATTTCACGGTTACACTTTATCTCTATAGTACATTGGAATATAACTTTCGCATACAAATTTTCTCATTTGCTCTAATTTTTTACATTCATTTACCTATATTGTGATGCAACTCTAAATCTGTAATTGTGTGATCTATACATCACTTTAGTTATCACATTGACACAATTCATCTTTTTTAACCTTTAATATATATCCACTTAAAATTAAAGTAGTACTTTATTCTTATTCATGCTTATTTAATATGGTAATTTGTAGTATATTTAAATAAATTCTGATTAAGGCAAAATAAACTTCGTTGGGCTTGTCTCAATGCACTAAATACAAATAAATTTTTATTTTAAATTTTTTTAAATTTTTTTGTTTTTTACATTTCTGTTTTTTCTTTATTTAATGGTTAGAGTTAACAATCGCGCTCTCCTACGAATCTTGAAAATGATCTTTCCCAAATAGTTTATGACAATTTTTCAAATGTTTTACATTGGATTAATTATTTTACTTCAAATCTACGTATCTTATATCATGTTACATTTATATCAAAATGATAATATTATATTAAATTATAATTCAATTCATCTCATTTTAACTTTATTAAATTTTTATTTTCATTAAAATAACAATTTTTAAGAACCTATCTTTTTCTCTTTGGGAAATTCAAAGTTATTCAAAACAAAGTCCAATATAGATGAAATAAACATAATTAGATGTTTAAGGAATAACATAGTTTCACAATTTAGAAAGTCATAATCAATCTATTTAGAAACACGAAAAGGAAATTTTGTGTAAAATTTATCTCATTTCTTCAAATTATTTATATTGATTTTTTATTACTATATGACTATTATATCTTGTAATGTGGTTTGTATATTATATTAGTTTGATTATATTACACTGAATCAATTTAACTTATTTCAATAATGATATATGTTTATTTAATATCAAAAGAAATATTTATTATTATTTATGATTATTAAATTATTTAAAATGATTTACATTATTTCCTATTTATTTATAAATCTATTGTCGTGCTACTAATACAATGCTTTAATATGGTCAAATTACATCAATTAAATTTATCTCATTTAAGTTGGAATAGTAATCTAGTTAATATTAAAAATAGTAATTTGCTATTATTGGTGCTTATTTAATATAATAACTATAGTAATTCTTAACAAGGACAAATTAAGAAGAAATAATTTTTGTAGTCTGATAATTACATGCTCTATCCTTTTAAATAATTACTTAAACATTTTTCAATATTTCATTTTCAAAATATTTTACAAAATTTACAAAATATTTTTATTCGTATCTAATTTGATGATCTAGTTATCACACTAGATGTTGTAATTTTAATTACTTGATATGTGGATATAGGGGTAAAAACAAGATCTACCAACTAATTAAACATTATTTTGGGTTACTCAAATAGACTAATGAGTTTAGCGACCAACATTCCATCTACATTAACGATACCCAAACGGTTTTAGGTGCTATCAATACGTTTTGCTTTCCTTCCTATTAAGTTGATTCTTATATTATCATTATCTTAATAAGTATTTATTTTACTAACTAATTATTATAATTAGAGTGGCTAGTTTGCAAAAGTTACTAAGCAAATATAAGATATGATAAAAAAATGTAATGATTCTAGAGATTGTCAAGGACAATAGATTATGTTTTCGTATACTAATATTTATCTAAGATGATTAATTTAAATGAATTTTAATTTTACCAACAAATAATAAATATTGTTTGCAAGCATAACTTTCTTAAAAATAAAAGAAAATAGAAATATACAAAATTAAATTTATAATGTATCTTTTGGTGGTTTTCTACTCTATCCAATGTGAACTTAATAAGAATCCATATTTGCACAACTTCTTTTTTAAGTTCTCCCATGAGCATGAGCATCGACTATCTCAAATATTAAAATTTGTTTAAACAAAATCACTAAAACTACCTTGGGTTTGCCATCTTCGGACTAGGCATGATAGTTTTTGGTTAACAAGAAAACAAGATCGAGACAAAACAAATTTTTTTGGGCTCATTTAGATCTTTATCCATTTAAAAATTATTTTTCATATTTTTTAAATATTTTATTTTGTTAAGTTTCTAAACGTTTTATTAGTTAGTTGTATTAGTACCTAATTCAATGATTAACGATGCTCAAATCGATCTCATTTGTACCTTGGAATGTAACAATCACTTAAAATATATTTCATTTCTTCAGCATGTTTCTTTGATTTCATTATTTGTATTATATTACTTTAGTTTTATCTAATTTCAGCTTTACTATAGTTTTACTTAACATTAAAAGAATAATTTATTCTTTGTTATGTTTTTTATTAATTTGGCAAATCTTAGTAATTCCAAACAAGCTCTAATCAAGATGAAGCGAACATCATTTTATTTGTCTTAATGAGCTCCATCTAAAAACAATTTTGTATTTTAAATATTTTGTTTTGTTGCTTTGGCATGCTTTATGAATTATTTTTACTTGTTCATGATTATACAATAAAGAATGTTACACTTCTTCTCCTTAGTATCTTATAATGCAAATTTGATATACAATTTATCTCATTTCTATGATTATTTTTGTTTCATTTATTATATGACTGAAACTCTAATCCCCCACCTGTGTGACCATTATATAACTTTCATATAGTTATAACGTATTAATTTAAATTAATGCAATTTTTTTAACATTTATTTTTTTGATGGTAAAAAATTATTATATTTTATGCATGTTTACTTTTGCTGTTGGTGTTAATTCTAAAAAGGTTTTAGTAGACATTAAAAATTGTCAAGAAACTCGACTCAATGAGTTTTCCCTAACGAAATATTCATTACTACATTTTTTAAATATTACCCTTCCTAAAGTTTTTTGACACTTTATAATAATTTTAATCAATTTCTTATTTCATGATCCAAGATATTACACTCAATCTCTTAAGTGGCATGAATTTTACTCTCCCACGCAATATTTTTCATTCTCTCAACTTTTTTGCTTTGAATCGATTATATTACTATTTAATTCTAAATCACCTCTTTGGTTACCTTTTCATGGCTTTGAATTTTTTTTTATCACACTACTTCAATATATATATTTTTATCTTTAATATACAATTAATATAAAAAATATGGTATGATTTCTACTTATTTACTTCTGTAATTCATCGTGATTCCAAATCATGTTCAATTAAGAGGAAGAAAGTGTCATCGCAGTCATCTTAACGTGATCTACCATGTTATATATTCAACTTTATATTTTTAAATATTTTATTTTCAATGGTTTTTGTAAGGCATATAAGGCGTTTTAATTCGTACCTCATTTGATGGTCATGGATGTTGGACTCATTTTCGTCAACATTTTTTGATGTGGATTTTACTATATAATTTTTAGCATTTCATAGAGTTTTTCTCATTGATTTAGTTTTATTATTTTAGCATAATAAATACTTTATTAATATTAAAAAAGTAGTCTTTTTTTTAATTCATAAAAAATCAAAAGAAGGTCTAATTAAGATGAATTAGATGTTGTTTCCCCTATTTCAGTAAGCTATATCTAATCAAACATTAATTTTTATTTTTCTAACAATTTTTTGTCGTGCTTTATTAGACATTTTAATTTATATCATGTAATGTAATTTTCCTAAACTTTTTAACTCATTCTCCTAAATGTCTTCTCTTTACATTTTTATTTAACTATGTTACTCTACATTTCATTATTAGAACTTTGCTATAGATTTATGTAATATAAAAAATTATATTTATTCTTATTTATTTTCGAAATTTATAATAATTCAAAATTAAGTCCATTTAAGATGAAATAAATTTTCTTGGACAAGCCTTGTCGAGCTTAATCCACTGTAGAAATTTTTTCATATTTTAAAATATTTGATTTTATTTTTTTGTATATTTTTTGAGACACTATAATTTCTACATGTTTTGATGGTCTCTGATGATATACTCAATCCCCTTATATCCTTGCAATGTTAAACTTCGACATAGTTTATCTCGTTTGTAAGCATTGTTTGATTTAACATTTTTAGACACGTGTTAATGAGCTCTTTACAATTGAGTATTCATTTTTAGGTTTTGAAATTATTTATCTTACAAACATCACATAGGTGTTTTAAGACATTTTAGTTCGTACGAGTTTTAATGATCACAGATGTTACTCTTGATCTCCTAACAGTCATGGAATGCAACTTTCCCTAATAATTTTTCTCATTTTTAAAATTTTTGTGCTTTGATTTGACTGTATTACTATTTAAATATCAATTTTCTCTTGTGTGTCCTTACATAATTTTATTAATATATATTATATTTATTCAATATATTTTATTTTAACTTTAACATATATTAACTTAACATTATAATAATAGTTCTTCATTATTTATTGTTTTATGCTTTCGTAATTAATAGTAATTATAGATATGGTTTGTTTGAAACAAAATAAAAGTCATTGAACATTGACCTTATTTGATAAAACAAACATGGTTTGATTGAAATGAAACAAGCATTGACTTATTTTTGTCCTTCGCATGAGTTTTGAGACATTTGTATTCATACCGTATTTGATTGTTGAGGATGTTACACTTAATCTTTGTAGAGTTATATTGTAGTATGACCAAATAAAAGCAAAACAAATTACAAAATGTGACAAATTGTGAGCTAAAATTGCACTTGAAGATGTTAAGAACATCAACTGTGATATCCTCCATCATTAAATTTGTCACAAATAAAAATATCTTAAACAGAAAAAAAAACATTTAAGAATAAAATAGATCTCTAGTTGAATAAAGCAGGTCGAGTCGCATCAAACATCATTTATTTCATCTGAATTAAACATTATTTTGAATTAATATGAATTACAAAAATAAAACGACACAATAATAAAGTATTATTATTTTAATGTGAAATAAATATATATTAATAGTGGAATTAGGTAAATTGAAGAAATCAAGTAATGCAAAATGAAAGTGTTATAGACATCACTTGAGAGAAGATTTAGAGTTAATAGTAATATAATAAAATCAAATTGAAGACTTTGAAGAAATGAGATTAATTACATAAGAAAGTTATCTCTAAAGATACTAACCTAATTAAATGTGACATTATCATTTGTAAAATGAAGTATTAATCGAAATATCTCATAAATAAAACCGAAAGCTTTAAAAATTAAATATTTAAAATATAATAATAATTATTTAGTTAACAGTGCTAATTGAGATGAGTCTAATGATGTTTACTTTATCTAAATTAGACCAAGTTTTTTCTACCCAAATTATCAAAAAAAATAGAAAATAAAATATTATTTTAATACAAAGTAAATATATATTAATCTAAAATAAGGTAAACTAAAGCAATGTAGTGTAGCAAAATAAAATGTGTTGTAAAGATGACATAAGAGGAGATAAAGAGATATGCAATAATGTCACAAAATTAAAGAGCAAGAAATTAAGAAGAAATTAATTAAATTAAATAAAAAAATTGCATTCAAGATAATTAGGAGATCTAGCATAACATCTTGATCATCTAATTAGGTCTGAATATATGTCTCATAAAAGCATGATAAAATAAAATATCTACATGTATAAAAATGAATATTTGTTCAGATAGAGCTTGTTATGGCAATTTAACATATTTTCATCTTTGCCAGTTCTTGTTTAGAATTACAATAAATGGCAAAAATAAATAAGTACAAATAATAAAAAAAGTATTGCTCTAATATTAATATGATAAATAAAAAAACTCAAATAAGAAAAATTAAGTAGTTTAATATAACAAAATCAAAACAATGCATAGGTCACACATGGATGGAAATTTAGTGAATAGCTATGTGAGCAAATAAAAAAAACGACAAGTGAAATTAGATATATTATATGTGAAAGTTGCATTTTGTGTGAGTAAGAAGATTATGTATAACATAGTTGATGCTCAAATGAAGTGCAAATTAAGGTTCCTCAATTAAGTTACATTGTGACAATTAAATAGAAGTTTAAAATTTTCGGAGATGAGATATTTTTTATAGGAGAGTTATATTTTGAGGTACAAAGGATTGTAAAGAAATCAAGTGTAACAACCTTCTTCATCAAATTTGGTACCAATAGTATTGTCTCATAAAATATAAGAAATCCAAGAAACTATAATGCTTAAAATAAAGAAATGATATTTAATTAGACAGTTCATCAATTTGAGTCTAACAACATTCATTTTCACTCGATTAGATAATGTTTGGAAGTACTAAGAATTAAAAAATTAAATAATAAAAAATAATAATAAAATATTATTTTAAATATAAAAAGTAAAATATTAAAAATATAAATAATATATTTAATTAGATATAACTCATCAAGATGAGTCAAAAGACATTTATTTTATTTGCATTTAGTTTTTTGGAAATAGCATTAATTACAAAAGAAAAAAACTAAATAATAATAATTTAAAGTTTTTATAATCACTAAAAATTTATTAAATGTGGAATAAATTAAATTGATTCAATGTGTCGTAGTATAATCAAACTAATGCAAAGGATGCAATAAAGGATAATTAGAGTTTCAAAGTAAGATAGCCAAATAAAACAAAAAGTTTTAAAGAAATAAGAAAAATTATTCAAGCAGCATTTCAGGATATTATGGAGATTAAGTTTACCATCCTCAATGGTCAAATTAAGTATAAAAAAAATGCCATGTAAAAAATTCTAAAGTCATAAAAATAAAAAAATATATTTAAAAACAAAAAATTAAATACTTCGTTGGACCTAAGAAATCAAGATGAGTCCAACAACATATTTATTACTTCATTACACTTCGTTTGTAAATACTACCAATTACAAAACGAAAAAAACATAGATTATAATATAATATTTTTTTAAAATATATATATATATATATATATATATATATATATATATATATATGAAGGCTTAAATGAGATAAATTGAAGCAATGTAATACAACAAAATCAAAATGATGTAAATGTCATACAAAAGACCGTTTAGAGTTCTATATTAATAAATCTAAGACCAAATAACACATCTAAAGATATTAATGAATTGAAATGTAACACATTAGATAATGAAATATGGTACGATTTAAAAAGTCTTATAAAACATGCAAACGTCTTAAAAAATAATATTTATAAATTTAAAAATAAAAATTTAATTTGATATAGCTTGTTGAGATAAATCAAAATCCTTATGACAAAATGGTATATGATAGTAGACATTGAGTTACATAGTAAAATAACCATACCAAAGGGAAAATCTCTAAGAAATGAAATAAATTATTGAGAAAGGTTGTACTCCAAGATATTAAGAAGGTTAAGTCCCATAGTCTTAATCTTCAAATTAGGAACAAATTAAAATATCTCATAAATAAAGAAAAATCAAAGAAAATAACATATTTGAAAACATAAAAACATATTTAATTTGTTAGATCCTATCGAGGTGAGTCCAACAACATATTTTAAAATAAAGGAAACATATAATAAAGCTAAAATCGGATAAATAGAATAAATGTAATATGACCAAATCACTGTTGTGTAAATCTTGCACACAAGAAGGATTAGTGTTTTGTGGTAATATAGCCAAATTAAATAAAACATTTGAAGAAATGTGATAAATTAGATGAGAAAACATCATTCCAAGATACTAAGAAAATCAATCTTGACATCCTCAATCATAAACTCAACTACAAATAAAATGTATTTTAAATTATAAAACTCTTTATCTAATGGAATAGAGTTTGTCAACAAGTCCATCAAAGTTTGTTTCATTTCAAGTGGACATTGTCTCCAATTACTAGAAATTACCAAATTAAATAAGTTTAAAAGGACAAAGTATTATTTTAATGTTAATTAAATATATATTTAGATGGTAAAAAGACATAAACTATAGCAATGTAATATGACAAAGTCAAAATTTTGTGAATTTCAAATTACCAGATATTTAGAGTTAGTAAAGTGGCCAATTTGAAGCAAACAAATTGATAAAATGACAAATTATGTGACAAGGTTCACTTTTTTTATATTAAGAAGAACGTTGAACATTAGATGAAGTATAAATCAAAATGACTTGTAAATTGTTCAAAAAAACTACAAAATAAAGTAATTAAAATTATAAAGTCTAATGCTACTAGTTTTGTCTTGATTGGACCTTTTTTCGAATTTCAAAAAATTATAAAATTGTGTAAACATAAATAATAATAACAATTATATTAAGTAAATATATTTTAAAATTAGAAAGACATTAATTAATTAAATATAATATAAAGTAATCTAAATGATGTAAAGCTCATGACAGAAGAGAATTAGAGTTTCTTAGTAATGCAACAAAATCAATAGAAAACATTTCTTAAAATAATATAATTTGTGAGCAAAGGTTGTAATAAAAGGTAATAATTAAATCAATTTTAAAATTTTATATTTATCAAATTGGATAAGAGCCAAAATGATTTATAAAGTGTTTAAATGGTTTATAAAAAAATCAAAGCAAGTCCAAGGATGTTTGTTTCATCCCGATAGAATCACCTTTAGACTTATAGAAATTTATCGAAGTAAGTAAGAAAAACTAACAATAAATTATTATAGTAATATTTTGAGAACGTAGATCAAAGTTACAAAGAGATAAATTGAAGCAATGTAATATATCAAAATCAAAGCAAATATAATTCTCACAATAAAAAAAGTTTACTGGTACATAGTAATATAACCAAAAAAAATAAATAATTTTTAAAAAATAGATAAATTAGTCAGGATATTTATTTTCCATGATGCTAGATATATCAACTAGAACTTTAATTATTAAATTATGCATGGATTCAAATGCCTTATTAATCTAATAAAATGGGTCAGGATGAGTCAAATGACATTTGCTATCTCACCGTTAGTCCTTAATTAGAATTAATACATGTATCAAAAAAAAATATGCAAAAAAATATTGTTATTTTATTATTAAGTTACAAATGAGTATAACCAAATCTTGGCAAGACAGTTGGAAGAAATAATATAAGTTACTTAAGAAAGTTGCACTACAACCTTCTAATGAGATTGAGTGCACTTCAATATTTCATGAAATCTAGTGTGAATCAGAAAGTTGAAAAGAAAAGAAACTTCTTAAATCTAAAAAATAATTAATCTAAAATAACTAAATATTATCTTTTTAATATTAAATAAATCTATATTAAAGTCAAAAAGAGTTAAATTCAAACAATGTAGTTTAACTAAATGAAAGTGATGTAAATATCACACGAGATGAGAATTACTTTGTCATAGAAGCATGACGAATTTGAAGAAACAATTTGATAAAATGAGAGAATACGAATTGGAATGTTTCAGCACATTGTACTTAACAGATTAAGTGTAATATTCTTATTCCTTAAATCTTGTATAAATTAAATATCTTCAAAATCATGACAAAAAAGTTAATAATTAAATATTTGAAAATAAAAAATAAAATTTTATTTTATGGAGCTCATAGAAATCTGACCAATGATGTTTGTTTCATCTTAGTTAGTCCTTGTGTAAAATTACTCTAAATTGTTAAAATAAATAGACATTAATATAAATAATAAAATTTACAATATAAAGTAAATATGTATTAAAGTTTAAATAAGTTAAATGGAAGTATTGTAATATACCATAACCACAACTCTATAAGTGTCACACAAGCTGAGATTTAATTTGTGTAAAATCCTTGATCATTAAAGTTGTCACAAAAAATAATTTAGAAAGCAAGCATAAACACGTGAAAAGAAAATAATTCCTTATAAAGGTTATCAAGTTGCATCCAACATCATTTATTACAACTCAATCAAAAACTTTTTAGAAATAATATGAATTACTAAAATAGAAAACCATAAATAACAAAAAATTATTATTTTCATTTGATGTAAATTAATTTTAGTGAGGAAATGGGATAGAATGAAGCAATGTAATAACTTAAAAAATGAAAAATAATTGATAACAAAACATTGTTTTAATACTATGTAAATATATATTATTGTGAAAATAAGATAAATTAAAGAAATATAATTTAACAAAGAAAAGGAATTTAATGGTCATGAAGGAGGAGATTTAGATATATATAGTAATATAATGAAGTCAAAGAAAAAAGTTAAAGAAAAGTAAATTCTATCAAAAAATAGCATTCCAAGAAAATAAAGAGAAAATGTAACATCCATGATCATCAAATTAGGTATTGATCAAAATATCTTATAAAGAATGCAAAATTCCTATGAAATAAAATATTTGGAAATACAAAAATGAAACTTTATTTAGATAGAGCTTGTTACAGTATTTTAAGCAACATATCTTCGTAACGATTAGTTCTCATCTCGAATTATAATAAATTTCGAAAATAAAAAAGAATAAAAAATCAAAATATTATTTTAATATTAGTAAAATAAATAATAAAGGTGAAATATATTAAATTTAATCAATTTAATAAAACTTAATCAAGCAATGTAAAGGTAACACATAGGGACAATTAGAGAATTATAATCTATACTAATTGTTGTACCTAACAAAGTGTGCCAAACTCCAACCAAACAAAATGTTTAAGATTATAAAAGAAAATATTTAATTAGAGAGATCTCATAGAGATGACTCCAACAATGATTGTTTTATCCTAATCTGTCGTAGTTTGTAATTACTGCTTATTATGAAATAAATAATCATAAATAATAACAATTGTTGTTTTTTAATTAAGCAAATATATATAAAAATTAAAAATGAGATAAACAAAAGAAATGTAAATAACTAATCAAAGAGAGATAGTGGACAAACTTGAAGAAATTTAATGTTCCAAAGTTATATAGAAAATAAAAGAAAAATATTGGAAAAAATTGGATAAATTTATGCAAACATTTAATTTCAAGAAATATGAAAACTTGGTGTAGCATCCTTAGTTACAAAATTAAATAAAAATGAAAATTCCATATAAAATTTAGCAAAATAATATAAAATTAAATCATTAAAAATATAAAAATAAATATTTAATCATATAAAACATGCCAAGAGAAGTCCAATGGTATTTGTTTAATCATGATTGAGACACATCTAGAATAAATATTAATTATTATCTTAAATAAGCATAAATAATTAAAAAATATCATTTTAAAATTATGAAAATACAAATTGATGATCAAATAAAATAAATTAAAGAAGGTAATATAACCAAATCAAAGCTATGTAAGGGCTGCACTTGAGTAGATCTACACTTTCATAATAGTATAACTAAATTAAAACAAAAAATTTAAATTTATCACATAATGCATGAAATAAAGTTGTATTCAATATTGCAAGGTAGATGGAGTGTAAGATCGTTAATCAACAAGTCAAAATGACTCATAAAATATGCCAATAATATAGAAATTAAATAATCATAAATTAATAAAATAATACAAAGTTCGATAGACCACTTTGAGAGGGATCCAATAACATTTGTTTCTTTTTAGACAAATCTCTTTTATATTTATTGTGAATTACAAAAATGAACAAGAATTAATAATAATAAATTATATTTTTGATATTATATAAAAATATTTTAAATATAAATTATGATAAATTTAGTTATGTAATAGTACCCAATTTAAGTGGCCAAAATGTATTATGATAGAAGAAATTGATATTCATACTAAAATAAACAAATGAGAATTAAAGATTTGAAAAAAAGGAAAAATGACACAAGATTGTTAGATTCTAAGATACTATGTTTATTAAGTATAATACCATTCATTATAAAATTAGATATGGGAAAAAATTCATGGTTAGGTGTTCCAAAATTGTTAAAAAATGACATATTCAAAATTATAGAAACAAATATTTAATTAGATCTAACTTTTCTTGATTATTCCAAAAAGATTTATTAAATCTTTATTTTACCTCATTTAGAATTATACCAATTGCAAAGCATTAATAATAACTAATTAATTTTTAAATTTTTTCTAAATAAAAATAAAGCTCATATAAGATAAATTTAAAATATATGTTACCACAAAA
Organism: Vanilla planifolia; assembly: GCA_023846275.1. Lineage (NCBI taxonomy): Eukaryota > Viridiplantae > Streptophyta > Magnoliopsida > Asparagales > Orchidaceae > Vanilla > Vanilla planifolia. The sequence goes on along the minus strand of JAIUJO010000063.1, from coordinate 951,441 downwards.
TTAAACCAATGGAAAGCTCACAAAAGAGGAGAATAAGAATTTAATAACAATCAAACGAAATTAAAGAGGGAAAATTGAATATTTTAGATAAATTGTGTAGAAAATTACTTTTTAAGATACTATGGTTTTCAATTATGACATCTTGAATGGTGAAATATGACATGAATTGAGATCTCTCATAAATCATGTCACAACAATTAAAAATAAAAATAGTTAAAAACATATAGAAATAAAAATTTTATAGGATAAACCTCTATGAGATTAGTCCAACAATCTTTAAGATAGATCACATTAGGAATTATTTCAAATTACCAAACTAAATACACATAAAAAATAACAATTTAATATTTTAGTATTATGTAAATATATAATAAATATGAAATGAGATAAATTAATGCAATGTTATATAACCAATTCAACACAATATAAAAGTCACTCAAGTGGAAAATTAAAGTGACCTCATTAAATAATAAAATCATTGAAAAAATTTTTAAAAAAATTGAGACTAATTAATACAATGTTATAAAACAAAATAAATTTAGTATAATGGCTACTATTCAGGAGAATTAATGTATCCTTATAAAATAACAAAATAAATTCAAAAATATTGAAAAAATGAGATAAATTGGTACAATGTCATAGAACTAAATAAAAATAATATAAAGGTCACATAAAAGGATCATTAATGTATGCTCATAAAATATGGAAATTAAAGCAAAACATTTGAAAAAATCAATTAAATTTTTCACAAAACTTTTGTTCTGAAACAGTAAAGAGACTAAGTAAAATCATTGAATATGAGATATTGTATGAATAAAAATATCTCACAAAAAATATTCAAATAACAGAAAATAAAAATACTCAAAAACATAAACATTAAAATTTAATAGGAAAGAGCTCAGTTGCATAAGTCCTATAATGACTTGTTGATCTCAATCAAATGTCTTTAAGAATTGCTACAAATTACCAAAGTAAATAAGAATAAATAATAGTAAACTATTATTTTAATATAAAGTATAAATATGTTGAAGATGAAATGAGTTTAATTTAGGCAATGAAATATTACAAAATAAAAGCATTATAAAGGGGACAAGTCAGAAGATTTGGACTTGAAAAGTGATAAAACAAAATAAAAGCCACACTTTTATAGAAATAAGATAAAATTTATTATAAAATTGCATTCTAATATACCATAGAGATTGAGTGTACAATATTGATAGTATGGTTAGTTATAAGTTGAAATATCATGAAAATCATGCAAAAGTCATAAAAAGTTAAAATATTTTTAAAAATATTAAATAGAATATTTAATTAAATATAGCTTGTTTAAAGGAGTTCAATGAAGATGGTTTAATCTTAATTAGCCATCATTTTGAATTATAGTGAATTGCACTACTAAATAAACAAAAAATAACAATGATATAAAAATGTCTTATATTCAAATTAAAATGATGTAAACATCTCATGGGAGGAGAGGTATAATTTCATAATAATATAAAAATCAATTTATAAAATTTAAAGAAATAAGATAAATTTTATGGTAAAGTTTCATTTCTATATATCAAGAGGATGAAGAGTGTCCTCATAGATTATAAAAATTTATACAATTTAAAATACATAAGAAAGCATCATAAAACCTTAGAAAATAAAACTTTAAAAATATTAAAACAATAGTTGGATAGATTTGGTCAAGATGACTTTGACATTCATTTGATCTCAATTGGACCTTGATTATGAATAATACAATTTATGAAAGTAAATAAGCATAAATAATAATAAGTTTTATATTAAAATTAACTTAATGTTTACTAAAGCAAATCTGAGATAAGTCGAGGCAATGTAATATAACCTAAACAACACAACATAATGGTCACATGAAAAAATGTTTTTAGCTACATAAGAATATAACCAAATTAAAGTAAAACCTTTGAAAAAATGAAAAAAAGTGTATAAGAAAGTTGGATTTCATGATACTTGGAATATAGAGAGTCACTTCCTCATTTATAAAAAAGATATGATTTAAAATCCTCATAAAGCTAGCAAAAATAATAAAAAATTTAGAAATATAGTAACTAAAATTTAAATCAGTAGTGCTCTTTAAGACATATCCAAGTACATTTCTTGATCTCAATCAAAACTCACTTGAAATTACTCTTAATTATCAAATTAAATATGCATAAATAATAATAGATTATTGTTTTAACAATAAGTAAATATACATTAAAGAAAAATTGAGGGAATTTAGACAATGTCATACAATGAAAATATAATAATATAAAACCCCATTATGTTGAGATTTATAGTTACCTAGTAAAATGAAAAAATTAAAGAGAAAAGTTTTGAAGAACTAAAATAAATATTTTGGGAAAATTACACTCCAAGAAACTATGGTTATCAAGTGTAACATCTTTGATTTTAAAATCATGCGTCAATTATAAAACCACTTCCAAGTTATGAAAAGTTTGGAGTGAAAAACATTTCAAAAATTAAAAATGAAAAAAAAAAATTAAATATAGCTCTATGAGGTGAGTCTACCGAATTTAGATTCATATTGGTTAGAACTCATTCGGGATTATCGCTAATTAAAGATTTAAGTAAGCATAAATAAAAAAATATTATTTTTATAATATTACAAAAATATATATATTTAATTTGAGATGAGAAAATTGAAGCAATATAGTATGACTAAATCAAAGTAATGTAAATTTTGCAAAAATAATAGATTTATAGTTGCATAGTATTATAAAAAATTAAAGTTAAATATTGGAAAAAATTAGATAAACAGTATGTAAAAGTAGCATACCATGTTGATAAGGAGATCAAGGGTACATCCTCACTTATCTTATCAAGTATGAATAAAAATATATAGTGAAGCATGTCAAAATAATAAAAAAAACATATTTAAATCTATCGAAATGAATATTTATTAAGATAGTGCTCATAAGTGTAGTGTAATAATGATTTTTTGATCTCGATAGCACCTTGTTAGGAACTTCTATGAATTATTAAAAATATATATATGTATAGATATTAATAAATTATTCTTTTATTACAAAACAAATATATATATTAAATTTTAAATGAAATAAATTGAAGTAATGTGATATAGTAAAATCCAAATAATATAAAATTCATATGAGAGGAGAATTAGGTTATATTGTGATATAAACAAATCAAAGTGAAAAAATTAAAGAGATGATAAATGTTGTATAGGAAAGTTTTAATCTAATATTCTAATGATTATTAAGAAATAAAGTGTAAAATCCTCATTCGTCAAATCAAGTACCAATTACAACATCTTATAAGACATGCCAAAACCTTAGAAAATATAATTAAATGATCATAAATAACAATAAATTTTTGGTTTAATATTTATTAAACATAGATGAAACGTAAAATTAGATAAATTTGAATATTAAAATGTAACCAAATTAAAGTGATCTAAATGTAACAAAACAGAAGATTTAGAAATATATAACAATATAAATAAATCAATGCAAAACAATTGAAGAAATTAAGAACATAAGGTGCAACATCCTTTAATATCAGATAAATTAATATAAAAATATCTCAATGAATGTACTAAATCCATAGAAAATAAAGTACTTTAAAATATAAAAAATAATATTTCATTAGATAAATCCCATAGTGATTAGTCCAACAAGTTAGTTTTATGCTCATCAAACTCATATGGAAATGATGCAAATAACCAACGAAAATAAACATATTCAATAAAAATTTATAATTTTTAAAAATAACTAAATATGTACAAAATGTGAAATAATGTAAATTGATGCAATGTGATAAAGTATAATCAAAGTAATGTAAAGGATGCATGGGAGGAGACTTAGGGTTTCATAATAATATGACCTAATCAAAGTAAAAGATTTGAAGAAATAAGAAACTTATTTAGGAAAGTTGCAATCCAATATATCATGAAGGTCGAGTTTAACATCCTCGATCGCTAAGTTAAGCACTGAAAAAATGCCTTGTAAAGCATTTCAAAACCCATAATGAAGAAAAGTATTTAAAAAGAAAAAAAATAAATATTGTATTTGACATAAAACATCAAGATTTTTCCAATGACATTTGTCTTAATTCAATAGACCATAATTCTTAATGTGTTAGATGGAGAGACCACTAGCCATAACCAATGCATGTAGTGTAGTGATGGCACGACTTGATGGGGTAAGCATTGTTACAGCCAAAACTAGCAATGTGTACCCCAGTTGTTACCAATTGGATGGACAAAGACAATCTGCTAGTTGAGTCGTGCAATAAACTATCTGATGACAATTTAAAGAACTCCTTGACTATTGTTTAAAAATAGTTTTCATTGTTTTATCATGGCATTGCTTTATGAGCAGCCTCCTGTAATTATGTTGCCTTGGATCAAATTTACCACAAAATTTTGGCTGCATTACCAAACAAATTGACTCAATGACAACATCTCATGAAGTAAAACAGCTTAAGTTGAATGAGCCTCTCACCCTCCTTGAAGCACCAATGGGATTTTTCTTGATCTACCACTAAGAATTCCTCTCAAGGCTTCAATTTTTATTTTCAAGTTGCTCTATTTCAATGCACAACTTGTCCCATTTTGCTTGTCATTACAAAGAGAATATTCATAATTTCCTTCTCTGCATATTTATATGCTTAAACTCAGTGGGTAGCCTCACGTAACAAGTGGGGTTTATTACAGACACGGTGCATGGAGTTGGAGTTGGCATATACTTGTTGCACTGTAACAAAAATTTCTATTGGTTCATGCCACAACACTCGGTGGCATCCACCACTTACTACATTGATAGCCAACCATCACCCAACACATGAACACATAATTTAATAGCATAGGGTGTCATGGATCACCTCCAAATTGGGTATGGGACCTAAAACCTAGGATTTCAAGTTCTTACAATTAGAGATAATTTGAATAACACTCATGTAGCCCTCGAGCATAGTTTGTATTAAATTTATGGGTAGTTCATGGGATTCTACAATTCACAGCTCATATAATCTTTTATTACATTATTCATGAATGTAAGATTCATGATATCCATTGCTGAGATTCATTCGATGTTGGATTTCGAAGACCTAATGGACCTAGCTAGGCACGACAATTAATTGCCAGCATATCATTTGCTCTCCTTTGGCATAAGACCATGCCCACAGACTATTGTTTATACCAAATAACATTGAACTCCTTGTGGAAGTAAAAGCACAAATGATGAAAGAATGAGACATGGAATAGCCATCACAAGGTTAAGGTGTTTAGCCACAGACTTTGGAATAGCCAAATGGTGAAAGAATGATACATGAAATAGCCACAGACTTTGGATTAATAGAAATCTACCAGAATATAAGGTTAAGGTGTTTAGCCTCATTGCTCTTAAGAAAGAATTTAGTTAGAAGTAATTACTACCACTCATCCCAACCCATCCAACAAGAGTTCTTGCAACATTAAGGGGCTATATGAAACCCCTTATTGGACTCATCCAATGGGGTGTTTAAAGCATAATTATGATGTCGTAGAGAAGGCCAATCTTTATTATGGAATTGACATAATTGTTTAAGATCACTTGGATAGGCTAATTACTATTCTTGGCAAAATGTGGATTTTAGCGACGGCCTCTTCGCTTAAAACTATTGCCATTCATAAACAAAGTGGTTTCTTAGAATACTAATTCCTAATATTCATGCGAAAAAATGTTGAATCTAACTTTACAATAGCCATTGCTAAGGCAAGGTGGATGTTGGCATCTTCCTCTTCTAAGGGCCATTATCAAAGTGTTATATCTTTTGTAAATGGTTTGTAGTTATTCAAAGTTTTGAATATATGATATAAAGGTACCAATGCAACTCATTGGGTTATGCATCATGCTCTTTCATATGATTTTGTATGGGATTAGGGAATACCCCTTCCCAAACCACCTATGTGTCATCAATTTTCAAACTTTATGTCTAAACCTCCCAATGTTAGTTTGTTGTAGGCTTTGTCCCAATCTTTATTCAAGAAACCCAAAGACTTTGGAGATGCTGACAGTGTGAAACATTGGAGATATTGGTTGTGTGAAACATTAGAGACATTAAAGATGTAAGAAGTTAGAGATGTTTGCAGCACTAACAACATTGGTAGAGTATGGACAATGGGAAGGTGATACGTGGGTAGCTGGACAATATCACTAGTGATGGCATGGATGAATTTTTGTTCTAGCTGGTGACAAAACATAGGAATGAAATATTGAAATATTGTTGAAAAAAATAAAGGGTAGCTTTGTTCAATTATACCTAGCATGGGTGGCAAGTGAATACGTATAAAACTTTTATGTGACAATTGTGTGGCAATTTTAGATGTTGGGGATATTCTTGCAATTCAAGCTTCAATGAATAGTGGTAGTGGAGATCAAGAAAGTGTAGGGAGTAAAGTTTCAACATCATTGGAAGCATCATATTTTGAAGAGTCCTATTATGATGAGAGTATGTTGATAACAAAGGTGTTTTTTTAGGGCTACGAAATTCATTAACAGTTGAATTAAGCATTGAATAGGGATAGTGTAAAAGGAGGAAAAGTTCAACCAACTAAATAATGAAAGGAAGATGAATGGACATATTGGATTATGTATTGGTTCACAGGAAAATGCTATATGTCGCATTGCTATTATTGACATTGATTTTTGTCATTACGCACAAAGTGGTTATGATAGTGATGTATTGTAAGTGGAAGAAAAAGTTTTGAACCGAAACCATACAATACATAGTATAGGAATGGTAAGCATCAAGGAACCTCTTTCAAGAGGGAGAATGATCATTGATAGTAATACTCTCATAGGAGAACCCTTTCTTAATTACTCAAAGAGATAAACAAATTTGGATGTGAAGATGCAATCATAAAGGGATACATGGTTTATTATTAGTGGTGAAATGCATCTTTGAAAGATGCATGTGATCATTAGATTCATAACCACCAATTCAACCATTTCGATATAGGGTACAGTGGTTGTTTGTTCATTCAATGGATTGCTAGGATTTCTACTTACATTTTAGTTCAGCTAAAGATAAAGATTTAGTTTGGTCTACAGGACTATAATAAGTTGTTCGCCTTGCTTTGTGGTTGCATATGTAGACCCTTAAATTTAAACCAAGTCTTTCAACAATTATGTGTGCACTAGTTCGGATTTACTTTTTGATGCTCAAAATTGTGTATTAAGAATGAATATTTTTGCATTATCAAAGCTATAAGAGTTCTTATTTAGATTGATGGTTGGATCATAGTCATGAAAAGCTTATATTTTTCTTCAAAATGTGTAAGAATGGATCATATAACGACAGCTACAGTAGGAACTTAGTTTAATGGATCATTGGGCCACTCTTTTCAATAGTTTAAGTATGGGTGTCTCCCCTTTATTTGCATTATTTATGGTGCGGTAGGACAATAATCAAAGGCTTGCATACTAATGAGTTAATTCACACTACTACTATTGTTGGGAGCTGATCTCCTTTAATGATAGGACATGACATGATTAAGATAAAAATGCGGGGGTTCATATTGATTCAAGTGGGGATAAAAAATCATGATAAGAAGGCACAATGGATTGAAACCTTGGATGGTTCTTCAACCAAGGAAGAGGAGGATGATTGTAGTAGCACAGTAGCGATGGATCATAATAGGCAAAGTAATGGGCAAGTAGAAGATTGGTAAGACTTACAAGCTTGAGGATATGGTGCGTAATGCAAACGTGTAGATCGAAAGCCAAGTATGATTGGAGCAGTAGAGGCACAACTGAGTTTGAATAGGAATTGAATAAGAAGGTGGTGAATTTATCTCTAACAAAAAGCTTTGTTCATCAAGTAGCAAGAAAGTGTATGAAGACCATATCAATTCTTTAAGAATATGTTGTAAACTTAAGAGAAGCAGGTTGAATTCTCACAAGAGCTTATTTCATTCACTACAATGATATCACCTAGATTTTTGGGAAACTTAAAAGAAATACTTATCATAAGGTAAGAGAATATGGTAATTAGCAAACAGTGGTTGAATAGCTTCTCACAAAAAGTTTTTGAGGAACTACAAATGGCTTTGTTGTTATTAGTATCACTCAGAAAATTTATTTTTGAATTGCTCAAGGTTTTACCTTGACATGAATAAAGGGCATTATAGCTAGGGTATGCAACAACATAGAGGCTGTTTGTACTATTATATTGCTACTGAGTGCTTGAAGCTCACATGGCATAGAGTTTAGACATATTCCATTACATACAATGGGTTTATATTGCTAGATAAGATTTAGGCTAGAGTTTTGGTTGGCCATAGTCATGATGAGGGGGTAAGCAAGACTACTTTTATACTGGTTATAATGATAAACTAATATGTGTATTTCTTGATCTATAACAATGGCCCATTTTAAATAGGGAATGGAGGGAGGTAATATTTTTTGGGCTATACTCTACATATGGAAAGTATAAATTTTATTGCATTTTAAGCAATGTGTTCCTCAATTTTACTAAGGACTAGACAACTAATTGCTACTGTGTAAACTACTATCATAACTTTATGTATGGTAATAATTTTACCATGCCCAAGAAATTCTACAAAAATAGTCACTAGGAGAAGTATTACCTAATAAAGGAGCCTTTGTATATCAGTTTACTCCATAAAGTGTGTATTGAAAGTAATGATTTGCTTATTTGAGAAACTTCTTCATTTGGTGCACTTGAATGAATTATCTTAGTATGTTTATAATGGCAAGAGTTCCCCTTAAACTTAGACTCATGACTATCTAAGTAAGACCAAGTAGTGAGGTATTAAAAGGTCAATCATCAATTATAGAAATCATGCCTACTAAAACGTCATCCATAGGGTATAAAAGGTGATTATTTAGGGAGGGAGCTCATTGAATTATGTTGAATCTATTAATAAAAAGGTGTCACAATACTAATTTATTTATTATAGGAGTATAGTGTCATACATGAGTATCTTTGGTTCAGTAACATCAGCTAAAGGAACTATGAATAAGGATTATATGGATTAGCACTCTGGATTGTAATATTTGAGGGCTTGGTGAAGTAGTTCCTATGATGGACCTATATAAGTTTTATCAAAATCTTTATAACGAATATGGATGGAGATTGGTCATGGTGGTATTGGTCAAAGATTCATTAGCTTGGAAGATGTTGATTTACATCTACTTTATGAGGCATATAGATCAAGTTAAGTTTTCATATGTTTTCTTAACTTTAGATAATGGGAGCATCACTTCAAGTTTGTATAGATCAATGACTCAGGATGACAATATAGAAGGTTAGTTATAAGCTACATACTAGTGTGGGGGAAGACATTTCAAGTAGTTAGAAGAATAGGAGGAGAGTTGAAAATAATTTATTAAATATATCTAGAATAAGTTTGCAATGTGAAACTTGTGGCAACATAGCATGACTATTACTATGTTGTCAATGCTCAATTATTACATTTGGACTCATTGCTATGTATGGTGGGAAGTAAATTGTTCTTTTAATTATTGCAATATGGTAAGATACCAGAATTCTACTTCTATAATTGGCTTGGATTAGCTATTAATACATAAGAATTATTGTTGCACATAATCAGCTCAATAACTTCAAGTCCATTAAAGAAATGGGAAGATTGGTCACTCTAGCATAGAATGTATGTGTAATTTAATTGTAAAGTAGGTATAGGAGTAACATTTTTGGACAATTGTTGTGAATGGCTACTACATTGAGTGGTTTTCTATGCATTGTCTAATCATTATGTTGGTAGGGTGGGTTACATATTGTTTTAGTATCACAAATGGAGTGCACACTTCTAACTAAGTTAATGTTTATCAATTGTGAACATCTAGAAATTTGTTTGGGAAGGTTTGTTATTTTTAAACTTTGAGTTATCTCATAAATTTGCTGACATGTATGTACTACAGTGGAATTATTATTGCTATAAAATGCATATTTTGAATAGATAAAATGTGTTGTAAGGGTTCCATTTTTTCCAAGGCCATTGTATTTTTATTAAAAAATTTTGACTTCATTTCTTGTGTGGAACATAAGGGGGATTTATTAAAGTAGTAAACTATTATGGCTAATTGTAGCATTTAGTGAGGGAAAATAGGGTCTTTGAAAGCACACTACTAGAAACTTGGTTGAAGACCGTTAATCAACACAAGGTAGATTAGCTTTTGAGTAGAAACTAAACTACATTGTGTAATATTCATCAAGACTATCTGGGGGCATTGTAGTATTATAGTGGGATTGGCTCTAGCTTGATATTATGTACTATACATAAGTAATGACTATTCAGGTCAAATCTACACTAATGAGATTTGGTGATGCTGTGTTTTTTATGCATCAAAAGATTATATTAACTTATGTGTATCCTAGGACCAAACTAGAGATTTTGTAGAGCTTGGAGGTTTGTTACTTATTGTAGACGACTTCAATGCCTAACTTGCATAGGAAGACAAAAGAGGTAGAAAATGTTTACTGTTAAGTAGGTTTAATATGAGATCTCAATCTCATTCATGTTTTAGATTAGACTGACATGTAATTTATTTGGAATTGATGTGCTTAGTGCAACAATAAAGAGGAGAAGTCTTGTATATAAAAAAAGAGTTTTCATGAATATTGATGGTATAAAAGCCTTCCTAAGCACTCCTTTGACCCATCTTCCTCACATTAGCTCAGATAGGCTCCACTACATATAAAGTTTAGAAAATTGTAATTAGACAAAACTAATAAAAGAACTCAATTTGAAAACATCTAGTTGACATTTCCACAATAAACTAATATAGCTTGGAAAAGTATGATTAGAGGAAACTCTATTGAAAATCTTTTTGCCAAATTTAGTAGAGCCTTATCTGCTTTAAAGAAATAGAGTGCAACAGAACTTCGTAATATCCTATGTAAGCCTAGTTAGTTGGAATAAGAAATCTTGGAGCATGTAACTAAAGAAATTTGTAAATGGCTCAAACAAGTTGTAAGATAAGCTTTTGGCACAACTTACTACTTCCATTCATAAAGTTGTGGCTTCAAATGAAGTATGGTGGTAGCAACATGCCAAGGTTCATTGGCCACCCTTTTCGATTGCAACGCATGCATTTTTTAGGAAGTGGCTACTTCTATGTCTAAAAGAAATTATATCCACAAACTAAAAAATGAAGTTAGAAATTGGTGGCCTCCCCAACTCAAATTAAAGGCATTCTCATTTAGTTTTTTAGTAAGAAGTGTAACCAAAGGAAGTATGACCTCCATCTTTCTTGCCTTCAAGAATTATAGATAGTGATTAAGCAGCCATAGTTGTGGATTTAATTACTAATTATAAGATTTGAAATGTAGTGATGTCCATATAAAGATGTAAATCACCTAGTATGGATGACATGTTTGATGAGTTTGTGTATCACTTTTAGACCACTACTTTAGTGGATATTATCAAATAATATATTATTAGCATAGGAAATGGTTTCCTTTTTGTATATATACTTCCAAAGAGGGTTTGATGATTCTAAATTTAGATGAGGACAAAGATTATGACAGGATAAATAAGAAAATCGTGTTGAACAAGCTAAAGAATGATGCTTTAAACACTTTTTAGTGATTGGATTGAGGCTTCTTTCACTATCCCAAGATTTTTTATCATCTTTAATGGTGTTTATCTATAACAGATTGAAGAAGTAAGAAGCTTTGATGGGAATGTCTACTCTCATCATGCCTTTTTATTATTGTCTTAGTATCTCTTATGACTTATACAGTACCAACTTAGTATGATTTCTTTGTTAGGTTTAGGATTAGCCATTCCTCTATAGTGATTACACACCTTCTATATGTCTAATCATTTAATGATTTATGCATAAGTAATATGTGTTATTAAGAGGACCATTAAGAATATTATGGGGCAATATAGATGATACCAAGGTTAAGTTGTGATTCTTAATAAGACTTGAGCATTACTCAATAAGGGGATGAAACACAAGTGAAGAAAGATGATAATAGAGAAACTGCATATGCATTATGTTATTCAATTGAAATATCTAGGTATACTAATTACAAAAACTACATTATCAAAAAAGACTTCAATTTTATCATTAGTTGAGTTGAAAACTATGTCAAGATAAATGATTAAGTAATTGTGGATGTCAGGCCATACTCTTATGATTGACTTAGTGTTAATTATTATTGCAATGTACTATTTAGCCCATTCTTTAATACTAAATGATATACTAATAGAGTTAGATAAATTGATAATCTATTATTTATGATGTAGTTCAAATGTTAGCAACACAATACATTACTTTTACTATAAAATGGTTACTCTTCCAAAGAATAGTAAGAGACTTAGAATGTATATTTTGTCAACATGGAAATAAGCATTCATTGTAAAACCTTATAAGTGAGTGATGGCTCAAGAAGATTGTTTATGGGTTCAATACATTAGGTCCACGTACCTTACATCTAAAGTTACTAAGTATTGCAACTCATTAGATAATTAACAATATGTTTTACAGGATTACTATGGGTAATACTATTTAATTCTCTTTAGATAATTTTTTTGGCATCATCCCTATTTCATCATGACCAACATATCATAACACGAAAGTGGACCATCCGGCATTTGAAGCAAAGCTAGTTATGAATCATGATGTGTTAGATTTTTGTAAGATACGAACCTTATTTTCTTTAGATTTAGGAACTCATATTCTGCATTCATTGTAGGCCAAATCAAATGAAAGAGATGTGTTGTACTCCAAACAATGTGACAATACATTTTTTGGACTAAGAGATCATTTATAATAACATGCATATGTGCCAAAATTCTACATCAAAAGAGGTAGGATGGGTTTGGAAAGTGAACGTGAAGTGTTGGGTTAACATATTATCATGGAGATTAATGCTAAATTAACTTCCCACTTGCTCTTATCTATGTACCTAAGGCATTATGAAATTGAAGCATTTTCTATGGGATGCTAATGTGTTTTAAAATATGCAACACTGTTTGTGGGAAGTCTATAGTGTGAAAGAATTATGGTCTAGATGCTTCACAAATGAGAATTCAATATGTGTTCTATAAAATGTAGGAAAATTGCCTTATTAATGGTGCTTCTTAGCTAAATTTTTTAGAATGTGAGATTGCCTATTGCGTCTCATATAGTTAATTTTGCATCTTGTGTCTTATTTAATCTTTGCTTTAATAAAAACCTATAATCTCCTGAGGAAATGGCTCTCAATTTTAGCTACACCCTAAAGAAATATTGATTGGCTATTATAAGTTGTTTCAACTTTCCTGTCTGATATTATGGGAGCTCTAACAACCTCATAGCTACTAGTAATCTATTATTAGACTCCTCCGTGAATGAGATGCATTAAACTCAACTACAATGCAATAGTGCAGGAAGATGTTAATGTTTGAATTATTATAGTTATTCGAAACAACATGGGAAGACCTATTATTATTGTTGGAAAAACATGGATTTCAAGTTCAATTGTGGCCATCAAGACTATTGTTATTCTTGAAGTAATGGAACTCCTTAGAACTCTACATGTATCCAAGGATTTCAAATCTAATTAGACTCTAAGATGATAATTATTATAATGAACCAATTGTTGCTGTCTAAGGCAAATAGAAGTACCTACCATCGAGCTATTCTTATGTTTAGGTTATGTAGCCCTCCAAACAATCCTACATAAAGTACCAAGTAATTGTGTTGTAGATTAGATGGCTCAGCAAGCATTCTTGAATGACTTTGTTTAGGACTAGGTAATGCTTTTTTCCAAATCAGTTCAACTTTTTTACTTTTTATTGATTTCAGGTATGAACCTTCTTAAGAAGAGTATGATGTTGTCTTTGACAATTTCTTAATCACAGAACCCAAATGTTTTATAGGCATGGTCAACAAAGATGTACAAATGTAGTAGATGAGTGTCATGGGCATAAGAGAAGGAGTCATACATACAAATGGTGATGTATGATTGGTTGGTTGGTAGCATCAATAATAGATGGAGGCAAAAAGTTAGAGTTGGATGGAGAATAGATTTACCCGGCATTTTTGGTATGGTCAGGCAAGCTTATATTTCTTTATTTATTCTATTTGCTTCCAATTGTTTCAAAAATGGATTGAAACTCCGAATCATCTAAATTCACATTGGATATGGTTAACAATGTAGTTAACTAAATGTCATAAGATGGTGAAGGAAACCAAAAGTAATTTGTTGCAATTGTCCCCATCATAGATGGTAGGTACCAATGTCCTTCATTCAACTAAACAAATCCTAGAGCTGAACAAGCCTAGCATGATGATCTAAGAAGTCGACATAATTCTTAAAGTTAGACCATTAGTGAATTTTTTGGTGAAATTTACCACCATGCAGGGAAGACTATAGTTCACTTTATGGAAATGTCTTAGTTTGAGGAGGCTAGCTAGAACGAGATTATTTTTGAATAAGACAAAGTTTCCACAACACAAAAAGTGCTATAGGGAGAGGACCAATATAATCCAATAGATAGTGAAGAGGATTTGACTGAACATACTAAAAATATGTACTATTCCACAAGAGAAGTCTCCTTATTCAAAACGTGCTGATGATGGTGAATTGTGTGGTTGCACATAACACACCTCTAAAATGCTACAATTCGCATGGAAGATAATCATAAAAATGGAAAACTTGGATCACATGGACCAGTTAAGGTCATATTTAAGGAGCACTTGTTTGATAGAGAAGGACCATTGATAATACGAAAATAATCATAGGCCTCTACTAACTACTCAGAGAGACTATCAAATGAGAGGTCATAGAATCTGAATGCATGACTATTTGTGTAATGTTTTTTTTTAAATTAGCTTTCCAAATCTTTATTTCACTTGTAGCATTTAATCTTTTCAGACAACATTAATGAGCTTGATCATTCTTTCAAGCTATATTTTTTGTAGGCTAGAGTGAGAAATTATTTGATATAATGGTTTTTAAGAATAAATTCAAACATGCCTTGGGAGTTTTTGATTACCAGTTACTAAGAAAAGTATTATTCTTTAAAGGAGGCTGTATGTATCAATCCACTATGATTGGAGTGTATTGAAATCAATGATCTGTGAGCTTTAAGAAGCAGCTTCATATGGAGGTCGTATTTGTATTTTACCAAAATATTTATATAGCTATGGATGGATATTGGTTGCACTGTTGCTCGTCAATGAATGTTGAGGTTGCTATTAGGAAGACGATGATTAACTTGTGAAGCAAGAATTATCGCTTGTGGATTGAATATTGCAACAATTTTCTCATACAGGTCTCCTGATGACCATGCAAGCAGTTGGCATCATTAAAAATCCCAAATAAAGTTACACTTTGTGGGCCAACAAGTCATGCACATAGAATGTCACAAATTGATAGAACATAGTGCATTGCCTTGAGCAATTAGGACTGAAGCTCAACATGTACAAAACCCAGTACATAATGCATCTATCAAATTTATCTTAACCACAAGCTATATTACTTTGCACATTGCTCCTTCTAGATTGCATATTGCTCCTTGAGGATTGCATATTGCTACAATTTTATTAAGGAAGTGGCAAGTCTTTGAATAGAATGACACCACAGCTATGCCCAAATAATCACAACTAATGAATAGAGTAAAGAAAGCGACACATTTTCCTTAGAATATAAAAGAAGTATAGGTATGACATTAAAATTGGATATAAAAAAGAAAGCAAAATGTTTGAAACCTACATGATATCTTTAAGTTCGTGGGGACAAATCTAGTACAACATTTTCTTGCATGTCAATTGATTGTGATAACTTGTAGAGAAGTTAGAGTGCTGTAATTTCTATATTGCATTGTGCAACTTCCATAATGGGCAATGTGAGCCGTTTCAACCTTCAACAAAGCAAGCCTCTAAGGTTTACTTTTTACACATGTGCCATATTGGAAAATGATAGGGTTTATTCATCGCATTACAACGTGGATTCTAACGTAGAGGTGTTCAGTCATACTACTTCACATGATTGCTTTACGCCATTAGTTTTTTTATCAATTGTGATGACTACTCCTATGAATAAATGATTAGTATCATACTACATTGAATTTCAACAATGACACATTCGTTAGTATGGTAAAACTAACCAATCTAATGATGGTCTAAACCCAGCTCATGTTTCTAATTAGTTAGATAATTATCTAACACTGGGTGAATTCTACTTAACAATGATAAGAATTGCTAACATCAAAGGATCAAAAAAAAACTATTAGGAATCCCTTGGTTTCCATAATTTAGATTAAAGATATTCATGTGTAATTTTTCAACAAAAGGTTGTGTAACCATTTGTAGTATTAGCCGTCTCAATCCTTTAGAGAACTATTAATAGTAAATAAGCAACTACAATTGGGGCTCTAATCAATGATGATGAGATTAAAATTACATTGATGTCCATCTAAAGAAATAAATCCTCTATTATGGATGGCGTCACCACTAAATTATTGCTTGGTTATTAGATGATCACATAGTTGAACATTATTAAAGTAGTGACACAAGTATTTATTGATAACTTTATGCCAAAACATTGAAAAAAACCCTTGTAATACTCATCCCTAAATTTTAAAGGGGTATCCAAAATTGAGCAAATTAGGCCCATTAGCCTTTGTAATGTTATTTATAAAGTACTGACTAACTTTTTTTTGTTAGAGTAAAGGTGGTGCTTCCTATAATTATTTCAATGGACATAGATACTTTTGTGCTAGGTCATGCTATATCAAATAGTATTTTATGTCACAAAAACATTCTACCAATTCTCACATATGTACTTCCAAAGAAGGTTTGATGGTGCTAAAATTAGATATGGACCAAGGTTATCTCAAGGTAAGCTAGACATTTGTGCTAGATATTCTTAAGAATTTTTTCTAATCTACTCTTTTGTATGATTTGATTTAGACCTATACCACCGCATCAAGATTTTGGAATATGTTTAGTGGTATCCATCTACTATGGATTAAAATAATTGGGATCCTAGATTAGGAAGACCTCACTCGCAATACTTCTTTACTATTATGTTTGAGAATCTTTCATGGCTTGTTGAATACTAGATGGATCATGTTGGTTTGGTGGGTTAAGAATTTTCCATTCTTTCCTATGATTACTCACATCTTATAAGCTAATGATGATGATTTATGCACACGCATTCTCTATAATAATGAATGTTCAGGACATTATGGAGTAGTATAGGCATCACTTAGGACAGGAGGTGAATCTAAACAAACTTGAAGTGTTTTTTAGTAAGGGGATTAAGCATAAATATAAGAAGATGAATATAAGTTAAAGTATATGTGCAAGGTTGCTCAATTGAAATATTTAGGAATACCAAATATGGTAACCAAACTTCAACAACAAGACTTGAATTTCATCATTAATCATGCTGAAAAGTAGCATATATTGATGATTAGGTCACTATCAAGATGATCAATAATGTCATGATTAACTTATTTTTACCCACCATTTTTGCTTATTGCTTAACCTACATATTAAATTCAAGTTATACTATTATATAGTTAGAGAAATCTTTGTGTTGTTACTTGTAGAGTAGTTCAAATAATAGTAACAAGATCAATTAGGAGGTTTGCAATTTGTTAACCTGGTGGTTAATGTTTGTTGCAAAACATTGTTAGGAGGTTTATGACTTGACAAGAAAGTTTGTGGGTTCAATTCTTTAGGTCAAAATACTTTATAACAAATAATACTTTCAATATGCATTGTGTTGCATCTCATATTTGTAAGTTACTTAATATTATAGTCCCCTAGATCGCAAACAATATAGCTTGGTAGATTATTGTAGGTAATGTTGTTACCTTTTTGTTGGATAGTTGGCTTTCTTCCTATGACTACATGGCCAACTTACCTTAACATGGACGTGGAGCATCCAACATTAGTAATAGAATTGATGAAATAGATGTGCCTTGCTTCAAATTAAGTGAGGATGTAGTCCTGGACATAAAGACTATACATGATACAAGTTATATGAGCCATAATTCTTCAAGAAAGGATTTCACATGGGTTTGGAAAGAGTAAGAGCAACCCTCGATAAACATTTTTGTATGGAGAATATCATAAAATCTACTTTCTACTTGCACCTAGCTTCATGGATAAGGGATTGAGATGTCTAATTTTTTCCTTTGGGAAGTACTACCATTGAAGGAGTTCAACATTATTTTTAGGAGTGCCATATTATGAAAGAACTCTAGTTTGCTAGCTTTGTAAATGATTGACTAATGCTTAATTGGATTAACTATAGGGATGCCACTTCTATTTTTGAGCTCCTTAATCTGATGTTTATTGATATGTCAAAAACTTCTTATGAAGTCAGATGTGCTACTATAACTTTATTCTACCTTTGTTGTAACAAGAATTTTTTGGCACATGTGCAAAAGGTATTGAAGTTAGCTGCTCTTCAAAGGAACATTCACATCATAGCTACTTCTTGTTACAACTACCAAATCATGTCCAATAGGAGCTCTGATGGCATTGACGAGATATCTATTACATCTTATTAGACTCTTCCTCTAATTGATTTGATTAAATTAAATTCCAAGATAGTTGTGCATGATCATTTGAATGTAATTTTTATTTATTTGCATGGAATGAGATATGTAGAATAATTATTATTATAGGTAAAAATTTTGTTACATGTTTAGCTTTTACCATGGAGATGACTACTATTCTTGACACAATGAAACTTCTGAGAACTCTAGCTCCTAATGTCAAGGTAGCGGTGATTGAATTAGTTTCAACTAGAACCCTTGCACACTTAATTAGTTGCTTCTTTTTGCAATAAATAATTGTATATGTTCAGGGTATGCAGTCCGTTAAACTATGCCATTTAAATTGCTAAGGAAATATTGTTGCTGAATACGTTGCACATTACACATTTTTATAATTTTAATTGTGACTAGGGAATAACCCTTAAAAACTTCAACATTATCTTTTCAAGAATTTTACGCAGAGTCCAAAGAGCAAAATTCACCAACCCCTTGCTGGTATAGTCTATTGTTGGGACTGTAATGGTATCCTGGCATCTTATAGCCCCCGTCATTCCTTCTTAATAAATGAAAATGTCCTCGAAAAATCATTTCATGGTGGATCATCATTCATAATTCCATAATGTTTCCCTCTAACTATGAAAAATGAAGGCCCACATCTATCCTTCCTAACCATTTCTTAATTCCCAAAACTTGCATAATGGGATCAAAATCCTACAATATTATCACATGCTAATGTATCTAGAGTGGGCTTTCTTTGAGCTCGCTAATTTCTTCAAAGTAGTGGCACTGAGGAATGAACCAACCAGCCAAGGTAAGAGTGCATCTTTAACAAAAGGATCAAGATGATAAGAGCACACAAAAAGACAGATCAATTGATTAACTACCACAAAAAAAATTTATTCCACTAGAGCTGGAAATACAATGATGGCTTTTGCCAGACCAACCCATCATTAGATCCTTATTAAGAATTTAGATTGTACTCATTCTAATTTCTAGGCATGTTAAGCCATGTATATTATTTAATATCATTAACTCCTCATGTTAAGATGGGGTAATTTGTGCACTTACTACCTTCTTTGGATGTGGCAGCAATCTTTAAAGCTTCCTGTATAGCATCGGGTCCTAATTCTGCATCACTTGTCACCTCCATTGTTGGCTATTATCATATAATAAAATTTTATAAGTGCAAAAAATTGAATGATGCAACTTTGACGCAAAGGTGATGTGATTCAAATCATCAAAAAGTCGAGCAAAATTTACATCGCCCTTTTACTTAATAAATGCATCTCTCAAAAAGTCACAGTTCGGTGGGCATATTGGGTAAAAGATTACTAATATTTTTTATGTAAAATGTACTATTAAACAAACTATAGCTGATTTAATAAGCCATTTAAAGTTTTATAGCCTAAAATTGTTTATACTTACATAAGCATGGCTTAATCTTCGAGAGAAGCATATTACTATTAAGAGAATCAACCAAGTAGTAATACAATGATGAAACATAAGACAGAACCTTACGTCCTAATTGACATGTTCGCCATCTCTTGCAATGCTTAATAAAAGAGGAGCAAGTGCTCCCAAGTTGGGTTACTGTCCATCACGTTCATAATTGTTTTCTCTCGTTAATAGCATTCTTTGACTACAATCAACCCCTATGGATACTAAAGATAAAAATCAATGATTTCCAAGACCGTGCCAGCATGAGCTGGGATGATGACAAATACGATAGCATTATAGAATGCAAAAGTGTAAGCAAAGAAGAAGTATGAGATCAACAAAATAATAGAATGAAACCTACCCGTCCAAAAAAAAAGTGGGAAACATATGAACTTCATCCATAACAAGGTTTCATTTCATGACAAAGCCATACATATAATGACTAATCACATTATGAGGTTGCCAAGACATAAGAAGTAGCACTACAAAGAACATCTCAATTCTAAAGTAGTCTGAAGCTGATCTCATCTTGTTAATACATAGAGCACCAATGATATACCAAAAGAAGAATAAAGGTTCTAACTAATATTGAAGGCCTTGGCAAGCACCCACATGACACATGTTGCAAGCCCTACAAAATGGGAACAGGCATACAAGTGATCCATAGTGACATGCATTGATCAAACAATAATAAAAATATTTAAAAATTATTGTACATTTCAAATTGAAGATGTTGAGCATGACTATTGCAACAATAATAGTGTTTTTTTCCATGATCCATGTCAAGACAACAAGCAAACTATATGCTCAAAACTTGGCCATCCACCAAGCAATAACATGTTAACCACATAAAAAAGTCATAATTCCACTTCTAATTTGCACTACATACCACAACATATAGAAGCAACAACATGCTCAACTAACTCATAGCCTAATCTAAGTTGCACTACAAAAGCTTCACTACAATAAGGGCAAAAACTACACCAAGCAAAGGCAGAGTTGCAAGAATGGTGAAATAGTTCCACATTTCACTAAGTCAAGTCCCCATTAGAGCAGCACATAATTCTTGCATTAGTATTGTGATTTAATGACAATGGTCAAAATGAGTTATGCATTTTGGGAAAAAATGCCACACATGAAGAAAGCCACCACATGAGCCAGGAAATGGCCCCACATACGACACATGAAGGGTACTCGCATAAAAGACAAAGACATTGCTAAGTACATACAACACCATGTTGTCAACGTTGCATATTGTATTGTGTTGCTCAATGCCCCATGCGAATTGCATATTGTAATAATTTTGTCCAAGTAAGAATGCAATCCTTCTTATAGAGAAGCTTTGCATCCATGTCCAAGTAATCACAAGCATTGGATAACATAAAAAAAGACACTATTTCAATCCACATCGAGTTACTATAAGTATTACTCTAATACGGGATGTGAGCAAGCAAGAAAAATTTTTGAAACTTATGTAATATCTTTGGGTTTGTAAGATGAATCTAATGACAGATGGGGTTGGATATCAATGTATTATGACAATTTGTTGAGAAGAGAATGTGCTATAATTCCTATATCACACCTCAGACTTCTACGATGGGCAATGTAAGGTATTTCCTCCTTGCAGCCAAGCAAGCGTCCAAGGGATGCGACATGAATCTCACAGTACTACATAAATTACCAAATGAGTACCACACGAAGTACCACATGAAGTACCACATGGAGCACCACACAAAATGCTGCAATAAGTACCATAATAGGTATAGCATGTGGAGCAATTTGAGAGAGCATGCAAGGGGTGTTTTGAAAGTATTATGATGCTATGTCTCTAATGAGATGAATCTACTGTGACATAGGGTTAGAACTCAATGGATCATGGGTACTAGACGACACTACTAACAATAGTGCACCCTTATAAATTTAAGTCATCTACAAAGGATTGTAGCCATCGTTTACACTTAGTTATCATTTCTTTATGTCCTTGTGCCATCCAAACTTTTTGTGACTGTAGTCAAACCAGTGGTGGTGTGAACTTGGCGTACAAAGCCTCTACTATCAACCAATAGGAGAATGATCATCCGAGGTATCACATCTTAATGTGGAGTTTGACATTGAGGCACTGAATCATAATGCTACACGTAATAGCTTCTCGTTAATGCCTTTCAACCAAGTGTGGTGACTAATTATGTGAATCAATGGTTTCTCCTGTACTGGGTTGAAAAACTATCATGATACATTCATCAGTTAAGTTAAACTCACCTATCTCATGGTAGCCTACATCAAGCATAAATTAGTTTTTGGTAGGTGAACAGTCCAACACTTGATGAATTTTATTTCAAAATGAAAGAGAGAGCCAAATTGAAGGACAAAAAGTAATATTTCTATGAACATGTGACCATAAAGTAGTTATCTCTATGGTAATTTTTTGACACTTCTTGCTTAAATTTTACAATGTCTAAAAGATCAATATGCCACTCTTTCACTATTCAAATTTGTCATATAAATTAAAATTCAATAAGCATTTACCTATTTTTTCTATATGAGATTTCTGTTATGATTGAGTTCATTTTTGAACACTTGTGATATCTTCTAACAAATGTGTCCCCCTTACCAAAGTGCTTACCAAATAATGTCATTTGCCCATATCAACAAATCAAAAATGGACCTGAAACAAAAAGGTGGAGTTGTGCCCCATCTCTATTTCACAAAATAAGTAAAATGATGTTAAAAGTTGACATTTCAATCTAGTCAAGATGCTGACTCCATTAGTGCTACACTTCTCAAGTCATTTCATAAAGTTGAAGTAGATTCAAGCTCAATAAGGTCTTCATTCCTCACTTATTCTACCTAGACCATTCCTTTGATTGTGATTATCATTATAATAGATAAGGATAGTGAGAATCTCTTTATTCTATTCTTGCATATCACTAATTAGATAACAAGGCATTTTGTTTCCCTAAGATAGTAATAATTACTCTTATCAATTACTTATATTTAGTTCAATTTCTTCAATTTAACATTGAGAGTACTAGAAATAAAAAACATTTTGTGAGCATCCTCAGGAAACATCTTAACTATTTATTTTTATTAAATAGTACGATCCCCTATGACTACACCACGGATAAGTTCATCATTCGACACCCAAGAGAAATTCCTCATAGGGGTTCCTACCAATCCATCTTCTAGTCGAGGCATGTTGACCCACTTTCACAACGTGAGTTGCTCAAGCAGTTTGTTGATAGTAGACATATTTAGGATTGGCACCCATTTGCCCAACAATAAGAGACAAACATGTTCTTGAAGTTACTTATGCATTTTGTTAAAATCACTTGTTCACGTTACATTATCAACTAGAGATTGTCCACTTTGTGGACCTGATGCAAATATTAGTATAACTAAGCATGCATGGTTGTGACGACTACTTTTTTCATCAGAAGACTGCATTTATTTTCTAGATTTAATTAATACTTTGATACCACCTCTATTATAACTATTATTTTCTTATCATATACTCAACTCAAAAATTTTTTCAAATTAGAACATACTCTTATACCACCAACATGGCATCCCTTATTTTTATAACATATTTAATAAATTTTCTTCTAAAATTTAGAATTTAATTAATAGAATATCCACTAATTTTTGTATATTGTTTAATTACAAATACATTAATATGACATTTTCATCTACAACATGATATTCACAAACTTCATATTCACATTTAGTCACTACAAACAATGGTGACCAACTAAAACAACCCCAACAATCACATGTTATATTTTTTATAATTTTTCTACAATATTACAAAAAATTTTCGCATATAAATACAATACTAAATTTATTACATGATTAACATGTTGTTTAGCACAACTCTTGTAATGTAAGCCTTTGTAGTTTTTATTTATCTTATAGGCTAGCCTTATGTGTAATACACCTTTTGTTGGGCACCAATATTCTTAAAAAGTTAGCACCAAATAAAGGTAAGCTAATCAAAATTGGCTTAGTAGGACATCTCTAAAAATAAAAAAAATTTGCTAACAAAGCAATAATTTTGGAAAACAAAATATAGGATTTAGCATAAGCATGAATCATAGCATATAAGTATGTAGAGTTTGATTTATGTTAAAAGGTAGAAGAAAATTATGATATTCTATTAAAAGAAAAGTATATTACAATCTCTAAAAGAAAAATAACAATAACATGAAACTTATGGTATTTTTATTTTTTCTTGAAGTGGTCTTATTTATAAACATCAGTTTGCACATAACAAAGTAAATCTTAAAATGTCTAATGCTGGTGCTCCTTCACTCTCAGTTGGTATCCTCCTTTTTGTTTACTTAATTCTAGTAAGAATGACTTTTGCTGATTTACCACATCATGTTTTCATGCATAATTTTGTTTAGAAATTTTATATTTTTGAATGGCTATGTCCTTACAGCAAATTACAATGATGCAGTCAACAAGCCACTAACCACCTCACGATGAAAACTACCTTAATATACTTTCACATGTATAGTTCTTTTTTTTATATTATTCCAAAAGTATGCATTTACATTAGCATATCAATGTCTGCTTACATAGTTAATGATGCCAAAAAATTTCACATTTGAATGTTATCAATATTAAATGACATAAATCTACCTACGAGAATAATTTGTAAAGTTTTCATATATAATACTGTTACATTAGTATCACTTGTTCTATTAAAATTGAGATGCATGGCCTTAAATTCAACAATCAACAATAAACTAGACATATGGATACAGTATTTATGTTTGAGTGCCCACTTCTAATTACAATATGAATTCTCATTTATTTACATAAATTTGTAGTACATCAATTCATCAATATCATATATTCTATACATAATTCATATACAATGTCTTAATTCATCAATCAACAATAAATTAGGCATTTACACATAATAATTTTTTTAGAGTGCCCACTTCACTTGAATGGTCTTAATTTCAGTAATAAGTACTACATGAGACTTACAAATATAATATTTATGCTATAACTCTTATTTCATTTTAAAAATCTTAATTTAAAAAATATCACTACATCAAACATAGGCACATAATATTTATGTTAGTGTGCTTATTTTATATGTAAAGTCTAAATTTTAGTAATCAACACTTGATGAGATATATATGGATACATATATATATATATATATATATATATATATATATAATGTGGATAGCTTTGTAGTTTTTCAACTATCCTTGTTCATCCTTTTTGCATGTCAATATTAGCTTCATCAACTTAATTTAAAGAGTTTTGTACAAATTGAAATTTTTTAAGTTACCAATATGGAATTGCAAGGCAAAAATTTTTAATAAAAAAAATAATATTTTATTTCATCATTTTCTTTGTTTTCTCTTTTTTAAAACTCTACTTTCCCTTGCCACTAATAGTTTCTCACTAAACTTTAAAAAAAAATAAAATACTATAATGAGGATCTTAACTAATGATTTTTGCTATTAATCTCATGTTTATAATTTAAATATTAAAGGAATAAATATGATTTGGGTTTTATATTCTTTGAATTAAGTGAGATTTCTAAGATGTAGATCAACTTCAAATACTTGATTCCCTTAAAAGGATGATGACAATCATTGTCGTCATCATTGGCAAAGTCATTCTCTAGTTAAACATGGGCTAATTGCATAAGGGAACAACTACATCATTTGCATCAGGCATGGTTAGAGAGAGGAAGATTCTAACTTTGAAAATAGAAACTGCATATTCTATATATGGTATAGAATATATAATATAACTTTATTTAATTTTATTACTTTTCAGAATTCATATAAATTCCAAATATGCTCTAATTAAAAAAAAACAAAAAATTTTGATCTCATCTTAATGAGATATATCTTATTTTGTATTTAATTTTTATTTGCAAGTACTTTACTTTTTTATTGTTTTGCATGTATGATGAGGTAGTTCAGCATATACCTAGTTTAAGGATTAGGGATGTTAGAAATTATACTCTTTTTTTAGGAATTTTGTCCTAAAGGTTTAGAATAAGTAAGTATACTTCATCGTCATCTCATCATCGAGTTCCTAAGTAGGTTTATGTTCTATTAGATTGTGTTGTTTGCTTTAACCATAAGAATTACTTTCATTCTAAATTATTTAATCTCTTTAACAACGATTCTTATAGGCTTCTCTTCATAAATAAGATTTTGTTGCACTTTTATAATGTTTGGATCATATTGCACTTTATGGGACGGATGAAATTTTTGTTTCCAAATAGTTGAATAATGAAATACATTATGCTTATCTATTAAAGCTATAGGTTGTGTAGCTTTGTGTAAAGCCTCTTAAAGTCTTTCCAATATCTAAAAAAGTTGAAAGTACGTTTGCTTGGGCTTCTTATTCATACCAAATCTAGTTACACCCTCCATTGGACAAACATTTAAAAATGCATGTCCCCCTCTTAGAACTATATCATCTATGTTTTATGTCAAAGTACTTTGTTTGATTACCTTACACTTTTATATTGTTTTTTCATTCATTTGAATCTTTTGAGTAGTTTCATCTGTTTGTTTTGACCCTAATTGAGCTTTGTTACCTACTTTCATTCTAACCCAATCATTTCTTCTTATACAATGCATCATATGATTCCTTCCTATGTTGTATTGATAGCTATTACTCTAAGTAAATTAAATAAATATGACATGAGTATCTTAGCTTGCACTAAAATCTAATACACTTGGATTAAACATAACCTCCAAAGTCGTTATAGTTTTCTTGCAATATCCACCTCTTGGAGGTTAAAATATTTTGCTAAATCTTAATTAAGTCTAAATGATTCACGTACATTTTTCAGAAAGGAGATTTATTTTCAATCTTGATTAGAGGTAATTAGCTTCGATCTCAAAATAATCTCATAATTTGATCAACATAAATTTATGCTTTTCTTTTAGCTAAGTAAATATATATAGTAGGTAAAAAATTCATTGAGTTTTATTAATTTAGCAATAATTAATCATATAGATTTATATCCATGAACAAGTTTTGGAAACCCAACTATAAAATTGATAGATATTTCTTCTTATTTTCATATTAGAATAAAAAGAGATTACAGCAATCCACTTGGCCTCTGTTGCTCCTCTTTCACATATTAACGTATCACCGACTTAATAATCATAGATATCTTTCTTCATACCATTCCTTTAACATCTCTGATTCATGTAAAATTACACTTCTTGTTTTTTTGCATGCATTACACACATACCATTGGCATCTTTCAATAATATTTATTTCAATGTACCTATTTTAGTAATATTTATTATATTCTTACAAAATAAAAATCTTTTATTTTAATTAAAATTTTTTTCCTTTTAAAAATTTGGCCTTGATTTGTTAGATTTCTTCGAACAATAGCTCATATTGCATTTATTACAATTTATTGATTTTAACAATTTGTTATGCCTTTTTGAAGCTTGATATCATGCTGTGAAGACTAGCCCTCAAGCTCAATGCATACGCTACAACATTGGCTTAACCTAAACGATAAACAATCTCCATATCATAATCCTTAAGTAGTTCCAACCACTTTCAGTGTCATAAATTTAACTATTTTTTGTGTGGAAATATATTCAAATATTGTTGATAAATAAAAAAATAACCTTTTATCTCGTAAAGATAACATCTCTAAATCTTTAGCACATAATTATAGTAAACACAAGATGTCTATCTTTATGCATTACTACACACCCAAGTCTTTGCAAGGATGCATCAGTATCTACTCAAAATTTTGTTTCTCTATCACGCAATGCTAAAGATACGTGTTTAAACCAATTTCTCTATTAAAGTTTGTATACTTTTTTAGTCTTAATTCTATTAAGAAATCATTATCTTCTACATTAATCTTCTTAATGATACTAAACTTTAAGAAAATTATTTTACAAATTTCAATAATATTTAGCAAAATATAAGAAGCTTCATGATTTTATTATGTTTTTAGGCATGGCTCATTAATAATAGATGTTACTTTTTAAAAATCTATAGAGATTTTTTTTCACTACTACAAGCATCATGAAAGTTGCATTAGATACCAAAAAGTTATATTCTTAAAGCATGACATATAGTTAGCGATCTCATATCCTCTGTAACACAAGATTGAATTATCTTTTGTGTTTTGTTTCATCTATAGAATAGATCAAGATATCATTAACAAAAAAAATAACAAAAAGAAATACCCATTTCATAAACACTTTATTCATCAAATTCATAAAAGCTGTTGAAGTATTTACTAAATTGAAAAGCAAAATGAGAAATTCAAAATGAAAATATCTAGTTCCAAACGTATTTTTTAGAATGTCTTCTCTTCTAGTTCTTTATTAATGTAAAGTAGATATCTAGCCAATCTTTAAAAAAATTAAACTCCTTATAATTGATTAAATAATTCATCTAATCTAGGTGGAGGATATTTATTATTAATTATGATTTTATAATTCTCTATAATGAACATATATCTTTAAACTTTCATCCATCATCATCACAAATATAGTAGTTTTATTACAAGAGGAATTTTCAATATGTATATTTCAATAAGCAATCGTGTAATCAGATTGATTGAAATAAAAAATTGTGATGCACCATGATCAAATAAAGCCATTATAGGTATATCTTATAACATAATAGTAAATGTAATTACATTAAGTGATGTAAAAGCCTTTTTTGGGTGAGGGCATAGATGTAGGTTTTGTAGTCTATTGTAGAGCTATAGGAACCTATCCTTAACTTGTGACACATGCATCCTAAGGTGCATTGGATCATCTTGTTGTTATAGATTCCATGTTGGTTTTCATTCAACCACTAAACTATTGATTTCATTTCCCTCCTTCGACATTCAAAGGAAAATGTGCAACAAAATTCCATTCAGAGATTAGATCATTATGGTTCAGGAGGAGCTTTAGTAGATTTTGGCCCTAACTCATTTGCATCTTTTTTCTTGAATTAGATCCAAAATTCAATGTAAAAATTGGATCAACATTCGAGCATCACATCATTAAAAAAAATAGACCCAAGGGTTTCAACTACTTTTATAGTACAAATGTGATGAGCCTATTTATTTCATCACAAAACAACATTTATTTTGCAGATTTAACTCATACTTTGATACCATCATTATGGAAACCTATTATTTTCTTGTCATTCATTCAATTTAAATTTTTTTTAGTTAAATAACTCTTTGAAATGTGAAATGTGGTATACTATATTTTTGCTATACATTTAATAAATATTTTAGCAAATTTTAGAATTCAAAAGATAGAACCTCCATAAGATATTGTGAATTTTCTAATTTACAAATGTATGAATAGAACATTTATGACTATAACATCACAACCATAAAGTTTATAATCATAACTTTTAACAATAAACAAAGGAATCTAATAAATATAAATAATTGGAACAATCACAATATTTAGTTTACATAGTTTTCATAGTTTCGTTATAATATTACAACTTATTTCCACATTCATATATATACTCCATTTACGACATGTTTGATACATCATTTAGCTAAACTCTTGTAACACAAACCATTGAACTTTTAATTGTTTCATATAGGTTGTTCGTATGGGTAAAACTCTTTTGTTGGGCTCCAATATACCTAAAATGTTAGCGTTGAAGAAAGATTATGCCAACCATCACAAAGTTAATAGACTATCTTTAAAAGTAAACAATTACTTAAATAAACAATAATTTATGTTAACCAAATATAGGGTTTATCACAACATCAACCATAGCATATATGTAAACAAAGATTAATTCATATTAAAATATAAAAGGAATTATGATATGTAATCACAAGAATAATATGTTATAATCTCTTAAAGAAATAATTATCACATGTAGCTTATATATTTTAAAATTTCTTTTTCTTTATTTCTAATTTTTTATCGACACCTATTTCTACTTCACTAAGTAAACCATACGATGACCAATGCTGCTACTATCTCTCTCTATCAGGTTAGTAAGTTATTATCTCATTTTAAGTTTAATTATAATAAAAACTTATTTTATTGATTTATCATTTTTT
This sequence comes from Vanilla planifolia, assembly GCA_023846275.1. Lineage (NCBI taxonomy): Eukaryota > Viridiplantae > Streptophyta > Magnoliopsida > Asparagales > Orchidaceae > Vanilla > Vanilla planifolia. The sequence continues at coordinate 921,421 of JAIUJO010000063.1, read as the reverse complement.
GTTTTTACAAACAATCATGTTCAATCCTTAGACATATTTCATGGTTATATCTATGCAATAGTTACAATTTTGTAGCCCAATAGATACTAGCAACCTCATGGGGGTAATGTCAACCTTCACCATAGAAGCCAATAGCCACCTCATGACAGGAATTCCCTTAATTTAGTATAATCATAATTTTTTATATATTATTTTTTATGTATCTTTTTTATTAGCACATGAATATCATGCTTACATAATTAATCATGTCAAATAATTTAGCATTTCTCTTTATAAATATTAAAAGGATTACATCTAATTTCAAGTAATATTTTTCATATAGTTGTGGATAATATTGTTACATCAATACATCAATATCACATACTCTACACAAATTCATATGTATGGTTTTGACTTCAATAATCAATAATACATCAGTTAGATAGACATCATTACAATTATCTCATCCCGAAAAAACAACATTTAAAATTACTAAGAATTATAAAATTTAATAAGCTTAAATAATAATAAATTATTATTTCAATATTATTGAAAGGTATATTAATGATTAAATTGAATAAATGGATGCAATGTAATCTAAAAAAAATGAATTGATGATCTATGAGAGGAGATTAATAGTTACATATAATATAACCAACTCAAAGGAAAACATTTGGAGAAATTAGAAAATTATATTAGAATACTTCATTTTAAGATACCAACTACTTCAAGTGTGACATCCTCGATCATCAAATTAGGTACAATTCTAACTAACTCTTTAAGTGTGTCTAAATTCCAAAAAAAATATTTAAAATATTAAAAAATTAATATATAATTAGATAGAGCTCATTGACAAGAGTCTAATGACTTTTACTTCTTGTCTAATGAACCTTTTTTGGGATTACTGAGAACTACCAAACCAAGGTGATGAAAAAATCAAGCAAGAGTAGATTTAAAATTGCATATTGATATAACAAAATCTGAGTAAAAAATTTGAAATACAGTTAAATAGTTGGGTAAAGTTACATTCCTAGATACTATGGAGATTATATAACAGGTTTAATCATAAAATTAGTTTAGAATCAAAATGTCAAGTCAACAATATTAAAACCTTTTAAAATAAATTATTTATGAAATATAAAAATGAATTTTTTATTAGTTAAATATTGTTTTGGATGACTTGGAGGAGTTTCTTTTGCCTTAATTACTTCGTATTTTGAAATACGCCAAGTTAAAAAATTAAATAAGAAATAATAACAATAAATTATTATTTTAATATTAATTAAGTATCTAAAAACCCTAAAATAAAATAAATTGAAGAAATATAATAATGTCAAGACAATGTGTTTTAAAGATAAATGGAGAAGAACTACACAAAAACTTAGTATTATAACAAATTATAAGCATAAACTTTTAGAGATGTGAAATTTTTCTAAAAAATGTCACATTCTAAGATACTAAGGAAATTGAGAGTATCACTCTTTAGATTCAAATCAACCACAAAACTAATTATCACTTAAAATGCTCTCATACACAACAAAATCAAATATCTAAAATTAAAAAATTCATAATTAATTATAAAGAAAAAAAATAATCATAAATAATAATGGTTTTTTGTTAATTAAATAAAAATTACAGTTGAAATAAGATAAATTAATGAAATATAATATCCTTAATTAAAAGTAATGTGAAGGTCACATGAGTATAGATTAAAAATGAAATAGAAATATATGTAAAATCTAGCAAAAAAATTTGAGGAAATGAGACAAATTGTACTGAAAGCCTGATTTCAACTTACGTAGGAGTTTGAGTGTGAAATCACTAAGAATCGAATATGGTATTAATCATAATTTCTCTAAAGACATGGCAAAATGTTCGGAAAAAATTTAAAAATAAAAGGTGATGAAAATTTAATTCGATAGAGGTCATTGGGATCCAACAATATTTATTTCATCATGATCAATTCTCATTTGGTGTTATAAAGAAGTACCAAAGAAAAAAATAATAGTAAATAAGTTCTTTTTACTGATAATTAAATATTTGTTAAAAATGAAATAAATTGAAGCAATGCAAAAATGACATGAGATAAGATTTAGAATAAATTTTTTAAATAAATAAATCAAAGAAAAATACTTTAAAGTACTAGAAAATTTGTAAGAAAAATTTACATTCGAAGATAGTGAGTTGAAAAAATCCTTAATGGTAAAATGAAGCATGAATAAAAGCTATTCTTAAAACAATCCAAAGACATAAAAAATACAATATATAAAAACATAAATGTTGTATTTTTATTTTGATAGATATTGTCGATACTGGTTTAATGATATTCGTTTAATTTAGATTGAACCTCATGTTGATCTAGATTGAATGGCAAAGCAAAGAAGAATCATTAATAATAAATTGTTATTTTAACAATAGATAAGTTAAAAAGAAGCTCTATAAGATTGGATGGCACTTGATATGAGATTCAGTTACAAAGTATTAAAACTAAAGAAATTCAAAAAGTTTAAAAAAAATTAGATAAATTGTATAGAAAAGCCCCATACTAAGATACTGAGGAGATCAAAAGTAATATAGTTGAACATAAATAATGGTATGATTACCATACCTCATAAAACTTCTAAAAATAACACAAAAATATTTAAAAAATTTAAAAATTAAATAATTAATTTGATAGAGCTCACAATCCAATGATGATTATTTCATCTTGATGAGATCTTAATTGGAATTACTTGAAATTTTTGAAGTAAAGAAGAATAAGTAGTAATAAATATTTTAAATATTATTAAAAAAAATAGAAAAACTAAGTTGAGATAAATTTATGCAATTTTATAAAATTCAATCAAAATGAAGTAAGGGACATAGGAGAAGAGAATTTGTGTTTTGTTATAATTTAACCATATCAAAGTTAAACAATTAAAGAAATAAGATAAATTATATGAGAAAGTTACAATCTAGGATTCCAAGGAGAACGAGCATGACACTCTCCATCACTAAATATAGTATTAATAAAAATATCTTTTAAAGTAGCTAAAAACCTAAAAAATAAAAATATTTCAAAACATAAAAGAATTCACTAAGAGAGCTACCCAAGAGGAGTCAACCAACAGTTCTTTCTTCTTCATAAGATCTCATTTCAAATTTGTAAGAATTTAAAGAACTTAATATGCATAAATTATAAGTGAAATTATTTTTTTGAAATTAATTAAATATATGGAAAGATAAATTGGGATAAATTGTAGAAATGTAATAAAACCAAATGCAAGACATTTGAGGGACACATGATGAAAGATTTAGTGTTATGTAGTAGTATGACACACTCTAACAAAAAAATATTAGAGAAATAAGATAATTGTGTAGTGAACGTGTATTTTAAGGTACAATGGTGCTTGTGTGTAAAATCCTCAATTGTTAAATCATATATGAAATAAAACGCTCTATAAAGCATTAAGAAAACAAAATAAAAAAATGAAAAATATTTAATTGAATAAAGCTTGTGAATATGAGTTGAATGAACTTTTTTTCTCTATTGAACCACATTTTGAATTACAGTCAACTAACAAAAAAACCTTTTAAATGGTTATTTTGATGTAAAGCAAGTGTATGCCAATACTAAAATGTGATAAAATGATGTAACATAACATAAACAAGTCAAAGTGATGTAATATCTACACAACAAAAGATTTAACAAAATATAGTATTTTAATCAAATGATAGCCCAAGAATTGAATAATTGAGATAATTTATACAAGAAAATTGTACTCAAGTATACTAAGGAGAAGGAATGTGAAATTATGGATCATTAACTCATATAAGAATAACAATATCTCATTAGGTATTCTAAGAAAATTAAAAATAAAATATTTAGAGATATTATAATGAATAATTAAATGTTGTAGCTCACTAGGATGAGTCCAATGATGTTTATTTGTTCATCATAGAACATTAATTTGAATTAATATGATTTGCAAAATAAAATAAGAATAAAAATAAATTTATACTTTAATATTAATTAAATTTCTATTAAAGTTAAAATAGTATAACTTATGGAAATGTAATACAAATAACGAGGAGATCTAAAGGTTATTTGATAGGATATGTAGAGTTTCATAACAATACAACCAAATAAAAGGAAAAAATTAAAGAATTAAGATAAATTGTATGGGAAAGTTGTAGTTAAGAGATTAAGGATTTTAGTAAAACATCCTAAATTATTATCTTGTAATGTGTGCCAAAATCTTTTAAAAATAAATATTTAAGAATATAAAGATTAATGTTTAATTTGAAAAACTTATTAGGACTAGTCCAATAATAGTTTTGTTTGTCTCAATCAGACCTTGCTTTTAAATTTTTGTTAGTTGCAAAAATAATAAAGCATAAATAATAATATAATATAATTTTAATGGTATGTAATTATATTTATTAAAGTATAAAAACGACAAATTAAAATAATATAATATAACGAAATTAAAGACATGCAAATGTCATATACAAGAATAATTGTAGTCACATTATGATATTACGAGATGAAAATGACTCATTTGAAAAGCTAAGATAAGTTTTATAGGAAAGTAAATTTCTAAGATACTTAAGAGATCAAACATAACACCTACATTTGTTAAATTTATTGAAAATAAAAATACCTCATGAATGTAAAAAAATTCTTAAGAAAATATCAAAAAAATATTAAAAAATAATTTAGTTGGATATAGCTCTTTGAGACAAGTCAAACTACATTTGTTTCACTTAGATTGAATCTCATTTCAAATTATTGTGATTTACGAAAATAAATAAGCATAAATATTCATAAAATAATATTTTAATGGAAAAAAATATATGTATGTAAAAAATGCGATAATTTGAAATAATATAATATAACTAAATCAATGAGAAGTAATAACTTTGTGATAGAGATTAATACCTAAATAGGAAAATAACAAACTACGTGCAAAAAACTTAAAAAATGAGATGACTTATACAAAAAAAATATTAATCTAAAATACAAAGAAGATTGAGTGTAATTATCATCAAATTGGATATGTGTGAAAATTAAATTTTTAATAATTTAAAAATAATGTTTAAATAGATAGAGCTCGACAACAATAGTCGAATCAATATAGTTTATTCACAATTAATCATTATTTGGAATTACCAAGAAATATACAAATAAATAAAAAAATAAATAAATAATAAATTATTATCTTAATGTTAAGTGAAAATGTAACAAACCTAAAACGAGATTAATTGGACCAATGGAATGTGACCAAATAATAGTGATTTAAATGTCACATTGAAAGAGATTTAGAGTTAGAAAATTTATTTTTTAAATTAATCAAAGAATTGAATATATATATATATATATATATATAATTCGATAGAGTTTGTCGAAAAAAATTCCATAAAATTTTTTGATCTCGAACAGACCCCTTTTAGAATTGTTATGAAATCTCGAAGAAATTAAACATAAATAATAAAAATTATTATTTTAGTATTAAGACTTATATATATATTATGTCATAAATAAAACAAACTAAAACAATATAATATTACTAAATCAAAGGGATGAAAATTTAACTTGAGAAGAGATTTAGACAAACCAAGTAATATTAAAAAAACTAAAAGATTTGAAACAATAAGATAAATTGTTTGGGAAACAAACATTTAAAAATACTCACTAGATTGATTGTAATACCCTTGATGTCAAATCAAGAATGAATTGAAAGGTCTTATATAACCTACCAGAGCATTAGAAAATAAAATGATTGAAAATATAAAGAAGACCCCTTAATTAGACAGAGCTCACTGTGATGAGACCAATAATCTTTGTTTAATCTCCATCGATTCTCATTTTGAATTGCTATGAATTACGAAACATAATAAGTATAAATTATAATAAGTTAACATTTTAATGTTACACACATATGTGATAAAATTGAAACGAGATAAATTGAAATATTATAATATGACTAAATCAAGTAGACTTAAAAACAACAGTAGAAGATATTTAGAGAAACATACAAATATAACCAAATCTATGTAAAAGATATGAGGAATTGGGATAAATTATATAGAGAGTTGCATTCTTATATATTAAGGAGATTGTATGTAATATTTTTTAATCATCAAATCAAGTATGAAATGTAAAGGTCTCATAAAGGGCAATTCCTTAGAATATTAAATATTTTAAAATGTAAAAGTGAAATTTAATTTGTAGAGATCACTAGGACAATTTTTTTCCAGCAAGGATTGTGCCTTCTCCACTAGACCTCGCTTAGGATTAACAAATGTCTTTTGATATTATAGAAAATGTGATATCTTTTAAATAATTATAGAAATATTAGAAATAATCTTTTTAAAAAGTATAAAATAAATATTCAATTGGATAATAGTCCAACAACCTTTATTTTGTTTTGATCAAGAATCTTTTTGAATTATGGTGAATTACAAATTAATTGAGCATGAATAACAAAAAGTTATTACTTAAATATACAATAAATATATATTAAAGTCGAAATGGGATAAGTTGAAATATAGTTTTATAACCGAATTAAAATAATCTAAACACATTACAAATGTAGAGTTTGAGTTTGTAACATGACAAAATCAAAAGAAGAAATTGAACAAATGAGATAAAGTGTACAAGAAAGTTGTGTTCAAAGATACCAAAGAGACCAAGTATAACAACCTTAATTACTAAATCATGTATGAATCAAAATGTCATGTGAAGTGCAATCACTCTACAAAAGAAAATATTTAAAAATAATAAAAATAAATATTTAGAAAGGATTTAGCTCATCCATATTAGTCTAATGAAATCTATTTAATCTCCATTAGATCTCTTATAGAATTACTTTTCATTTAAATGGTAAATACAAACTAAAGATAATAATTATTATTTTAAAATTTTTTAAATATATATTAACTATTAAATTATATGAATTAAAGCAATTTAACATATCTAAATTATAGCAATGTAAAGGTCATATGAGGTGTCTATTATAGTTTCATAGTAACAAAACCAAATCAAAACAAAACATTTTAGAAAAGGAGATAAATTGTATAGGAATTTTGTGTTTGTTTAACTAAGAGGATTGAGTATAAGATCATTAATTGTTGAATAAGGCATGTATTAAAATATTTTGCAAATAGAGCCAACAACTTTAAGAATAATTGAAAAAAAATACAAAAATGAACATTTAGTTGCATAGAGTTAATCAAGTTGAGCCTAATTTGATTTCTTTCTCCTCGATGAGATCTCTTTCAAAATAATTACAATTTAATAAATTAAAGAAATGAAATAGAACAAAATCCATGTGGTGTAAATGTCACACTAGAGGAGAATTTCAGTTTAATGGTTATATAACTAAATTCGAAAAGAAAGTTTAAAGATGTGGGAGGAATTACAAGAGAAAGTTGAATTCCAAGGTACGTAAAAGATCAAGCATAATGTCCTTAATTATAACATTTAGTACAAATTAAAATTTCTTTTAAAGCATGCAAAAATCATAGAAATTAAAAAATTTAAAATATAAAAAATAAATTTTTAATTTGAAAAAGATAGCTGTCATTCGTCTAATAACACTACTTTTGCATTGATCAAACTACATTTTGAATTACATCAATTATCCAATTAATATATGAATAAATAGAAATAAGTATTATCTTAAAATTATTTAAATATATAATAAAGTTGAACTAAGTGCAATAAAAAAATTATAAATTATCCAAATAAAAGTAATAAAAAAAATTAAAAAATAAAAATATTTAAAAGTACAAAACTAATTATTTAATTATATGGAACTCATCTAGACAAGTGCATGAATATTTGTTTTATCTTCATGTGACCTTATTTCAAATTACTCTAGATTATGAATGTAGATATGAGTAAAAGTTTTTCTCTTCTCAATAGAAAAATAATACTATAATAGAAATAAAATAAATATGAACAATTTAATATCGTAAAATTAAGTGATGCAAAGATCACATGAGTTTAGAATTAGAAATTGATAGTAATGAAGTTAAACAGAGGTGAAAAATTTTAAGAAATGAGATAAATTCTAGGAAAACTATATTCCAAACTACTAAGGAGATTGATTGTAACATCCATGATCCTCACGTTAGTTACAAATTAAAAAATCTCATTAAACATGTAAAATATCTAAAAATAAAATCTTTAAAAATTTAAAAATTAATATTTAAATGGATATAGCTTATCGAGATGGGTCAAAAAAAAATTTCATTCATCTCAATAGCACCATGTTCGGAGTTATGACAATTTACAAAAGTAAAAAAACCTAAATAATAAAATCTTAATTTTTTATCAATTAAGTACATGTTATTCCTAAATGATATAAATTTAACAAAAGTAATAAAAAATTAAAGAAATATAACAATCACCAAAACTTAGATTTAGAGTCACACAAAATGGTAACCAAATAAAATTAAAATATTTAATTTAGTGACAAAAGTTGTATGACAAAGTTGTATTCTATGATGCTAAGTAGATCAAGTGTAAGATTCTGAATAATGAAATAAGGTAGGAATTGAAATGCCTCATAAAGAATGTGAAAACCTTAGAAAAAAATAATTTGAAAAATTAAAAATAAAAATTTAATTGATATAGCTTTTTGAGATGAGTTTAACAACATTTGTTTCTTCTACATTTGAAGCCATTTGCTAATATAATGAATTACTAATGCATTGAAGCTTAAATAAAAATAAAATATTTTGTATAAATTAGGAAAAATATACAATGAGGTAAACGTAAGAGAAATCGAAGTAATGTGATATAATTAAATGAAAGGGATGAAAAGGTTAGATAGTGGGAGATTTATAATTACATAGCAATACAAAATATCAAAATGAAAAATTATAAGAAACGTGATAGTTTTGCAATAAATTTGCTTTCCCGGATGTTAAAGAGATCGAGTATAAAAACTTTGATTGCCAAATCAAGTGCGAATTAAAGTATCTTATTAATATGTCAAAACACCAAATAAAGTAAATTTTTATAAATATTTAAATGAATTTTTTAGTTGGTATAGTTCATCGTGAAAAGTATAAATACATTTATTTCATTTACATTAGATCTCATTTAAAATTACTACATATTACAAAAGTAATTAAGCATAAATAATAATAAATTACTATTTTAATATAATGAACAAATATTAAATTTAAAACGAGATAAATTAAAAAATCGATATAACCAAAACATAGTGACATAAAAGTCACATGAGAGGAGAATTAGAGTTTCATAGTAATATCACCAAATAAAAGTTAAACAATTGAAGAAATCAAAAAATATATTAGAAAGATGTATTCCAACACACTTAAGTGGTCCACTTTAAAATTGTTGATCATTAAATAAGTAGTTATTCAAAGCAACTTGTAAAGAATTTTAAAACTAAAGAACACAAAAAGTTTAAAAATTTTAAAAAATATCTATTTAATTATATTGAGCACATTTAGAAAAGTTAAACGAACATTATCAGTTCTTAATCAGACCATGATTCAAATATTTCAAAATCACGTTATTAAATAAACATAAATATTAGAATTTTATTCTGTTAATTTTAAGCATAATTAAATTAAAGGTAAAATAAGATAAATTCAAGCTTTCTAATATGACTAAATCAATGTAAAGGTCACATTAGATAAGAATTAGTGCTAAAAAGTAATATAACTCTTTGAAAGAAAAGCAATTTGAAGAAATGATATAAATTGCATATGAAAGTTACATTTCATGATATTAGGGGGATTGAGTGTAATATCCTTGATGTTTGAATCTGTTATAAATTAAAATATTTAATATAAAATAATTACACCATAGAAAATAAAATACTTTAAAAAATATAAATATAATATTTAATGTGATAAAGCTCATCGAGATTTGTCTAATAAAGTTGGTTTCTTCACCATCTAAGCCCACTTAAAATTACAAGAAATTAATAGAATAAATAAAAATAAATAGTAGAAAATATTATTTAAATATATAATATATATATTAAACCTAAAAAGAGATAATATAACAAAGTAAAACCAATGCAAAGGTGACACAAGAGATGGTATAGATTATAGAAAATATAATCAAATCAAATTAAAAAATTCGAGAACATAAGAAGTTTGAGTATAACATTAAAGACCATCAAATCATCAACAAATCAAGATGTTTTGTAAAGTGTGTCAGCACCTTAAAAGGTAGAATATTTTAAATTAACAAATGTATTATTAATAAATAGAGTCCATTGTGATGACTCTAACGAGGATTCATTCATCTCCATTAAACTATTATTGAGTTATTACAAATTACCAAAATACATTAAACATAAATAATAATAAATTATTGTGATAATATTAAATAAATATATATTAAATTTGAAGTGCAAAAAATAGAAACAGCGTAATATAACCAATTAAAAGTTAGGTAGATGAATATTTGCTTGGAAGGTGCTCTTTTAGACGAGTCCAACGATATTTTTTTCATATTTGATCGACCTTGTATAACATTCAATGATAAAAAAAGCTAAATTAGCATAATTAGTAATTAAATATTATTTTAAAATTTATTAAATATATAATAAGTTTAAAATGTGATATGGTGAACCAATTTATTATACCAAAATTAAAGTAATGTAATGATCACAAGAATTAGAGTTTCATTGTAATATAATGAAGTGAAAGAAAAAACTTTTAGGAAATGAGAAAAATTATATGGGAAACCTTCATTAAAAGACACAGTGAAGATCAATTGTAATGTAGTCACCTATCAAATTAGGTGCAAATCAAAATAACTCATAAAGCATACCAAAACATAAGAAATAAGAAATATTTAAAATATATTAAAAATAAAAATTTAATTTAATAGAGATCATCAAGATTATTTCAACAAATTTTCTTTTATCTTAATTAGATTTAGTTTTGAATTACTATGAACTTCCAATTTAAATATCTTTAAATAAAATTAATTATTCTTTTAATATTAAGTAAATTAATATTAAATCCAAAATTAGACAAATTGAATAAATGCAATATAACTAAATCAATAGCAAGTAATGGTCACATGGTCAAAGATTTAAGGTCACAAAACAAAATAACAAAGTTAAAGTGAACAGTTTAAAGAAATAAGATAAATTGTAAAGGAAAGTTGTATTCCAATATACTAAGGAGATCTTACGTGACATCTTCGATCATCAAATTAGGTATGAGTCAAACTATATTAAAAAGAATATGAAATATTGTAAAAAATAAATAAGAAAGATAAATTTTGATTTTTAAAACATAACAAAGTGTAAGTGATATATTTGAAGAAATAACATAAATTATCCATAAAACTTTCAAGTTTCTTTTGAAATATCTCAATAAACATGCTAAAACTTTAAAAATTAAAATATTTTAAAAATATAGAAACAATTATTTAATTACATAGGTCTTATTGTAAGGACCCAAACAATGTTTATTATATCTTTGTTAGACAAAATTTATAATAGCTACAACTTCAAAATTTAGATAAGCTTAAATAATTAGATATTATTATTTTTTTTAGTGAATAAATATATATTAAAGCTAAATTGTGGTAAATTAAAGAATTGTTTTATTACCAATTCAAAGAAAAGTAAACATTACTTGAGAGACGATTTAGAATTACATTGTTATGTAACAAAAAAAAATTCAAATAAGTGAGATAAATTATAGTTAAACGTTGCATTCAAATAGAATTAAGAGTTCAAGTGCAACAAACATGATTTGAAAGAAATTATGAATAAAACTAACTCATAAAGCATTCCAAAACAGGAAATAATAAAATTTTTAAAAACATAAAATTTATTATTTTCCTTGAAAGACCTTGTTGAGACAAATTCAATAATGTTTGTTTTTTTTCTATGAAACTACATTTGGAATTACTACAAATTAGTGAAGTAAATTTGAAAAAATAATAAATTATTATTATTTTAATAAAAATGAAAATATATCAAAGATAAAATGAAGTAATATAACATAACCAATTTATAGTAATCTAAAGGTCACATAATAAGAGAATCAGAGTTTCATTATAATATAATAAAATCTAAATGAAATATTCAAAGAAATGAGATAAATAATTTGGTAATCTTCAATTCCATGATACTAAAGAGATTGTTTGTGACATGTTTAATCATTAAATTTGTACATGTTAACATATTTGTTAAAGCATGAAAAAATCCGAGAAAATAAAATATTTAAAAAATATAGAAAAGAATCTTAATTAGAATACCACTTTTTAGATGAGTCTAATAACATTTGTTTTCTTAGATTAAGCCTGATTATGAATTATCAAAAATTATTAATTTAAATAAGTATAAAAAGTGAAAAATGGTTATTTTAATATTAAGTAAATATATGCTAAAGCTAACTAGAGGTTAGTTGAAAAAAGTAACAAAAAGTTAGGCAATGCAATGCAAAAATAGCATGAGGGTTGATTTAGAGTTGTACAATAATTTAAATATATCAGAGTGAAGCATTTCAAGAACAAAGATAAATTATCTGTTAATATTCGTTGCAAAGATAGAAAGGAGAATGAGTGTAATGTCATCAAACATCAAATCATGAATATTTCAAAATATTTTGCAAAACATGCATGCACTGTAAAAAATGCAACATTTTAAAAAAATAAAAAGAAATATTTAATAGGATAAAAGTTATCACTTTGGGTATCAGGACACTTGTATCATCTCGATTGAAACTCATTTTGAATAACTGCAATTACCAAGTTAAATGAGTATAAACAATCTTAAATTGTCATTTCATTACTAAGCAATTATATGTGAAATTTGGAATGAGATAAATGTATGTACTATTAGCCAACCAAATCAACGTAATGTATGGGTCAAATAAAAGGAGAATTTGAGTATCACTATATTTCAATGATATCAAAGTGAAGTATTTCATGAAATGATGTAAATTATTTTGTGAAAGGTGTATTCCAACTTGCTAAATAGATCCACCATAACATCTTTAATTATCAAATAAAGTATAAAAAATAGTTCATAAATCATGCCAATAGCCAAAAAAAGAAATAGTTGAAAATATAAAAATACATTTTTATTTAAAAAAATATCGTCTAGATGAGTCTAACGATGGTTGTTTCATGTAATCATTCATAACTAGGAAGTAATGCAAAGTACCAAAGTAAATATTCAATAATGATAATAATTTATTGTTTTATATTAATTAAATATTTATTAAAAAAGAAATGAGGTAAATTATGATATGTAATATAACAAAATCAAAGTATCATAAATATAATAGGAGAGAAGACTTCGTTTCATAGTAATATAACCCTAATTAGGAAATAGAATTAAACAAAAGAGATAAATTATTTGAGAAAGTTGCATTATAGAATGCTAATGAGATTGAGGGTAATGTCCTCAGTCATTATAAAGTATGATATGGTATATCTCAAAAAACATACAAAAACTATATAAAATGGATTATATATACATAAATATTGGTAAAGCTTGTTTTGATAAGTCCAACAAAAGTTTGTTTTCCTTAATTTAAACACATTTGCAAAATTTGAAATTATTTAGGCAAATAAGCTAACATCGCAAAAAATTAATATTTTAATTATTTGTAAGTATATATTAGCAACAAAATAAAATAAATTGAAACAATATAACACTACAAAATAAAAATGATATAAATGTCAAAGGAAGGGAGATTTAGAGAAACATAGTAATTTTCTGAGAAAAATACATTCAAGATACTTAATATAGAAAATGTAACAAACTTGAGAGGTTGAACACGATACAAGTCAAAATGTGTCATAAAGCAAATTATAACAATAGAAAATAAAATATTAAAAAATATTAACAAATATATATAGCTTTGATGAGCTCAATAAGACAAGTTTAATGAGGTTTATTTTGTCAACATCACACTTCATACGAAACTATCATGAATTAGCTAATTAAATAATAATAAAAAATATTAAATTTTATTTTATATTAAGTTAATTTTTATTAAATCTAAAGTAAGATAAATTTAAATAATGTAATTTAACAAAACCATAATGATATAAGGGTCACATTAGTGGAGAAGTAATGTTTTATAGTAATATAACCAAAACAAAGTGATAAATCTAAAGAAATGACATAAATTATGTAGAAGAGATGAAATCCAATTCACTATGGTAGTTGAGTGTAGTATCATTGAATATCAAACAAGGTAAAGACCACAATATCTCACAAATGAATTTTATAACATTAGAAATTAAAAAATTTAAAAAATATTAAAAAAATATTAAATTAGATAGAGCACATTTATACTTGTCTAACAAAATTTGTGTCATCTCGAAAAGACTTTGTTTAGAATAATCGAGAATTATAAATGTAAAACAACCAAAGATAATAAAAAAATCGTTTTAAATTTAAAAATATAAATTAAAGTGATGTAAAGTTTTCATAAGTGCAAATTTTGAGTGAATAAGAAATATAACCAAAGTAAGAAAATTCGATGAAAAGAGATAAATTTTTAACAAAGTTGCATTACAAGATACAAAAAAATTGGGTGTAACATATTCGATTGTCTTAAAAAACAATTTAAAGTTTGTCAACACCTTAAAAAATTTATTATTTGATAATATAAAAAGGAATATTTATTTGATAGGGCTCACCAAAATGAGCCTAATGACAATTTTTTCAAACCTAGTTGACCACATTAAGAATTATTAAGAATTACAAAGTTACTTAAAAAATAAAAATAAATAAATAGCTAATTTAATATTAAGTAAGTAAATATTAATATAAACATGAGATAAATTAATGCAATGCAATAAAATAATCAAAGACATGCAAAGTTGACAAAAGGGGAGAAATAAATTCTCATTGTTAACATAACTAAATTAAAAAAAAATTGATGAAATTAGATAAATTTTATAAGAAGATTAACTTCCAAGATTCTTAGAAGATTGGCGATAACTTGATCAATCGCTAAATTAAGCACAAAAAAATGGACCCAAAAAATATGCAAATATTATGACAATTAAAGTATTTTAAAATAGAAAATTAAATATTTAATTTGTTGGAGTTCATCTAGGAAAAACGATAAAGTTTATTTCATCTCAATTATATTTCATTGGAAATATTGTGAATAAAAAAATTAAATAACCATAAATAGTAAAAAAATTACTTTTTTAATGTTAGATAAATATATAATAAGATTGAAATAAGGTAAATTGAATCAATTAATATACTCAATTCAAAGTGATGTGAAGGTCACATGAAAGAAAAATTACTATTCCATTTCAATATAACTTAAAGAATAAAAAAAATTATAAAAATGAGATAAGTTGTATGAGAAAGCTAAATTGGATGATAGTGTCGAGTTCGATTGTGAAATCCTTTATCATCAAATTAGTTACGTATAGAAATACTAACAAAATGTCTCAACACTTTTGAAAATAAAATATTTAAAATTACGAAATTAAATATTTAATTGAATAGAGCTCACTAATATGAGTCAAACAATATTTTTCATCTCGATCAAACCATATTTCATATAATTTTTAATTTGTTAACAAAGTTGTCCTAAATAATAAGACATTATTATTCTAATCTTAAAAAAATATATATATCAAGGCGATAATGTGATAAATTAAAGAAATGCACTAAAATAAATCAAAACAATTTAAATTCCCTACAAATGAGATTTAGAATCAATAAATATTACAATAAAATTAAAGCAAAAATTTTAAGAAATAAGGAACTTCATTGAAGAAAGTCGCATTCCATCAATGTAAGAAAATCGTGCATCACATCCTCATAGATCAAATCATCTACAAATGAATAAGCCCTATAAATAATGCTATATCATATAAATTAAAATATTTAAAAAATATAAAAACAAATATTAAATTTGATAGAGTCTATAAGATCAATGTTAACAACATTTTGATATCTCTATTGAACCTCATCTTAGAATTATTATGAATTTAAAAATTAGTTATAAAAACAAATTATTATTTTTATATTAAGTAAATATATATATATTAATTCTTAAATGAGTTCAAATGAAGGAATGTAATGTTACCAAACCAAAGTGATTAAAAGGTTACACTCGATGAGAATTAGAGTTTTATAGTAATATAAGAAAGTAAAAGAAACCTTTAAGAAATTAGGTAAACTTTTAAGGAAAATTCAATTTCAGGATACTAAAGGGATCAAGTGTAACATCCTAGTTTTTTTAGTAAAATTAAGTAGTATTTGAAATGCCACATAAACAATAAAAAAACACTAGAGAATAAAACATTTACAAAACAAACAGAATAATTAATTCGACGAAGATCATTTAAATGAGTTAAACAATGTTTATTTCATTTTGATCAAACATATTTTTTCATTACACCAAAATGCCAGATTAAATAATTACAAATAGTAGTAAATTGCTTTTTTAGTTCGAAGTAAATATACAATAAAAAAGAAAAAAGATAAATTAAAGAATTTTAATTTATGCAAATGAAGGCAATATGAAGGCCATGTGGGAGAAAAATTATGGTTTCATGGTAACATAAAGAAATCAAAGAAAAACATTATAGAAATAAAACAAATTATCCTTGAAGGATCTATTCAAAGATTCTTTGGAGATCGAGTGTAACATCTTTGATCATCAAATTTCTCACAAATTGAAATATCTCATAACAATGCAAAGTTCAACTAATGTTTTTTAATAAAAATGTAAGTTTCTAAATTTAATTGACTAGAGCTAATCAAAATGTGTCCATGACATTTCTTTCATCTTGATCAGACCTCATTCCAAATTATTGTGAATTAATAAAGACAATATGCATAAATAATTAAATAAATATTTAAATTAGAATGAGATAAACTAAAATAATGTAATATAATTAAATACAACACATTTAAAGTTCACATCGAATGAGAATTAGAGTTACATGTTGATACATCTATTTAAAAGGAAAAAATTTCGAACAAATGAGATAAATTGTAAGATAAAGTTTCATTCCTAGATACTAAAGGGATTGAGTGCAATGTTTTTGTCATGAACTCTCGTACAAAAGAAAATATCTTTAAAACATGTAAAAATTTTAATAAAAAAATTAAAATGAATATTTTATTTGGTAGGGCAAGTCAAAATGAGTCCAACTATGTTTCTTTTATCTTTATCAAAGTGTAGTTTATGTTTCTACTAATTATTGAAATAAATCAACATAAATAGTAATGTAATATAACCAAAACAAACACATGCAAATGTCACACAAGAAGAGATTCATAGTTATATTACAATATATCAAATCAATGAGAATATTTTGAAGAAAAAAGTTAAATTATCAAGTAAATTTGCCCTCCAAGCTACTAAGGAGATCATGTGCAACATCTATGATGATGAAATAAAGTATGAGTAAGACTATCTTATAAGAAAGAAAAAATTATAATAAAGGATATATAAAAATATTAAAATAAACATTTAATCAGATAGAGATAAATACAACTAAGTTTGTTTAATCTCGATTAGAACTTGTTTTGAGAAAATACTAATCACAAAAAACAAACATTAATATTAATAAACTATCATCTTAATAATAAGAAAATATATATGTTAAAGCTCAAATGAGATAAATTAAAGAAATATAGTGCAACCTAATAAAATTGATTAAAAGGTCATATGAGAGTAGATGTGGAGTTAATAAATAATATAGCCAAATCAAACAAAAAAAGTGTCAAAATGGGATAAATTTTATAAGAAACATATAGTGCCAAATGACTATTATATCATCAACCATCACATATGGTGTGAATCCAAATGACTTATTAAGCATGTAAATGCCTTTGAAAAAAAATTTAAGTAATAAAAAAAATTGGGGTAAAATAACTTGAAGAATTGAGATTAATTA
The DNA here is from genome assembly GCA_023846275.1 of Vanilla planifolia. NCBI lineage: Eukaryota > Viridiplantae > Streptophyta > Magnoliopsida > Asparagales > Orchidaceae > Vanilla > Vanilla planifolia. The sequence goes on along the minus strand of JAIUJO010000063.1, from coordinate 903,552 downwards.
TATGGGAGAATTTAATCCCAAGATGACTAGGGGTCAAGTGTAACATTGTTAAACGTCAAATTAAGTGTGCAATAAAATGGCTTGTAACGTGCGCCAAAATTTTAGAAAATGAAGGTTTTAAAGATGAAGAGAGAATTCTTAATTATTTGTGCCTATCTAGTCGAGTTTGATGACTTTTGTTTTGTCTTCATTAGGCTTCATATTTTATTACTAAGAATTATCGAAGTAAATAAACATAAATAATAATAAACTATTGTCTTATCATTATGTAAATAATTATTAAATATAAAATGATATAAATTAAAGCAATACAATATAAGAAAAATAATCAACATTTAATGGTAACATAGGAGAGGAATTTTATCAGAATGTTTCATTCAAATGTACTTAAGAGAATAAGTGTAGCAAACATGATTATTAAATAAGGTATAAATTATAATATTTTATAAAACATGAAAAAACACCAACTAAATCATGTTTAAAACTATTAATATTAACATTTAATTTGATATAGCTTCTATACATGACTATAGTGTCCTTTATTCAATTAATTTATTCCTTATTTTAAACTACCACAAAATCCAAAAGCAACTAAAATTAAGTAATAATAAAAATAATGTTTTAATGTTTAATATAAATATATGTATAATATATCTATATATATATATATATAAGAGAAGCTCAAGCGATATAATATATTAAAACTAAAGCGATGTTGAGGCCATATGAGAGATATTTAGATTGTAAATCTAATATATGAAAATATATGTGAAAGTTTGAAAAAATCATATAAAATATATAGTAAATTACACTCCAAGAAAGTTAGGATGTTCAATGTAACACACTTAACATTCAAACCACATATGAATGAAATAAGTTTGGTAAAATTTACAAAACTTCTTACAAAAATATTTAAAGATATGAAATAAATAAATCACCTCATAATGCTCACTAAGATGAGTCCAATGATTTTTGTTTTTGTTATTGATCCTAGCCTTGAAAACATAACATTACAAAATTAAATAATGGTAAATCATAAGATATATATATATATATATATATATATATACTAAAAGTGAAATGAGATATATTGAGAAAATGTAATATAACAAAATCAAAGTGATAAAAATATCACCTGACAAAAAATTTAGATTTACATTGTAATATAACAGAAAAAAAGTGAAACATTTGAAGAAATGATATAAACTATATTTGATGTTGCATTCCATGATACAATTGTTATTGGGTATAATATTATTTATCATTAATTTAGTTAAGTATAAAATGTCCCTTCAAATGTGCAAAAAGAATATATACAACTTTTAAAAGTATAAAAATGAATATTTAATTACATAGAGCTCATCAACATGACTCAGATAATACTTGCTTTATTGAGGTGGAACCATGTTTTGGAATTATGATGAATTACAAGATTTAAAAAATATAAAAAAATATCACGATAATATTAAATAAATATTCATATCAAAGTGAAAATGAGGTAGTTTAAATCAATATAATATAACAAAAGAAATTAGATGTGAATGTCACCTAGGAAAAGAATTAGTGTTTACCTATAATATAACCAAATCTAAGATTACCAAATCTAAGTGAAACATTTATAAAAACGATATAAATTAAATGGAATACTGCATTAGAAGATAGAAAAAAGATCAACTGCAACATCCTTAATAATCAAATTTTGAATGAATCAAAATGTTTAATAAAGCCTACCGAGCCATTTTAAAATAGAATATTTAAAATTATAAAAATTGATATATGAACTAGTCTTAATTTTGTTTCATATGGATCATACCTCAATTAGAATAAATCATGATTTAAATTACTTGAGAATATATTTTCAAATTAAATAAGATAAATTCAAGTAATCCAATATAATTATGTAAAACAAAAAATTGAAAAAATTAGATGAAATATATGGTAAACTTACTTTGCAAGGCACCAAGTACATTATGTGTAACATCCTAGATCGTCAAATAGGTATCAATCAAAATCACTTGTAAAATAGGCTAAAATCCTAGAACATAACATATTCAAAAACATAAAAATGTTATTGATAGAGCTCATTGATTAAAGTTTGATAATGTTTGTTTCTTTTTTCATTTAACCTCATTGGAATTGCTATGAATTATCAAAGAAAATAAGCATAAATAATAACATATTATTTCAAAAACAAGAAAAAATATATTGAATTTGAAATATGATTTATAAGAATAGCATAATTAACCAAATCAATGCAATTTAAAGGTCATGTAAGAGGAGAATTATTAATTCCTTATAAAATTACTAAATTTAAGAGTAAAAGTTTAAGAGATATGACACATTTTATGAGAAAGTTGCATTCCATGATATAAAAGATGTCTTGTAGAACTTTCTCGATAAACAAATCAAATATGATTTGAATTGTTTCATAAGGCTTTCAAAAATCTTATAAAAGCTTTTTTAAAAATATAAAAAAATATTTAAAAGATTAGCTCATTTTGATGAGTGCAAGAGCATTTGATACATCCAATCAAACATTATTCATCATTACTATGAATTAAAAATTAAATAATCATAAATAATAATAAATTGTTCTTTTAATATTATTTTCATATATATTATGTCTAAAATGAGGTAAATTAAAAAATATAATATAACTAAATCAAAATGATTAAAATGTCAAAGGATAGGATTTTTATACTATCGTAATTATATCACCAAATCGAAATGAAAAATTTAATGAAATGGGAATTTTTTAGAAAGTTGAATTCAAACATATTAAAATGATCGAGAGTAATATTTTTTGATCACCAAATAAGATAGAAATCTAAAAGCCTAGTAAGTCTTTTGAAAATACTGGAATATAAAATATTTAAAAATATTAAAATTTATGCTTACTTTAATGGATCTTGTTAACTCATATTCAACAACATTTGCTTCATCTCGACTTGTTCTCAGTTAGAATTATTATGAATTACTTAATTGAATAAAATAAATAATAAAAAAATAGTATTTTAATATTAAGTAAGTAAAAAATTTAACTTGAATAAATTAAAGCAAGTATGGCAACAAATTCAAAGAATTATAAAAGCCAATTAAGAGATGATTTAGAGTTATGAAGTAATATAACGAAATTAAAATAAAAAACTTAAAAGAGATTAGTTAAATCATCAACAATGTTGGGCTCCATGGTACGAAGGTGATTAAGTTTATCTTTTTAGAACATCAAATCAGGTACAAATAAAAATGACTTGTAAGACTTAAATTCTTTAAAAGTAAATACTTAATTAGATAGAGCTCTTCAAGATGAGTCCAATGAGTTTGTTTCAACTTGATCTTACATAGTTTTGAATTTTTTAGTAATACCAACATTTAAAAAGAATAAATAATAAATAAATTACTATTTTTAATATTTAGTAATTATATATCAAACTTTGGATATGATAAATTGAAGTAATATATTATAACTAAAAGAAATTAATGTAAAGGTCACACAAGCAAAAAATTATGGTTCCATAGTAATATAACTAAATAAAAGAGAAACATTTAATTAAATGGCAAAAAGTGTACTAAAAAGCCACATTAAAAAATAAGAAGTGGATGGAGTACAACATCCTTGACCATCATATTAGGTACATACATAAATGTAACATCATTCATGCCAAACTACAAAAATCTTTTCTTAAAATATATAATCTAACATTTAATTGGATAGCAGTTTTAATGATAAGAATAATGAAGTTTGTTTTCTCTTAATTTTATCTTACATAAAATTACTACAAATTTTCAAAATTAAATAAACCATAATATTAGCAAATTATTATTTTAACATTAAGTAAATAAATGTTAAAGCTAAAAGCTAGAAAAATTGTTGTAAAATATAATTATATTAAGGCCACATAATGGTCACATTTGATGAGGTTTTTAGTTTATAAGTAATGTATACAAAGGAAAGAAAAATATCTGAAGAAATTAGATGAGTAGTATACGATAATTGCGTTTCATGTTACAAAGTAGATCGAGTATAACATTTAAATCATTAAGTCATGTATGAATCAAAAATCTTTAAAAATGTGCCAAAACACTCATAAGTAATATATTTAAAAATATGAAAAGGAATTTTTTAAATGGAAAGAGTTCATTGAGGTAAGTGTTAAGACAATGGTTTCATCTCGATCATACTACATATAGAAAAACTATGAATTGTTAATGTAAATAAGCACAAAATATACTAAATTACTATATATATGTTAACTAAATATATATAAAAGTTTAAATCTTACCTTATATTAACATTATCTCCTTCTTATATTAATATATACTTAATATTAAAATAATAATTTATTATTGTTTATGCTAATTGATTTTTGTAATTAATAGCCATTCCCAACAATGTTTCATCAAAGAAAATAAATGTAATGGACTTCACTTTTTGGGATCAATCAAATTAACATTTTATATTTCTAAATATATTAATTTTTGTAAATTTGTCATACTTAATGAGATATCACAATTAGTGTAAGATTTCATAGTAAATGATTTATACTCAAAATACATTGTATCTTTGAATGCAATTTTCTAGTACAATTTATCCCACTTTTTGCATTTTTATTTTCATTTGGTAATGTTATTATTAAATCATAAGTCATATCTTTCGTAGGTTTAACATCACTTTAATTTGGAAATATTTCATTGCTTGAATTTATCTTAGTTTCTTTAACATATATTTACTTAATATCAAAAAAGTTTACTATTATTTATGTATACTGTTTTCGATAAATCATTGTAATTCAACTGATTGCCCATTCGAGATAAAACAATAATCATTCGACTAATCTTGATGAGCTTTATCTAATTAAATATTCATTTGTACAAGACTTTTTCTTATATTTTTCTATGCTTTAGGAGGAGTTTTTATTCATAACCTATTTTACCATTAAGGATATTGAAGTTAATCACTTTGATAACATAAGATGCACTTTATCATTTAATTTTTTTCTATTTCTTCAAAATGGTTTTTTTAATTTTATTATATTATAATTAAACTCCAATTCTTCTTGAGTCTACTCATTATAGCACTTTGATTTGCTTATATTACATTGGCTCAATTTATATCATTTTAGCATAAGAACATTTAATTTGTATTACAAATAATAATATACAATTATTTATTCTCATTTTCTTTAATAAGTTGTGGCAATACTAAATAAGGTTTGATCGAAAGAAAAAAATATTTTTAGCCTCATCTCAATGTGCTGTAGGGATTTAAAGATAAATTTTAAAATTTTTAAACATTTTAAATTCTATGGTTTTAGCACACTTTACAAGACTAATAGAATCGTAGTTCATTTAATGATCAAAGAAGTTATAGCCAATCTCTTTATTATCTTATAATGCAACATTTTTGTAAGATTAATCTCATTTCTCAAATATTTTTTTATTTTAGTTTTTTTTATTACAATGAATCACTAATTCTCCTCACGTATAAACTTTAGCTTTAATTTTATTTTTTTACTTTTATTAAATTTTTATAATTTTAAGAATACAATTTATTATTTAATATTAAAATTAAAAATTAATTATAATTTATGATTAGTTACTTTTGTTATTTGTAGTAATTCACAACCAATTCCAATTGAAATGTATTAAGCATCACTAAGCACATCTCGACAAGCCCGATAAATTTTGATATTAATTTTTTAATATTTTACATTATTTTTCTAAGATTTGACACACTTTATGAGTCATTTTGTTTAATAACTTATTTGGTGATGGAGGATGTTATTTTGATATGCATAGCACCATATAATGCTTTTTTGGTCCATAATTAATCTCACTTGTTCAATTTTTTTTGATTTGGTTATATTATGACAAAAAACTTAATTTGTTACCATGTGACCCTGATATCCTTTTTGTTATGTTATATTTCGGTTATTTGAGTTTTAACTTTTTTCTTATTATTAAAATGATAAATTGACTATTATTTATGTTACTATAGTAATTTGTAGCAATTCTTAATAAGATGTGATAGAGAAAAAACAAATGTCATCAACTTCTCTCGACTAGTTCAATCTTATTAAATTATTCTTTTCTAAATTTTTTTAATAACTTATTTACAAAAAATTTACGGGCTTCAAGAAGCATTATAATTAAAACTTGATTTGGGGACCAAGCATGTTGTAATCAGTGTCATTAATATACTAAAATACTACTTTCTCATATAATATATCTCTTCAAATTATTTTTCTTTAATTTAGTTATATTCCATGTAATTAACTTATCTTATTTAAGAATTAGTTTATAATCACATAATATTAAAATGATTATTTATTGTCATTTACAATGTTTTCATTTGGTAATTCAAAGTATTTCAAATTGATATTAGATCAAGAAGAAATAAATGTTACTGGCTTATCTTGAAGAATTCTAGACAATCAAATATTTGTTTCTTATTTTTTAAAAATTTTATTTTCTTTGGCTTTAGCCTGTTTTGTGAGACATTTTAATTAATATCATATTTGATGATCGACAAGTTTTACATGATGTTCGTTATATCTTAAAGTGCAGCAAACCTAAATAATTTAATTTATTTCTTAAAATATTTCTCTTTTATTTGGTTATTGTTATTATATAACTCTAAATCGCCTCTCCTTTGAACTTTACATCACACTAATTTAGTTATGGTACATGGCTTCATTTAATCTCATTATAGCTTTAATATATTTTTATTTAAGATTTAAAAATAATTTATTACTTTTGGTCACTTTTTAGTAATTCACAGTAATTACAAATGAGATCTAATCAAGAACAAATAAAGGATGTTGTATTTTTTTCTGAGGTTTATTCAATAAAATATTCATTTTTGTATTTTAATCATTTTTAGTTTTGGGTTACGAATGGTCTAAGATACATTTTCATTCAAATCTACTTTAGCAATAAGGTTGTAACACTTGACCTACTTAGTTTCCCGTATAACAATAATCTAGGACAATTTTTCTCATTTATTTGTTTTTTTTTGTTTGATTTTATAGATTATTGTGTAACTTGGGATCTTTATCGTTATATTTCTTTGAAAATAATTCATTACATTTCAACAACGTTTCTTATTTCAATTTTTAATATTTTTTTTAGCTAATTTTAAAATAATATTTTGTTATATTTATTTATTTAATTTGGTTATTTATATAAATTCTAATTCAGATTAGATTGAAATGTAACAAATATTATTGAATTCCCCTAGATTTGCTCTATCTAATTAAATATTCTTTTTGATATTTTTAAATGTTTCATTTAATGTGATTTTGCCGTTTTTTATTAGAAATATTGATTCATACATGATTGAATAATATAAGAATTTAACATTCCCTAAACAATTGTATAATTTCCTCAAATTTTTTTCTTAAATTTTTTTTATCAAATAACCTAACAATCATTCTCCTCTTTAGTAACCATTACAATATTTTGAGTTGGAAGCATGTAACATTAATTTTTTATATTTTTCAGTAATTAACAATAATTCCAAATGGGTTACGATTAACACAAAATAATTATAGTTGGATTTGCATCAACAAGGTCTATCCAATCAAATATTCAATCATACATTTTAAATATTTATTTTCTTTCATTTTTCTATGCTTTTAGAGACATTTTTTCTCGTATCCCATTTGACTATCAAGGATGTTGCATTCGATCTCTTTGGTACCTTGGTAAGAAACTATCTTATAAAATTTATCTTATTTCTTTCGACTATTCACTATAACTTGGTTAAATTATTATATCCCTCTAAGTCTGCACTCGTGTGTCCTTTTTGTCACCTTTATTTAGTTAAATTACATTTCTTTAATTTTCTTTTCTTAATTATGACATAAGTTAACATAATATTTACATAAAAATTCATAATTATTAAGGCATATTTACTCTCATATTTTTATATAATTCAAAATGAGTACCCATCTAGAGGAAAAAATGTCATTAGCTCATCTCGAAGAGCTCTATCAAATTAATTATGAAATTTTTAATTTTTGGTAATTTTATTTTACAAAACCTTGCATGCTTTATAAGTCATTTTGATTCTTTCTTAATTTATTGATCAAGAATGCTACTTTTAATCTTCTTTGTATCTTGGAATGCAACTTTCTTATATGCTTTCTCACATTTCTTCGATCTTTCAATTTTTATATCATTATATTACCTTCAAACTCTAAATATACACCCAAACATTTTCATCACTTTAATTTAAAATTATTATATTGTTGAAAGTTTTCTTACTTATGTTCTAATATATATTTAGTAAGCATTAGATGAATTGTTCTTCTTATGAAAATAGTGCTATTATAATCATCTCTAAGAGCTCCATCCATTAGATATTCAATTTAAAATTTTTATGTTTTTCGTCGTATAGTTTTTCTATTTTTATGAGAAATTTTAACGTATGCTAGATTTTACGATTGTGGATATTACCTTATAACTATTAAGTGTCTTAGAATATAACTTTCCTATAAAATTTGCTATGTAACACTAAATCTTTCCTCATGTGGCCTTTAAATCACTTTAATTTTGCTATGTTAAATGTAATAAATTTATCTAATTTGAACTTTAATATATATTTTCTAATTATTGACTGCTAAATTTTTTCATTATGTTCGACTATTTAATTTTATAATATCTATAGAATGTAACTGAGTTTGATCGAGACAACACAAAGGTCATTAGTCTCACATCAATGATCTCTGTCATACAAAATATTTTTTCCCTATATTTTAAAATATTTATTTTCTACAATTTTCGAATTAATTATGGTACTTTTTAGTTCAAACAAAACTTTTCTATCAAAGATGCTACCCTTTTCCTACTTTGAATCTTGGAATAAATGTTTTTAGTAAAATTTATCTCATGTTTTAAAATGCTGCACTTTGATTTTGCTTTTCTACTGTGAAATTTAATTTTCCTCTATTATGATCACTTTCTAACACTAACTCTCCTATCATGTAACTTTTACATCCTTTTGATTTTTTTATATTAAGTTTTCTTAATTCATATTTTTCTATATGAGGTAAAATATTAATGAAGGGAAAGCTATTAGACTTGCAACAACATGTTGTATTTAACAAAATAATCATTTGTTTATATTGAAATATTTTATTTAATATTATTTAGCATGTTGTAGGTCTTTTTGATTCTCAATTGATTTGATGATTGGGGATGTCACATGTGATCTCTTCCCTATCTTGGAATACAAAATTCTTAAATAATTTAATTTATTTTTCTAAAATTCTTATTTTTATTTTATTATATTGCTATTAAACTTCAAAGTGTCTCTCATGTAGTGATTCAATTTCAATGATCCCATTACAATACATTTGTTAAATTTACCTTATTTTAGCTTTAATATATACATACTTTGTATTAAAATAATCATTTATTAATATTTTAACTTATGTACTTTGGCATTTCATAGAAATTCCAATGATGTTAAATTTGAACAAAAAATGTCATTCAACTCTTTCCTTTGAGCATTACAATTAAATTTTCATTTCTATATTTTAAAAAATATTCATGCTTATTTCTTTTATTTGTATATAATAGGTTTCCTTAATTTATGTCATTTATGCTTTAGTATATCTTTAGATAAAATTAAAATAGTAGTTTTTTTTTATTTATATTTGTTTTTTACATGAGTAATTTATTGTAAATGCAAACGGGTTTGATCAACCTAAAGTAAACATTATTGGACACTTCACTATTAGCTCAATCCATTCAAATATTCATTTTTATATTTTTTTTAATATTTTCCTTTCTATTACATTGGCACTCTTTATGACACACTTTGATTAATGATTTATTTTGACCATCAAGTACATAATGCTCAATCTCGTTAATATCTTGGAAGGTAATTTTCCCATAGAAATTATCATTTTTTAAAATTGTTGCTTAAATTTTGTAATTTTACAATGTAACTCCAAATCAACTATGATGCTATGTTTATAATGCCTTGCTTTTGTTTATCAAAATTACTTCAATTTATCTCATTTTAGAATAAATATATATATATATATACATATATATATATATTATTAATAATAAAAATAATAATTATTTTTTATTTTTTCTTTACGAATTCTTTATAATTCCATACCATGTCCAATCGGGATGAAATAAATGTCATTGGACTCGTCTGGATTAACACAATTAATTTTATAATCAATTGAATATTTACTATATTTTATTCTATATGTTGTTACATACTTTACAAGGCATTTCAATTCTCGCTTAATTTATTAATAAAAAGTGCTCCCTTTGACCTTTATTGTGTTTCGAAGTGTATATTTCCCATATAATTTACATCATTTTTTGAAAGTTTTTTCTTTTATTTAGATATATTTCTATGTAACTCTAAATCTCTTCTAATGTTGTAATTAGTTCACCTTGAATTGGTTTTACAACAATTTTGTGTAACTCTTAATCTCATCCCTTGTGACATATATATGACTTTTTACGTGATAATATTACGTTGCTTCAAATTTTGGTACCCTTAATGAGACATTTTGGCCTGAAATTTTTTTAAGGACCAAGGATGTCACAATCAATCTCCTTAATATGTTTGAATGAAACATTCACATGTAATTTATGTCATTTATTTGAAATTTAAGCTTTGATTTAGTCATACAACTATAAACTCTAATTTCCATTAAAAAAATGTCATTACACTCATCTAGGCTTGCACCATCCAATTAAATATTCAATTTTATTATTGAAATATCTTATTATGATTTGATATACCATTTTAGAATATTTTATTTATACCATGTTTAACAATAGAAGATATTACACACAATCTTCTTTATATCTTAAAATATAATTTTCTTCCATAATTTATCTAATTCCCTAAGATGTTTCACTTTTATTTATTTATTTTATTATGAAACACTAATTTTCTTCTTATGTGATCTTTAACTTACGTTGATTTAGATATATTTTTTTTTGTAATTCTAATAGAGGTTTGATAAAGTTGAAATAAACATTCCATGTCTAATCTTAATGAGGTACATCTAATTATATATTTATCTTTATTTTTTTAAGATATTTAAGTTTCAAAAATTTTGGCATGTTGATGAGATATCTATACATGAACGTTATTTGAGCATCAAGAATCGTATACTTGAACTCCTTAGTATTACATAATGCAACTTTTTCATTGAATTTATTTGTTTTTTCAAAGGTTTTTTATTTGTTTTAATTATATTACTATGTAACTCAAAATTTCTTAAACTAGTCTTATTTTGTTATAAAACAATGCTTTAATTTATGTTATTTTAGCTTTAACGTCTATTTAATTAATTTTCAAATAATAATTTATAATTGTTAATTATTATATACTTTAATACATCTTATTGCATGTTCATCACTATATTTACTTTAATACATCAAACATCGATAGACTCAAGTCTATGACTTCTATTCAATTACGTATTCATCTGGGTGTGTATATATATATATATATATATATATATATATATATATATATATATATATATATATATATATATATATATATATTTTGTTTGTTCTTGCATGCTTTACTAAACGTTTTTAGTCATACTTATTTTGACATTCAAGGATGTTAACGTTGATCACTTTTATTATATTGGAGTGCCACTATCACATAAATTTTAAGTCATTTCCTTATATGTTACTTTTTGATTAGCTATATTACTATAAAATAGAAACTTTCCCAGTATGTGACATTCAAATCTCCATGAATTGGTTATAATTTTTTTTTTAATTTATATTATTTCAATTATTATATATTTTTAACTTTAAATTAAATTAATAATTTATTATTATTAAATTTTTTTCTTAACGTTCCTATTTAATTAATATTAAAAATATTGATTTATTATTTTCCAAACTTTCATGTAATTTATAATTATTACAAATTAGGTATAATAGAGAGATAAGAAAATAACCAGAATTATCTCCATGATCTTTAAAAATTAAAAAGTCATCTTTAGTATTTTTAAAAAATTAAAGATTTTTGTTCACATATAATGAGCCATTTTAAGAGATAACTTTTTTTACAATTTAGGATAATACACTCAAAATAAATTATTTATACTCATTTACTTGTATAATTCATAATAGCTTCATTGGAGGCCTCATCGAGATGAAGAGAATGTCATTAGACTCTTCTCGAGATGCCCATCCGAGTGAAAATAGATATTTATATTTATTTAATGCCTATATATGATTTTTGGATGTATTTGGACATATCTTTTTTTTAAAATTGTTTTATGATTGAGACTTAATTATGTTTTATTAATATCAAACTATTATAGTAGACTTATGTAACTTTTATGTCACATTGATTGTGATATATTACATTATCTCAATACATCTCATTTTTGCTTTAGTATATATTTACTTAGCATTAAAAAATATTTTTTATTTCTTTTTATTGTTTAATTTTTAATTTTTAGTAGTTCTAGAAGTGGTCTAATTGAGACAAAAAAAATGTGACTAGACTTCTCTTATTGATATTTATGCAACTAAATATTTATTTGTTTATTTTTAAATTTTTTTTTAGTGTTTTGACTTGTTTTTCTAAGCAAATAAGTTCGTACTTATTTTGGTAATCAATAACATTACAATTGAACTTTTTTATCATCAAATAAAATATTCGCATGCATTTGAAGTCATTTCTTCAAAGTTATTGTTTTGAATTGTTTTATATTACTAAGAAACAATAATTCTGTTTGCTATGATGTCTACATCACATTGATGAGATATATTACATTTCTTTAATTTATCTAATTTCATATTTAACATGTATTTACCTTTGATTAAAATAAAAATTTATTATTTCTTAACTTTATTTACTTTGGTATTTAGTAATAATTCAAAATGAGGTGTAATGTAGATGAAACAAATGTGATAGTACTCCTCTGATTGTACTCTATTAAAATAAGTGCTTATTTCTATATCTTTATAAAATTTATTCTTCTATATTTTTACATGTTTTGTGAGATATTATGATTCACAATAAATTTGGTTATCTTCTATTTACATTATATCATCACAATATCTAAAAATGAAGCTTTTCTACACAATTTATATCATTTTTTCAATTTTTTGTTTGATTTACTTATATATTATGAAACTTAAAATTTTTACTCATGTAACATTTATATTTATTTATTTTCATTATATTACAATTATTTATTAATTTTATTTAACTCTAACATATATTTAAATAATAATAAAATATTAATTTATTAGTATTTATGTTTCTTTATTTTTTTGAAATCTTAGAAATCCCAAACAAGGCTTGATTGAGATCAAATAAGCTTCATTATGCTCATCTAAATGAGCTCTATCAAATTTAAAATTTATTTTATGATTTTAAAATATTTTTATTTTCTAAAAGATTGTCATGCATTTTGAAGCATTTTGTTTATTACCTAATTTGATGACCAAGGTATTCCAATTGCTCTTTTTAATAGCCTGGAATGCTTCTTTCATATATAATTTATCTTAAATATTTAGACTTCTCATTTTTATTGGGTTATATCAATATGGTTCCTTAAGTATTTTCCCATGCAATCTTTACATCACTTTGATTTGCTTAAAATACATTGCTTTTCCTAGCAAACTCCTATCAAGAAGAAAGAAATATCATTCAACTCATCTCAACGAGTATTATCCAATTAATTAATCATTATTATATTATTAAATATTTTATGTTTTATTGTTCTGGCATGTTTTGTTAAACATTTTTATTCATTCATGTTTTTATAATCTATGATGTCACAATAGATGCCCACATTAGCTTTAATATAATAGTCTCACACTATAAAAGTCAAATTATTCTATCACACGAACTTTATGTAACTTCTACTTTATTATACTACATTATTTTAATTATTATTGTTTTAGGTTTATTATATATTTAATTTATATTCAATGAATAAATTATTATTATTTACGTATATTTATTTTTTTAATTAGTAGTGTTTTGCAATGTTGATTAATGGTGATCGAATATGCATCGCTGGACTTACTAAGATGACCTCTATCATATTATATTTTTTTTTATGATTTTTAAATATTTTGTTTTCTATTGCTTTAGCCACATCATGTGACCTTTTTATTTATATAACATTTGATGACCAGGGATGTTATATACAATCTACTTAGTATCTTTCAATACACCTTTACCATATAATTTATCATATTTTGTTAAACTTTTTGCATTAATTTACTTATACTACTACATTGCTCTAATACTCCTCCAATGTGTTTTTTATATGGATTTAATTTTTGTTATATTTTGTTGCTTCATTATTTTCTATTTTAGCTTTAATATTTACATAATTTTACAATTAAATAATTTACCTCAATTTAAGCTATTTTAGTTTGGTAATATGTAGTAATTGTAAACGATGTTTACTTAAGAAAACACCAAAATTGTTTGACTAGACATGATGAACTTTATCTAATAAAATATTCAATTTTAAATATTTTAATCAATACCCTTAATAACTTTGAAAGGCAAGTCCTAATAAAATTTATCTTATTTTTTAAATTTTTTTTAATTTAATTTGTTATAATAATACAAAAATTTTAATCTCTCCCCTTTTGATGTTTACATTGCCATAATTTTGTTATATTACATTGCATCAACTTTTGTTATTTCATCATTAATTGATATTTTTAGAAAATATTAAAATAAAATTTTTTATTTATATGCTTGATTAATTTTGTACTTCATAACAATTCGAAATGATGTCATATTAGAAAAACAATAAACTTTACTAGACTCATCTTGATTAGCTTTATACAATTCTAAGGTCTTGCCTCATTTTGCTAGATATTTTTTCTTATTTTATTTGATCTTAAAGAACGTCATGTTTAATCTTTTTAGTTTCTTAGAATTTAAGTTCTCTTTGCAATTTATATCATATATTAGAAATTTTCACTTCAATTTAGTTATATTACTATGTATCTCCCTTTCTTGTTTCTTTTGACCTTTATACAACTTTTATTTTTAAATATTTTATTCTTTAATTTATGCCCTTATAGCTTTAATTTTTTTTATTTTAATATAAAAAAAAAATTGTTACTATTATTTAATATATTTATCTTTTAATTTGTAATAACTCGATTTTAGTTTTAATTTGGAGTAAAAAAATTTTAATTGACTTATCTCAATGAGCTCTATCTTATTTAATATTAATTTTCAAATTTTCATAATTTTTATTAGTTTATTTTATATTGTTTTAAGATATTTTGATTAGTACCTGATTTGTTCATTAAGGATGTTACATTATATCTCTCTAGTTTCTTAATGTATAACTTTCCTGTATAATATTTATCATTTTCCAAATTTGCCACCTTCAGTTTGTTATATTACTTTGAAATTCAAAAATTTGCTTTTAATTAAAATATATATACTTAGTTTTATAAAAATGTTTATTTTTTGTTTATGCTTATTTAACTGGGTACTTTGTATTAACACCAAATGAGTTATATTGGACACAAAAAAAGGTCCTCACACTCATCTAAATGACATCTAGCCAAATATATATTAATGTTAAATTTTTTAATATTTTTTTTCCATGGCTTTTGTCAATTTTATGAGACATTTTTATTTGCACCAAACGTGATGATTGATGATGTTAAACAATATTTTTATAGTTTCTTGTAATGCTAATTTTTAATATAATTAAATTGATATCTTCAAATCTTTAAAGCTTTAGTTTTTTTGTTATTTCACCAAGTAAAGCTTCAATTTCGTGTAATGTTTCCTCTACATCACATTGATATAGTTACATTAAATTACTTTAATTTGTTTTATTTGAGTTTAATTTATATTAACTTAGAAATTAAAAAATAATTTACTAATATCTTTGTTTTTTAAATTTTATAATAAAGTATTTATATTATTTCTTTTATTTTTTTATTTCATTATATTAATATAAAACTCTATTCTTATTTTCATGTGACTTTTACATCACTTTTATTTGTGTATATTATGTTGTGTAATATAATTTTAGCTTTAATTTATAATATAGAATACTAAAATTATTATTTAGAATTCTCTGCATTTTTTTATCTTTTAAATTTTATCATAATTCCAAATAAAGTTTGATTAAGACGAAACAAAAAAAGTTGAGGTCACTTCAAAAACCCCATCACATGAAATATTCGTTGTTATTTTTTTAGGTATTTTATATTTTATGAGTCATTTCAATTCATACCTTATTTTTTGATCAAGGATGCTACAATCGATCGCCATAGTATCTCAAAATGCAGCTATTCTTATGGAATTTCTTTTTTAGTTTTCTACTTTAACATAGTTGTACCACAAGAATTTATAAAGCTTCTCTCTATTGATTTTATTTTGCATTAAATTTTTTATTACATAGCTTCAATTTATCCCATCATATTTAATTTATATAGAGGCAGCATTAAAATATAACTTATTATTATTTATCTTTATTTACCATTATATTTCGTGGTTCCTTTGAATGAGGTCTAATAGAAACGAAACAAGCACTTATGGACTTGTGTCAGTGACCACTATCTAATTAAATATTAAATTTACTATTTTTATATATTTTTATTTTCTATGACCTTTCCACATTTTATGAGACATTTCTTTTCTTTCCAATTTTTTAGTAAAGGATGCTACACTACATCTCTTAGAAATTAAAAGGTACAACTGATTAACATGCAACAAACATCATTCAAATTTCTATGACGAGCTCAATGGAATTATGTTTTCCTTTCTAAAATTCTACATATTTTTTTTTTAATAGATTTGGCATGATTTATGGGACACTTTCTTTTTTCTTGATTTCAAGATCAAGGACTCTACATTTGACCACTTTTATACCATGAAATGTAATTTTCATTGATAATTGATTTCTTTTGTTACAATTTTTTCTTTTATTTTACTATATTACTATGAAATGTAATTCTCCTCCCTTCTTACATTTATATTAAGGTGATAATTTTTTTATTTATTCTTAATTAATTTATTATTTCATATTATTTTTAGATGAGGTCCAATTCACATTATGCAAATATTTTTTGACAAACTTGATGAGCTTTATCAAATAAAATATTTATTTCAATATTACTTAGTATTTTATTTTCTATTTTTTTAACAGTTGAGGATGGACCCTCAATCACTTTTCTAACTTGTAATGGGACATTTGTGTGTAATTTATTCCATTTTTCTCGAATCTCGGGCTCATATTTTGTTATATTTCTATGAAGCTTTAAATCTCCTATTATGTGTCCTTACATTACTGTGATTTTTATACATTACATTGCTTAAAAATCTCATTTTATTTTTTTTAATTTTCTTAAAAATAAAATAATAATATATTATAATTTATGCTTACCTAATCTCTTTAATTCACAGTAATTCTAATCGAGGTCCGAGGAAGATATTTTAATCCATACCCAATTTGATGATTGAGGTTGTAACCCCATATCTCCTTAATAATTTGGAATTCTAACTCAATATATAATTTATAATATTTTTTCAAAGTTCATGTCATTTTCTTATATTACTATGTAACTATAATCTCTACTAATGTGGCCTTCCCAATTCTCTAATTTTGTTATGCTATATTACTTTAAATTCTCTAACTTTAATTAATATATATATATATATATATATATATAGTAAAATATTATTAATTTTTTCTTTTATTTATTCTCAATTACTCTAGTAATTTGATGTAATTCGAAAAAGGTCCAAAAAAAAAAATTTAGTTAGGTTCATCATCTTAACCTTTATCAAATGAAATAAGAATTTCAACTTTTAAGATATTATATTTTTTAGTATTTTCATATACTCTACAAAAGTTTTGTATTATTATCCAATCTAATAGTCGAGAATGTTGCTGTCAATCTCTGTATATCTTGTAATACAACTTTCTCATAAAATTTGTCTCAATGCTTTAAATTCTTTTCTTTATTTAGTTTTACTACAATGTTACTCTAAATGTACTCTCATATCTTCCATGTGTCATTAAGACTTGGTTGCTGTACATTGCTACAATTTATCTCATTTTAGTTTTAAAATATATTCACTTAGTATAAAGTAGTAATGTATTATTATTAGTCTTATTTTTTGTTTTAATTCATAGTAATAATGTAATAATATTTTTTAATATTTTTTTATATTTTTATTTTCTTGTTTTTGGCCTATTTTACTAGACATTTCTTTTCAAATCTAGCATGGTTATCGAGAATGTTACACTTGATCATGTTAGTATTTCGGAATGCAACATTTTTAAATACTTTTTAAAATTTCATCAACATTTTTGCTTCGCTTTTAGTGTATTGTACAGTCTAATTCCCCTCTCATGTGAACTTTATGTTGGTTTGATTTGGTTATATAATATTTTTTTATTTAACTCATTTTATATTTAATATATATTTATTTTATATTAAAATTAATATATTATTTTTTATGATAACTAAATTATATTCATAAAAGTTCTAATTGAGATCTGATCAAGATTAAACAAATATTATTAGACTCATCTTGAAAAGCTCTCTCTACTTAAATAAACATTTCAATAATTTTAAATTTTTTTTTGATATATTTTTATTATTTTTGTGATATTTTGATTAATATCATCTTTGTTGAAAGATAATATTACTCTCAATCTCCTTCATTCTTCAAAAGAACTTTTCGAATGTATTTTTTCTTATTTTTTATATTTGTCATTTTGATTTAGGTATTTTATCTTGTTACTTGAAATCTCCTTTAGTGTGACCTTCATATCACTTGGTTTACATAAATTAATTAATTTAATTTGTTTAATTTTTTAAATCTTTTTTAAATAATATAAAAAATATTTTGCTCATTTTTGTGCATTTTTTCTTTGGTAATTAATATTAATTCAAAATAAAGATTAAACGTGATGTAACATTGGTCGTTACAATCATCTTGCTAAGCTCTACCTTATTAAATATTCATTTTTATATTTTTCAAATACTATATATGCTAAAGGTTTTACATAGTTCACTAAAAATTCCATTTTGTACATGATATGATGATCATGGATGCTACAATCGATCCCCCTTAATATCCTGAGATTCTACGTTTCAAAATAGTTTATTTCTTTTCTTGAAATGTTTCTCTTTTATTTGCATCTATTATAGCAAAACAATAATTCACCGTTAGATTTCTCTTTTATTTGCTTTTATTTTGCTATATTACGTTACTTTAATTTATCTTGTGTCAACTTGAATATATTATCTCCTAATATTACGAAAATATTTTATTGTAAATTTTACTTTTTAATTTTGTAATTCCTAGTAATTGAAAGTAAGATCATATTAAGATGAAATAAACATAATTGTATTTCTCTATATGAGATGTCCTATAAAATATTCTTTTATAAAATTTTTAAAAAATATTTTTTTGAGGGAATTTTTTGCACTACAATTGATGATCAAGGATGTTACATTCAACCTGCTTAGCACGTTGGAATCAAACTTTATAATAAAATTTATGTCATTTAATCAAAGTTTACTC
Organism: Vanilla planifolia; assembly: GCA_023846275.1. Lineage (NCBI taxonomy): Eukaryota > Viridiplantae > Streptophyta > Magnoliopsida > Asparagales > Orchidaceae > Vanilla > Vanilla planifolia. The sequence goes on along the minus strand of JAIUJO010000063.1, from coordinate 883,991 downwards.
TTTGATTTTTGATGTTGTTATGTTACACTAAATCTAACCTTATATTACTATTTTCTCTTTTCAACGTAAATATATACTAATTTGGTATTAAAAAAGAAATTTATTATTGTTTATGCTTGTAAACTTTTTAATATAGAGCTGTTCCAATCATAGATCTATTAGACTAAAAAGTTACAGTCAACACATCTTTTAGTTCCGAAATAAATTATTTTTTATAATTTTAAATGTAATTTTTTATAGTTTTGGTAATCTTCATGAGACATCTCAAATAATGAATGATGTTGATAGTGGAAGAATTTATTCAAAAATTCATTAATACCTTAGAATGAAAATTTCTAGTGCAATTTATCTCACTTTTTTTAATTTTGTTGTTCTCAAATCGTTATGTTGTTATGTAATAGTAAATGTCATCTTAAGTAACATTTAAATCAATTTCATTTTGATATTATAGATTGATTAAATTTGTCTCAATTTTTTAAAATATTATTACTTAAATATTCAAGAAGTTATTATTATTTATGATTATTTTTTTTGTAATACATTGTAAGTCCAACGGAGGTTTGATGAAGGTAAAACAAACATATTTGGACACATCTATATGAGATTTCTCCAATCAAATATTAAATTATGCAAGATTTTCTTTTCTTCTATTTTGATATTCTTTAAGAGAAATTTTTATTCATATTTAATTTGACTATTAAGAGTATCATACTCGATCATTTCAATATCTTAGCATGGATTTCATTGTATAATTTTTGCAATTTTTTCAAACTTTTTGCTTAATTTGATTGCATTACTATGAAACTATAATTGTTTTTCCACGTACCTCTTAAACAAATTCGATTTGATCATCTTATTTTTAATAATTTATCTCTATTTAGCTTAAGTAAACATTTTTTAGCAATAAAATAATTGTATACTATTATTGATGGTCATTTACAACCATAAGTTGTAATTCTGAAGAAGGTAAATAAAAGAATTATATTTGAAATCATCTCAATGAGCTCCAAGGAATTAAATTTTAATTTTTAAATTTTTAAACATTTTAACTTCTAAGGTTTTGCACACTTCACATGATTAATAGAATCATGCTTGATTTGATTATTGAAGATGCCATAATTGATTAGTTTTTTATCATTAGTTTTTTTCCTCCTTTTTTAAAAGGTTTTTACTTTATTTTGTTTTATCACAATGAATCACAAATTTTCCTCTTATGTGACCTTTACATTTGTTTTGTTAATTTATATTACTCTTCTTAAATTTAACTCATTTCAAAATTATAATGTATTAACTTAACATTAAAATTCTAAATAATTATTATTTATGTTTAGCTAATCCTAGAAGTTTTGGCAATTCCAAATGAGTTTTGATCATAACAAAATGAACATCATTGTGCTCATATTGACAAGTATTAAGCAATTAAATATTCATTGTTTTTGTTTTAGAAGTTTTTTCTAAGCCGTGGCACACTATATTAGACATTTTCATTCCATCTTGATTGGGTCATAAATGATGTTATGTTTAGTTGCCATAGTATCGTGTAATGTTATTTTCCTTTAAAATTAATTATCATTTTTGAAATGTTTTTCTTTTATTAGGTTATATTACTATGTTAATCCAATTATGTCTTAATGTGACATTTATGTCATTCCTATTTGGATATATTTTACTCTTTTTTTATGTTTACCTTCTTAGTTTCTAGTTATTTTGAATGAGATCTCATAGAGACAAAATAAATGTCATCCACATTGCCTCAACAATGTCTATCTAATTGAATATTCATTAATATATTTTCTAAAAACTTATTTTCCAAGAATTTGGCATATTTCAAAAGCCATTTTGATTCAAAGTTGATTTGGTCAACAACCATATTATAATCAATCTCCTCAATATCTTGGAATACAACTTTCATATATAATATAGCTCTTTCTTCAAATTATCTTTGATTTTATGAAATGAGTACAAAACTCTATATCTTCTTTTGTCTGGTCATTATAATACTTCGATTTGGTTACAATATATTTTTTAATAAATCATAGTTGGCATTATTATTTAATTACATAACATTAAAATAATTAGTTTTTATTATTTTTGCAAATTAAATTTAGTAATTCATAGTAATTCAAACTAAGTTTTGAGCAAGAAGAAATAAATGTGACTTGAATAGTCTCAAAGAGTTCCACACGATCGAAAATTTAATTTTGAACTTTCAAAAATTTTATTTTGTATAACTTTGTCATGTTTTATGTGACATTTTCATTCAGATCTTATTTGATGTTTAAGAAGTTACATTTGATGTTTATTATATATTAAAATGGAACTTAAACAATTTATCTTATTTCTTAAATTATTTCTCTTTGATTTGGTTATATTATGATACAACTGTAAATCTCCTCGCTTTTAATCTTTACATCACTTTGATTTTGTTATGTTGTACGGCTTCATTTTATCTTATTTTAGCTTTAAAATATATTTAATTAATATTAGAATCATAATTTATTATTTCATTATATATATTTTAGTTATTCTTTGTAGTTACAAGTGAGAACCAATTAAGACGTAATTATGGTCGTTGCACTTTTCTTGATGGGCTCTACATTATAATATATTAATTTCTATATTTTTAAATATTTTATTTGTATGGATTTTTTTAATTTACATTTCAATTCATGTTTGATTTGGTGATCAAGGTTGTAACACTTGAACTGCTTAGTATTTTGAAATGCAATAATCTAGTACAATTGATCTCATTTACTTTAATTTGTTTTTTTGATTTATAAGATTACTATGTAACTTTAAATCTCTAAAAATATAAACTTTACGACACCATAAAAAAGATACATCACTTCTCTTCAATTTTGCATATTTCAACTTTAATATATATTTTGTTAACATTAAAACTATAATTTGTTATTTTTTATAAATTTACTTTATTTATTAATATTAATTCAAAAAGATATTTGAGATGTTATTAAGTATTTTTTTATGATTTAATTTAAATACTTTCATATTTTAATTTTTATTACTTTTTTTAGTTTTTAGATATTTTGATACATATTATATTTTATGAATGAGGATATTACCCAATATCCCCATAATATCTTAGAGTTTAACTTTCCAATATTTACAACAATTTTGTTGCACATGATCTTCTTACTATCTTCGATTACAAATTTCTTGCATACTTTTTTTCTTTAAAGACTTTGCTTTGATTTTATTATATTACTTTGTAGATCCAAATATTCTCATATTTGACCATTATATTGCCATGATATTTTTACACTATATTGCTTCACTTTGTCTTATTTTAGTTTTAATGTATTTTTACTTCATGTTAATATAATAATTTACTAATATTTTCACTTATTTGCTTCATTAATTCCTTATAATTGCAAGGATGTCCAATCAAAACAAAAAAAAATCATTCAAATTGTGCTAATGAGCCTTATTTAATTTGGTTTCTTTTCCATATTTTCAAAATTATTCATCGTGTCATCACATTGTTTTGGAACTATTACTTTTCATAAGTTTAACTTATTTTTGGTTTAATAAATAATTATTTAAAATCAAAACAACATTTATTTTTATTTGTTCTTGTTTTTTTAAATATTAATTTAATATAATTCAAAATGGAACTCGTTCCATTTGAAGTAATCATCATTAGACTCATCACAATGAACTCAAACCTTTTAAATACTCATATATGTTTGCTTAAATATTTTATGTTCCATTAAATACTCATCACATTAGACTCATCACATTCATACACAGTATATTTAATTTCAGTTTTGACATATATATATATATATATAAATACTCATAAATTCTAATGTAATTTTACATTCCAACACTAAGTAGATTATGTGTAAGATCATGAATTATAAAATGTGACACAAGGTTTGTTTCATCACCGACTTAACTTATCTTGAATAACTAAGAATAACAAAACTAAATAAGCATAAAAAAGATATATTTTTATTTCAATATTATGTAAAAATATATTAAAGCTAGAACCACCAAATTAATGCAAAGTAAAGGCTAAAAAAGGGAGTATAATGCTTTAAAAGTAATATAATCTAATGAAAGAAATACATTTTGATAAAAGAAATAAATTACATAACAAATTGATTTATTAGATAGTATGGACACTGAGTGCATCAAGTTCGATCATCAAATTATGTATGAATCAAAATGTATTGTAAAGCAAGACAAGAGCATAGAAAACAATTGAAAAAATAAAAAAAAATTTTAATTAGATAGAGCTCATCAATTCATAAATAGATGTTTCATGTTGATTAGACATCATTTGGATATAGATTTAGTTACAAAAGCAAGTAAGCAAAAATATTGATAAATTGTAATTTGAATATATATTAATTATATGTTAAAATTAAAATGAGATATATTGATGTAATGTAGTATATCGAAATCAATGACATGTAAAGGTCACACAAGAAAAGTCTTTGAGTTATGTAGTATTTTAAAAAAAATTTTGTTAAACATCTAAATAAATGAAAAAAATTACACAATAAAGTTTCACTCCAAGATGCTAAGTAGATCAAGCATAATATCCTCGGTCATCAAATTTGGTTTGATTTAAATGTCTTGTAACGGATGTGAAGGCCGATGAAGATAAATTATTTAAAAATAAAAAAATAATTTTGCTTGATGGAGCTTTTTTAGAGGAGCTTAATGACTTTTCTTATCTTAATTAGTGCTCTTTTAAATACTCATCACATTAGACTCATCACATTCATACACAGTATATTTAATTTCAGTTTTGACATATATATATATATATATATATATATATATATATATATATATATATATATATATAAACTTATTATAAAAAAGAATTAATTATTTTTATTTTTTAAAGTTTTTTTTTTGTAGTAAGTTATAATGTGATTTTATTTGGATAACATCATTAGACTACTATCAATGAGTTATATGCATTAAATATTTATTTTTATAATTTTAAATATTTTTCTATGTTTACTACGTACTTTATGAAATATTTAGATTTATTCTTAATTTCATTATCTGGGATGTTATGCTCGATCTCCTTCCTATAATGAAATGTACTGTTCCCTTTGAATTTATCTCTCTTATTTAAATTTTTTTCTTTAATTTGATTTTATTACTATGTAACTAAAATTCATTTCCCATGTATCATTTAATTTAATTTGATTTTGTTATATTACATAAGTTATATTTTTGTCCAAAGTGGTTTGATCAACATGAATGAAATGTAGACTAACTCATCTATGAGAGAGATCTATCAAATAACATAATAATTTTTTTATATTTTTTAAAACATTTCATCAATGATATTTTTGCCAAGCTTTATTAGATGCTTTGCTTCAAATTTAATTTGATGATCGAGGATGTTGCACTCAATGTTCTCAACATCACAGAATGCAAAACACAAGAAAATTTATCTCATTTACACTGTAATATTTATTTATTCATCATTGAAAGAAACATTTGGTATCCTTTATGTTTATTTAGTTTGATAATTTAAAGGAGTTCCCAATTACTTCTAATTGACGCAACACAAATGTTGTTGGACTCGACTCTATGAGCTTTATCAATTTAAATAATTGACTTTATATTTTTTAATATTTTATTTTCTATATTTTTATATGATGTATGTGAAATTTTATTTTGGGCAAGGTTGTAATGGTGTATGTTACACTCGATTTTTATTGTATATCAAAATTTAATTTCTTGTATAATTTTTCTCTTTTCCTTAAATTTTTGTAGTTTTGTATGGTTATATTTCTATGAAGCTCTAAATGTTCTCTTTTGTGACTTTTAAATTGCTTTGTTTGGTTATAGTAAATTTGTTAAATTTACTTTTGTTTTAGTGTTAATATATGTTATCTTAGTAATTAGATATTAATGTTTAAATTTATTTTGCTTATTTGTTTTAATAATTCTTTTTCTCTTTGAAATGAGATCTGATTGAGATAAAAAAAATGTCATTTAAATCAACTCAATTACGACTATAAAACTAATTATTCATTATTATATTTTTCGAATTTTTTTTAATTTTTTCACTCTTCTATGAGACGTTTTATTTCATTACTAATTTAACAAATGATGATGTTATACTCAATCTCCTTATTTTTTTTGTAATGAAACTTTCATCAATAACTTATGTCACTTTTAGAAACTTTTTTTAATTTTGTTGTATTGTTATGTAATCTATGACGTAACCTATACAAGTTCTTAATTTGATTATATTATTTTTCTTCAATTTATCTCCATTTTTTGTTAGTACATATTTGCTTAAAATAAAAAAAATAATTGTCACCAGACTCAATAAGTTATATCTAATTAAAAGAATTTATTTCGATGCAGTTAAATAATTTTTTCAAGGGTTTTAGAATGTTTTAAGATAGTTTTTGATTTGTGCTTCACTAGTCAATCAAGAATATCACACAAATTCTGTTGAAATTTTGGAAATTGAAGTTACTTCTATTATCTATCTTATTCATTTTCAAGTACTTACAATTGATTTTAGTATATTATATTTCTTCAATTTGTCTTACTTCAACTTTAATATGATTATTTACTTGATAAAAACAATTATAGTTTATTTTTATTTATGTTCATTTATTTTGTAAATTCATAAAATTCTTATGAAGGTCTAATCAAGATGAGAAATAAATTGTTCAACTTGTCCGGATCAAGTCTATGTTATTAATTATTATTTTATTTTTTAAATATTTTTTCGTTTAGGTTTACCACTCATTATGAGATATTTCTATTTTTACTTTTTTTATGATTGAGCATGTCGTAATGAATCACTATACATTGGAAAGCAACTTTCTTGTATAATTTATCTTTTTTTTCAAATCTTTTTTATTTAGTTATATTACTGCATAACTATAAATCTGCTCTCAAATTCGTTTACTATGATTTAATTTTATCATGTTAAATTACATTATTTTGTATCCTTTTAATTTTAATATATGTATACTTAATATAAAAATAACTTATTATTCAATATTCCAATATATTTTGATAATTCACAATAATTCCAAATCATGTAATAACAAGAAAAACTAAACATACCTTGAAATGTCATGACAAGTGTTCTCTAATTAACTCTTCATTATAGTTATTTCTAAATATTATTTTTCAATTATTTGTTAGAAATTCGACTTTTACATTATTTGATAATTGGGTATTTTATACTCAAAGCAATTTGTGACATGGAATGCAACTTTCCTATTTAATTTGTCCAATTTCTTTTAAATTTTTATTGAGTTTTTAAATTATAATTTTTCCAAAGTCTCCTCTTTTATATAATGTTTTTTACAATTATAGTGCTGATTTAATATAATTTCTACTTAAAAAAAAATATATTTAAATATTTAAGATTGTATAAAAATTTATTGCCATTTATGTGTATTTGGTTTGATAATTTTCAATAATTACAAATGCTATCAAATTGAAAGAAGAAAATGTCATTGGCTCATCTTCATGATCTTTATTCAACTAAATAGACATATTTTTCATATGTAGTTTTTATTGATTTTTAGGATTTACAAGATATTTTTACTCATATTTGATTTGATAATTATGGACGCTGTACTCAATCGTTTTAGTATTTTGTAATAAATCTTTCTCACATAATTTTTCTCATTATTTTTAAATTTTTGTATTTGATTTAGTTTAATTGTCTTGTAACTCTAAATCCCCACTTTTGTGATCTTTACATTTCTTTGATTTTATTGTCACAAATTACCTCAATTAATATAATGTCTTCTTTGATATTTATTTAGTTGATATTAAAAGAATATTTTGTTAATATTTGTTTTTCATTTCTTTGATAATTCATAGAAATTCGAAACCTAATAAGATAAAGATGAAAACATTATTATTGGACTCCTCTCAACTATCTGTAACTAATTAGATATGCATATTTTTTTAAAGGTTCTTTTAGCAGATTTGCATGATTCATGAAACATTCCATTTGATACCTAATTTGACGACAAAAAAGTTACACTTGGTCTCCTTAGTTTATTGTAATAGATCTCTCCTATACATTTTATCTTGTTTCTTAATTTTCTATTTAATTTGGTTATATTGCTATGAAACTCTAACTCTTTTGTGATGTGACCTACCCATCACTTTTATTTGGTTATATTCTACTCCTTCAATTTAAGTCATTTTAACATTAAAATATAGTTTGTTAATATTAAAATTATAATTTATTATTATTTGCACTTAGTTAAATTTGTGCTTTATGTTGTCTCCAAACTATGTCTGATGCAGATCAAATAAAGGTCATTCAATTGCTCTCAACAAACTCCATCTAACTAAATATTTTTGCTATAAATATTATTTCTTTGTTTTGTGTACATTTAATGAGAGATCTCTATTTCTATTTAATGTGATGATTTAGGATGTCATAGTCAAACTCCTTAGAATCTTGTAATAAAACTTTCATAAAAATATTCTTATTTCTCCAAAGGGTTTTAGCTCTGACTTGGTTCTATTACTACATAGCTCTTAATCTTCTCTCATGTTCTCTTTGCAATAATGTCACTTGGTAATAGCATATTACAATAATTTATCAAAGTATAATCCTAATATACTTTTAGTTATAATTAAAATAATTATATTTTATTAATTATTGCTTAGTTCTTCATAGTAATTAAAAATTAAGTTCAATGATGACGAAACTGATGTTGTTGAATTCGTCATGTTAAGTTCTTTACAATTAAATATTCTTTTTTATATTTTGAATATATTTCCCATTTTTTTAACACTTTTAAGAGGTAAATCACTTCATTCTAGATTTAATGGTCAAAGATGTTACACTAGATCTTCTTAGACCTTGCAATGCAACTTTCTAGTGTAATTTATTTCATTACTTCAAATTCCTTGCTTTAATTTAGTTATATAGCAAAGTAACAATCAAACAGCTTTCTTTACTTTGCTTTAATTTTGTTATATTACATTTCATGAACTTTTCAAATCTTAGCTTTAATATAAATTTACCCAAAATAAATATATTAGTTTATTATTATCTATGCGTATTTGGTTATGTAATTTTTTGTAATTTAAAATGAAGTCAAATTGAGGAAAAGACTTTTTTGGGCTCATCTTGAATGAGCTCTATCTAATTAAGAATTTATTTTATAATGTTAAATATTTCATTTTTGTGGTTATTACATGTTTTATGAGATATTTTGATTCTCACATGATTTTATAATTGTGAATACTATGCTTGATATCGATAATATTATTGAAGAAAACTTTTGCAAAATATTTATCTCATTTCATCATAATTTTTTATTTATTACATGAAAATTTAACTCCAAATCTCGTCTCCTATTACATTTACGTGGCTTTGAATTGGTTATATATCAATGTTTAAATTTTTCTTATTATAGAATTAAAATTTATTTATTTAATACTACAATAATAATTTAATAGTTTTTTGCTTATTTTGTTGGTAATTTGTAGTAATTCCAAATGACCATTATTCGAGAAAACAGTGGACAATAGTGCATTCTTCTTGACAAGTATTATCTTATTGAATAATTCTTTTTCTACTTCTAAACAATTTTCTTATTATTTTTATAGTTTTTCTTATATTTAAATTAATTCCTAAATTAACAATAAAGCATGTACTTTGAATCTCTTTTGTATCATGGGATGTTGTTTTCTATAAAATTAATCTCAGTTCATTTGATTTTTCACTATGATTTGGCAAAATGGCTTTGTAACTATAAATCTTTATGCATGTGATGTTCTCATGTCTTTGATTTGGTTATATTCTATATCTTCATTTCATGTCACATTTGTATATATTATGTATTTGTATAAAATGAAAATAATTATTTAATTTGGTTTATACTTTCTTTAATAATTTGTGATAATTCCAAATGAGATCTGGTATAAGTGAAACAAATATCATTGGACTTATCTTAATCAGCCCTATCTATTTTAATATTTATTTATACAATTTTAAATATTTATTTCTATGGAGTTGGATTGTATCACAAGATATTTCTTTCATTTCTTATTTGAATGTTTAATAATCTTCTTGGCATCATTGAATGCTAGTTTCCAAGGATGAAAACACAAATATTGTTAGACTCATCTCCATGAACTTTATAAATTTAAGTGTTCATTTTAATATTTTAAAATATCTTATTTTTGATTATATGGCATGTTGTGAGAGATATTTGTAAACGTATCATATTTGAAGATTATCATTGTTCGCTCTTCTGATGGCCTTGAAGATGGGCTTTCTCTTTATTTTTGTTATGTTAGTATATAACTCTAAATCTCATCTCAAGTTACTTTTAAGTGTCTTTGATTTGGTAATATCATAGTTATTCAACAACTTATGTTATTTCTACTTTATTATATTTTTACTAAATATGAAAATAAAAACCTTTTATTATTTACCTTATTTAAATTTGTAATTCATAATAGTTTCAAGTAGGGTGTGATCCATAGGAAATAGTTGTCGATTGACACTTCTAGATGAGATCTATCTAATTGAAGATTTATTAATATTTTTGGAATCTTTTTATAACATTTTCCCCACTTTACAAGGCATTTCTAAGCACACCTTTTTTTATGATCAAGGATAACATGCTTGATCTCATAAGTATTTTGTAGCTCAAAATTTTTGTGCAATTAGCTTAATTTATTTAAACTTTTCTGTTTGGTTTAATTATCTTATAGTGAGACTCTAATTCTCATGTCATGCATGCAATAAATGAATTTAATTTAATTATATTATATTTCTTAAATTTATGCCATTCCTTATTTCTTATATATTTAATTAATTTTAAAATAATTATTTATTTTTATTTATTTTGACAATTCATAATATTTCTAGATGAAATAAACATGTTTAGATTTGTTTCAATAAGTTCTATCTAATTAATTATTTATTTTTATAATATTAGATATTTTAATTCCTAGAATGTTTATATCCTTTATCATGCATTTTGATTTGTTCCTAGTTCTATGATCAAAGATGTTGCACAGTATCTCCTTAGTACCACTAACTAAAGCATTCACATATAACTTATCTTATTTGTTCATTTATTTTACAATGATTTGGATATACTATTGTGTTACTTTAAATGTTGTCCAACTTGACTTTTAAATTATGTTAAGTTGACAATCTTCTTTTACTTAAATTAATTTTATTTTTGTTAATATTGTATCACTAAATATAAATATAATATTTTAATACTATTTCAATAAATTTACTTTAATAATTCATAATAATTCCAAATGAGCTATGATTAAGATGAAAGAAACATCTATGGAGTACTCTCGACAAATTTTTTTTAGTCAACTATTCCTATAATTTTTTTAATCTTTTAATGTCTCTAAAATGTTTGTATCTTTTATGTGTCATTTTGATTCGTACAATATTTTATCATTGTGAACATTACACTCAATCTCTTAACTTTCATTCTATGATATACTATGTCATTTTTTTTGCTCCATAATGTTAATTAAATTAAATTTTTTCTATCATAATAATTTACTTAATATTAAAATAATAACAAATTATTCTTCATGTCTATTTATTTTTGCAATTCAGAGCAATTCAAAATGAGTTATCATTGTGATAAAACAATTATTATTATGCACATTTGATGAGCTATGATATCATTAAATATTAATTTTTATAATTCTAGATATTTTGTTTGTGAATGTTTTGGCATGTTTTCTAGCGCATTTGGATTTGTCAAAGATTTGATTATGGAAGAGGTTACACTCCATCTTGTATGTATCTTACAATTCCACTATCTTACACAATTAAAATCATTTATTGAAAATTTTATCTTTCATTTTCTTTTATTTTAATTAATATATAATTATTATATTGTATGGCCTTTGCATTGTATTGCTTTTGTTATAAGATATTTTTTAATTTATCTCATTTTACCTTAAATAATTACTAATGTAAGTTTAAAATAATAATGTTTTATGATTTACATTAAAGTATTTAGTAATTTGTTGTCATTCTTAACAAGGATTGTTGGAAATAAAGCAAATGTCATTAGACTAATCTCAATAACCTTTTATCAAATTAAATATTCATATTTAACTTTTTAAACATTTTATCTTCTACAACTAAACAATTTAGTATCTTGGAATATAGCATTCTTATAGAATTTATCTTAGTAATTAAATTTATTTATTTTTTGTTATATTATAGTTGTTCAATTTATTTAATTTTAAACTTAATATTGATTTAATTAATATTTAAATAATAATTTATTGTTATTTAAATGTCTTTAACTTATAATTCATATTATTTCAAAACTTTGTCCAATTACATTGAAATAAGAAACATTGGACTTGTTTTGTTAAACTTTATCCAATTAGAAAGTTTTTTAAATATTTTTTTAACTAAGTCAAAGTGAAAATATACTTTCTAAGATGATTCAGAGAGCTAGTATAAAATCCTCAATCAATAAATGAGGTACAAATCAAAATATGTTGATTGTAGTACCAACACCCTAGAAAATAAAATATTTAAATATAATAAAACTAACATTGAATATGATAAAGCTCTTTGTGATTTGTCGAGCTATAATTGCTTTGTCTATATCAAGCCTTGTGGAATTACTATGAATTAGAAAAATAAATAAACATAAATGATGTAGAAATATTATTCTAACATTTAATAAAAATATATTGAGTTTGTAATAAGATAAATGAAAGTAATGTAAAAAAAATAATTGATAATAAAGTGAAGTTCACACAAGAAGAGAATTAGAGTTTTGTTATAAAATAAATTATTTAAAAAAATAAAATAACAAATGACATAAATTCTAATGTAATTTTACATTCCAACACTAAGTAGATTATGTGTAAGATCATGAATTATAAAATGTGACACAAGGTTTGTTTCATCACCGACTTAACTTATCTTGAATAACTAAGAATAACAAAACTAAATAAGCATAAAAAAGATATATTTTTATTTCAATATTATGTAAAAATATATTAAAGCTAGAACCACCAAATTAATGCAAAGTAAAGGCTAAAAAAGGGAGTATAATGCTTTAAAAGTAATATAATCTAATGAAAGAAATACATTTTGATAAAAGAAATAAATTACATAACAAATTGATTTATTAGATAGTATGGACACTGAGTGCATCAAGTTCGATCATCAAATTATGTATGAATCAAAATGTATTGTAAAGCAAGACAAGAGCATAGAAAACAATTGAAAAAATAAAAAAAAATTTTAATTAGATAGAGCTCATCAATTCATAAATAGATGTTTCATGTTGATTAGACATCATTTGGATATAGATTTAGCTACAAAAGCAAGTAAGCAAAAATATTGATAAATTGTAATTTGAATATATATTAATTATATGTTAAAATTAAAATGAGATATATTGATGTAATGTAGTATATCGAAATCAATGACATGTAAAGGTCACACAAGAAAAGTCTTTGAGTTATGTAGTATTTTAAAAAAAATTTTGTTAAACATCTAAATAAATGAAAAAAATTACACAATAAAGTTTCACTCCAAGATGCTAAGTAGATCAAGCATAATATCCTCGGTCATCAAATTTGGTTTGATTTAAATGTCTTGTAACGGATGTGAAGGCCGATGAAGATAAATTATTTAAAAATAAAAAAATAATTTTGCTTGATGGAGCTTTTTTAGAGGAGCTTAATGACTTTTCTTATCTTAATTAGTGCTCTTTTAGAAAAACTATAATTTACCAAAAAGATTATCATCAATAAAAATAAATTTATGATTTTAATGTAAACTAAATATAAAAATAGGCTAAAATAAGGTAAATTAATAAGATTTTAAATTTTTAATTTCAATAATAGTAAAGGTCTCACGAGTGGAAAGTTAAAGTTTCATAATAATATAACAAAATCAAAGAAAATATTTTTAAGAAATGAAATAAATTATAATATAAAGCCACATTCAATGTCAGTAAGAAGTTTGAAGGTAATATCGTTGATCTTCACATAAAACATGAATCAAAATATCTTGCAAAATATGCAAGACTTGAAGAAAATTAAATATTATAAATAATCAAAATGAATTTTGAAATTGAGAGATCCTTGAGGTGAGCCTAACTATGTTTTTTTATCTTGATTAGAGGATGTATGGAATTACAATGAATCAACAAATTACATAATCATTAATAATATATTTTTTAATAACATAGAATATATGTAAAAGTTCGAAGGAGATAAATTGAGGAAATATAATACAACCATATTGGGGTGATATAATTTTCAAATAAGGAAATGCTAAGAGTTACATAGTAATATAAGAAATTCAAAGTAATAGATTTGATTTAAAAGGATAACTTTCATAAGAATTTTTTGTTCCAAGATAACAAGGAGATCTTATATGATATTCTTGATCATCAAATCTATCATGAACCAAAATAACTATTAAAGCATGCTAAAATTTTTTAAAATAACATATTTAAAAATTTGAAAAATTTTATTTCAATAATATAGTTTGTCAAGGCAAATATAAAAACATTTGTTTCATCCCCATTGGACCTCATTTAGAATCACAGAAAATTACCAAAATAGATTTGCCAAAATAAAAAATGAATTATTATTTATTTATTAAGCAATTATTTATTAAATAAAGAATAAAAAAATTAAATCATGCAACATAATAAAATCAAAGTGATTTAATTGTCACAAAGGAGGAGAATTACAGTTAGATTATAATATAACAAAATAAATGTAAAAAATGATAAAAATATGAAAGATTATATTAAAATGTTACATCCCAAGATACTAAGAAGATCTTGTATACCATCTTTAATTGTTAAATGAGGTAGGAATCAAAATGTCTAAAAAAGCATATAAAAATGCTAAAAAATATAATATTAAAAAAGATAAAATAAATTTATTGGTGGATGGAGCTTGTCAAAGCAAGCCCATAATAGTTGTTTTATCTAAATTAGACCTCATTTGAAATTACTACACATTACAAAATTTAATGAGCAAAATAAGATTAAGCTATAATTTTGAAATTGAGAATATATAGATATTATACTTTAAATAAGATAAATGTAAACAAAATAAAAAGATGAAGTCATAAGGACATAAATTTGCATCAGAGGTGAATTAGAGGTACATAATAATAGTACAAAATGAAAGACAAACATTTAAAGAAAGGGTATGAACTCTAGGAATATAGCAATGAGATATAGTAAGGTGATCACATGTAAGGACCTTGCTCATTAAACATGGTAAGAATCAAAATATCTCTTAAAACATTTTAAAGATAAAAAAATAAAATATTTTAAGCAATAAAAATGAATATTTTATTAGGGAGAGGACATTAGGATGAGTCACATGACATTCATCTCATCCAAAATGGACCATGTTTAAAATAATTATGAAATAAAAAATAAAATAACCATAAATAATATTGATTATTTTTTTTAATACTAAGCAAATATATATTATAACGAAAATAACATAAAGTGTAGCTAAGCAATATAACCAAATGAAAACAATGTAGATTTCACATGTGAGGAGATTTAGAGTTAATAAGATAAGAAAATCAAAACCAAAAACCTTAACGAAGAGATACAAAATGTAAGAGAATTTTTGATTCCAAGATATTAAGGAAATCGACTATAGAGTATTAAATTGTCAAATCATATATGAATCAAAAATATTTGAAAAGCATACCAAAAGCAAAGGAAATATAATATTTAAAAATATAAAAATAAGTAGTTAACATTGGAGATCTCCTTGAGTTAATTCTAACAACATTTTCTTGAACTTTAGCATATATCATTTGGAATTATTGATAATAACTAAAAAAACTAATCTAAAATAATAAAAAATTATTTTTTTAAATTTAAGAAAATATATGTGCAAGCTAGAACAAGATAAATTAAACTAATTTATATAACAAAATATATGATGGAAGAATTACTATTTGATAAAAAGTCAAAATTAAAGAATTAGAATTTGAGGAATGAGATAAATTGCATTTAGATGCATGAAATTAGCTACAAATCAAAAAATCTTATAAAGCATACTAAAATTGTACAAAATACAAAATTTAGGTAAAAATCAACATTTCTTTAGATGAAGTTCATTGAGTTGAGTCTATATATGTTTTCTTTGTATCGGTCAAGACGCATCCTGAATTTGTATGAATTACCCAAGCAAACATCATAAGGAGTAATAAGATTTGTCTATAATTTTAAGCATATAATAAGTCTAAAATATGATAAATTATTGTGTATCAATATGCCTAAATAATAGTGATGCAAAAGTTACACAAGAGGAGAATAGTAATATGACTAATTTAAATAGAAAACTTTGAAGAAATCAAATAAATTATGTAGAAATGCCACATTACAAAATATAAAAATGATAGAGCATAACATCATTTTTCTTAAAGTAGTGCATGAAGCAAAACATCTAGTATGACATGCCTAATGTTAAGAAAGTTAAATATTTTATAATATGAAAATGAATGTTGAATTACAGAACTCCTCAAGGTCAATCTAATGAAATTTTTTTCATCTCCGTCAAACCTCATGTGGAAGAAATAAATTTGTCACCCATTAGGTGACTAATTGTTACATAATAATATAACAAAACAAAATAAGAAAATGGATTTAATTAATAATTTTATGGGAATGTTGTATTTGAGTACACTAAGAAGATCAAGTTAAATATTCTCGATCAGCAAATCTATCATGAATCAAAATTGACTTGCTACACATGCCCAAACCTTAGACAACAAAATATTTAAAAATGTGAAAAAAAAAATTTAGATAATATAACTCATGTAGATGATTCTAATGACATTTGTTTCATTTGCACATGAGATCATTTGGAATTATAGGGATATACATTAGTAATTATATATTAAAAAAATAGTGTTTATATATTGAGTAAATATTTATCAAAACTGAAAATGAGGAAAATTGAAGCATGTAATAAAGAAAACTCAAAGTAATGTAAACGTGAAATGGGAGGGGAACTCTAGTTATATTGTACTACAACAAAACAAAAAAAAATTGATTAAAAATTAAGAAATTACATGAGAAAATTTATTTACAATAAACTAAAGAGATCAAGTGTAATATCCTGGAACATCAAATGAGGCACAAATCAAAATCTCCCATAAAATATAACAAAACCTTAGAAAACAATATTTAAAAAATATGATATTTAATTTTTTAATTAGATAGAGCACATTGATGAGGGTCTCGTGATGTTATTTTAATTTAAATTAGACCCCTTTTTGAAACAACGAATATGGAAAATGTAAGTAAGCAAAAACTAATAACAAAAATAAAATAACATAAGGACATAAAATTCATTAGAGAGGTGAATTAAAGTGACATAATGGTATAACTGAATGAAAGAGAAAAAGTTTAACGAATAACAAAAATTTTTTGAGAATAATTCATTCCAATATGCTAACATGATCGAGTGAAACATCCCTGATCATTTAATATGGTATGAATTGAAATATCTCCTAAAAAATTTTAACTTTCTAAAAAATAAAAAATTTAAAAATATAGAAATTTCATAGTTAATTTCAACAAAGCTCATCGAGATATGTCCAATAAAATTTCTCTCATCTAAAATAGGCCTTATCTGGAATAACTATGACTTAAAAAAATAGTTATCTACAAAATAATAATAAAACATTCTTTAAGTTAAGCTAATATATGTTAAAGTTTAAATGATAGTAATTGAAGCTATGTAATATAATAAAATTGATGCAATGTAATGGTCACATCAAAAGAATTATGAATTTAATAAGTAATATAAGAAAATAATAGAAAGTCATTTAAACAAAAGATATAAATTGTAAGTAAAAGTTTCATTCAAATACTAACAAGATCAAATGTAGCATCTTCAACCACTAAATCAGAATGATTCAAAAAGATTTGTAAAGCATAGTAATAACAAAAAAATATAACATTTAAAATTATAAAATTAACTATTTAATATGATAAAGTTTAATGAGTTGAGTCCAATAAATTTTTTTCGTCGCTCGTGCATTTTTTAGAATTATGAAGAATAACAAGTGAAAGTAAACCTAAATAATATAAATTATTATTTTAATTTTACGAAAATATGTGAAAAATAAAATTAGGAAAATTAGGGCAATATAATATAACTTAATATATAAGCAAAAAATTGTAGTTTCATAAAAGAATTAAGAAAAAAATTTATGAAATAAGATAAATTGAATGATAAAGTAGAATTCTCTGAAATTAAGGGGATCGTGTATAACATTCTCAATCATCAAGTCAACTACTATTGAAAAAATCTTAGATAAAGTGCCAAAATTATAAAAAATAAAAATTTAAAAATACAAAATTGAATAATTAATTTGATGGAGCTTATCAAGATGAATAAAATAGACTATATTTTGTCTCCATAAGACATTGTTCAAAATTATTGAGAATATCCAGAGTAAACAAACATAAAGAGTAATAAATTTTTAATTTAATATTATATAAAAGTATAAAGGGATTGAAATTTGGTAAATTCTTGGAAAGAAAAGAAAATTGAATAAATTAAAAAAAATTATGCAAGAAAGCCACATTCCAAGATGCTTAGGAGTTCAACTATAAGTGAACTAATTCGAAAATGAGGTACAAACAAAAAAATCTGATAATGCATGTCAATTATCAAGAAAATAAAATATTAAAAAGCATAATATTACATAAAACTCATTTAGTGATGCTAAAGTAAATAAAAATTATCATAAATTATTATTTTAATATTAAGTAAACTAATGTTGAAGATGAAATGAGATAAATTAAAATAATATAATATAGAAGAATTAATAACATCTTATAGTCACATAAAAGGAGATTGAAAGTTTCATGGTAACATAACTAAACAAAAGTGAAAAATACAAAACCAATTAGATAAATTGTACACGAAAGTTGCATTCGATCATACTAAGGAGATCAAGTGTAGAGTCCTTGACTATCAAATTATTAAAAGATTATAGACGAAAAATTAATGGGACAAAGATCATTGAGATGAGTTGATCGAACAATTTTTTGAAACAAGTTAAATTACCAAACCAAATAAGCAGTGATTTTAATATTATTTTAACATTTAGAAAAAGCATATCAAAGTAAAAAATGAGAAAAATTAGAGCAATATAGTATAAGAAAATAAACATGTTATAAAGATAACACGTTAAGAGATTTCAAGATTCATTATAATATATAAAAATAAAAAAATTTGATGCAATGAAATTAATGTTAAGGGAAAGTTGCGTTCCAACATTATAAGGCGATGAAGTGCAATATCCTTGATCAACAAATCTAGTATGAATCAAAATTTTTCACAGAGGATGAAAAAATTACAAAAAAAATAATGTATCTAAAAGTATAAGAATGATAAACCTTTCCCAAAGGAGTCCAAAAATATTTTGTTGTCTCAATCCGGTTAGAACAACTATGACTTATAAATTTAAATAATCTTAGATAAGAATAAACTATTTAATATCAATGAAAGCTATATTAAATTTGAAATTGGATAAATTTAGGAAACATAATATGGTAAATTTATTTTCCAAAACACTATGGACATGTAGTGTAACATCCTTAATCATCAAATAAAGTATGAAAAACAATGCTTCATAAAATACATTAAAACCTAATAAAATTAAACATTTGAAATTATAAATGCCAACATTAAAATAAATATAGCTTGTGAAAAGATTTTAGTGACATTTTCTTTATTTTGTGATGCATCATTTTAAATTTATATGAATTGCCAAAAGAACTAATTGGAGAATGGTTGTTGAGATGAGTCTATTGGCATTTGTTTCACCTTCATAAGATAACATTTGTAATAACTATGATTTACCAAGTTAAATAAAGAAAACTAATTATAAAGTTTTTAATATTAAGAAAATATATATTTAATTAGAAAAAATTAATTGAAGCTATGCTATATAATCAAACAAAAAAATTGTATATGTCACATGAGCAAAGAATAAGTGTTTTATTATAATATAATAAAATCTACAAAGAAAGTTATGAGACATGAGGTAAAGTTTATGAGAAATATGCATTCCATGACCCTAAGGATATTTTGTGTAATATTCTTGATTGCCAAGTATGTAATGATTTGAAATGTATTAGGGGTCATGCCAAAATCATACAAAAGAAAAAATTAATGATATAAATGAATTAACTAATTGGTTATAAAGCGTGGAGGCAAGTCCAAGGACAATTGTTTTGCACATTCTTCCTAATTTGGAACAATTGTGAATTACAAAAGAAAAGAAATACAAATAATAATATATTAATTTTTTTAATTTTTTGGAAATTTAAATAAAAGGATGAAATGAGATTAATTTATTCCATACAAAATTACAAAAAAATGTAATTTCTAGATTACATAAGATGAGACTTAGAGTTAGATGTTAATGTACCAAACCAAAGAAAAATATTTGAAGATAAGACAAATTTTATAGGAACATTAAAATTTAATTTGTTAAAGTGGTTGAGTGTAACCTCTTCTATTGTCAAACTAACTATGAATTAAAATTTCAAATAATTCTTCTTAAAACTCTAGAAACTTAAAAGTTTAATAAATATAAAACTGAGCATTTACTAGGGTAAACAAAAATAAAAATTAATCATCTTTAATGTTAATTTGAATATTGAGAAAACATTTTTTGAAACTAAATAAGGATATATAGAACTTCTATTATATAGTAAAGTGAATATTTAAAAAGTCTTACATGCTTAAACGTCAAGAAAAAATATTTAAAAATATCAAAGTGAATATTTAATTAATGAAAATCATCATGATATGCCCAATAATATTTTATCAATACCATTATGCCACCATTAGAATTAATAAAAATTTAAAATTAAATTAGGAAAAATTATCTCTAAATTATAATTTTAATTTTTAGGTATATATATTAATTCTTAAGTTAGATAATTTGAAATAATTTAATGTTACTAAAAATATTGAGATAAAGGTCACAATAGAGGAGATTTTGAGATTCGTAATGATATAACAATCTCAAAGCTTATGATTTGAAGGAATGATATAAATTGTACAAAAAAATTATTTGAAGATACAGAGGAAATCAATAGTAACATTCTTGGTCATCAAATTATAATTGAATCAAAATGAGTAAGAATATTCCAAAACAAAAAATAAAAATAATTTAAAATTTAAAAAATAAATATTTAATTAAATATAGTTCATTAATCAAATCTAACGAGTTTAGTTTTATCTCTATTATACATCATTTAGAAATATTAAAAATTTCAAAACTAAATAAGCATAAATAATGATAAATATTTTTTAAATATTTTGTAAATATATGGTAAAGCTAAAATTAAATAAAGCTAATCTATGTGATATAATAAAATTAAAGTAAAGTAGTCCAAAAACGAGAGGAGAACTTTACTTTAACTATTGTATAACAAAATTAAATGTAATCATTTGGATAAACTAGCTAAAATTTATAGGTTAATTATATTAAATATACTGATAAAACCAAGTGTAAGGTCCCTGGTCTACAAGTTAGGTACAAATTGATTAGTGTCATATGGCATGCAAAAACTTTAGATAAATTAAATAATAAAAAATATAAAATAAGTATTCACTTGGATGAAGCTAGTGAAATTTATTTCATCATGATTAAACATTATTTTGAATTATTATGAATTACCCAAGTAAATAAGAATAAATAAAAATAAAATTTTACTTTAACATTAAGTAAATATATATTAAAATTGAATTAAGATAAATTCAAATAATGTAATATAATAAAAACAAATCATTTCAAAGGAGACATTATTAGAGAATTAAAGTTTGAAGACAATATGGTCTAATCAATGAAAATAGTTTGCAGAAATGAGAGAAATTGTATAAATAGGTCTCATTCCAAGATAATAAAGATTGAGTGTGACATTCCTTGTATGACAAATGAACTATAAATCAAGATATCTCTTCAAGCTTGCTAAAACCCTCAAAAAATTAAAATTTTAAAATTTTGATAATGAATACATAAGAGTATAAATCAGCTCAAGAAGATTCCATCAACATTTGTTTTGACTTAGTTCTGTTTAATTTAGAATTACTACAAATTTCAAATGTAAATATTAAGAAATAATCATAAATCATTATTTTAAAATTGAGTAAATATATATTAAGGCTAAAATGAGGTGAAATGAAGCAACATAATATAATAAAATCATAAAAATGTAAATATCACATGATAAGAGATTTAGATTAACACGTCAATTTATCCAAATGAAGATGAAAAATTGTCAACAATAAGATAAGTTTCACGAGAAGTTTGCTTTACAACATTCTAGTTTGATCAACCGTAAAATACAATGTTATCAAATCATTTAAGAATGAAAACTCCTCATAGTTCAAC
This sequence comes from Vanilla planifolia, assembly GCA_023846275.1. Lineage (NCBI taxonomy): Eukaryota > Viridiplantae > Streptophyta > Magnoliopsida > Asparagales > Orchidaceae > Vanilla > Vanilla planifolia. Next base: position 861,553 of record JAIUJO010000063.1, on the reverse strand, counting down.
CTAAATCTTAAACAAATATTTGAAAATAAGGGAAATAAATATTTTATTTGATAGATCTCATTGAGAAAAATCAAACAACATTTGAAACATCCTTGATCATAATATTAAATATGAAACAAAATGTATCGTTTAGCTTGACAAAAACCGTGACCAACAAATCAGAGATGATTGAAATGCCTCATAAGCACACAAAAGCCAAAGAAAATAAACTATTTAAAAATTTTAAATAAATATTTAATTGGATAAAGCTCATCAAGATTACGCAGATGACACTTGCTTATTCTCAAATAGCCCTTATTTGGAATTACTATCAACTACAAAAAAAAATTAGCATAACAAATAGAAAATTATTATTTTAATATTAATTAAATATATACTAAACTTAAAATGAGATAAATTAAAACAATGCGATATAACCAATTCAAAACATTGTCATGAGTGCACGATAAGTAGTTAATTTGGTGGAACATATGAAGAAAGTTGAACAATATTTGTTGTCTTGATCAAACAAGATTTGGAATAATACGAATCATAGTAAATTAATCAAGCATAAATAATAGAAAATAAGTTTTTAAATATTATGTTAATTTTTATTAAAGTTGAAATGTTATAAATCTAAGCAATGTAATATAGCCAAACAAGAATTGTAAGGTTCACTTGAAATGATATTTGGAGATATACAATACTATTTTATAACATTTGAGGAAATTAGATAAATTTTGTGACAAGGTTGCTTTTGATGATACTAAAGAGATAGACTATAACATTTTTTATCATTAATATAGGTGGGGATTGAAATGTTTCATAAAAAAAGGAAAAAGATTAGAAAACATAGTTTTTAAAAAATGTAAAATTTTATTTAATTGGATAGTGCTTTTAGTGTAAGTGTGGTAACATTTAAAAATTAAAAAAAGTAAATGGGCATAGATAATAAAACATCATGCTTTTAGTATTAAGTAAGTATATGGCAAAGATGAAATGGTATGAATTGAGATAACATTACATAATGAATTTAAATTGAGAATTTTGTAAAAATGACAAATTGTTTGGGAAAGTTGCATTCCATAAAACAAAGGAGATGAAGTGTGAAATCGTTGATAAAAAACATTTATGAATCAAATGGCTTGTAAAGTATACCAAACAAAGATAGAATTTAAAAACACAAAAAATAATATTTTATATAATATAGCTTTTTCAATTAAGTCCAATGTTATTTCTTGAATCTACATTAAACCTCCCCTAAAACTACTCAAAAATTTAAAAATTTAAAAACTACATATGATAACATATTATTACTTTAATATTGAATAAATATTTATCAAAGCTAGAATGTGACAAAATTGAAGCAATATAATATAGCCAAAACAAAAAAATACATTTTAAAAATTCAGATTAATGGTACACCAAAGCTACATTCCAAAACACTGTAAATATGAAATGTACCATTCTCGATCATCATATCTAGAATGAATTAAAATGCCTCTTAAGCCATGCAAAATCCTTAGAAAAAACTTTGAAGAACTTAAATGAATATAAAATTTGATGAAGTTTTTCATGACATGTTCGATAAGTTTGTTAAGCCTCAATCAATCTTAGCTTGGAATTGCTATAAATTAAAAAACATTACTAAGTATAAACAATAATAAATTAATATTTAAATTAAATTAAAATTTATAATAGATTTGGTATAAGATAAATGTAATATAATTAATTAAAAGTAAGGCTGATGTTACACATGAGAAGAAATAGTGTTTCTTAGTAATATAACCACATGAAACTAAAAAAATTAAAGAAATGAGATAAAATGCGTGAGAAAATCGCATTCCATGTTACTATGATTTTTGGTTTAACATTCATGATTCTATGATATTTTGTAAATTAAAAATCTGATAAAACATGATATAACCCAAAAAAATTAAACATATAAAGATTGATATTACATTGAACAAACCTTGTCGAGCATAATCCAATGACATTTGTTTCATCTCAGCAAGACCTTTCTTGAAGTTACTACGAACTATTAGAGTAATAAGAATATTAATGTTATGCAAATGTATATCAAACTAAAAATGTTAAATCAAATAAATGTAAAGGTTGTACAATAAGAGCTTTAGATTTTAATATTAAAATTACAAAATAAATGAAAAAAATTTGACAAACAAGATAAATGTTTTGGAAAAATTCCATTCTTAAGCACTAAGGGGATCAAATATAATATTTTTTATTGTTAGGTCTATTATGAATTGAAAATGTCTGGTAAAGCATGACAAACATCAAGTAAAAGTTTTAAAATTATAGAAATGAATTTTGATAGATAGAGCTACATGAGATAAAAACAATGACATTTTACATCATGGTCACACCACATTTATAGTTTTTATAAATTACAAAATTAAATAACAATAAACAGAAATAAATTGTTATTTCTATAATTACTAAATTTATATTTAAGAAAAAATAAGATAAATTGAAGTACTATAATACTATAAAGTTATGCATCATAAAGATCACCAAATAAAGTTTTTAGAGTTGTATAAAACTATAATCAAATGAAAGTAAAATGTTTGAGGAAATGAGAAAACATTTATGAAAAAGTTGCATTCCAAGATACTAATAAGTTAGAATATAACATTTTTTTATTATCAAAACAAGTTCAAGTAATTGTTTTTCATTAAGGGTGCCAAAATCTTCTAAATTAAAAATTTTAAAATTAATAAAGTGAGTTACCATAAGTTTAGAATATAAATAAGCATAAATAATAGTTAATTATTTTTGAAGTTTTATGTATTCTATAATAAAGCTAAAACAAAATAAATTGAAGTAATATCACATAACCAAATAACTGTGAAAGTTTTCAAGTTATGAGACAAACTTTTTGGGAATGTTGACTACCAAGAAACATAGAAGATCATCTGTCACCCATTTTCATAGAATAACTTTTGAATTAAAAGCCTAGTAAGGAATCAAAAGTTTTAAAAAAATGAAAAACAAAGCAATGAATATTTAATTGGATAAAACTCATTTAGGTGATTTAAATTACTTTTGTTTTATCATGATCAAACAATCTTTAGAATTACTATGAATTATAAAAATAAATAAGAAAAATAACGAATAATTAATTATTTTAATATTTGGTAAATATATAATAAAACTAAAGTAAAAAAATTTAAGAAATGTAATCTAATTAAATAAAAATAGAAAATTTGAAACAATTTGATAAAATATTAAGAAAATTTGCATTCCAATTTACTAGTGAGATCAAGTATAATACCTTTGATAATTAAATTAAGTATTAATCAATTCTATTATAAGGACGTAAAAAAATTGAAAAATTTAAAAAATATAAGAAGAAATATATAATAGGATAGAATAGATGGAGATGATTTTGACAACATTAGCTCAATTATAATCGATTCTCAATTGAAAATACTATAAATTACAAAAATTAATTGACATAAATATTAAAAAACTATAATTTTTAATATTATGATTTTTTTAAAATCTAAAATGATAGAAATTAATTCTATGTAACATAACAAATAAAATTGGTAAAATGTTTACATGAGAGGAGTTTTTGAGTTACATATTAATAAAACCAAATAAAAGGAAAAAAATTAAAAATAAAATAGATTGCACTGGAAACATGTATTCCAAAACTATAATATCTTTTGTCTCAAAATGTGGTATGAATCAAAACACCTAGTTAAGAATGCAAAAATACTAAAAAATAAAACACATTAAAATATAGTAAACAATTTTTAATTTGATAGAATTCAATGAGAATGCTTTTTCTTCTCCAACAATCCTCATTTGTAATTATTAAGAAATAAAAATAGAAATATGAAATAATAATAATAATTTTTTTTAAAAGTAAGTAAAATTTTAGAAAGAATAAGAGAAGTTGCTTGCAAATAAATATAAATTATTACAAATTATTATTTTGAGACTATAAAAATATGTATTAAACCAAAAATGTGATGAATTGAAGTAATGTAATATAAACAAATCAAATACATGCAAACTACATTTGAGAAGAGAATTAAAATTTCTAAATAATATAACAAGATTTAATAAAAAAATTTAAAGAAATGTGATAAATTTAATGGGAATGTCACATTCCAAACGCTAAGAAGATGAAATGTAATATCCTTGTGTTTAACAATACATGCCAAGAGCAAGGAGTGTTATATTATCAAACAAGTAAATATTTAATTGAGAACTCATTAATAACATTTAAATAATATTTATTTTGTCTCTATGGGATGTCATTCAAAATTATTGTAAGTTAAAAAAATGAATAATCCTAAAAAATAATGGGTTATTATTTAATATAAAGAAAATTTAAGTTAATGTCAAAATGTAGAAGATTTAACTACTATAACATAACTAAATAAAGGGATGTAAAGGTCATGTTAGAGAAGATATTGAGTTACAATGTAATACAGCCACATTGAAGCAAAAAAATGAATAAATGAGATAAATTATATGGAGAAAATTTAACTCAAAGATATGAATGAAAATAACTATAATATTGTTGATCATCAAATCAAGCATAAATTGATATATCTCACGAAATAAGCAAAAATCCTAGAAAAGTATGTCTTTAAAAGATATAAAAATGTAAGTTTTATTAGAAAGTGTTTCCCTAAATGAGTGCAATGACATTTTTTTCTCCGCGATAGTTCGACATCTGGAATTACCATTAATTAGTAAAAAAATAAACATAAATAATCATAGATTATTATTTATATATTACTAAACATATGCTAAGACTAAAGTGAGAAAAATTAAAACAACATAATGTATTCAAATGAAAGTGATGTAATTGGTAAACTTGATGAGAATAAGTGAATTTTTAATATAAACAAATCTAAGGAAACATTTGAAGAAATGAGTTACATTTTTTTTATGGGAATTAGATTCCAAGAAAAAAATGAAGATGTAGTGTAACATTTCTAATAATCAAATATGGGAGAAATTAATATATTTTAGAAGGCAAGCAAAAATCCTAAAAAAATAAAAAAAAATTAAAATATAAAAATGTAAATTTAATTACAATGAACTCATTCAAAGAATTCGGTTGACATTTTTTTCATCTTTGTTTTACATCAATTTTAATTACCAAGAGATTAAAAAATTCAATAATCTTAAATAAAGTGATAAGTTATTATTTTAATTTGAAGTAAATATATATTATTATCAAAATGACATAAATTAAACCAATGTAATATAAGAAGTTTTATGCATTATAAAGAAGTGATTAAAAGGTCACTAGAGATTTTTTCTTTCGAGTTACACAATCATATAGCCAAATCAAAGAAAAAGATTCCAAGATACTAAGTAAATTGAGTGTAACATTCTTGTTTGTAAAATCATGTATAAATAAAACTATATTATATAGGTAGCCAAAATCTTAAAAGTAAAACAATTAAAAATATAAAAAAATTTAATTAGACAGGTCATTAAGAACAATTACTTGATATTACTATGAATTAACGAAGTAATTTACAAAAATAAAAATACATTACTATTTTTAATGTTAAATAAATGTTAAAGTTGGAATAAAATAGATTAATGCAACCAAATCTAATCAATGTAAAGGTGAATTGGTAGGAGAATTCAACTTTCTTAGTAATATAAACAAATATATGTGAAAAAGTTTTAAAATTAGGAAAAATGTACATGAATATTATATTCCAAGATTGTTTGGAGGTCAAACACGACATCCTTAATGACCCAATTAGTTAAAAAATAGAATATGGCAAAATAATTAAAAATAAAAATATTTAAACATATATAGAATCAATATTTAATTAAAAAGATGTTGTATAGATAAGTGTAATATGTTTGTTCTACCTCGATTGAACATTGTCCAAAATTACTATAAATTAGTAAGAAAAAAGAAACGTAAAATAAATTAATTATTATTTCAATATAAATTATATAAATACTAAAGCTAAAATGAGATAAATCAAAGCAAGCAATATATGAAAGTGATGTAAAAGTTACATGAGTGTACAATTTGATGCTATAGTAAGTTTATTTAATCGAAGCTAAAATTTAAGAAAATGAGATAAATTATGAGAAAGGTGCATTTCTAAGTAATGAAAAGATTAAGTTTTAATATCTTTAATCACCAGTAAGGTATGAATCAAAATGTTTCATAAACCATGTGAAAACCCTAAAAAAATAAAGTATTCAAAAGAAGGAAAAAATTAATTGGACATATCTACTAAAGTGATTGGAATAATATTTGTTTCATCTTTAATATACAAGATTTTCAATAACTAAAAAATTAACAAATTAAATTTCTTAAATAATAAAATGCTATTATGCTAATATTATGTAAGATATTATACAATGAAAATGTGTTATCTGTAAACATTGTGTTATAGCCGAATCATTCAATGTAAATGTCACAAGAAATATTATTTACAATTACATAGAAATATAAAGTAATAAAAAAATTGAGCAAATTTGGTAAATTGTATAGTAACGACGTCCATCATAAAATCCTATTAAAATTAAAATATCTCATAAAGTGTGCCAAAATACTTAAATGAAATATTTAAAAATATAAAAATTAATATTAATTTGAATAGAGCCTAACAAAATGAGTCCCTCGACTTCTACATAGTCTAGATTACACTTAGTTTTGAATTACAATGAATTATTAAATAAAATATGTAAAAAGAATAACAAATAAATATTTTAATATCAAATATATTTTAAATCTAAAATGAGATCAATGTCATATAGCCAAATCAATGTGATCTAATGGTTACTTTATAGGAGAATTAGAGTTCCATAGTGGTATATTAAAATATAAGTGAAAACTTTGAAAAGCAACATAAAGTGTGCACGAAAGTACTGTTCCAAGATGTTAAGGAAATGCCTTGTAACATCTTTGATTCTAATATCAAGCATAAGAAAATGCAATGTAATATATGGTAAAATCTTAGAAAATAAATATTTCAAAATATAAAAAATGAATATTTAATTGGAGATAGTTCACATTTATTATTCAAATAACATTTGTTTGGACTTGATTGAACATTGTTTTGAATTACTCTGAGTAACAAATTCAAATAAGCATCAGCAATAGCAAATTATTATTTAATTATAAAATAAATATGGGTCAAAGCTAAAATGTGAATAAACTAATCAACATAATATAAAAAATTAATGCAATCTAAATGTCACATAAGTGAAGAATTAGAGTTTCCAAGAAATATAACATGATCAAATTTGAAGATTTGAAGTGAGAAAATTTTTTAGGAAATCTTCATTCAAATATAATTAAATGATATAGTATGATATCCTTGATTATTAAAAGATATATGAATCAAAATTTCTTAAAATGCATCCAAAAATTTGAAAAATAAAAACATCTAAACATGTATAAAAATTAATACTTAATTAGGTAGGTCTCATCAAGACAAGTCCAACAACTTTTATTTTGCCCCTATTAGAGAATAATTGAGAATACTTTAAATTACAAAGTAAAAGTTATACATTCGTATTTTGTAGTAATAAAAAATATTTTTTAATCTTCAAATAGGGTAAATTTAGGGAATGTAATATTACAAAATAAATACAAGTAATGGTCACTTGTTACAACATTTATATTACAAAATATTAAAAAGATCAAAGCAAATAATTTAAATAAATAAGATAAATTATACTAAAAAATTTATTTCAAGATATAAAAAAAATCAAGCATAACATTCTTGAATGTCAAATCTGATATAACTTGAAGGTTTCGTAAAGTTTATCAAAACTTTAAAAAAATACTAAAACAAAAGAATGTATGTATAACTATATTTGGTTGATTACTGTTTCCAAAGAAATTTGATTCACTTTGATAGAACATTGTTTTATAATCTCTATGAATTATCAAAATAAATAAAATAGATAATAATAAATTATTATTTTAACCTTAAGTATATACATAAAAAAAATTGAAATGAAATAAATTCAAGCAATGTAACATAATGAAATAAAAATGATGTCAAGGTCCATGAGAGGACATTTAAAATTTCTAAACAATATAACAAACTTAATGTGAACTAGTAAAATAGAAAAGTCCTATAACAATATATCTTAAAATAGTAAAAACATTTTTCAAAATGCATGAAAAAAATCATAAAAAATACTATATTTTAAAGATAAAAATGAATATTAAATATGTTAGAGGTGTTCGAGATGAGTTGAAGATGTTTCTTTCATCTCAATTTTGCCTTCTTTGGGATTACTATAACTATTGAAGAAAATAAACATAAAAATAATAACTTATTGTTTTAGTATCAAGAAAATATATATAAAATCTAAAATGAAATAAATAGGTGTAATAGAATATAACAAAATTAAATTAACCTAAAGGTGGCATAAGAGAAGATTAATAATTACATACTAATAAAAAAAATAAAAGCAAAACATTTAAAGATATTAGGCGAAGTCTACAAAAAAAAGTTATGTTTCAAGATATTAATAAGATTAAGTATAGTGGCCTTGATCATCATATTAGGCATGAAATTAATGTCTAATAAAGAGGCTAAAACCTTACAAGATAAATTGTTTAAAAATATAAAAATTGATGTTTTTGTGATAATGCAATAATTTTTAAATAGAAACTTTTAATAAAATTTGATATATTATTTGTAAAATTTGCACTCTAAGGAGATTGAACACAATATTTTTAATTATCCTAATAGGTATGAATGAAATGTTTTGAAAGAGCAACAAAACTATAAATATAAAATATTTTAAAATATAAAAAATATTTAATTTGATCTAGCTTGTGAAGGTAATTCTACTAATATTTGTTTCATCTTAATGTGACCTCAATCATAGTTTCTATGAATTCCCAAGATAAAAAGACGGATAAAAGTACTTGATTTTTTAATATTAAGTAAGTACATGATATGTCCGAAATGAGACAAATTGTAACAATGAAGTGTAATTTACTAAGTGTGATTGATGTGTCGCATAGAGGAGAAATATAATTTCGTTGCAATATGATTTAGTCAAAGCCAAAATCTAGAAAAAATAGAAATGATATAGGAAAGTTGAACTACAACATAATATCGAGACTGATTAGAACAACATCGTCCATCAAATTGAGTACAAATAAAAATTTATAGTAAGGAATACAAAAAAAATATTTAAAAAATATTAAAATGAATATTTAATTAGAAAATGCTTTGTGAAGATTTGTTTTTATGATGTTTCTTCATCATAATCAAAGTTTGTTTGGAGTTACTCAAAATTAGAAATTTAAACAAATAATAAAAATATATTTTTTTAATATTAAGTAAATGTATATCAATTTTGAAGTGAGAAAAATTGAAGTAATATATTATTTCTATGTTTAAATGATGTAAAGATTGCACAAGAGGAAATTGTTTCATATTAATAAAACTTTATTTAAGAAAAAATTGAATTGAGATAAGTTCAAAATGAAATTTGTATTCTAATTGATTAGGGAGTTTGTGAATTATAATCATGATCATGAAGTCATTTATCAATTGAAATGTCTCATAAAACTTATAAAGATATTGTAAAATAAAATATTTAAACATATAAAATTAAATATTTAATTTTAGACAACATAAGTAGGAGTCCAGTTATATTTGATTCATCTCCATTTGGCCATGTTCAGAATTACTAACAATTACAAGATTAAATATCTTCAAATAATTTTAAAATATTATTTTAATATTAAGAATACACATTTATATATATATAATTTTAAATGTGATAAATTAAAAAATAAGCAATATAAGCAATTTAAGTGTAACTAAAGTCGTGATTTAAAATTACATAACAATATAACAAAATTAAAGTAAACAATTTAAAGGCATCACATAAATTATGTTAAAATTGAACCCAAAATAATGGTGAGATCGAGTGTAACATCTTTGGTAGTGAAATACTATACTAACTAAAATTTCTCAAAAAATGATCGAAACGTTTTGAAAATATAATATTTAAAGAAAACACATGAACATGAATATTTAAAGAAATTTGTATCACAAAGCGTAACATATTTAGTCATCAAATTTTTTGTTAATTAAAATCTATCATAAAGCATTCCAAAAGAATAAAAAATTTAAATTTTAAAACAATAAAATTAATATTTAATTTGATAGAGCTTCTCAAAAAGAGAAGAAAGACTTTTCTTTTGACTTCTTTAGAACTTGTTTGGTGATGCTATAAATTACCGAACTAATTGAACAAACATAATAAGAAATTACTATTTTTTTATTAACTAAATTTATATTAAAATGAAAATTGTATAAATTGAATAATATAATATAGATAAAATAAAGTGAATTAAAGGTCACAGAAGAGAAGTAGACTTTCATGGTAATAGACCAAAATCAAACCCAAACATTTAAAAAACGCAATAAATTATACAATTTATATAGCAAGTTACTAAGAAGATCTAGTGTAATATCTAATGTCATAAAGTACAATACAAATCCAAATATCTCATAAATTATGCAAAATTAATAAAAAGAAATTTAACTATATAAAAATATGTAATTAATAATAAATTCATTTTTAAGTTTTCAATAAACTAAAACGAGATAAAATGGAGAAATTTAATTTAATAATTTAAGGGCATTTTAAATGTCACATTGTAGCAAATATCAAGTTATATATTATTTTAAAAAAATTAAACTTAATGATTTGAATTAATAAGTTTAGTTAAACTGTAAAACTAAATTCTTTAATAGAAAAGAGATTGAACTTAACATTCCTAAAAATAAAAAAAAAGGTACAAAGAAAAATTTCTGCTTAAGAAGTCAAAAATCGTAGAAAAATATTTAAAAAATATAAAATAAATTATTTAGTTCATAGAGCTTGTCAAGATGAGTCCAACGGCATTTGTTTCTTTGACATCTATACTTTTCAAAATTACTACAAAGTACCAATGTAAAAAGTCATAAATAGTAATGAATGATTTTTTAAATATTAAGTAAACAAATATATCAATCCTATAATGAGATAAATTGATGAAATATAATATAACAAAGTCAATGCAATGTAGAGGTCACATGAGAGAAGACTTTTTATTACACAACAAAATTGCAAAATCCAAGCGAGAAGCATAAAGAGACATGAAAATTTTTTCAAGAAACTTGTATTCCAACATACTAAGTGGATCGAGTGTAACATAATCAATTGTAAAAAATGGTACAAAACAAAATATCTCGTAATGCCTTCTAAAAACTTATAAGAGTAACTTATTAAAACAATAAAGAAAATTTTATTGTGATGTATATCATTAAGAGGAGTTAAATTGTAATATCCAGAAAAAAAAAAAGGGGTTCGGTTAACGCCGAACCGGAACCAAGTCGAACCGGAATCCCTAATCCCTAAAACGCACGGGGCCGGACGCGAGGCGATCCGACGACGCCGCGTGTCGGGGCCGGACGCGAGCCCGAGGAAAAAAAAATTAATTAATTAAGGAGCCCTAATCCCAAATCTTTCGTGCCGAACTGTGCGAAGCAGCGGAGGAAAAAAAAAGGGGGATCGAGGGTTTTCCCGCAGCGGTCTCCGTCCTGACGAAACCGCGACGAAACCGCGGCAGCTTCCGTCCTGACGAAAATCGGAAGAAGGGAGAGTCCGGCAGCGGCGATTCGGGTTCCGAGCTCAGCGAGAAGGGAACCGGGTAAGTCCCGAGCAGTTTCTCTCTCTTCCCGAGCAGTTTCTCTCTCTTCCCGAGCGGTTTCTCTCTCCTCGAACCGTAGAAGGGAACGTGTTTTTGATTTTTGGAATTTTTGCGGTGCAGCCTTTTCTCGTTTTCCGTGCCGAGAAAGGAGGGTTGCATACGAGTGTCGGCTTGATCCGAGGGGAATTTCTGAACCGTGCAGCGGTCAGCGGCAGCCTCCGGTGAGTTTCTTTTGTTGTTCTTAAGCCGGCGGTAAGAGGTTTTCTATTTATTTTATCCCCTTGAATTATTTGTGCTTGAGCAGTGTTAAAAGGGGGGGGAAAATTGAAAAGAAGTGTTGAGTGGCGAAGGCTGCATAAGTGTGAAGAAAACAAACTCTGACAGGTAATTTAATGTTCATTCTGCAGAGATCAATTACCTGTATGTTGCAGCATTTAAAACAAATTTTGATAAAAATATATTGATTTGCGATTTCAGCACCCTGTAATTGAAATAAATGAGAAGAAGAGGAAGGGGAAGAGGAAGAGGCCAAAGAATGGCAGGACCCTCAGGAACTCAGGTAGGTGAATTTATTTAAATAGTAATGTAAGTAGTGATTGTTATTTTATTATAAAAGCATGGCTTTGAAATATTATGGCATTATATGAAAATGAAATGAGAATTTGCAATATGATACTATGGTATAGTAAAATGTAAAGCATGCCAAAGAAAATGTGTAGAGGTATCGATTATGCCTCTTAAAGGGTTAAATTCCCTAAAAAGAAAAGTAAAAAAAGAAAAGAAGAAAAGAATTGACCCTAGATCGCATCCCAGTAGTCCCCGGACATATGAGCACCAGCACAGGATGCTGGGCATGATGAGATGGCATAGAGACCTCCCCCGCATTGCTAGTACTTTGTGCAGGGCTGAGTGCGGAGGGATATGATGAGATCGAGACATCTCGTATATGGCTAGCACTTTGTGCAGGGCTGAGATACGGAGATGGTCCGACGTGATAGAGATCGAGACATCTCGTATATGGCTAGCACTTTGTGCAGGGCTGAGATACGGAGATGGTCCGACGTGATAGGCTTGGCCAGCCACGATATGCCTACGGGCAATGGTCTCTAGATGAGATAGATGCCATAGAGATGATATGATAGGGATGGGGGATGTGGATCATGGGGAAAGTCTGGGACCCAGCAAGAAAAGAAAAAGAAAATGAATAAGAAAAAAAAAGAAATTGAAAAGAAGAAGAAATGAATTGCATACTTTGCTTGATTCATTGCATGCTGATTTCAGATTGATCTTTGCCATATTTACATTGGAGTTATAGCATGTTGTTAGATATTCATCATGTTATATCCTTGTAGCCATAGCATTCACCTACTGGGCTTTATAAGCTCATTTCCCCTACTTACATTACAGGACATGCCACTGATTCACAGAGAGAGGGTGCTTAGGATGGTATGGGACTTGTACAAATGTATCTGTTATTTCGGTTTTTGTAATTTTTGTACAGGATTTCCCAAGTGACAGGTATGCATATATTGAAGTTGCTGTTGATTATAAAGGTAACAGTTTTATTTTTCTTACGTCACCCTCGCCTAGTTTTACAGTTGTGTCCTCAATTATATGCTGCTATACTCTGATTAGCTGATTTTATCAGTATATTATAGTAATAGTTTAGGCGGGGCGTGATAGGGTGGTATCAGAGCAAAGTTGTAAGAATTAAAAATTTGAGTGAGGACACTGGCACAGCATGTATATGTCATACCTGTTTTTAAGTAAAGCACATACATATAATTGTGAAAAATTGTTGAATTATTGAGAATTGATATGTGTAAATTTGCTGAATAAAGGGATCTAGAGGAGGAGAAGCAAATGTACCTCCTGTTGGCAATGAAGAAAGAGAGCAAGGCTCTGATAATGCTCAAATGCCAATTGCTTCATCTTCTTCGCAACAACAAATGAGAAGGGAGGATGACAACTTCATGATGGATAAAGCAGTAAATAAATTCTATCACATGCAACCCCCTCACTTTGCTGGAGGAACAGATCCCTTAGTTGCAGAGAGATGGATTAAGCAGATGACAAGAATCTTTGAGGGCATGGATTGCCCAGAGCATAGAAGAGTTCCTTTAGCTATTTTGGTGCTTGATGACGAGGCTGTGGACTGGTGGGAATCACGCCACAGGATTAAATTCAGGAGCAGGCCAACAAAAGAAATCTCATGGCCAGAATTTGTAGTTGATTTTGAAATGTGCTACATCCCTTTATCTGCTCGAGAAAGAATGCGGGAAGATCTTTCTGTTCTGGTTCAGGGTGCCCTTACAGTATCTGAATATGAAAGAAAATTCAGCACTCTGGCGAGACATGTGCCTGACATGTTTGGTTCTGAGGAGCAGCGCTGTTTTGTATTCAGAAAAGGATTGAAACATGAAATCAAATCTGCTTTAATTTCTTTCAGAACAGTTGACTTCTTTGAACTTGTGGAAAATGCCAGAATGATAGAACAGAACTTGCAGGTGCTGGAAGTGCAGAAAAGTGCAGAAAGAAAAAGAGAAGAACCCCTAGCCATCAGAGAGACCACATCTTTTAAAAAGGGATTCAAAAAGTTCAGAGGTAAGAGATTTGGTACTGGAAAATCAGGATCTGTAGCTAGCAGTAGCAGGACTGATACAGATACTGGAAAGATCCCTCAGTGTCCAGAATGTGGAAAATTTCATAGAGGGATTTGTTGGTATCGGACTGGTGGCCAGATCAAATGTTTTACTTGTGGTGAGCCAGGGCATATAGCTAGAGATTGTCCCCAGGCTCGTGCGGCATCTGGGATGGCCTCATCACCCACTGGTTTTACTAGAGGTGGTAGAGCTGGTACTGGCAGAGGTCGAGGTACAGCATCTACCACAGTATCGGGTGGCACAGGCAGAGGTCAGCCAGCTGGCAAAAGTGGACAGCCGAGAGTCTATGCTATATCTCAGCAGGATGCTCCTCGTTCTACTGATGTGATATCAGGTATTTTATCTTTCAAAAATATTGCAGTATCAGTTCTTTTTGATTGTGGAGCATCGCATTCATTTGTAGCTCAACATGTGTGTGATCATTTGCTGTTACCATTGCAAATCATGAAAACTACTTTATTAGTTAAATTACCAGATGGATCAGAAATTTTAGCAAAAGAATATGTAAATGGAAATATAGAAATTCAGGGAACAGATTTCTCTGTGGATTTGATAATTTTACCCCTAAGTGAATTTGATATTATTTTGGGGATGGATTGGCTTGTGAAACATCAAGTCAAAATTGATTGTATGGAAAAGAGAGTGCAGATGAAAACCCAATTGGGAGAAGAAGTAATTTACTATGGGAAAGGAAGGAGAATTCCTTTCATTTCTGTGTTGAAAGTTTGTAAATTGCTTCAGAAAGGAAATGAAGGATTTTTGCTTTCTGTGTTGCTACCAGATCAGAATTTTGGGAAGTTGCAGGATGTTCCTGTAGTTTGTGAGTATCCCGAGGTATTTCTAGAAGAGTTGCCTGGTTTACCTCCAGACAAAGAAATCGAATTTGAAATCCAGTTGATGTCAGGAGTGGAACCTGTTTCCAAGGCACCGTATAGAATGGCCCCTGCTGAATTGCAAGAGGTAAAAGTCCAGATTCAAGAGTTGCTTGACAAGGGTTTTATTAGACCCAGTGTGTCTCCATGGGGAGCACCGATTTTATTTGTGAAAAAGAAAGATGGCAGTTTAAGGATGTGTATTGATTACAGGGAGTGAATAAAATTACTATCAAGAATCGTTATCCACTGCCGAGGATTGATGATTTATTTGATCAGTTGCAGGATGCTGCAGTATTTTCGAAAATTGATTTAAGGTCTGGTTATCACCAGTTGAAAATCAAGAAAGATGACATATCTAAGACTGCTTTCAGGACTAGATATGGGCATTATGAATTCCTGGTGTTACCTTTTGGCCTAACCAATGCCCCTGCAGCATTTATGGATTTGATGAACAGAGTATTTAAAGAATATCTGGATCAGTTTGTTGTGGTGTTTATAGATGATATTTTGGTGTATTCCAGAAATGCTGAGGATCATGAAAGACACTTGCATACAGTATTACAGACTTTACAGATGCATCAGTTGTATGCTAAATTCTCAAAATGTGAATTCTGGTTGTCTAAGATTTCATTTTTGGGGCATGTTATTAGCACAGAAGGGATTTCTGTCGATCCCCAGAAAATAGAAGCTATTGTAAATTGGCCCCAACCTTCAAATGTATTTGAAGTCAGAAGTTTTCTAGGTTTGGCAGGTTATTATCGAAAATTTGTGCAGAGTTTTTCTCAAATCGCTGTACCAATATCAAGATTGACTCAGAAGGCTGTGAAATTTGAGTGGAATGCATCTTGTGAAAGAAGTTTTCAGCAGTTGAGAGAAAAGTTGACACTGCTCCAGTATTAATATTACCTGAAGGAATTGAAGGCTATCAGGTTTTCAGTGACGCATCATTGCAAGGTTTGGGCTGTGTGTTAATGCAGTATGGCAAAGTGATAGCTTATGCTTCTAGACAGCTGAAACCTCATGAGAAAAATTATCCAGTGCATGATCTGGAATTGGCAGCAATAGTTTTTGCTTTGAAAATATGGAGACACTATCTCTATGGAATGAAATGTGAAATATTGACAGATCATAAAAGCTTGAAATATATTTTTGATCAGAAAGAGTTGAATCTGAGACAGAGAAGGTGGCTTGAAGTCATCAAAGATTATGAGCTGAAAATAATCTATCATCCAGGAAAAGCTAATGTGGTTGCTGATGCCCTGAGCAGGAGAGCTTATGTTAGCTCAATTTTATCCCAAGATGTTGAGAAGCTGACTGTATTTGAAATTGATAGACTTTTATTAGAGAAAGAACTGCAGAGAAATGTTTTATTGCTTGGTCAGTTGTCTATCAGACCTGATTGGCTGCAGTCTATTAAAGAAGATCAGTTGCAAGATGAAGAATGTCAGAAACTAATTCAGAAAATCAGGGATGGCTGGATATCTGACTTTTCTCTAGATAAAGATGATGTGTTGAGATTTCAAGGCCGGTTATG
Source organism: Vanilla planifolia (assembly GCA_023846275.1). Classification (NCBI taxonomy): domain Eukaryota; kingdom Viridiplantae; phylum Streptophyta; class Magnoliopsida; order Asparagales; family Orchidaceae; genus Vanilla; species Vanilla planifolia. Next base: position 844,801 of record JAIUJO010000063.1, on the reverse strand, counting down.
TATTCCTGATCATCTCCAATTGAAACAATTGTTGCTTAGTGAAGCTCACAATTCAAAGTATGCTATCCATCCTGGAGACACAAAAATGTATCAAGAATTGAAACAAAATTTTTGGTGGCCTGGTCTCAAGCGAGATGTGGCAGAATGGGTTAGAAAATGTCTGATTTGTCAGCAGGTTAAAGGGGAACAACAGAAGCCTAGTGGTTTGCTGCAACCTTTACCCATTCCTGAGTGGAAATGGGAAAGTATATCAATGGATTTTGTTGTGGGTTTGCCTAGATCACAGGCAGGTCATGATTGTGTGTGGGTAATAATTGATAGGTTGACTAAATGTGCGCATTTCTTGGCCATTAAAGTCACCTATTCAGCAGAAAGGCTAGCTCAGCTGTATTTAAAACAAATTGTGAAGCTGCATGGTGTGCCTAAGGAGATTATTTCTGATAGAGATCCAAAGTTTACATCTCATTTCTGGAAAAAGGTACATCAAGCTTTTGGTACTCAGTTGAAATTCAGTACAGCTTTCCACCCACAGACAGATGGCCAGACTGAACGAGTAATTAAAGTTTTGGAAGATCTGTTGAGACTGTGTATTCTTGATTTTGGAGGAGATTGGGAGAGCCACTTATCTTTAGTGGAATTTACATATAATAACAGTTATCAGGCTAGCATTGGGATGGCTCCCTATGAAGCTCTGTATGGCAGGAAATGTCAATCTCCTCTATGCTGGTTTGAAGGTAGAGAAAGACAGCTTATTGGTCCTGATTTTGTGGATGATGCCACAGAAAAAGTAAAACTGATTAAAGAAAGAATACGGACTGCACAGGATCGACAGAGGAAATTTTTTGACAGCAAGCACAAACATGTTGAATTCCAAGAGGGAGATCATGTTTTCCTCAAAGTTAGTCCTATGAAAGGAGTTTTCAGATTTGGTAAAGCAGGGAAATTGAAGCCCAAATTTATTGGTCCTTTTCAAATTTCTGAAAGAATAGGACAGGTTGCATATACAGAATTGCTTTACCTATTCAGTTGGCTGGAGTGCATGATGTGTTTCATGTGTCTCTCCTGAGGAAGTATGTTTCAGATCCAGCGCATATTATTCGATACGATATAGAAGATATCGAAATTCAGCCAGATCTGACATATCAAGAAAAGCCAATTCTGATCCTAGATCGAAAAGAGAAAGTGCTAAGAAATAAAGCGATTCCCATGGTTCGAGTATTGTGGCAGAACCACACTGATATTGAGGCAACCTGGGAAATTGAGGCAGATATGAAAGCTCAGTATCCAGAGTTGTTTTGAAAATTTCGGGACGAAATTTCTTGAAGGAGGGGAGATTGTAATATCCAGAAAAAAAAAAAAGGGGTTCGGTTAACGCCGAACCGGAACCAAGTCGAACCGGAATCCCTAATCCCTAAAACGCACGGGGCCGGACGCGAGGCGATCCGACGACGCCGCGTGTCGGGGCCGGACGCGAGCCCGAGGAAAAAAAAATTAATTAATTAAGGAGCCCTAATCCCAAATCTTTCGTGCCGAACTGTGCGAAGCAGCGGAGGAAAAAAAAAGGGGGATCGAGGGTTTTCCCGCAGCGGTCTTCGTCCTGACGAAACCGCGACGAAACCGCGGCAGCTTCCGTCCTGACGAAAATCGGAAGAAGGGAGAGTCCGGCAGCGGCGATTCGGGTTCCGAGCTCAGCGAGAAGGGAAACGGGTAAGTCCCGAGCAGTTTCTCTCTCTTCCCGAACAGTTTCTCTCTCTTCCCGAGCGGTTTCTCTCTCCTCGAACCGTAGAAGGGAACGTGTTTTTGATTTTTGGAATTTTTGCGGTGCAGCCTTTTCTCGTTTTCCGTGCCGAGAAAGGAGGGTTGCATACGAGTGTCGGCTTGATCCGAGGGGAATTTCTGAACCGTGCAGCGGTCAGCGGCAGCCTCCGGTGAGTTTCTTTTGTTGTTCTTAAGCCGGCGGTAAGAGGTTTTCTATTTATTTTATCCCCTTGAATTATTTGTGCTTGAGCAGTGTTAAAAGGGGGGGGAAAATTGAAAAGAAGTGTTGAGTGGCGAAGGCTGCATAAGTGTGAAGAAAACAAACTCTGACAGGTAATTTAATGTTCATTCTGCAGAGATCAATTACCTGTATGTTGCAGCATTTAAAACAAATTTTGATAAAAATATATTGATTTGCGATTTCAGCACCCTGTAATTGAAATAAATGAGAAGAAGAGGAAGGGGAAGAGGAAGAGGCCAAAGAATGGCAGGACCCTCAGGAACTCAGGTAGGTGAATTTATTTAAATAGTAATGTAAGTAGTGATTGTTATTTTATTATAAAAGCATGGCTTTGAAATATTATGGCATTATATGAAAATGAAATGAGAATTTGCAATATGATACTATGGTATAGTAAAATGTAAAGCATGCCAAAGAAAATGTGTAGAGGTATCGATTATGCCTCTTAAAGGGTTAAATTCCCTAAAAAGAAAAGTAAAAAAAGAAAAGAAGAAAAGAATTGACCCTAGATCGCATCCCAGTAGTCCCCGGACATATGAGCACCAGCACAGGATGCTGGGCATGATGAGATGGCATAGAGACCTCCCCCGCATTGCTAGTACTTTGTGCAGGGCTGAGTGCGGAGGGATATGATGAGATCGAGACATCTCGTATATGGCTAGCACTTTGTGCAGGGCTGAGATACGGAGATGGTCCGACGTGATAGAGATCGAGACATCTCGTATATGGCTAGCACTTTGTGCGGGGCTGAGATACGGAGATGGTCCGACGTGATAGGCTTGGCCAGCCACGATATGCCTACGGGCAATGGTCTCTAGATGAGATAGATGCCATAGAGATGATATCATAGGGATGGGGGATGTGGATCATGGGGAAAGTCTGGGACCCAGCAAGAAAAGAAAAAGAAAATGAATAAGAAAAAAAAAGAAATTGAAAAGAAGAAGAAATGAATTGCATACTTTGCTTGATTCATTGCATGCTGATTTCAGATTGATCTTTGCCATATTTACATTGGAGTTATAGCATGTTGTTAGATATTCATCATGTTATATCCTTGTAGCCATAGCATTCACCTACTGGGCTTTATAAGCTCATTTCCCCTACTTACATTACAGGACATGCCACTGATTCACAGAGAGAGGGTGCTTAGGATGGTATGGGACTTGTACAAATGTATCTGTTATTTCGGTTTTTGTAATTTTTGTACAGGATTTCCCAAGTGACAGGTATGCATATATTGAAGTTGCTGTTGATTATAAAGGTAACAGTTTTATTTTTCTTACGTCACCCTCGCCTAGTTTTACAGTTGTGTCCTCAATTATATGCTGCTATACTCTGATTAGCTGATTTTATCAGTATATTATAGTAATAGTTTAGGTGGGGCGTGATATAAATATTGTTTCTTTAATGCTTGTTAAAAACTTCTTAGAATAACTATGAATTTCCAAATTAATTAAACAAAAAAGTTATTTATTACTTTCATATTTAGTAAAAATATGTTAAAGCTAAAATTAAACTAATCGATGTAATGTAATATAACAAAATCTAAGTAATGTAAAGGTCACATGCACCAATAATTAACTTTGAATAGTAATATAAAAAATTAAAAAAACTATGAAGAAATTAGATAAATTATGTCAAAAAGTATTATTCGAAGATACTAAAATAGAAGAATTATAAAATGAACAATTGTCAAATTTAGTATGAATCGAACTATCCTGTAAATCATATAAAAATGCAAGAAAATAAAACATTTAAAAACTTAAAATGCATAATCTAGTTTGATAGAGTCCTTCAATGTGAGTGTAATGATATTTGATTTGTTTGGATGACACCTCATTTGGAAATACTAAAAATTTCTTATATAAATTGTCTTAAAAAATATATATTTTTTAATAAAAATAAACATACGTTAATATTGAAACGAAACATATTGAAGCAACGAAACACAACTAAATCAAAGAATTATAAAGGTCATTTGAGAATTTAATATAACAAAATGGATGTGAAATCTTTAATGAAATGAGATAAATTGTGCTAGAAAGATGCATTGCAAGATACTCAATAGATTTAGGTTAACTACTTGAATCATCAAATCATTTATGATTCTACAAATCTTGAAAATGTTACAAAAGATTAAAAAAAGTTTTGGAAAATAAAAGTGAATATTTAGATAGATAGAACTTATTAAGATAAGTCTGACGACAAATGTTTTTTCTCCATTAGACATCATTTATATTTCTGATTTAATTTGAGGTATTTTAATATTACTTTAATTAGAATATTTAAACTATTAATTATAAAGCATATAAACTTAATTAAAATTAATTTCAGTGTTATATTTAGGATTTTGATTTTTTTGATCCATTATCTTTCACTATCTTACCCATCATTTTATCTTAATAACATTTTGATATCCTTAATTAATAAGTTTCAAAAAAAACTCATAACATATTTGATAAAGACAAATTATGCTTAAACGAGTTGCTACAATAAATGGGTTATTATTATAAACAACTAAAGTTTAGGGCAGCAAATCGTGAACCCATTCAACATCACTTGGCTCAAGTCACCTAATTGAATCCCAAAATAAGATATCAAGTTTTCCATCGGGTCATCAATCTTGTTTCCATAAATCATGAGAAATGCAACACTAGACTACATAGGTGATGATCTCTTAAATAAACCAAGGTGAAACCTTTCCAAAATAGGCTAGCAATTACTATAACACAAATCTTTAATAATACAACATCCAAACTAAGTTTTTGCACTATGGTGATAAAAATTCACAAAATTCACAAAATATATTTGTAAATTGTGGGAGTAATTACCTCCATCAAATCATAAAGATGCATTGCAAGATACTCAATAGATTTAGGATAACTACTTGAATCATCAAATGATTTATGATTCTACAATTCTTGAAAATGTTACATTAAAAAAAGTTTAAGAAATTAAAAGTGAATATTTAGATAGATAGAACTTATTAAGATAAGTCTGATGACAAATGTTTTTTCTCCATTAGACATCATTTATATTTCTGATTTAATTTGAGGTATTTTAATATTACTTTAATTAGAATATTTAAACTATTAATTATAAAGCATATAAACTTAATTAAAATTAATTTCAGAGTTATATTTAGGATTTTGATTTTTTTGATCCATTGTCTTTCACTATCTTACCCATCATTTTATCTTAATAACATTTTTGATATCCTTAATTAATAAGTTTCAAAAAATAACTCATAACATATTTGATAAAGACAAATTATGCCTAAACGAGTTGCTACAATAAATGGGTTATTATTATAAACAACTAAAGTTTAGGGCAGCAAATCGTGAACCCTTTCAACATCACTTGGCTCAAGTAACCAAATTGAATCCCGAAATAAGATATCAAGTTTTCCATCGGGTCATCAATCTTGCATCAATAAATCATGAGAAATACAACACTAGACTACATAGGCGATGATCTCTTAAATAAACCAAGGTGCAACCTTTCCAAAATAGGCTAGCAATTACTATAACACAAATCTTTAATATTACAACATCCAAACTAAGTTTTTGCACTATGGTGATAAAAATCCACAAAATTCACAAGATATATTTGTAAATTGTGGGAGTAACCTCCATCAAATCATAAATTTTCAAGGTTGAATGATTTTGGTCTCCTCTATCTTGTTATAACTCTTGTTCATATCCTTCGTCTGATTTTGTCTTCACACTACCACTGGTCCTTGCTTATTCGATGCATAAGATTTGAACCAAAACATCTAATCATGAATCAGATTTAATAACCTAGATCAATTTGAAATTTTTAAATAGTTCTAGTGTATTGTCATTCCTCTCATCAAAATGTTTTCACAATTAAATAATTCTAGAGAATCTCAATATAATGGCTGCAATGTAATAGCTATTTTAGCCTCAACTAAAAAAATGTATGAATGACACAACAGTAAAGACTTCTTTTACATATTTAACAACTACTTTTTTCCATTTCAAATTGTTTATAAAGACGACAAATTTTGTACAAAATTAAGGAATGCAATTTCAATTAAAAAAAAGAAAAAGCTTCAAGTCAAAATAATGAACCCACTAGCAATCTAATCCTATCATCGCTTCCATATGCTGCAGCACCTATTTGTCATTAAGCTTCTAAATATTTGTTCTTTCTAAATTCAACAATGTTATTAATTTTCTTAATCTTTTTTTCTTATAATTAACGTATGTTTTCCTTTCAGAAGATTTCATTATGCATAAGATTTTTGTTGTAATTTTTTATTTTATGTGGCTAGATAGTTTTCTTTTATTACCATTTTATTTCATTATAAGGACAACATAGCCTATCTCATTTATTCTATTTTAAAGTTGTAGAAGCATTCTTGTTTGTTTTGTTGTTATGAGGGTTTAACCTACCACTTTTTTACTGAAGCCTTCTATTGATTGTTTGTTTTTATTGGGTTTTTTCAGTGGTGAATTTGGGCTTCTTTTAAGGGCCAAACCACCTAAAAATTTATGATACACATTTTTTAAATATTGCTCATCTTTCTGCTACACATCCTTTAAAAAAATTAAAGTTTTTTAAAAAATAAAATTTTTATAATATTTTTTTACTTAATTATTAAATTTTAGTAAATTACTTGAAAATTTGTTTTAAAACAATTGTAAGAAATTGAAATTTTTATTCTTTGTAATTAACACATCTTTTGCTGAACCGTACCATATTTTGTCTCAGAGCCAAAGTCTCTTTCTTTTGTTAAGAAATCCTTTGTGTCATCAACGGCTCAAATTAATTCTTTGGTAAATTTTCATGACGGTGTTTCTTCCTATAGTCCACTACTCTTTTTAGTGATTATTATCTCTATTTCTAGACTGTGATAATTATTCTTTTTAAATTTATTTATTGAGAAATGTGAGAAGTAAAGTAAGATCAATTTGATTTTCCAACTTAAAAAACATACATGGTATTTTTATATATAAAAATTTTTATGAAATTATTGAAAGTGAAACAAATAAAGTGTAATTCTATAATAGGGTAATAAAAATTTCTTAATGTTCATTTAATGTTATTTAATTTAATAAACTTATGAATTTAGATATAGCTTATGAAATTTTGCACAAAGTAGAGCTAGCACATTGAGAAACGTCATTGGCTAAAGAAAATAAAATATAAATGGTGATGCTTTTTTTTGAGTCATTTATGATGCTTTTAACTGAATGCATTAAAAGCATGTCGACAATATTTGCAAATGTTACTAATACACTTGATTGTTTAGGAAAATAAATTTTTATGAATAAATAGATGAAAAGAAGTCATAAAACCTTACTCAAGAAGTGTGTTCTTTTGACCGTCATTGTCAAGAATGCCAAAACTATTTTTAGAATGATATTAGGTGATTTCATTAATGAGCTTATGATAAATGAGCTAACAATAGAGAGGAGAAAAGAAGAAAATGAATTAGTTGAGAAGAACATGACAAAGAAGAAGGAACAAACAATAGTTGCCTTGATTTGATGAAGCAACATTGCGATGTTTGAATATACCATATTTAAGGTTTAATTAAAAGTTTTTTAATATTGAAATAACAATTCATTAATATTTGTGCATGCTTATTTTTGGCTTTTCAAAGAAATTCGAAATGGGTATTAATCAAGTTGAAACAAATGTTATTAGGCATTTCTTAATGAGCGTCATGGAATTAAATAATGATTTTTATATTTTTAAGCATTTTTACTTTCCTTCATTTTTTATTGTACAATAAGATATTTTTTTTCATACTTGATCTGATTATTTAGGATGTTTCTCTTGATCTCTTTAACATCTTGGAATTCAATGTTCCCATAAGTGTTATCTCATTTCTTTAAATGTTTCATTTTTATTTTGTTATTTTATAATGTAACTATAAGAATTCTCACAAGTAAATGTAATATAACTAAATGAAAGTCATGTAAATATAACATAAGAAAAGGTTAGTGTTGCATGGCAATATAATAAAATAAAAATAAAGAAATGAGATTAATTATAAAATGGAGCTCATTCCATGATATTAAGGAGATTGATAATGATGTTGCCAATGTTTGTTCATATATTATTCAAAATATGACAAAATGTTTACCAAAACATATTTTCTTTTAAAAATATATAAAAATGAATATCCAATTATATATAACTCATTGAAACTAATCTAACAACTTCAATTTCAATACCATTGAATCTCAAACAGAATTATTGCATACTAGAAAATTAAATAAGCTATAGTAATAAAAAGTAAATAATATGAAGCAATATGACATGAGCAAATAATAGTGATGTAATAGACACACAAGATGAGATTTATAATTGTCAAGTAATATAAGGAAATCAAAGACAAAATTTGATGAAATACTATAAATTATACAAAAATGTTTAATAAAAAATATATGGGGGATATATTGGAAAATCATTGATGATGAAACAAGGAAAGAATCAAAATTTCATATAAAAAGGAGAATATCCAAATAAATAAAAATATTTAAATAAGTAAAAATTAATATTTAGTTTGATATATTAGGTCTATAAACCTTCAAAGATAGTTTTTTTCTTATCAATTGAACCTCTTTTGGAATTATTACAAATAAAAATAAACCATAAATTATAATAACATATTTTCTTAATATTGACTAAATATAAATTAAAAATATAATTTGATAAATTAATATACTGAACTATAGTTAAATTATAGTGAAAGCTTTGGAAATATTAGTTAAAGTTTAAGAAAAATTTACATTTTAAACTATTAGAGATAATGAGTGTAACATTCATAATCATCAAATTAGTCAAAAGACATGAAAAAGCATGTGAAGTCATTATAAAATAAATATTAAAGAAACCCAAAAATGTACAATTAAGATGCAAAAATAGAATATGAGCTCAATTTATCTAACCATAAATCTCTACCAAAAAATAAAAAATGAATATTTAATTAGGTAGAGCTCTTTGAGGTGAGTCTAATGATTTTTTTGTCTTGATCATAACTCATTTAGAATTATTATCAATTACAAAAGTAAATCAATAGAAAAAATAAAAAATTATTATTTGATAATTTAGTAAATATAATTTGAATCGTAGAAGAAATAAGTTCAAGTAACATAATATCAACAAATTAATGTGTAAAATTTATAAACACGAAGAACAATTTGAGAAACTAGTATTTAAAGATACATAAAATTTAAAGTTTAACATCCTAAATCATCAAATTAAATCTAAACAAAATCTTTGAGTTGATAGGACAAATTGTGTAGTTAAAATACATTATGACACCTTAAAGAGATCCAGTGCAGCATCACAAAACATCAAATGAAGTACAAGTTAAAATGTCTTGTAAAATGTACAAAAGTATTAAAAAAATTAAATATTTAAAAATGTCATAATGAATATTTAATAGGATAGATTTCATTAAGATAAATCTAATGATATTTCTTTCATCTATTTGAAAACTAATTTATAATTACTGTGGATTACAATAGAAAATTATCATAAATAAATATTAATTATTTTTTTAAAATAAGGTAAATATTTAATGAAGTTGAAATGTGTTTTGAAGAACTGTAATATGTGAACAAAATTGAAGGAATTTGATGTTCACCTTTGAGCAAAACTATAGTTTCCTAATAATATAACATATTGAGTGATAAAAAATATGAAGAAAAGATAGAAATGGAATTGGAAACATGCATTCTTAGATATTAATGTTATCATGTGGATCATACCTGATTATGAAATTAATAAGAATGAAATTATCTCATATCATGTGTACAACTTCAGTTTAATGATGCTTATTTTGTCTCTATCTGACCACATTTGGAGCTACTATGAGCCACCAAAAAAAATGCATAAGGAAAAATAAATTACCATTTGAATTATTAGGATATATATGTTAAGATTGGAATGATAAAATTTGAAATAATACAAATTATCTAAGTCAATGTGATATGATGTTTACATAAGAATAGAATTAGAGATTCATAGTGATATAACAAAATGAAAGTGAGACATTTAAAGAAATGTGATCAATTATATAAGATAGCCATACTCCAAAATACCAGCATGATTCAATGCAAAGTTGTTAATTATTGAATCAAGTATGAAATATAATGTTAAGAAAGCCAAACCCATCGAACAAATGTTTTCAAACAAGAAAATATTTATTTAATTATACAGAGATCATAAAAATGTGTTAAATAATGTTTGTTTCACCTCAGGCAAGCCATGTTTAGTATTGCTAAGAATAACTAAATTAAAAAAAACAAAATAACAATAAATTATTACATTTATAAGAAGTAAATTTATATAAAATTGAAATTAGATATATTGAAATAATGTAATATATCAAAGTCAAGGAATTGTCAAGATTAGACAATATATGATTTCAAGCAACATATTAATGTAACCAAACAAATGCTAAAATTTTTAAGTAATTATAGGGATTTGTTGGAAAGTTGAATTCCAAGATGATAAGACATTAGAGTGTAACTTCCTTTACTATCAAATCATATACAAAACAAAATGCATCCTTAATAATACAAAAGGCGTAAAAAATAAAATATGTGATAATATAAAATTTATTTTATCAATAAAGCTTTTAGAGATAACTCCAAGAAAAAAAAATAAATTAAATAACATCTTGTTAATAAAAATAAGCATAAATAAAGAAGATTATTATTTTTTTGAGTATATATATTTATATGTATAAATATATATATAAGTGAAAAAAAGATAAATTAAAATAATATAATACAACCAAATCAAAGTGATGTAAACAACACATTAGAGGGGATTTAGATTTACATTATAAATTACTAATTCAATGTAAGAAAATTGATGAAATGTGATACATTGCACCTAAAAGTAGCGCTCACAAATGTTTTTGAGTTCGATTATAACATCCTTAACTATCAAATCATGCTTGAGTTAAAATGTCCAAAAAGAATGACAAAATCTCAAAAAAAAATTCAAATTAATGTTTAGTTAAAAAAATTACCATAGTGTTGAGTTCAGTGATGTTTGTTTCATCTTAATCGATCTTTGTTTTGAATTACTACTAGTTTGTTAAGTAAATTATCGTAAAGAACAATACAATACAACGTTTATATGTAGTAAACATATAATAAATTAAAGCTATGCAATATAACCAAATCATGTTAACAAAAAGTCGCATTAGAGGAAAATTAGTATTACGAAGTAATACAACCAATTCAAAAATAAAAGATTTTAAGAAATAAGCTATACAATAATGCTACATTCGAAGGTTATAATGAGATCATGGGCAAAATTGATAAACATGAAAGAAGGTATGCATCATAATATCTCATTAGGAACGCCAAAATAATACTGACTGAATTATATAAAAAAATAAAAATGAATTTGAAATTGCAAAGAACTGGTTAAGATGAGTCCCATAATATTTATTCTCTTTTTCAAAAAAAAATTGCAATTATTATGGATTTCCCTAATTAATAAGCACAAATAATACCAAAATTTTTTTTTAATATTAATTAAATTTTGGTTAAGATTGAAATAAGATAAGTTAAAGCATTATAGTATAACAAAATCAAACTATTGCAATGATCACAAAATAGGAGTATTAAAGCCATAGTGACATTGCAAAATGAAAGAAAAGTTTTTTATGAAATAAGATAATGTTTATAAGAAGTTGTATTGCAAGGTGCAAATGAGATTGACGATAAAATCCTTGATCGTCAAATAAGGTACGAATAAAATTTTCTCATAAAATATTCCAGTACTAAATAATTAATATTAATTTATTATTATAATATTAGGCTGACAAATATTAAAACCTAAATTAAATAAGTTGACTGAAGGAAATATATCAAACTCAAAGTACTTTACAAATCACACAAATGGAGATTTAGTTTTTCATTGTGATTCTCGTAGGTGATGTAGTACCACACCCTGGGGCTGATTTTCTATATTCTGAATCCAATGATTTTAATAAACTCCCTAGGATAGTTCTTCTTGGCCTAGAACTACAACTACTCCCAATGATTTTTGTATCCATAAATTCCTTTTCCTTATGGATTGAAATAGGTTGACTTTGTATAAATGACATAAATTACAAAAGAAAGTTGCTTTTCATTGTAGTGAGGAGATAGAACGCAACATCCTCCATCATTAATTCTGGTACAAATAAAACTTTCTCGTAAACTATTTAAAACATTTACAAGTAAAATATCTAAAAAAAATATAAAAATGAATATTGATTTGGATAATAATCATTAAGGTGAGTTAAACGACAATTCTTAAACCTCTCTTAGACATTATAGTAATTATTATAAATTTCCAAAAATTAAAAAGCAAAAGATAAAAAAAATTAAAGTTTTAATGCAAAGAAAATATATATTAATTCTTAAGTGAAGCAAATTAAAGCAATAAAAAAAAAATTCAAAGTGATGCATAGGTCAAATGCAAAGAGAGTTAGAGTTTGATAGTAAAATAATAAAATTAAAGTTAAACATTTTAACAAATAAAATAAATTGCACATGAAATTTGCACTTCAAGAAACTGAGTATGTGTAACATCATCAAACATCAAGTAAGTGACAAACAAAAATACATAATAAAGTGTGTCAAAATGTTAAAAAAAATTTAAAAATAAAAAATGAATATTTAATTTCATATAGCTCAACAAGATAAGTCCAATGACCATAGTTTCATCTTCATCTTCATTAATTTTGAATTTCTATGGATAACCTAAATAAATGCTCATAAAAGAATAAATTATTATTTTATTATTAAGTTGATTTAAGATAACATAGAGCAACATAATTTGATCAATTGAAAGTTATGCAAACAATCACATAAGATAACATTTATAGTTACATAGTAATGTAGTGAAACGAAAGAAAAAAGTTAAAGAAATGTGATAAATTATAAGCCAAATTTACATTCCAAAATATTTTTGAGTTTTGTGCAACAAGATCGATTGTCAAATCATGCATTGACAAAAGTACCATATAAAACATAAAATTTTAAAATATATAAGTGAATATTTAATTAAATATAGCTCATGGAGATAGGTCTAATGAGACATTGTTTTTTGTCACTAAGAATGTATTTGTAATTACTATTAATCACTAGAACAAATAATAATATATGATGATAAATTACTTTTCTAATATTAAGTTAATAAATATAGGTATTCTAAAGGTCACTTAAAGAAAAATTATTATCATTTAGAAAAATAAGAAATCAAAGATAAAAGTTTAAACGATAAGATAAATTATAAGAGAAATTTACATTCAAAGATAACAAGGAAATTGATGGTGATAAACTCATTCATCAAATAATGTCTGAATTGAAATGTCTCATAAAGTATACCGACGATATAAAAATATTTTAAAAAATAAATAATAAATTTTATAAAGCTCATCTAGATGAGTCCAATGATATTTGTTTCTACTCTGTTACACCTTGTTTAAAATTAATAGAAATTTTTTTCATGAATACTAATAAATAATAAATAAATATTATTTTAATGTAAAGTAAATAAATATAAAATTTTTTATTAGGTAAACAAAAAAATGGAAAATAAACTAATAGAAGAAATGTAAATTTTACACGACATGAGATTAAGTGTCAAATAATAATATACAAAAATCAAAGTAAAACATTGCACAAATTAGATAAATTATGACAAAATGTTGCATTCAAAGACACTAAGGAGATCAAGGGTAATATGCTTGATTATTAAACAAGTTTTAAAAAGATTTGTATCATGAAGTATGACAATACACTAGAAAATAGAATGATTAAAAATTTAAAAATAAATATTTAATTGGATAGCAGTTATGCATATTAGTCAAATGGTGTTTGTTTCACTTTAATCAAACATCATATGGAACTTTTTGTGAAAAAAGGCATAAATAATATTAAAGTATTATTTAAATATTGAGTAGATGTAAATTAAAGCTAAAATGATATCAAATATATCAATATAATATAAGCTAATAAAAGTGATGTAATTGTCATACGAGCGAGGATTCAAATTTAAAATGTAATCTAACAAATTGAAAGTGAAGAATTTGATAAACTGAGAGAAATATTCCACTAATCAAAATATCTCACAAAGGGTTTTTTAGTAGTGCTTCTTGAGACATTTTCAATGACATGTGTCATGTTTTAATCAAAAAGTGATTGGAATTATAATAATTTGCAAAGTAAATATACATAAATAACAATCATTTTTTACATTAATATTTTGTAATTATGCATTAAAACATAATTGTAATAAATGGTGGTAATGTAATATTGTCAAATCAAAGAACTATGAGTTTTATAAGAGATGAGATTTAGAGTTGCATTGTATATAATCAAATCAAGGAAAAATCTTAGAAAGAAAGCAAAAAATTGCACGTCAATGAAGCATTCCAAGGTACTAAGGAGATTTAGTGTAACATCATAAATTATCAAATATTATACAAATCAAGTTATCTATTAACACATATTTAAATGTCAAGAAAAAAATAATTTAAATATATAATAATTAATATATAATTGGATAGAGCTCTTTGTGATGAAAAAAATAACGTTTCTTCCATATTATTGAAACCCCATTAGGTATTCCTAGAAATTACCAAAGAAAATAGAAATAATAAATAAAAATTTTTTTTGTTAACCTTAAGTAAATGTACATTATGGTTGAAAAGAGAAAAATTGAAACAATGTAATGTAGCAAAATAGAAGGCATGTGATGTTCACACGATGGGAGATTTAGATTATGATGATAATATCACAAAATAAACGGCAAAAATTTAAAGAAATATAATAAATTGTAAGAAAACGTAGCATTATAAGGTACTAAAGAGATCAAGAGTAAATTTAATAACATAAAATTTAAAATTATTTGAAATACCTCTTAAATCATGAAAAAATAAAGAAACATAAATTATTAAAAAAAATAAAAAAAATTATGTAAAATTGTACATTACTTATCAAGTTTAGGAAATGACTTTTGTTTCCTCTTAATCAAAAATTGTTTGGAACTACTCTTAATTACTAAAGCAAATACGCACAAATAATATTGAGTTATTGTTTTGATATTAAGTAAATATATAATAAAACTAAAACAGGAAAAATTTAAGCAATTGTAGTGTGATTTAATTAAATAGATGTAATGGTTGCATGACGGAAGATTTAGAGAGACATTCTAATACCAAAATAAAAGAAAATTATTTTGTGAGAAAGTTGCATTAGAAGATTGTAAGGATTTTGAGTAAAATATCCATGATCATTAAGGTACAAATTATAGTGCATCATAAAGCATGCAACAAAACCTAAGATACGTAATATTAAAATATATAAAAAAGAAATATTTAATTGAATTGAGATAAATGAGATGAATTCAATAATGAATTTTTTATCTTATTCAATCATCATAGGGCAACATTGCAAACTCAAAAATTAGATAAGAATTACAAAAATGATAAATTATTTTTGTAATATTTAGTATATCTAAATTAAGTAATGTAATACAACTAAAATAAAATAATATAAAGGTCGTACATTATGAGATTTATAGTTACAAAAATTTATCAAAATCAAAGTAAATTTTACAGAAGTACGATAATTTGAGGTCAAAGTTGTCATACTAGATTCTAAAGTGGCACAATTTAACATCCTCAATTGTCAAATATATTACCAAAAAAATATATATCATAAAGCATGACAAAAATTTATAAAATCAAAAACATCAAAAAAATAATAATGAAAATAGTTTTGTATAGAGTGGATTGAGAAGTGTCCAATATTGTTTGTTTCATCTCAGTCAAACCTTGTTTGGAATTACTATAATTATAAAACTAAAAAGAAATAGAAAAAATTATTAATAGTATAATATTAAGAAAATATATGTCAAAAAATAAAATCAAATAAATTGAATCAATGTATTATAATTAATCAAAGAGTTGTAAAAGTCACACAAAAGATGATTCAAGGTTAGAAAGTAAAATATCGGAATCAAATTTGAAATTTTTAAAAAATGAACTAAATTGCATAGAAAAGTTACAATTCAAGATACATAGGAGATGGAGGGTAATATCTTCTACCAACAAATGAATTTCAAATTAATATATCTTGTTAAGTGTTCCCAAAACCCAATATTTTTTTTAAAAAAATATAAAAACGAATAATTATTTTGATTGTTCTTTTCAATTAAAGTCAAACTATTTGTTTCTTATTCAATGGGCAACGTTTAGAATTATAGTGAATTACCATAATACACAAATATCAGTAGTAAAAAATTGTTATTTTAAAACAAGGCAAATATATTTCAAAACTAAAATGAGATAATTAAAACACTACAACATATCAAAATCAAAGTGATGTAAATATCAAATAAGATGAGATATAAAGTTGGATAAAAAATATAATGAAATGAAAGGAAAATGTTAGAAGGAAAATAATAAATTATTTAAGAAATTTGCATTTAAAGATACTAATTAGGTCGATTGTCAAATAATCAATTGTTAAATTATGTAGGCATAAAAAATGTCATAAAATTTACAAATACATAAGAAAATAAAATTATTTGAAACATATGAATGAATACTTAAATGTTTAGGACACATCGAGTTGACTTTAACTATAATTATTTCATCTCTTTCAAAACTCATTTGGAAGTATTAGGAATTATGAAGGTATATTGGAAAAAATAATGATAAATTATTATTTTTAATATTTAGAAAATATAAATAAAAGGTAAAATAATATAATTTAAGATGCTCTAATATAACTATATCAAAGATGTTCTAATTTTAGAGTCAAATAGTAAGATAACAAAATCAAATCATAAAGAAAAATGAATTAGGATAAATTATGTGAGGAATCTGTATTGAAAGATGCAAATAAGATCGAGTGTAACATTCTCGATCATAAAATTTGGTAAAATTTTGAATGACTTCTAAATGGTATGAAAACACTAGAAAATAAAACCTTTTATAATATAAAAATTAGAATTTAATTTGAAAATTTTTGTTAGGACTAGGGGAAAAAATAAGCAAATTAAATAGCCAAAAAAATTATAACATCAACGTGACTTAAAGTTATAATAAAAATTAAATGAGTTAAATTGAAGCAATATAACTTGACCAAATCAATGCTATTTAAGGGTAACAAAACAAAAGATTTAGGGTTACATTGTTATATACCAAATCAAAGCAAATTATTTCATGAAATTCAATAAACATTATCAAAAAGTTTTATTCCAATATATTAATGCGTGAATTCGTGCATACCATAATACATGCCAAACACTTGGAATAAAGAATATTTAAAAATATAAAATAGATTGTTTAACTAGATAGAGCTTATCAAGTTGAGTTCAATGATATTTGTTTCACCTCAATCAGACCGCAATTACAATTATTATAAATTATAAAAATAATAAATAACAAATAATAAAAAAATAATATTTTAATAATCAGTATATCTAAATTAATGACAAAATGAGATAAAATGAAGCAATGTGATGAAAAAATCAATGTAATGTAAAGGTCATATAAGAAGGGATTTTGTGTTACATCATAACATATCAAAATACACATAAAAAATTTTAAGAAATTATATAAATTGTATAAGAATGTTTCATTTTTGGATACTAAAGGGATTATGTGTAATACCTTCAATTGTCAAATTAAGTACTAATAAAAAGGAGTAGTAAGACATACTAAACCTTATAAAATAAAATATTGCAAAATATAAAGAACGAATTGTTTTTTGAAAGAACTCGTCGAGACGTCTTAAACAACTTTTGATTCATCATGATCAAAACTCATGTAGAATTACTATGAATTATAGATGTAAATATGCAAAAATAACTATCATATATAATTTAAAATTTATGTAAATATATATTAAAATTGAAATAAAATAAATTGAAGCAATCAAATGCAACTAAATAAAACTAATGTGAATCTCACATGATAGGAGATTTTAAGTTACATAGTAATTTAAGGAAAATAAAAAAATTTAGGAAATGAGGGTAGGTTTTTGGTAGTGTTTCTTTCCAAGTTGCCATGGTGATCGAGTGTAAAGTCCTTAATCATCAAATAAGGTATTCATTAAAATATTACATAATACATGCTAAATTTATGAAAAATAGAATATTTTCAACTATAAAAAATATGATTAATTTAAATTATAGAATAAAATTTAATTGAATAGAGCATATAGAGGAGCATATCAGTTTCATCTTGATGAGACATCATTTGGAATTATGATTAATTATCAAAAAATAGTCATAACTAATAGTAAATTGTCACTTAAGCTTAAATAAATATAAAGTATTACCAAATTAATATATATTATGGAAAGGTAATACAATCATATTAAAATGATATAGAGATCACATGAAAGGAGAGTTATAATTATTGAGATATATATTATAACACAAAAAATATCATTTGAAACATTGTAATAAAACAAAATTTAAATGATATGTTCACATGAGGGAAGAATTAGTCTTTTGTATCAATATAACCAAATAAAAGCTAAAAATGTTAAAAGATAAGATAATTGAACACGAAAGGTACATTTTAGGACAACGATGAAGATAAATTATAACATTAAATAGAGATGAATTAAAATATCATGTAAGTCATGTAAAACCTTAAAAATATGTATTTAGAAATATAGAAATTAAAATTTTAACTCTATCAATTGGGTTTGGCTTGGAACTACTATGAGTTGTAAGCATAAATAAGTATAATAACAAATTACCAAATAATATTAAGTAATGCTTATAATGAAACTAAATTGATAAAAGTTAAAGTAATCTAATATAACCATATAAAAAAGTTGAAAAGTTCTCAAGACAGGAGAATTAGAACTTCATAGTAATATAATAAATTTAAATTGAAACATTTACAAATGTGAATAAATTGTACAAAGAGATTCATTCCAAGATCCTTATGAGATCGAGTGTAACATACTCGTTCATTAAATTAGGAACAAATCGAAATGACTCGTACAAAATTAAATAGCTCTAAAAAATATTTAAAAATATAACAATTAATATTTAATATGATTGAATTTTTTGAGTTAGATCAAGCTATGATTTTTATGTCTCGAACTCACCTCCTTTTAAATTACTATATACTACAACTATAAGTAAAAAAAATGAAAATAAATTATTATGTTAATTTTTAGTAAATATAAATTAAATATAAATCGTGGTATAGTCAAGAATTATAATTTAACCATATTAAAATGATAAAATGGTTACATGAGTGGATTCTTCAAGTTACATTGTAGAATAACAAAAAAAAATGAAATATTTAAAAAAGATAAGATAGCTCTTATAAGAATATTGTATTCCAATATATTAAGGAGATCAAGAAAAATATACTAAATCATCGGATCAAGTATGAATCAAAATTTCTTATTTTACAAACAAAAATGAAGGAAAACAAAGTATTTAAAAATATAACAATAAATATTTAATTCTATGAAGCTCATCAAGACATGTTTAATGACATATGTTTCATCTTCATCAGTAAACATTTGAAAATTCTATGAAATACAAAATTAAATTTGCACAGATACTAATGAATTATTATTTCAATAATAAGAAACTATTAAATAAACTTTAAATACGATATATTTAAGCACTATAATGCTGACGAATCAAAACAATGTAAACATGATCTGATAAGAGATTTTTAGATACATAAATATAAAGGTAGAACAAAGGGAAAAGTTTTAAGAAATTGAATAAATTGCATAAGGAATTTATATTCTAAGATCATTCAATGATGTTTGAAAAAAATCTCTCACAATGTGTTCCAAAGCCATTGAAAATAAACATTAAAAAATATGATAATTTATAAATGGATAAAGCATATCGAGATGAGCCTAATGATGTTTATTTCGTCTTTATTAGAACCTTTTTGGAATTAATTTGAATTGTCAAATAAACACGCATAAATAACAATGAATTGCTATTTTGACATTAAATAAATGTATAATAGGTTTAAAATGATTTAAATTGAAGGAAATCAATATAGCAAAATTAAAATTATGTAAAATTCATGCAAGAGTGGAATTAGAGCTTCATTGTATTATCGCCAAATCAAAGTAAAACATTAACAAAAGTGAAAAACAAATATATAAAAATAATCCAAATGTCTCAAAAAGCATTACAAAGATAGAAAAAATAAATATATTCAAAATATAAAAATTAATTTTAATTTCATAAAACTCACTAAGATGGGCACAATGATGTTGTTTTATTACAATAGAAACTCAATTAGAATTATTGTGAGCTATGAGAATAAAAAAGTTTAAATATTAATAAATTATTATTTTAATGTTATTTAAATATTTATTATAGTTCAAATAAGATAAATTGAACTAATGTGATATAACAAAATCATTACAATGTAAAAGTCACACAATAGGAGGTTTTGAGCTATGTACTAATAAAAACAAATAAGAGTAAAATAACTAATGTAAAAAAAAAATGCATGAAGATGTATTTCGTGATACTGAAGAGACAAATTGTAGCATCCTTATTTCTAAAATAAAGTGGGAATAAAAAGTTTCATAAAATGTGACAAAATTTTCAAATATAAATATTTAAAAATATGTAGAAATAAATTTTCTTAATAGATAAAACCCATCAAGATGAGCATTAGCATGTTTTTTTCATCTTGATTGAGCATTACTTTCAAGAAAAATAAATTACAAAATTAAATAAGCAAAGGAAATAATTAATCTTCATTTTTTTATTAAATAAACTTATATTGAAGTTGAAAGGGCATAAACAAAAAAATATAACATGCAAGATAAAAGTGTTGCAAAATTCGTGTGAGTGGACAATTAGAGCTTAAATCTAATATAACAAATTGGAAAAGATATTTTTAAAAAACGAGATAAATTGTACATGAAAGTTTTATTCTAAGGCACTAAGGATAGAGTGACACAACATTAATAGTTAAATCAAGTAAGAAAAATATCGCATAAATATTTCCAGAACCCTTGAAAATAGAATCTTCAAAGAAACAATGAAATTGAATATTTATTTTGATAAAGCTAGTTGTGATAAATCTAATACTGATTGATTCTTCTCTTTTATACCTTAGAAGTTTTATTTATTGCCAAAGTAAATAAACAAAAATAATCATAAATTATGTATTTATTTTTATGTAAATATATTACAAACCAGTTGAGATGAATTGATGAAAAATAATATGAAGAAATAAAAGAAAAACATTTGTTGAAATGAGATAAACTTTAAAGGAAATTTGCATTCCAAGAAACTATGAGGATTAACCATAACGTCCTCTATCATCAGATAATGTACAAATCAAAATGTCTCATATAACATTCTAAAAGGACAGAAAAAAAACTTTTAAAAAATAAAAATTGACGTTAAGTTATTTTGAACCCATTGAAATAAGTTAAATAACATTTTTGTCATCCCAATTAGACTTCATTTGGAATTTTTATGAATAACAAAAGTAAGTAATCATAAATAAAAAATATATATTTTTTAATTTTTTTTAATAGGTATAAGTGAATGCCAAAACAGCATAAATTGAAGAAATATATTACAACTAAATCAATGTGAAACAAAGCTAGCATTGGAGGAGATTTCAAGTTACATTGTAGCATTGCAATTTCAAAATAAAAGTTTTGAAGAAATGAGGTATATTGGATGGGAAAGTTGTGTTATGAGGTATTAAGGGAATTCCGTGTAACATCTTCTATTGTCAAATCATGCCAAAAAATCAAAATTAGTTATAAAGAATAATAAAAACCTTGAAAATTAAAAAATTAAATTATAAAGTATTGAATATTTAGTTAGGTATACCTAATCAATATAAGCCCAATGATATTTGTTTCATTGTAATGTAACATTGTTTGAATATCTTACAAGACAAAACTGATGAATACAAATTTGAGAAAAATTTTCCTGTTGAAAAATCGAACATCACTTGTAATTATTACCAATTATCGAAGCAAATTGACATAAATAGAAATGAATTGTTGCCTTAATATTTATTAAATACTTATTATTTCCAAAATATGATAAATTGAAGTATAACAAAATTAAAATGATGTAAAGGTTACTTTACAATTTTATTTTTTTAATATAACCAAAAAAGAGAAAAATATAACCATTGGAGAGATTTAGAATGTCATAGAAATATAATCAAATCAAGGAAAAGGCTTTGAAAAATGAGGTAAATTATATGAGAGAGTTACACTTCAAGATGCAGTATAGGTTTATGGTAGCATGTTTTTTGTTAAATTACAAGGAATTGAATTGACTTTTAAACCTACTAAAGCCATATGGAATGAAATATATAAAGCACACAAATTGAGAATATAATTAGATAGCATGAATCAAGATGAGTGTAAGAACATTTATTTCATCTCAAATATACAACCTTTAGAATTTTAATGAATAATCAAAGTGTAGATAAGAATCAAATATTGTTTTTTAGTGCAAATTAAATATAAATTTTAGTTAAAATGAGATAAATTGAACAATATGCCAAAACTTTATCAAGGTGTTATAAAATTAGAGTGAGAATTAATTTGAAGTTACATAGTAAACAAACAATGTTAAAGTAAAAACTTTGTAGAAATGAAACTTGTTTGACAAAATTGCATTCCAAAATACGAAAAATATTGTGTCTAATATTCCCAATGGTCAATTCAATCAGAAATCAAAATATGTTATAAAGGGTGCCAAAATAATCAAACATAAAATATTTAAGCATACATATATGAATATTTAAAATGATTTAGTTCATTATGATGATTATAATGATGTTTACTTCAAATTGATTGAGCCTCATTTTGAACTATAACAAATTACTAATGTAAAAGATAAGCACCAATAAAAACAACTACTATTTGTTTTACTAAATATTTATTAATTCATAAATAAGTAAAACTCATTAAAGTAATAGTTCAAAAAAAATGTAATATAGCGATGAATATTTTTTAAAAGCTCAAAATGAAACCTAATTATAAAGGCTTCATTAGCACAAGTCGAATGATTTTCTTCTTTTTGACAGGTAAATTTTTTTATTATTATGAATTAATGAAGTAAATTGGCGTAAATATTAATAATTTAATTTTTAATATGAAGGAAATATATATTAAAAATAAAAGAAGTAAAGTAAAGCAATATTGTGTAAAAATATCATGGAAATATGACGATCACACTAGAGAAGGTTTGGATCTACATATTAAAATAAGAAAATAAAAGTAAAGACTATCAAGAAAAAAATAAGGAATGTGAGAAATTTCTAATCGAAGATAGTAAGAAGATCATATGCAAACATAATAAAATATAAAGGATACGAAGGTCACATGAGAGGAGTTAGAGGTAAAAAAGATGAAGTAAAACAAAAGTTAAAATTTTGATAATATAAGATTAATTTTTGGAAAAAATTTTATTCTAAGACACTAAGGGGGTCGGGTGATACTCTCAATGACCAAATTAGCTACAAATAAAAATATCTTCTAAGATATTTAGTGAAATGAAAATAAGATATTTATATAGATCGAGAATTTATAGTTAGATAAAGCTCATCAAAATAAGTCAAATAACTTTTTTTTCATCTTCATTGGACCTTATTTTTAATTTCTATGAATTTTGTAAACAAAGAAAAATAATATATTTTAAATTTAATATTACATAAATATTTATTAAAATTGAAATGACATAAATAAAAATGTAATATAAAATATAAGTTTATTTAAATTTCATATAAGAAAACTTTTAGTTTTGAATTGTGATATTGCAAAATTAAAGAAAAAAATTAGAGGAAAATGAGGCAAACTTTATGAGAAAGTTGCACTCTAAGAAGTGTAAAACGTCTTAAATAGTTAGTAATTAAGAAATATATATTAAACTTGAAATGGCACAAAGTTATGGAGTGTAATATAACAAAATCAAGGTGATGTAAAAGCTACCTGGAAAAAGATTTAAATTTACTCAATAAATTATATTAGAAAGTAACACTCCAAGATAATATTGAGATACTGGGTAATTTCTTAGTTCATAAAATTTAGTATTATTAAAATCTCTAAAAAACTACAAAGGTAATAGAAAAAAAATGAAAGTATTTAAATTAAATTATTAAAAAAAAAATTACATGTCAATCAAATCTTATTTGGTATTATTATTAATAAATAAAGTAAATTTATAAATAATCAAAAAATATTATTTTAATATTAACAAAATATATATTAAAGTCGAAATGAGTAAAATTGAAGAGAAGTGATGCATCGTTTTTTGAGCATTGTAGAGGTTGCATTTGTGGAGATTTTGAGTTACATAGGAATCTTATATATGAAATAAAAAAATTTAGTAAATGTGGTGAATCGCACTAGATTATTCCATTTCAAAATGCAAAGCAGATCAAGTGTAACAACCTTGATCATCATTTTAAACATGAATTGAAATGTAAATTAAAAAATACCCTACAAAATAAAATGTTTAAAAATGTACAAATTAATATTTTATGGTGTAGAGACCATCAGGGAAAGTGCAACGACCATAATTTTGTCTTAATTTGTTCTCATTTGTAATTATAAAGAATTTATAAATTAAAGATTATAAAATAATAAATTATTATTTTAACATTAACTAAATATATATTAATGCTAAAATGAGATTAAATGAAGCCATACAACCTAACAAAATCAAAGTGTCGAAAATGTTAAAAGGGAGGAGATTTGGAGTTGCGTAACAATATAACCAAATCAAAGAGAAATAATTTAAAAAATGACATAAATTGTTTAGGTTACATTTTAAGATATAATGAACATCAAATGTAAGTTCTTGAACATCAAATAAGATATGAATGATAATTTCTCATAAAACACGCCAAAGTTATATAAAATAAAATTTTTTAAACTACAAAAATAAATAAATGATTGTGTAGAACTCTTTCAGACGAGTCAACTAAATTTTATTTCTTCCTACCTAAAATCAATTGGTATTTCGATGAATTATAAAATTTAATTTGCAAAAATAATAATAAATAATTGTTATAAGATTATGCTATTATCTATTAATGCAAAGATATGATTTATTAAAAAAATATTATATGACAAAATAAAAGTATAATAATGTTCACACTAAACAAGAATCAAAGTATTATAGTAAATTAACCATATCAAAGAAAGATAATTTGAAGAAAAAATAATATTATATATGAAACTTGTATTTAGGGATAATGAGGAGATTGATTATAGTATGTTGTTCACTAAATCAACTTTGAACCTAAATGGCTTTTGAAGTATACGAAATTCATAGAAAATAAGTTTTTAAAAAATAAATAAATAAATATTTAACTAGATAGAACTAGCTAAAGCAATTTGGATGACATTTGTTTTGTCTCTATAAGATCTCATTCAAAATTACTAGAAATTACCAACATAAACATAAAAAAGGGTAAATTATTATTTTAATAATGAAAAAATAGATATTAATAGTCAAATGAGACAAATTGCAGCAACATAATATAACCAAATATGATGATGTAAAGGTCACATTAGAGCTTATTTAGATTTACATAGTAATATAACCTATTAAAGGAAAACATCTGAAAAATGGAAAAAAATTTTAAAGGAAAATTACATTACAAGATGGTATGGCAATCAAACATGGCACCCTCTATGCCAAGTCAAGATTGAATCAAAATGCCTAATAATGTGTGCCAAAGCATAAAAAAGCTTCTAAATTAAAAAAATGAGAAATTTAATTCCTTAATTCTTATTGAGATGAGCACAATGATGTTATTTTGTTCTAATCAATTTGGATTACCAAAAATTCTAGGATTAGTGAAGCATAAATAATAATTATTTAGAATTTTAATGTTAAGTAAATACATTATAAAATTCAAATGAGTTAAATTTACTAAAAGTATTATAAATTAACAAAATCAACATAAAGGTCCATTGAGAAGAGAATTTTTGATTCATTGTAATAAAATAGAATCAAGTAAAAACCATTTAAAGGAGGAAATAAAAACTAAAGATAATAAACAAATCGATTATAACATCTTCAAACATCAAATCATGTATGATTCTACTAATCTTGAAACGTTTCCAAAACCTTAGAAGTTAAAATGTTTAGAAATTTAAGAATAAAATCTTGTCGTAATTAATATTTGATTGGAGAAATCTCATCTAGATGAGTCCAGTTATCTTTATTTTATCTTGATCAAATCTCCAATAGATTTACTTGTATTACAAAAAAATAATCATAAATAATAAAATCTTCCATGATATTAAGTAATAATATTTTAAAAAATTGAGATAAATTTAAGCAACATAAAATATAAAAATTAAAGTTATTTAAATGTTACTTAAGACGAGACATACTATTACATAACAATATATTGAATTAAGAACAACAAAATTACAAAAAGTAAGATAAATTGTACTAGAAATTTGCATTCTATGTTACTAAAGAATTTGAGTATAAAATCTTATATTATCAAAATCATTTACTATTTGAGTTGTCTCATGAAGGTTGCCAATTCTAAAAAAATTAAATTTAAAAATATAAAAAATTAATCATTTTGCGCACTATAGGATGAGTTGATTACATTTATTTTGCCTAGTAGATTTTGTTTGGAATAGCTATGAATTAAAAGATTTACAAATTATAAATACTAATAAATTACTAATTTAATATCATGAATATATTTTTTTTGAAAAGAGATAATAGCAATATAAGGTGAGATTTAGCATAACATAGCAACATAAAAATCAACATGACAACTTTGATTAAACGAGATAAATTTTATAATAAAGTTGCATTCCATGGTTCAAAGTAGGTTCATTATACGATCCTTGACTATCAAATTTAGTTTAAACTAAAATGTATAATTCCCTAAAAAACGAATTTTAAAAATTGAGAAAAGATTATTTTATAGGACAACTCATCTAGACAAATACAACAATGTTTATTCATCTTGGTATGATCTTACTTTGAATTACTATGAATTACAAAATTTAAAAAGCAAAATAAGTAATAAAATATTTTATTAATATTAAGAGAACCTTTATTAGAGTTAAAACAAGATAGATTGAAATAACGTAATATAGCTAAATAAAATCAAACAAAAGAACAATCTAGAGGAGAATTAGCATTCTATAGTAATATAAGCAAATAAAAGAGAAACCTTTCAAGATTGGAAATAAATTTTTTCATAATGTACAATCTCGAGATATTTAGGTGGATCGATTATAGCAGCCCTCATTGTTATATCACGTACAAAATGGAATTTTAGTGAACTTTGTAAAACCTTTAGTTTATATAGTATTTTAAAAAAATATAAATGAATATTTAATAATGTAGAGATAACCAAGACGAGCATAACAACCATTGTTTCATCATGAATAATCTTTATTTAGAATTAATATGAATGACCAAAGAATAAATGAAAACAAATTAGTAAATAATTTTTTTATTAAAGAAAAATTATCAAAATAAAAATTAGATAAATTAAATTGATTAATTTAAGTAAGTAAAGGTGTAATGAAGGTTACCTTAAAGCAGATATCAAGTAACAAGATCATATAACTAAATAAAAAAAATATATAAAAAATAAGAAATATTAAAACAGAAAGGTTCTTTCTAAGAACTAAGGAGATTGAGATCAACAATCTATCAAAAAGGATGACATGAATGAAAATATTGCAAAAGATGTCAAAATACTTGTAAACAAAATATTTAAAATTACATAAATGAAAACTTAACTAGAGACAGTTTGTTAAGGTGAGTCCAATAATGTTTATTTAATGATGATCAAACCCAAATTGTAATTGTTATGAATATAATTAAATTATTATAAAAAATAATCTATTTTTTATAATATTAAATAAATATATATTAAAGATAGAATGAGTTAATCAAAAAAATATTAATAATATAACCAAATCAAAGCGATGTAAAGTTCACATGAGAGGAGAATTAGATCATTACATTCCACCAAAAGCAAAGCAAAAAAGTTGAAAAAATTTAAGAAGATTTTTGAGAAAGTTGCATTCCAAAATACTAACAAGATTAACTGTAACATTATCCACACTCAAACTAGATACAAATAGAAATATCTTATAAAACATGCAATAAAACAAGAAAATGAAAATATTTAAAAATATTAATACATTATTAATATGAATTAACAAAGGAAATAAGCCTAATAGTAACACATTACTACTTTATACAAAGTAAATATATATCAAAGCTAAAATGACAAAAAGTGTAGTAATGTGTTATAACTAAGACATAATGACATGAGGAAGATATGAGAGGAGATTTAGTGTTACATAATAATAAAACTAAACAAAGCAAAACATTTGAAGAATTGAGACAAATTTGATGAGAAAGTTGTAATCCAAGATATATAGAGATCAACAGCAGTATTCTTTACTCTCAAATTAGGTAAGAAAAAAAAAATCTTGTAAAGTATATAAAAATACTAAAAAATAAAAATTTTTATTTCAATGGATAGAGATTGCGATGATGAACCAAAAGACATTTGCTTTGTTTTTTTACCTTTTAAAATAACATCAAATTACTAAAGTAATGACTATAAATAAAAAATATTTAATTTTTCTAAATATTATATAAATATATATATTAAAATAAAAATTTGAGAAATTTAAGAAATATAGTATAACCAAATAAAAGAATTGGAAAGGCCACATGAGCAGAGATTATATCAACATAATAATATAAGAAAATAAGGGCATGAACTTTAAAAAATATGATATATTATATTTTAAATTTACATTCAAAATTACTAAGGAGATAGTGTGTTACATCCTCAGTAATCAAATTAGGTATAGATCGAAGTATCTTCCTTTGACCTTGGTTGGAATTATTGTGAATTAAAGTGATTAAATAAGAAAAATTTATATTATGTTAATTTTTTATTTTGAAAAAAATTAAAATTTTTAAAACTAAAATGGGATAACTTTAGGCATTGTAATATATAAAAATCACAATAATGTAATTGGGACATAAGATGAGATTTAGAGTTACATAGAAATATAACAACATCTAAGCAAGACATTCAAATAGATACAAAAGTGATTGAGGGTTCATCCTTGATTGTTAAATCTACTGTAAATCCAAATGTCTAATAAAATATGCCAAAATAATTGAAAAATAAAATATTTGATAATATTGAAATAAATATTTATTTGATAGAGCTCATCAAGTTTGATAACAAACATTTGCATAATGTGAAATCGACCTCATTTAAAATTAATAATAAATAATATATTAATTAAGATTAAATAAATAAGGTTATCTCCTTAATATGAATGGAAAATGAGAGGAGAATTAGAGTTCCTTGTAATATACTAAAAAAAGGAAAAATTGGAACAAAAGAAATCAATTGCCAATGAAATTTTCATTCCATGGTATAAAAGAGGTCAAACATAGAATCCTTGATCTTGAAATCGGGAAAAAAAGAAGTGTCCTATAAATTGTGCCAAATCTATTGAAAAAAAAAATATTTACAATTTTCAAAAGGAATATTTAATTCCATTGAACTCGTCATGAGAATCCGAATAATGTTTGTTGCATGTTAATTGGTAATACCATTTATTTTCTAAGAGATCAAGTGTAGCATCCTTTACTATAGACTTGGAAAGAAATGAAATGTCTAATAAAAAATTGCAAGCCATAGAAAACTAAATAAATAAACTAATAAATTGAATGTTTAATTAGATAGAGGACAATGACACAAGTGAACATTGTAAGTTTCATTTTTATTAGACCTCATTCAGAAGTACCATGAGATAGAAAGTTAAATAAAGATAAATAATAACAAATTAATATTTCAAGGTTACCTAAATATAAATTAAATATGTTGGGATAAATTGAAGTGGTGTAATAAAAACAAATAATGACAAGATAAAATCACAAGATAGGAGCTTTAGAAATTCATGTTGTAAACAAAATTAGAGTAAGAAATTAAAAAAATAATATTATATAAGAAAAGTTTCATTATTAGATACTATGCTAATCGATTGTAATGTCCTCAATCATGAAAAAAAAGCTAAAAATATAACAATGAATATTTGATGGGATGGAGCTCATTGAAATGACCTCAACATTGAAATGAGTTCATTGTAATAAATTATTTTAGTATTCACTACTATAAAGTAATGCTAAAGTTATATTAAGCAATATAATATACACAAATCAAAGAAACATAAAAGTCGCATGAAAATAGGAAGAGAGCTAGATATTAATATGATGAAATGAAACAAAAAAATAGAAGAAATAATATAAATACTCGATTATAACATTAAAAAAGCAAAAATACTAGTAAATTATTTTTCAATTTTTAAGTTATTATAAACTCAAATAAGATAAATTAGGACAATGTAAAGTAACTATATCAATGTGATTTAAAGGTAACATGACAAGAGATTCAAAATTTACTTTGTAAAATAAAAAAAAACTAAATTTTTGAAGATTTGAAGATATGACACAAATTATATTATAAATTAACATTACAACATACAATAGAGATATTGTTGGACATCATTAATCATTAGTTAGGTACAAATCAAAATGTCTAATAAAATAGATGAAAGACATAGAAAATAAAACATTTGGAGTTAGTATAATGTACCTAGTTAAATAAGCATAAATGAAAATTAGTCATTTTTATAAAATTAAGTATATATATTATATTTAAAATGAAACTTTGGAATTTCAAAGCAATATAACATACTTAAGGTGGTAAATTTAAAAAATGAGAAATATTATATAGGAAAGTTACACTACAAGAAACTTAAGAGTTAGAATGCAACATCCTAAATGAACAAATCTAGTACTGTTCAAAATTTCTTATGAAAAGACAAAATAAACAAAGAAAAATATGAAAAATATGAAAATTAAGATTAAATAAGATAGAGCTCATCGAGATAAGACCATTAAAATTTTTTTCATCTTAATTGAAACTCAATTTGACTTATTACAAACTAAAAAAAAAAAAAATATAAGTAATATATTTTCTTAAAATTAAGTTAAAAATTGAAGAAAAAATTACATAAATTAGAGAATAGAATATATAAAAATCAAAACATTGTAAAAGTCACACGAAACAAAAAAGAGAGTTACATAGTAATGTAACAAAATTAATGTGAAAATTTTTAATATATGATATAAAGTGCATAAAAATCTTAAATTCTAAGATACTAAAGATATTAAGCATGACATTATTGATCATCAAATGAAATAAGAGTCAAAACATCACACAAAATGAGCGAAGAACTTAGAATTGGATAAAACTAATCAGGATGGGTGTAGTAAGGTTTAATTTTTTTTCTTATTAAGACCTCTTTTGGAATTGTGATGAAGTACAAAATTAAATATGCAGAGAAATAAAAAATTTTCATTTTAATATTTACAAAATATATATGTTAATGATCAAACAAGATAAATTGATGCAATATAATATTACAAAATTATAATGATGTAAAAAATCACAAGGGAAAAGATTGAAATTTTTTTATTGTAGCAAAAAATTGCAAATAAAAATTAAAAAATAAGATGAATTTTATGAGAAATTGTCTTTGAAAGTTGTTAAGGGGATTGATTGAAATATTCAAAACAAAATATTTTGTAACATAAACTTCATCATGTTGAGTCTAACAATTTTTGTGTTTTCTTGATTAGACTTCGTTTATAATTACAATGAATTACCAAATTTAAAAAATCTTAAATTGTGATAAATTATTTAATTGTAAAATTAAGTAAATACATTTTAAAATTAAATTACAAAAAATTGAAACAACATAATATAACCAAATCAAATTGATATGAAGTACACATTGAAGTAGTATTAAAGTAACGTAGTAGCATAACTAAATTAATGTGAAAAGATTCTAGATATAAGATAAATTATATAGAAAACATTTATTGAAAGATACTTAGTACATTGTATATAACATTCCTGATCATCAAATATTACATAAATGAATATACATTTGATGTGGCTAAAGCACTAGAAAATAAAATCTTTAAAAACCATAGAAAACAATTAATAAGGTAGAGGTCATCTAAATAAGTCAAATGGTGCTTATTCGGTGACAATTAGGAATCATTGCAAAACAATACTAATTAAAAAAATAAATATCCATAAATAATAATAAATTATTTATTTAATATAAACTAAATATATTAAATCTAAAATGAGATTAATTAAAATAATGTAATATAACAAAGTAAAAGTTACATAAAGTTCATGCGATATAAAAATTTGAGTTTTATAGTAATATAACTAATTTAAAGAAAAAAATTAAAAACATAAATTTAATAGAATGAGACTATTACATTCATAGTTACTGAGGGCATCAACTGTAATGTCATCGATCATAAAATCATGAATGAAACAAAATGTCTAATAAAGCATGCCAAAAAAATAAAACATAAAATATTTAAAAATATAACAGAAAATTTTTAATTGGATAAAACTCACTGAAATTAGTTGAATGATATTTCCTTCTTCTTGATTGGATGATGGTAGGAAAAGAAATGCATTATTAGTAAATCAAAGAGATGTAAAGATCTCATGGGAAAAGACTTAGAGCACCACATTGATATAGCTTAACAAAAATAAGAAGTTTAAATAATTAAGATAAATTATATAGGAAAGATGGATTCTAGGCTATTAAGAAGAGCAATTGCAATACCTTGATCTTCAAAGAAGGTATTAAACAAAATGCTTCAAAATGCATGACAAACTATTAGGAAATAAAATTATTTTAAAATAAGGAAAAAAATTTTAAATTTGATATGGCTCATTTAGATGAGCCCAATGATGATTATATGGTCTTCATCAATCCTTGTTTGGAATTTCTATGATTTAAAAAATTAAACAAACATAAATATGAATAAATTATCAACTAATTATTAACTAAATATATGTTAGAGTAAAATAAAATTAATTGAATAATTGTGATATAATGAAAATAAATAAATGTAAATGTTACATGAAAGAAACTTTTGAGTTTAATAACAATATAGCATAATCAAAGAACAAAAATTGAAAGAATGATATACATTTAATAGAAAAGTTTGATATTTAGATGCTATGATGATACAATGTAAATACTTGATCATTAAATCTATTATGAATCATAATATCTCATAAGACATGTAAAAATATAGGAGAAAAAATTATATAAAGATATAAAAATGAGTAACCTTTTGGATAGTGTGCAACAAGAGTACGATCCCATTTGTGTCATCTACATCAGACCTCATTTTTAACTATTGTTAATTACCAAAGTAAATAATCTTAATTAATAAGAAATTGTTATTTCAATATAAAGTAAACACTTGTTAAAGATGAAATTAGATGAATTAAAAAAATATAATGTAACACATCAATTTGATAGAAACATCATAGTAAAAAGAATTAGAGTTTCTTAGTAATATAACAAAATTCAAAAGAAAAACTTTGAAGAAATGACTTAAAATTCATGTGAATATTGTATTTTATGATAAAAAGGTGATCAATTGTAACATTGTTGATTACCAAATTAAGCGTGAATCTATTTGCCTAGAAAAACATGCCAAAACCCTAAAAACTATTTTTATAAATAAACAAATAAATATTTAGTTGCCAAAAAAATCGATGAGAGAAGTCTAGTGACATTTGCTTTGTCCCATTTAGACCTCTTCTAGAACTACTACTAATTTAAAAAATTAAATAAGAAAAATTAATAAAAAATAATTTTTTTAATACTAAGTAAATCTTTTTTGAAGTAAAAATGACATAAATTGAGATAATGTAATATATCACAAAAAATATGATATAAAGGTAACATATGTGGATTATAATAGTTTCATAATAATAAAACATAACTAATTCTCAATCATAAAAAAATTTTAAAAGCAATATATTTCCAAATACATGCTAAAATCATATAACAATAGAAAATATAAATAGGAATTTCCACTCTGATGGGCATCTTGAGAAGAGTCTAACGACTTTCCTTTCATCTCGATGAGGCCTCAACTGAAACTACAATGATTTATACAAGTAAATGAGCATAAATAAATGATTTAGAGTTACATAGCAATACAATGAAATAAAACAAAAATTTTGAATAAATGAGATCAATTATATAAGATGGTTGTATTCATATATACTGATGGAGCTTGAGAGTATTATCCTCAATGGTAAAACAAGGTATGAGTTAAAATGACTCATAATATACGACAAAAACCTTAAATTATTTTAAAAATATTAAGGACTACTTTTTTATTTTAAAAGGTCATGGGGACAACTCTGGTTATCTTCTCGTCTCACTATTAGACCTCATTTATAACAATTATAAATTTAAAATTAAAGTTTGTATATTATAAATAATTATTATGATATTAATTAAATAGGCATGTTAAGAAAAAAATATAATAATAATAAATTTTTAATTTAATATAAAGTTAAAAAGTAACATCTAAAGTAAAAAAAAATGAATAATAGAGATAGATTATATGTAAAAGTTGATTTTGAAGAATCGAAGAAGATTAAGCTTAACATCCTCAAAAATCAAATTTGTTATGAATCAAAACATCTTCAAAAGTAAGAAAAACTTATAAAAATCTAAATATTTAAAATTAATAAAATGAATAATTAGTTAGGCAAAGCTCGTCGAGCCAAATGCAATAATGTCTATTTTATCTTCATAGGATCTCATTTGGAATTAATAAAGTAAAATAAGATAAACTAAATCAATGAAATATAAAAAAATCTTAGTAATGTAAGGGTAAAAAAAACGCAAATTATGTTATTAATACTAATTTAGCAATATAAAGATGATACATATAAAGAAAATAGATCAATTGTTTGAGGAATTTGCAAACAAACATACTAAAGGGATGAAAGGCAACATCATTGATTATCAACTCACGTACAAATCAAAAAGTTTCATGAAGCATGAGAAAGGAATAGAAATAATTAAAAAATGTTCTAATAAATATTTAAATGGATATTCCACTTCAAGATGTTCAAAAGATGTTTGTTTTATCTTCATCAAGCTTAGAATTTCTACAAATTATAGAAGTAAATAAAACAAAGAACACATTATTTTTTAACATTTTCTAAATTTATGCTAAATGTTAAAATTTATGTAAAGCATACTTGAGATAATATTTTATTTTACATAAGAATATAACAAGATCAAAAAAATTTGAAGAAATGAGCTAAACTTTATGGGAAAGTCACTTCTCAAGATGCTATGGAGATTGAGCAAAACATTCTCAATTGTCAAAATAGGTATGAATATAGATATGTGATAAAATCATCCATAATCCTTTTCCAATAAATTATTTAACATTATAAAAATAAATATTTAATCAAAAATAGCTCGTTAAAACTAGTCCAATCATTATTCTTTCAACTCAAAAGTCAATAAGATAATTAACTACTCATTACTTTAATAATAAAAAATATATATATCACAAAAGTAATAGGACATTATTTGGAATTCTTGTGAATTACCAAACGAAAAAAATATAATAAAGAAAAAATTATCACTTTAATATTAAGACAATATGTATCAAACCTAATTAAGAAAATATAAGTAATGTAGCATAACAAAATAAAATTGACGAGATCACAACAAGACAAATTTGTTCATCAGTAATATAATCGAATCAAACAAAAATTTTTTGAAGAAATTTTATAGATTGTATGAGGTATTTGCTTTCTAAGATACTAGACAAATCAACTGCAACATCTTGAATCATTAAATTAATTAAGGACAAATGTCATAAAACATTCCAAGACCT
Source organism: Vanilla planifolia (assembly GCA_023846275.1). NCBI lineage: Eukaryota > Viridiplantae > Streptophyta > Magnoliopsida > Asparagales > Orchidaceae > Vanilla > Vanilla planifolia. The sequence goes on along the minus strand of JAIUJO010000063.1, from coordinate 808,947 downwards.
TCGGAAAAAATATTTTAAAAACTAAAAATTAACATTTAGCTATATAAAGCTCACGGAGATGAATCCAACAATAATTTTTTCATCTCGCCCATACCCCATTTAGAATTATAAGAAAACAAAAAATTAAAATCATAATTAATAACAAAATATTAGTTAAATACTATGTAAATATATATTAATTCTAAAAAAATAAATTTAAGTGCTGTAACATATAGAATTTACAATGATATAATGGTCACATGAGAGGAGATTTTTAGTTACATAGAAATATAACATAATTAAGGTAAATACTTTTTAGAAATGAGATAAATTTTTTACATAATTTGCATTCCATAATACTGAGGAGATCACGTGTAAAACCTCTAATTATTAAATATGGTATAAACAAAAATGTCTCAGAAAGTGTGTTAATCTCCTAAATAGTAAAATACTATAAAAATTTAAATATTTAATCATAAAAAGTAAATATTTAATTATTTGATAAGATAGCGACTTACAACACCTACTTCATCGAGATTAGAGCTCAATTAAAATTACTCAACATTTCAAAAATAATAAAACATAAATAATAACAAATTATTATTCAAAAATTAATAAATATATAAAAAACTAGACATGAAATCAATTGAATAAAGATAATTCAACCAAGTCAAAGTTATGTAAAAGTCACATGAGTGAAGTTGTAGAGTTAGAAGGAAATATAACCACTTAAATTTTATTGGAAAATTATATACTAAGATGTTAACGAGATCAACATATCATACTTCATTATCAAATCAGAATTAAATAAAAATGTCTGGTAAATCATGTTAAATTTCTAGAATATGAAATATTTAAAAATATGAAAATGAATACCATGTTTCATATAATTCAGTTAGATAAGTTCAAATATGTTTGTTTCATTTTAAGCAGGCCTTTAGAATTTTTATAAACTCCAAACTTAAAAAACCACAAATAATAATTAAATTTTATTTTAAAATTAAATAAAGCTATAATATTGCTATAATTGGATCAAGTCAAAGTAATGTTAAGGTTACGTTGGAGATGAATGATTGTTTCTTAGTAATAATATAGCCAAATTAAAGCGAAATAGTTTGAAAAACTAAATAAATTTCATAATAGCCTTGTATTATAGGATATTAAGTAGGTAAAGTGTAGTATCCTTAATCATCATATTAGGTATGAATCAAAACATCTCATAAATAGAAAAAAAATCAGAGAAAAAATATTTAAAAAACAAAGAATTTTTCAATTAATAAGGCTCTTCATGACAAGTGCAACAATGTTTGTTTCATCAAAGTTAGATCTTGATTATAATAATTATAAGTTATCATGGAAAAATTTTACAAAAAATAATAAATAAAAATATTAATATTGAATATATATTTATATTAAAGCTAAAAATGAGAAAAATTGATTCAATATAATACAACAAAATAAATGTGATGAAAAGTGACATAATAGGATATTTATACTAATATTATAAAATATCAAAATAAAAGTAAAACATTTTATGAAATGAGATAAACTATACAATCAGTTTGAATTCCATGATACAATGGAAATTGACTAGAACATCATTGACCATTAAATCATGCATGAATTTAAATTCCTTATAAAGCATGATAAAAAATAAAAAAATTTAAAAAATTAAATTAATAAATAATTTTTAGAGCTCATTGACGTAAGTTTAATGATATTTATTTTTTATTAATCAGATCTCATTTAGAATAACTTTTAAATGCCAAAGTAAATGTGTATAAATAGTAGTAAATTATTTTTTAAATGTTGAAATTCTATGTTATTTTCAAAAACATGTGAATTTAAAAAATGTAATATAACGAAATCTAAAGTGTTATAATATAACAAAATCAAAGCCAACCTATTTGATGAGATGAGATGAATTATATTGGAAAGTTGCATTACAAGAAACTAAGGTAACTTAACAAAAACTTCTTTATTATCAAGTCTAGCATGGAACAAATTTTCTCAGTATGTAATAATACTAGAAACTTTTATAGAGCTTCTTAGAATGACTCTAATGACACACTTTTAAACTTTATCAAAGAAACATATCCCAAAATTGAAATGAGACCAAACAAATCATGTATTATAGCTAATTCCATTGAATTTCAAAGTCACACTATAGGAGAATGAGAGTTTCGTAGAAATATAACCACATTAAAGTGTTAATTTTAATTAAAAGAGAAAAATAATGCAAAAAATTTACTTACAAGAAATAAATGGGATCTAGTTTAATATCCTTGATCACTAAATTTAGTTCAAATTAATTTTGGTAATGTCTATTTCATCATGGTCAGACCTCATTTAGAGTTCTTGCAAATTACAAAATTAAATAATCATAAATAATAGTACATTATATTTTTAATATTACATAAATGTTTACTAAGCTCAAAATGATATAAATGGAAGCAATGTATCATAACCAAGTTAAAGTGTTGTAAAGATAAAATGAGAGGAGATTTGGAGTTCACATAATTATGACTAAATGAAAGTAAAAAGTTTGAAAAGATGAGATAAATTTAGGGAGAAAATTGAATTCTAGGATTATAACAAGGTCATGCGCAATATTATTAATTGCCAAATGTAGTACAAATAGAAATGTCATATTATCCATTATATTACTATAGATAATAATATTTAAAAAATATACAAATAAACATTTAATTCAATAAAGTTCACTGAGATAGGTCTACGAACATTTGGTTCGTCTAAATTAAACCTTATTTAGTATTACTATTAATTAACAATGCAAAAAAGAAAAAAATAAAAATAATTTATTATTTTAATAATGAGATAAATTGAAGTAATATAATACAACAAAATAAAAATGAAATAAAGATGAGACTTGAGAATATTTTGAATTGCATTGTAATATAACAAAATCAAATAAAGAAATTGTAAGAAATGAGAATTATGTGAGATAGTTGCAGTACATGATATTAATGAGATGTAGCATCACATTCTCAATCATCAAATTAAGTATGAGTAAAAATATATCCCAAAATATTTAAAAAAATCAAAAGTAAAATCTATTTGAAAAAATATGTAAATGAATATTAAATTAGATATAGCTTATTGAGTAAAGTAAAATGACATTTTTTTGTCTCAATGAGAGCTCTTTTGAAAATATTATGAGTATCAAAATAAGAAAGCATAAATAATAAAAATGGTTGTCATGATAATAAGAAAATATTTGAAATTTAAATTTTTTTTGAAATAAATATCATAAATAGAGAGAAAAAATCAAAGAAAAAAATAATTTAAATATACAAAAGAAATATTTTATTTGATAGGGCTCATGAAAATTAAATTGAATTTGTTTGCTTAGTCACAATTCGAAATTATATAGAATTCATAAAATTTAATTGTGAAAAGAATAATTAATAAGAAATAATAACTTGAATACTATGTAAATATATATTAAAGTTTAAAAATGATAAATTAATTCAATGCAGTACTATCAGATCAAAGCGATGTAAAGATTACATGAGTGGTGAATTGGGGTTTTAAAGTAATATAACAAAATAAAAGTAAAAAATTTCAACAAATGAGATAAAGTGTATGAGGAATTTGTACTCTGAAATACTAAAGAGATTTAGCTTAACATTATTAGTCATTAAGTCAGTTGTGAATCAAAATATCACATAAAACGTGTCTTTTAAAAAATAATTTTTTAAATTTCAAAAGTAACATTTAGTTGGATATAACTGATCGACTCATGTCTAACAAATTTTTCTTACCTTGGTTAGTCCTTTTCTATAATAAGTCCAAATTAGTAAATTAAATAAGCATATATAAAATGAAATTAATTATTTTAACATTAAGAAAATTTAGAATGAAGTATAAAAAATGATAAATTTACTTAATGTAACATATCCAAAACCAAATTCCATAAGTGACATATAATAAGTGATTTAGAGTTGCAAAGAAATATAATCAAATGAATGAAAAAAGTTTGAAGAAGTGAGATCAATGATATAGGAAAGTTATAGTACATGATACAATGGTGATTAATCATAACATCAACATTTATAAAATAATTTATGAGTCAAAATCAAACATAACAAAATCCTAGAATAAATATTTCATGCGATAATAAATAAATATTTAGTATAAGTTTCCTATGTAGAAGTCCAACTATAATTTTTTCATCTTAATAAAAAATCTTCTACAATTATTAATAATGAAGAAAATAAATAAACATAAATAATAGTAAATAATTATTATAATATTAACTAAATATATTTTGGAAAAATTGATTATATGAAATAAGTAATATAAAAAATATAAAAAATGTTAAAGGCTAAATGAATAGAGAATTTGAACTTCATAATTATGAAACCAAATTAAAGAATGATAAAAATATTTCATGAAAGTTGCACTACAAGATAACAAAGTGATCATATCTAACATCCTCATTCACAGAATTAGCTATAAATTAGAGTGTCTCAAAAAGCAAGCTAAAATAATAAAAAAATAAAATTGAAAAAAATACATGAAAGTTTCATTCCATCATACTAAAGTGATCGAGTGTAAAAATCCATAATCACAAAATCTAGCAAAAGTTGAAATTGCATGCAAAGCAAGCTAAAATCCAAAAAAAATAATTTCTTAAAAATATAGAAATAAATATTTTGTGGATGGGGCTCATCGAGGGTTGTATAAGATGTGTGTCTCATCTTGTCTAGAAATTTAGAATTACCATGTCTTACTAAATTAAATAAAAATAAATATCAACAATTTATTATTTCAATATGAAGTAAGTATATCGTAAAGTTGAAAATAAAAAATATGGCAAAATAATATAACAAAATATCAGTGATGTAAGGGCCATGCAAGAGTATAATTTTAATTTGAAAGTTATATAATGAAATATAAGCAAACTATTTATAAAACTTATAGAATGATTTGGGAATATTTCATTCCAAGATTAAAAGGTTCCAAAAAAGCCATAATTATTGAAAGTAAAAAATTTTAAAAAATAAAATATTGAAATTGAATGAGCTTATTGATAGGTGTCAAACAACATTTGTTTCAACTCGGTACCACCGGTTTTCAATGACTACAAATTTTCAAAAAAATAATTTATTATTTTTTATGTTTAATTAATTTATTAAATCACAACAATAAAAACAACTGTCAAATGAAGCAAAATAAAGGTCACAAAGCCCACTTTTTATGATTTCCATCTAATAAAAAATTTACTCATATATTTTCATATTTTATACTATTAAAATTTTTTCCTTTTGATTTTATAATATTTATAAGTTATTTTTATTTATGCTAGATTTGTGATTAAAGAATGCTATGCGTAATCTCCAATGTGTCTTGGAATAAAAAATTCCCTTACAATTTCTCTAATTTCTTAAATATACATATACATATATATATATATATATATATATATATATTTATATATATATATATCTAGTTAATTTTAAAATAATAATTCATTTTTCTTTAAGCTTATTAACTTTTTCAAATAAAACATAATTCTGACGATGCCTCGTCAAGAAAAAATAAATGTCATTGTACTCAACGTATTGAGATCTATCGAATTAAATATTTAGTTTGTTATTATTAAAAATTTCATTTCTTATAATTGGATTTTGCAAAAAATTTCGATTCGTACTTGATTTAACAATCTATGATGTTACACTCGGTCTCCTTAGTTTATATAAATGTAACTTCCCCTATAATTTATGTTTTTTCAATTTTTTTTTAAATTATTTGCATCAGTTCTATTCCATTATTTTACATTATTTCAACTTATCTCATTTTAATTTTGACATATATTTAGTTAACACAAAAATATTGATTTTTTAATTTTTTTGTCATAGTAATTGAAAACTATTGTCAATGGAGAAGAAATTAATAGCCTTTTAGACAATTTGATCAAGTCTATAAATCAAAATATTATGTTTTTCACATTTAGTATATAGTTTAGATGTGTTTTAGTGTATTTTACAATACATACAAATTTCTACCTTATTTAAAGAACAATTGGACCTATTTAATATCTTGGAATTCAACATTAGTTCACAATTAAACACATTTCTTCAATTCTCCCGTTTAGATTTGGCAATATTTCTACGAAATTATAATTCTCATTCTTGAAACTTTTATATTTAATTGGCTGTATTAAATTAAATCAATAAGCTCTAATAATTAAAATTTTATTTTCATATATTTGCACAATTTACGAGATATTTTTATTAAAAATTAATTTCAGGATTGTGAATGTTGCATATTAACTTCATAATATATTGGAATGCAATTTTCTAACTTAATTTATTTAATTTTTTTGTAGTATTTTTTTGCCAAATATTAAAGTAATCATTTATAATTATTTATGATTAGTTAGTATAGAAACTCATATTTATTCAAAAAGTGGCTCGATTAAAAAGAAATAAATGTCTAAAAATATCCTAATAAGAATAATCAAATTAAAAATTCTATTTTTTAAAATTTCTTATACCATTTGAGATATTTTGACCTACATATGATTTGATGATTAAGGATATTACACCTGATTTTATTATTAATTTGGAATGCATATTTGTTATATAAATTATCTTTCTCAATTTTTTCAAATTTAATTATGTTCTATTATAATGAAATTCTAAGTCTCTCTTATGTTACCTTTAGATTTCCTTAATTATATTATATTGCATTGCATAAATTTATCTCCTTTCATCTTTAATTTATATTTACTTTATATTATACTAGTTATTAATACTTATTTATGTCTATTTAATTTGGTAATTCTTTGTTATTTTAAAAGGAGTTTGATTATGAGAAAATAAATATTTTTCAAATTCGTTCAATATGATCTATTCTATTAAACATTTGTTTTTATATATTTATTTTAAAATTTTATTTTCAAAATTTTTGAAATCTTAATAGAATAATTCAAGTTGTATCAGTTTTAGGGTCCAAGATAGAATGCAACCTACGATAAGATTATCTAAATCCATATATATAATTCGTTGATTTTATTATATAACTATGTAACTCTAAATCTTCTCCCATATGACCATGACATGTCTTCAATTTTTTTATATACATTGCATCAATATAGCTAATTTCAACTTTAACGTATTTTTACTTAATAGTAAAAAATAATTTAATATTTTTATTTACTTTGATAAATTACAGTAAGGACAAGATTTAATTGAAATGAAACAAACATTGTTTGACTACTATCAATGAGCCTTTTGTACATAAATATTTGTTTCTATTTTTGTAAGGACTTTATTTTCTAGTATCTTGCTACATTTTTTGAGGTTTATGGATTTATACTTGATTTTTTCATAGATGTTTTTTTTGCTTGCCCTCCTTAGTATCTTTGAAAACAAATTTGTCAAACTTTTTTATAATTTCTTAAATTTTTAATTTTTCATTAAACTATAATACAATAAAACTCTAACTTTTCTCTCATGTAAAATTTGTTTTATCATGACATAGTCATATAACATTTGTTCAATTCGTCATATTTAAACTAAAATATTTACTTGCCTTGTATTAAAAAAGTAATTTGTTATGATTCATGTTTATTTACTTTTGTAATTTACAATAACTTTATACAATGTTTGAACATGATGAAAAAAACTTCATTGGACTCATCTTGACCAATTATAACCACTTAAATATTACATTTTTTAAATTTTTTTTTGTTTTACAAATTTTAATTTTTATGATCTAGGCAAGATTTGTGAGTCATTTTTATTCTTAAATGATTTGACGATCAAAGATTTTGTATTGATTTTTCTTAATGTCTTGGAGCTGAACTTTGTCGAACAATTTTTCTTATTACTTCAAATTCTTTGCTTTCATTTAGTTATAGTACAAAAAAATATAATATTCTTATGAGTTCCTTTTAAGTCACTTTGATTTTGAAGTATTATGTACCATCAATTTAATGCTTTTCAACTTTAATATATAGTTAATTAATATTAATAAATAATTGTTTTGATTTATGCATATTTAATTTTATAATTCATGATAAATCCAAATGTGATTTGATTGAGGCAAAATAATTGTCATTGGCTAAACCCAATGATCCCCATTTAATTAAATATTATTTCTTGTATTTTTAATAATTTAATTTTTTAGTGTTTTGGTAAGTTTACCTAGACATTATCACTTATACTTCACCAGATGATCAAGTTTGTTCATCTTGAACACCATAGTATCCTAGAATAAACTTTATTTTACAATTTATTTCATTTATCAAATTTTTTTTCTTTGATTTGTTTGTCTTACTACATAACTCTAAATCACATCTATTGTTACTTGTATGTTATTTTTTATTTTATTATGTTTTATAGTTTTAGTTTATTTTCTTTCAAAAGTTTTTGCTTTGATTTGTTTGTCTTACTATATAACCCAAAATCACATCTATTATGACTTGTATGTTACTTTTATTTTGTTATATTTTATAGTTTTCGTTTATTTGGTTTCAACTTTCATTTATTTGAATATATTATATTTCTTCAATATGTCCTATTTTAAATCAATACTTGTTCACTTGATTTTAAAATAATAAGATTATTATTTAAGTTTATTTACTTTTGTAATCTATGGTAACTCTAAAAGGGTTTCGAATAAGATGAAATAAATGTTGTTAGACACATCTCTATGAGCTTAATATAATTAAATATATTAGTTTTATATTTTGAAAAATATTTTTAATTATTTCCAAATTCTTTATTACATATTTCTATTAGTACCAAATTTGACGATGAAGGATGTTCCATTCAATCTTATTAGCATCGTGAAAACTAACTTTCTCATAAAATTTACATTGCCTTGATTTAGTTTGATTACTTTGGTTCAATTTACATTATCTAAACATCAATATTTTTTTATTTAATAATAAAATAATAATTTATTTTTTTAGTTTATTTACTTTTGTAATTTTCAATAAATCAAAATAAGGCATGATTGAAAAAATGTCATTGAAATTGACCACACAAGATCTAAGCATGTATTATTTGAATTTTTTAAGATATTTTATTTTCTAAAGTTTTCTCATGCTTTAGTGGTAATTTAGAATCATAAATGATTTAATTAGTAGGGATGCTATGTTTGATCGCCTTAGTAGATTGGAATAGAACTTTTTTGTATAATCTATTTCATTAATTAAAATGTTTTATTTTTATATTGTCAATTATTATGAAAATATATTTTTCCTTTTGTGTGATTTTTTCATAATTTTGCTATTTACATTATGTTTTTTTTAACTAATTTCACCACCGATAATGTTATTGTTCATTTACTTAATAGCTTGGTGTACAAAGCAATACTATGTATTTTATTTCCTCAAATATTTTCTTTTTATTTGGTTATGTGACTTCATAACAAATAATCTTCTTGCACAATACGTTTAAATTTCTTTGTTTTGGTTATTCTACATTTCTTTAACTTATATCACTTTTGTTTTAACAAAAGTTTTCTTAATATTAAAATAATATTTTATTGTTTCTTATTTTTATTTTTCTAATCTCTAAGAACTCAAAGAGAGGGCAAAGCAAAATGAAACATGTGATAGACACTTCTTGATTAATTATGTCCAAAAAAAGTAAATTTTTATTTTTTAAATATTTTATTCATTGGAATGGATCATTCCAATAGTATATATTCTATTTTTTAAATTTTTTGCTTTCATTTGGTCATATAACTTCGAAACTATAACCCTTCACTAGTGTGATAGTAACAGTGCATTTATTTTGTTATATTTTGTTGGTTTAAGTTATCTTATTTGAGCACTATCATTTTTTATTAAACAAAAAAATTATAATTTATTATTGCCCATTTTTTATTTTCTTGGGTAATTGGTAGTATTTCCAACTGAGCTCTAACTAAGACAAAATAAACATTATTTTAGTTGTCACTCTATTAAATTTTGTTTTCATTTTTATATTCCTAAAACTTTTATTAAATATAGTTTTGATAGGCTTTATGAATCATTGTGATTTGTACATGATTTAATTATCAAGGATGTTACACATCATCTCCTTAGAACATTGGGAGGAAACTTTGTTGTACAATTAGTCTAATTCCATCAATTTCTTGTGCTTAAATTTTGGTATATTATTACAAAGCTCAAATTCATGCCTTGGGTGACATATACATTTATTTCATTTTCTTTTTTATTATGTAACTTGAATATATCCTTTTTTAGCTTCAACATATATTTACTTAATATTCAAACAACAATTTATATTTATTTTTTTATTGATTTTTTTCAATTTGTAAAATTTCAATAGCAGGTTCGATTAAGACAAAAGAAAAGCTCCTGGGAATTTTATTTTTTATTTTTACATTTTTTAATCATTTATTTTTTTTTGTTGTTTGCTTTCTTGATTGTTGTGTTGCTTCTACCCAATATAATGTCAAGGATGTTACACTAGTTCCCAATAATATCTTTCAATATAATTTTTCTACATATTTTGTCTCATTTATTCAACATTTATGCATTGAATTGGTCATATTACTAAAAACTTATGAACCTACTCTCATGTGACCATTACATTGCTTTGATTTGGATATATTACATTACTTCAATTTATCTCTTTTTACATTTAACAAATATTTACTTTATTTTAAAATTATTTTCACTATAATTTGTACTTATTTACTTTGTTAAGATAGTAATTTAAAATGAGGTCTAATAAGACAAAAAAATGTCATTAGAATCCTCCTCTAAAGCACTCATTTAAATATTTTTTTATATTTTTTAGATATTTTTTCCATTCTTTTTCCTCTTTTTATTAAACACTTCAATTCGTATGTCATTTCTTGATCATGGATGTTACTTTCAAAGTCCTTATTATCATGGAATTCAACTTTTCCACATAATTTATAAAATTTCTTCAAACTTTTTTTAGAATTGGTTATATTGTTGTGTGACTAAATTTCTCTTATCATGTAAAATTTACTGACTTTTTTTATATTATAATCATTCAATTTGAATCAGTTCATCATCATTATGTATTAACTAGTTTTAAAAATAATTTGAAATTATTTAACTTTATTATCTTTTTTAATTTGTAGTAACTTCAAAACAAGATTTGATTGATAAGAAACAAAAGTCGCTAGACTCTTTTATCAAATTAGAAATTTGTTTTTATAATTTTAAAATCTTTTTCCTTAGCTTTACTATGTTTAATGATACATTTTGAATTATTCCTTATTTGATGATTGAGGGTGTTATGCTCTGTTTCTTTAATATCTTAGAATACAATATTCTTGACATTTTATCTCATTTGTTGAACTTTTTTCATTGAATTAGTCAAATTATTATTTAACTTTAAAGCTTCTTTAATATATAAAATAAATATATTTAATTTAAATATATTACATTTTTGAATTTGCCATATTTCAACTTTATTATATGTTTACTAAATATTAAAACAAAGTACTTTATTATTGCATATTTTTATTTCATATCATAATAATTCCAAAGTAAAACTAATGTTTGAATTATTTTGAAAATCTTTACCATAATAAACATTCATTTCTACAAATTTAATTTTTTTTGTTTTATTTATATTTTTTTTTCATTTTAATTCAAATGTCATTTCACAGTCGTGGTCATTGCTTTGGATTTCATTAATATTACAGAATTTAATGTTCTTATAAAATTTAAATCATTTTTAATTTTTTATTTTGTCATACTACCCTTTTATTTTAAATCAACTCTCATGCAACACTGACATATGTTTTATTTTCATATACAAGATTACTTCAATTAATCTCATATCGATTTAAATATATACTTATTTAATATTAATTAATGATTTATAAGTAATTATGCATATCTACTTTTGTAATTAACAAAAATTGTAAATATGGTTAGACCATAACAAAACAATGGTCGTTGGATAGACCATGATGAGCTTTATCCAATTAGGTATTGGTTTTTTATATTTTAAATATTTTATTTCGTAGTGTTGTAGCTTGTTTTATTATAGATGTGGATTACCACATCTAATGATCAAAGATGTTATACTCAATCCCAAAAGTGTCTTTCAATGCAACCTTTTCTACACAATTTTTATCATTTCCTAAATTTTTTTATTTGGTTATTTTAATATCTAACAGAAAATCTCAATTTTTGTTTCCTTTACATAGCTTGGATTTAGTAATATTACAATGCTTAATTCATCTTATTTCAACTTTAATATATGTTTTCTTAATTTTAGAAATAAAATTTATTATTGTTTAAGATTTTTTTGTGTTAGTTAATAGAAACTTCAATTGAAATTTGATCGAGATAAACCAAACATTGTCAAAGTCTCCTTAATGAGTACTATTTAATAAGTTATTCATTTTTTTTTTATTTTATTTACTTAATTTTTTGAATTTTCCATGAGTTATTTTGATTCATGTCTTATTTTATGTTTAAGGATGTTTTAATTGATCTTCTTATTATCTTGGAGTGCAACTTTTTTAAACTATTTATCCAACTAATTAAATTATTCTTCTTTTTCTTTTTGTTATGTTGTAAAGTATGTTTAATCACCATTTTTGTGACCTTCACATAACTTAAATTTTCATATATTACATTAATTCAATTCATCTAATTCATAATAAGTCTAAACAAAGTCAAATGGAGAAAACACAAATCTCAATGGAATCACCTCAATAAACTCTATACAATTAAATATTTATTTTAATATGTTTAAAACTATTTTAACATGTAGCTAAAGTACTGATGTTGTTATGTTTGGTAACCTAATTACCTGGAGTGAACCTCTTCTATAAAAAAGTTTAATTCCCCTCTTTTGTAACATTTTCTTCTCTTGGATTTTGTTATATTTCATTGTTTCAATTTACCTCATTAAATATTTATTATGAATTTAGTTAATATTAAAATAATAATTTATTTATAATTATACAAATTTATTTTTGTAATTTTTAGTACTTCCAAATGTGCTTTGGAGGACATTGTTGGACATCTTGATGTGCTTCGTAATCTAAATATTCATTTTCTATTATTTGTATAATATTACATTTTTATTTACAATAATTTGATTTTTGGGAATGTTATACTCGATCTTCTTAATATATTTAAATGAAACTTTTCAATAAATTTATCTCATTTATTGAAATGTTTTACTTTAACATTATTATATTATTACATAACTCTATATTTTTTGCAAGGTAGCCATTAAATGTCATTAATTTTTTTATATTGCATTTACTAAATTTATCCATTTCAACTTTAAGATACATATATACCTAGTTAAAATATAATAATTTATTTTTATTTGTACCTCTTTATTTTTGAAATTCTTTATAATTGCAAAAAAGTAACAATATACAAGAAACAATTATTGTTGATGAGTTACACCTAATTAAATAATCATTTTCTATATTTTGAAATGTTTTATTTTTTAGCATTTCGACATGTTATATAAGAAATTGTTATTAAAACATTACTTCATTAAAAATATTACACTCGATCTCCATAGGATCTTGGGAAAAAAAATTTTGAGATATTTTTTCTTACTTTAAAGTTTCCACTTTAATTAGGTTATATTACCTTGAAAATTTAAATCTCCACTTATCTGAGTTTTGTATTGCTTTTAATTTTTTATATTACATTACTTGAAGTTATTTCATTTTATCTTTTGCATCTATTTTTTGAATAATAAGTGAATCTTTTTTATTATTATTACTTTTTTAACTTGGGAATTTGTAATAAATCTAAGTGTGCTTTCATTGAGATAAAATAAATGTTGTTCGACTTATCTCAATAAACTTTAATTAAAAATATATATATTTTTAGATTTTTAAAAATTTTATAGTCAAACATTTCTATGAGATTTATGAAGCATTTAGAATTATACATAAAGGTTTGTTGAGTTTTACACTAAATGTCCATAACATTTTGGAATTCAAATTTTTTGTAGAACTAGGCTCATTTCTTTAAATGTTTTCTTTGATTTGATTATCTTCATAAGTAATTTTAAATCTTCTATCCATGACTGATATATAAACTTCAATTATTCAAATAACATATCTAAATTTTTATCATTTCAACATTAATATATTTTTACTTAATATTAATATAATAATTTATTATTAATTATTCTTATTTTGATAGTTCATAGATATTTTGATTAATGTTTGTTTGAGATGAGACATAGGTCATTGGACTCATCTTAGTGAGCTCTACCAAATTTTAACAAATTGAAATGTTTTACTTTCTGTGGTTGTCATACTCTTTGTAAGACATTTCAATGAATACTAGATTTAACGATCAATAATGTTACACTCAATCTGCATATTATCTTGAAAGGTAACTATCCCATACAATTTATATCATTTTTTGAAAGTTTTCCCTTTAATTTGGTTATATTAATATGTGAAAAAAAAATTTCCTCTCCTTTGACATTTATGTTTTTTTTTATCTAGTTATATTATATGACTTAAATTTATATCATTTTAGATTTCATCTATATATTTCATTAATATTGAAATAATAATTTATTATTTTTTTATGGTTATTTAATTTTTTAATTCAAATTTATTCCAAATAATGTTTTATGTAGATGAAGGAAATGTTGTTGGACATGTTTGGATGAACTTTATTAAACTATATATTCATTTTCTATTGTTATATATTTTTTCTTTTGATTATTCATGAATTTTGAAATATTATAATTGAAACTTATTTGATATTGAAAAGGTTATGCTTGATCACCTCAATCCCTTGCATACAACTTTCACATAGAACCTAGCCCATCTCTTAAAATTTTTTATTTTAATTTGGCAATATTACTATGAAACTCTAATTGTCCTCTTGAGTAAGCTTTACCTTACTTTTATTTAGTTAAATTACACAACATCATTTTGTATTATTCAAGTTTTAAATTGTTTTACATAATTATAATAGAATATCTTTTATAATATATTATGTAAATTCCCTTTATTAATCTTAATATTTTTTATAAAAATTTTTTTGTGACTTGGAAATATTTTTGGAGATATTTTTTGTTGTTCTTCATTTCATATTGAAGGTCTTATGCTCAAACTCCTTAATATCATGGAATGCATATTTCTTGTATAATTTATATTATATTTTAGTTCATTTAATTTTTTATCTTACTATGTAACCCACACACTCCTCTTATATGACCAATAGATTTCATTTTTTTTGTTTATTATATTAATTTAATTTATCTCATTTAAACTTTAGTATATATTTTTTGTAAATGTTTATTTTCTTTATAAATTGTAGTAATTCAAAATAAAGTCCAGCCTTTTTAATCTCTTGGAATGCATCCTTTTTTATTCGATCTCCTTTTTCTCTTGGAATGTAACTTTTTTGTGGAGTTTACATCATTAGCTAAAAGTTTTAACTTTGTTCTTTATGTTACATTGTAACTTAAATTCCCCTTTCTTGTGATGCTCAGATCACATTGATTTGAACATATTTCATTGCTTCAATTTGTCTAATTTTAGCATTAATATATAATTACGTAAGGCTAGAATAAAAGATATTTAATATTTATGCTTATCTTTAGAAAATTTGCATTAATTCTCAAAAAAAGTTCAATGAAGATGAAGAAAACATAGATTGAATGATCTGAACAAATATTATATAATTAAATTATAAGTTTTATATTTTTAAAAATACTTTACTTCCTATGGTTTGTTTTGCTTGATGATCTTTTTTAATTCATACTGTATTTGGTTATTGAGGTTGTTATCTTTGATCTGCTTAATACCATAAAATAAAACTTTTCCATACAATTTATATCATTAATTCAAATTGTATTTCTTTTTGTTCAATTTGCTTACTATAAAACGCTAATTCTTCTCGAGTGTGCTCTTTCAGTGATTTGTTTTTATTAAATTTGATTGTATCATTTTATCTCATTTTTTCTTTATTTTAACTTTAATTAAAATAAATATAAATGTTTTTAAGTTTGGAAAATTATTTTTATGAATGTTGACAACAATTTCATACAAGATTTGAAGGAGAGGAACCACACTTCGTTGGAGACTCAAAATTCTATTAATTGATTTGCACCAAATTTTTTCTAGATTTTTATTTTCTGAGGTTTTTCTTACATTTTACAAAAGATTTTGATTCATTCCAGATTTGGCATAAAGATTATTATTATCAATTTTCTAAGAATAATTGAATACAATGTTTAACAATAATTTATCGTAATTGTTCGACTTTTTTGTTTTGATTATGTTTTATTACTATATAATGCTAAATCATCCATCATGTAACATTTAAATATCTTTAATTTTGTTATCGTTTATTACTTTAACTTTTCTTGTCTCAACTTTAACATATATTTCGTTAATAATAAAATAATAGTTTATTGTTATTTTGGCTTATAAGACTCGATAAATAACAATGCATCCAATGAAGGATAAAACAACATGAATCAAATGTTGCTAGTTTTGTCTTAGCAAGCTATGTATAATGAAATATTCATTTGTTATTTTTTAGAATATTTTATTTTAGTTATTATATTTTTATATCCTAGCTATTTTAATTCATAAATGCTTTGATTATCATAGAAGTCCTGCTAAATCTCTTAAGTGTCTTGGAATACAACATTATAAAAGATCTTTCCCAGTTTTTTAAAATATAAATCTCCACTTGTGCAACATTTATATCGCCTTTCATTTGCGTATTACATTGGTTCAAGTTATCTCATTTTAGTTTTAGAATCTATTTACTTAAGAAAAGAATAAAAAATTTTGTATATTTTTTTGCTTATTTACCTTAGTAATTCATAACAAATATAAACTACTCCAATTGAGAAAAACAAAAAATCACTGTACTCATATTAAAAAGTTACATTCTAATTATAAATTTATTTTATATTTGAAATGATTTTTATATTTTAAAAATTTTATAGTGTTTATGGAACATTTAGATTTGTGCCAAATTTTATGGATGATAATTTTATAGTAGATCTCATTAAAATTTTAGAAATCAACTTTTTTGTAAAATTAATCACATTTGATTAAATTATTCACTTTGATTTGATTATATCACTATATAACGAGAAATGTTCTTCCTTGCGACCAATATATCGCCTCAATTTGGTAAGATGATATTTAATCAATTCTTCTTATTCAAACATTAATATATATTTAATTAATATTAAAATAATAATTTATTATTAATTATGCTTATTTCGTTTAGTAATTTGTAGCAATTCTAAACGATATTCGATCGACTTGAAAAAGACTTCCCAGGAATCGTCATTGCAATCTCTACTTAATGACATATTCTTTTGCTATTTTCAAATATTTTCTATTCTAGGGTTGTGATACTCTTTATAGGATAGTTCAATTCATACAAGATTTCACAAAGGAGAATTTTTCACTCAATCTTGGCAGTAACATTGAATGCAACATACCTATATAATTTTTATTGATATGAAAATGAAATTATCTTCTTCTATGACACTTATATTTCTTTTATTTAAATTTGTCTTATGTTATCATTTCCATATATTTTCTCTTATTAAAAATAATTTATTACTCCTTAAGGTTATTTACATTGCCAATTTTCAGTCATTTCAAAGGACGTTTGATAGAGATGAACAAAATGTCATTTGACAATGTCATCCGACACTACCAAAGTAGATAACTATTTGGCACTATTATATGTATAATTTTTTAGGGTTTTATCATTATTTTTGAAAAATTTGTATTTGTATTATAATATCATATTTGTTCTCCTTAATACCATGGAATGCAACTTTATCATATAACTTACACATTTTCTTCTAATATTTTCATTTGATTTCGCAGTATTATTATGAAAGTCTAATTCATCTCCTATGTGACCTTTTCATCACAATTATTTGGTTATATGACAATGCTTCAATTTTACTTATTTCAACTTTGATATATATATTTTCTTTATATTAATGCTAAATTTTTTTTTATGCCCATTTACTTTTGGTTATTTAGCCTTTCCAAGTAACCACAGTTCTTTAGTCATATATTATTAAAAAACTTTTGTTAGACATTGGCACATTATACAAGACTAAAATTTTGCCCTAATTTGATGATCGAGGAGGTTATGCTTTATTTCTATCATATTATGGAATCCAAGTTTCCAACCCAATTTATCTAGTAACTTTGAATTGTTTAACTATTACTTTTTATTATTACGTAATTATAAATCATTTTTAATGTCAAAATCACATTTCTTTTGTTCCATTATATTACATATTTGTGATTTATCACATTTCTTCCAAAAATATTTTTCCTTATTTATGATTATTTTCTCTGAAATTCATTGTAATTATAGATGAGGTTTAATCTATATGAAGCGAATGTCTTTGGACTCATGAGAACAAGCTCAATAAAATTAAATGATTTTTTATATGTTTTAAAAACTTTTACTTTCTTTGCTTATGCAAGTTTTTAAAGACAATTCAATTTGTTCCTCAATTGATGATGGAAGTTTTTATGAGTAAATTTCTTAGTCTCTTTGAATGCAACTTTGAAAACAATTTATCCTATTTAAAATTTTTTTCATTTATTTTGTTATATTACTATGTAACTAAAAAAGTTCTTTAATGTGACCATAACATATCTTTGTTTAAACTGTGTTACATTTTTTCATTAATCTTATATTAGTTTTCATATATATTTACTTAATATCAAAAATAATAATTTATCATTATTTTTGCTAATTTACTTTAGTAATTCATAAAAATCTTAATGAACTCTAATCCAGATGAAATAAAAGTTGTTTGGCACACCTTGAGAGTCATGCCCAAATAAGTATTCATTTCAAGTTTTCAAATATTTAATTACCTAGGATTGTTGTAAGTTTAGTTAGACATTTTAATTTGTACTGAATTTGTCAATTCATGATATTATGCTCTTTCTCCATAGTTCCTTAGAATCAATTTTTTCACATTGTTTATGAAATTTGTTCAAATGTTTATATTTAATTTCTTTACATTACTATCTTTCCCTAAAATTTAATTTATGTGAGTTTTACATTGCTTAAATTAGAGTATATAATAATGATTCAATTTATCTTATTTTAGATTTAATCTATATCTTCTTAATATTAAAAAAATTTTATTACATGTTCTTATTTACATTTTTAATTAAAGAAAATTTTAAACAAGTTTCTTCTAAGATTAATCAAGCATTGTTAGACTCAACACAAGATTCTCTATTTAATAAAGTATCAAATTTTATACTTCTAAATATTTTACTTTCTCAAGCATTTTAGTGTTTTAAGAGACATTTTGATTTGAACCAAATTTGGTGATGAAGGGTGCTTCACTTTATGTACTTATTATGGTGGAATGCAATTTTTTTGCACAATTTATCTTATTAAATATACTTTTTAAAAATTATTTAGTTATATTTGGATGTAAAGCTAAATACCCCTTCGTAAAAACTTTTACATTTTTTTCATTAGGATATATGACATTATTTTAATTTTTCTTATTTTAGCTATCACATACATTTATGTAGTATTAGAATAATATATTTTTAACATTTAATTTTATTTATTTAATCATTCACAGGATTTTGAAAAACATTTCATGGAGAAGAAGCCAACATCAATGTAATTATCTCTATGAACTTTATGCAATTATATATCCTCTTTTATATTTTTAAATATTTTTTTCTTTCGCTTTGTTACTTTTGGATTACTTCAAATCATGCCAAATTTGATGATAGTGGTTGATATGTTCAATATGTCTAATATCTTCGTATGAACATTTTACATACAATTTGTGTAAGTAATTTAAGTGTTTTGTCTAATTTGATTATAATATTAGAAAAATTTAATTCTCCACATGAGTTCTATCCACTTAAGAATTCTTTTTTTTTTTTAAATATTCTAGCTTCTTTGATTTAAGAATGCTTTATGGGGCATTTTAATATCTTCCATATATTGATAATTGATGATGGTGCAATTGATCTTCTAAACAGTTTGGAAGGTACCTTTTCTAAAACTTTTATCTTATTTTATCAAAATGTTTACTTTGGTTTTGCTATAATACTTTTAGCTCTTGTTCTCCACTTTCATGGCCTTTATGTCAAATTGATTTAAATAAATGACATTTCTTTAATTTATCTCATTTCAACTTTTATATTTTTCTACGAAATATTTAATTAATAAATTATTATTATTGCTTATTATTAGTATTGCGCTCTACTAAAGTTCCAAATGCTATCGAATTGAAAAAAATATTTATTTTCTATAATTTCAAACTTTTTACAGTTCTTAAATTTATCTAGTTTTAGGTTTAATATATATATTCTTAGTATTAAAATAGTAATTTATTATTGCATATGTTTACTTATTTTAGCAATTCATAGTTATTCACAACTAGGTCTATCAAGATGATGCAAATGTGGTTTCACTCGTCATTACAATCTCTAACAAATTAGATATTTATTTGCCACATTTTTTAAACTATTTTATTTTGAAACATTTTTCCCTTTATGATCAAGAATGTTATGCTCAGACATTTTAGTATCTTTGAATTCGACTTTCTAATATAATTTATCTTATTTATTTAACTTTTTTGCTTTTTTTTTATATTATTAGTTTTGTAAGTCAAAGTCATCTTTCATGTGGCCTTTATAGGATTTCAATTTTGTTCTTTTGAATTGCTTGAAAATATCTTATTTAATACTCAACACGTTTTTAATTAATTTTAATATAATAATTTACTATTCTTTTCCCTTATGTAAATTGGTAATTCATTATAATTTCAAATATGTTTAATGAGTCAAAAGAAGCATCATTGGCCTTGTATTAATTAGCTTTATCGAGGAAAAAATTTATTTTTTAATTTCTAAATAATTTATTTTTCATAACTTTTGAATGCTTTATGAGATATTTTGATACATATTATATTTGATAATTAATGATGTCATGCTACATCTCTTAGTGACATGGAAGACAGCATTCTCTTATAAATTATCTCATTAATTCAAAGTTTTCCTTTTATTTTGAAAAACTATTATCTAACTCTAAATGTAAACTCATGTCATTTTTAAATGTCATTAATTATATTATCTCCTTTAGTTTTTCCTATTTTGACTTTAATAATTATATACTGATTGTTAAAAAAAATAATTTATTATTATTTATGCTTATTTTCTTCAGTAATTCATAATATTTTTGATAGGGTCTAACTATGAGAAATAAAGATCATTGAAATCATTTTGACGTGTTCTATCGAAATAAGTATTCTTTTCATTACTTTTTTAATATTCTAGTTTCTTTTTTTGGAATACTTTGTGTGGCATTTCACTTTCTTCCTTATTTTGATTATCAATGATGTTGTAGTAGATCTTTTGAATTGCTTGGAAAGTACTTTCTCTAAAAATTTTCTCTAATTTCAGAAAAATTTTACTTTGATTTGGTTATATTACTTTTAAGCTCTTGTTCTCTACTTGTGTCAACTTTATGTCACATTGATTTAAATAAAATAAATTTCTTATGTCTATCTCATCGAATCTTTTGTAAATAAATACATAATATTTAATTAGTAATTTATTATTATTATTATTTATTATTTAGTATTGTACTCCACTATATTCAAATTTTTTTCCAATTGAAATAAATATTTATTTTTCTATAATTTGATTCTTTTATATTGCTTCAATTTATCTTGTTTTAGGTTACATTTATTTACTTAATATTAAAATATTAATTTATTATTACAAATGCTTACTTATTTCAATAATTCATAATAATTCACAACTTGGTCCATTAACAATATGTAAACATTGTTTGACTCATCATGACTAGCTCTAACAAATTACTTGTTTACTTGCTACATTTTTCAAAAATATTAAATTTTCTAACATTTTTTTCCTTTATGATCGAGAATGTTATGCTCAATCATTTTAGAATCTTGGAATTCAACTTTTAAATACAATTTATCTTATTTATTTAATGTTTTGTCATTGATTTGGCAACATTAGTTTGTAACTAAATCATCTTACTTGTAGCCATTATATGTTTTCAATTTGGATATTTAAATTCTTAAAATTATCTAATTTAATTCTCAACATTTGTTTAATAAATTTTAATATAGTAATTTATTATCACTTTTTTCTATGTACAATGATAATTCATTATAATTACAAACAAGGTCTATTCAAGTGAAAGGAACCATCATTGGCCTAGTACTTACTAACTCTATCAAAGTAAACGTTTTATTTTTTAATTTTTAAAAAATTTATTTTATATAATTTTTGCATGCCTTATAAGATTTTTTTGTAAATACCCAATTTTATAATTAATGACATTATACTAGATTTCCTAAGTAATATGGAAGGCAACATTGTCTTTCAAATTATCTCGTTTATTAAAAGTTTTCATTTTATTTTTTTGGTCTATTATGTAACTCTAAATCTAATCTCACGTCACTTTTAAATATCTTTAATTACATTTATATCCATTAACCTTTATTATTATTTATACTTATTTAGTTTGGAAATTCATATTATTCTGGATGAGTTCTGACCATGAGAAATATAAATCTTCGAAATCGTCTTGATTAGTTCAATCCAAATTATTATTCTTTATAATATCATTTAATATTCTAGTTTCTTTCATTTTGTAATGCTTTATCAGGTATTTTAATTTCTTCCTTATTTTTATAATTAATGAGGTTCTAATTGATCTTTTGAATAGCTTCGAAAGTAATGTTTCTAAAACTTTTCTCTCATTTTTCAAAAGTTTTAATTCTATACTATTATATTAATTTTATGGTCTTATTTTCTACTTGTGTGACCTTTACATCATGTTGATTTAAAAGAATTACATTTACACTATTTATCACTTTCCTACTTTTATATTTATTTACATATTGCTTATTTAATAATTTATCATTTAATTTTTTTTCTTTGGTATGGCTCTCTATAATAGTTCCAAATGTTGTCCAATTTAAATACTATTTATTTTCTTCATAATTTTATATATTTTATTTCCTAACATTTTGGAATATTTTAAAAGACAAAAAAAAATCTTTTTAACATGGTGATCAAGGATACTATACTAAATCTCCTTAATATCATGGAAGATAATATTTTTATATAATTTTTCTATTGTTTCAAGCTTTTTATTTTTATTATATTGTATTACTTTGAAACTAAAACACTACTCCATTGTGACATTACAATGCTTTCTTTTGTTATTCCAGCTTTCTTCAAATTATCTTATTTCAACTTCAATATTTATAATTATTTAAAACTAAAACAATAATATATAATTATTTATACTTATCTAGTTTGGTAAATTAATGTAATTCAAAATAACATCTAATGGAATGAATACATTTCGTTCAACTTGATTCAATGTGCTCATTTAATTAAATTTTTATTTTTATATTTTAAAATATTTTTTCCTAGGTTTTTTGCAATGTTGAAGAGGAATTTAGATTTACACCAAATTTCATGATCGAGAATGTTATGTAAGATCTTTTTAGTATCTTGCAATGCAACTTTATGTAATCTTTTTATCATTTGTTCAAGTTTTTCTCTTTGATCGGATTAAATAACTATGTAATTCTAAGTCTCTTTAGTATCTTGGAATGCAACTTTATGTAAAATTTTTTATCATTTGTTCAAGTTTTTCTCTTTGATGGGATTAAATAGCTATGTAATTCTAAGTCTCCTCCCATTTGACCTTTACATTAACTTGATTTAGTTATTTTATCTTTTTTCAAAGCAAGACATTTGACCTAAATAAATATTTACTTGATTTTAAATTAATAATTAGTTACAAATAATGTTTATTATTTTGTATAACTCAAAGAAATTTTGAATGAAGTTTGATTGAGATAAAACAAATGTCATCAGAGTAATAATGATTAATTTCTTTCTAATAATGTTTTTACTATTATAATTTTAAATAATTTGCTTCCAAGGGTTTTTACATGTTTTATGAGAATTTCAGTTCATACATGTTTTGATTATTCAGGATGTTCCAATCGATATTGTAAATATCATGGAATACCACTTTCTTAAATATTTAATGTAATTTTTTCAGAATTTTTATTTGATTTTGTTACTTTACTATGAAACTCTAACACTTCTATCATGTGACTTTCAAATTTCATGTATTTGGTTATATCACACATCTCAAATCTATCAATTTTTATCTTTAATATATATTTTAAAAAAATTAAAGAATTAATTTATTATTATTCATATATATTTAATTTAGTAAACACGAACTATTCTAAATCAGGTTTAATCGAGATGAAACAAGGATCATTTGGATTCATCTTGATGAGGTTTATCCAATTAAATATTCATTTTTATTTTCCTAAAGAATTTATTTTATAGGGTTTTAACATTATATTTATGACATTTTGATTTGTACCTTTTTATATAATTGAGCTTGTCTGACTCAATCTCTTTATTATTTTTTAATAAAATTTTCTTTTACTATTTATCTAAATTGTTGAAATTCTTTGCTTTCATTTTGCATATGTTAGCATGCAAATTTAATTATAGTCTCATGTAACTTTCACTTTTCCTTAATTTGGCTATATAAGTTACTTAAATTGAATTAATTTTAACAATAATAAATTTATTTAAGTAATACTAAAGTAATAAAGCATAATTATATATATATACATATATAAACTTCAAAATCATAACAATTCTAATCAATGTCTAATGTAGAGAAAACTAAAACTGTGAAGCTTTTCTTAATGAGCATTATCAAATTAGTAATTAGTTTAAAAAAATTTTAATATTTATTTTCTAGAGTTTTGGTGCAATTTATAATATTTTTTAATTATTACATAATTTGATGCCTACATAGGTTACACTCAATCTACTGAGTACCTTATATTGTCACTTTCCTGTATAATTTATCTCATTTTTGCAAATGTATCACATTAATTTGGTATATTATTTGGTAACTCTAAATATTCTCTAGTGGGATCTTTATAATGCTTTGAACTAGAATTATTATATATCTTAATTTTATCTTACTTAAGCATTAGTAAATATTTTTCTAATACTAAAATAATAATTTATTATCATTTAACCTTATTTCTTTTGTGATTCACAGTAGTTCAAAAGATGGTATGATTGAAATGAGTCAAATACTATTGCCCCTTTCTTGAGGAGACTTATCAAATTAAATAATCAATTATATATTTTTTAAAAATTAAATTTTAAGGGTTTTGTTTTTTTGGAAATTTTTTATTGATACCTAATTTAATTATGAAGGATGTTATGCTTGATGTCCTTAATGTTCTTATACATACCATTCTTACACAATTTGTCTCTTTTTAAAAATTTATTTTTTATTTGGTATACTACTATGAACTAGCAATTTTACTCATGTGATTCTAAAAAAGTGGCATTAAATAGGATTCATCTTATTATAGTTTTAATAAATATTTTCTTAAAATTAAAATATAATTGATTATTATCTATTCTTATTTATTTTTATAAATATATTAATTCCATATGTGGTTTGAATTAGATAAAAAATAATCGATTTACTTGTCTTGTTGGGCACTATCCAAATAAGTATTGATTATTATTTTTTCAAAATATTTTATATACTAAGGTTTTAGAGTGATTTAAAAAATATTTTGATTTGCATCATATTTGGAGGTGAAGGATGTTACACTTGACCCTTTTTGTATCTTAGAATGCTGCTTTTTTATATAATTTATCTACATTTTTGAACTTTTCTTTTAGATTTGGTTATATTATTATGAAACTCTAATTCTCCTCACTTGTGACATGTAAATTACTTTTATTTGATTATATTAGAATGTTCTAATTGATATTATATTTGTTTTGAATTATATTTACTTAATATTAAATTAAAAAACTATTTTTTAATGTTTATTTAATTTTGTAATTTGTAGTAACTTTTAACTAGGTCTGATTAAAGGTGAAATAAACATCGAGTTCCTCATCTCAATGTCTTCTACTCAATTAAATTCATTATTATACTTTCAAATACTTTAACGATATAGAATTTCATCCTGAGCACATTCGTATCTCTAAATGTAACTTTTTTTCATAATTTGTGTAACTCTAAAAACCAAGTGTGACCTTTTCTAGTCTTTTATTTTGTTATATTATAGTTCCTCAATTTATCTCATTTCCATTTATTATTTATTAATTTAAATTTAAAATAATTATTTAATAATATTTATGTCCACTTAACAAATTTGTAGTAATTCAAATTGAGGTCTAATTATTATCAAACAAAAATCATTTGACTCACCTTGTCAGGCCCTACAAAATTAATATTCATTTTTTTTTCATTTTAAATTTTATTTTATATGAAGTATGGTTCTATACATTTTTATTCATACCCTTTTTAAAAATCTAAGGTGTCACACTCAATCTCTGCATTATGGTGGAATGTATCTTTTCCATAAAACTTATCACATTTTTCCAAATATCATTTCCATAATGAAACAATAATTCTTTACCTTTATGACCATCATGTTGCTTTGATATGGTAATATAACATTACTTAAAGTTTTCTTTAAATTTTCTTATTTTTAAAATTTTACTTATTTTGGTAATTTCAAGTAATTGCAAATAAGATTAAATGGAAATGAAAGAAACATTTTTGGAATCATCTCAGTTAGCTCTAGCAAATTTAATATTAATTTCAAAAAACTTTTATTCAATAGCTTTAACTTTTCTAAGTTTTATTTGCAAAAAATTTTATTATGTACATGACTTAATGATCAAGTATATTACACAAACTTTTTAGTATATTTTAATGCAACTTTTTTAGATAGTTTTTCTTTTTTTGGAAATGTTTTGGTTAAATTTTGTTATTTTATTTTGAAACTCTGATGGTCCTCTTCTATGACTATGACATCATTTATATTTGAACATATTAAAATGTGAGAATTTATCTCACTTAAGCATTCAAATATATTTATATAATATTAATAGAATAATTTATTCTAATTAATGATTACTTAATTTGGTTGTTCATAATAATGTAAAATAAGGTTTGATTTAGATGAAACAGAAGTCATCGGAATCTTTTCAATGAGCATTAGATAATTAAATGGATATTCTTATATTTCTAAAAATTTTATTTTCTTAGCTTTTTATAGCTTTTTAAGATATTTCTCTACATATTTCATTCGATAATCAAGGATGTCACAATCAATCTCCTCAGTTTTTTGGAATGAAACTTTTATAAAATTTGTGTCTTATTTGTTAAATAATTTTCATTTGAATTGTTTGATTTTCTATGTAACACTTATTCTCTTCTCATGTCACCTTTATCTTAGTTTTATTTTTTATAGTATTTTTTCAATTAATATGATTTAAATTTTTAATATTATTTACTAAATATGAAAAAGTAATTGTTTGTTATTATTTTACATTTTAACATTCATAATTTTTTTTTATGTCCAAACAACTTTCAATTTAGAATAAACCAATGTCATTAGGCTCGCATTTATAAGCATTACCAAATTAAATGCTAATTTTTACATTTTTTTTAAACACTATTTTTTAAAGGTTTGGCATACTTTGAGACATTTAAATTTGACCAGATTTGCTAATCCAAGATGTTACGCTAAATCCATTAAAATCATGGAATGCAACTTTTTCCTACAATTTGTCTAATTTATTCAAATGTTTCGCTATGGTTTAGTCATTTAATTATATCACTCTAATACTTCTCTTGAGTGACCTTTGTATCTCTTTGATTTGTTAGGCTATAATTTTCCTATTAATCTTTATTTTGATTTAATAGATATTTATTTAATGTTTAAATAATTCTTTTCTTTTATTAGAGCTTATTTAATTTAGAAATTCATTACCATTCTAAATGAGATTAGGTTGAACAAAATACACATCTTTGGACTCTTCTGGATGAGCTATATGTAATTATATATTTATATTTATATTTATATTTGTTGTTCATTTTAATTATTTTTTATGCTTGAAAAAAATTTATTACCATGTTTGGTGATATAAGAAATTATGTTCGATCTCTTAAGTGTCTTGGATTAGAATGTTTTAGAATAATTTGTCATTTCTGCAAACATTTAACTTTCATTTTATTATATTACTATGTAACCAAAAATCTCTTATCATGCCACCTTTGCATCACTTTGATTTTTCTACACCAGATTATTTAAATTTACCTTATTTTACCTTTAATATTAATTTACTTATTGTTACATTATTAATTTATACTTATTTACTTCAATAATTCTTAGTAATTCAAAGTGTCATTTGATTAAAATGACACAAATGTGATTTGTCTCATCTCAAATAACTCTATCCATTTAATAATACATTTTCCTTTCCTTTTTAAAAATATTTTAATTTCAAATGTTTTGGCGCACTTTCTAAATGAGGATGTTATGTTCTATTTCCTTAGAATTTTGGTATGCAATTTTCCTAATTAATTTATGTCATTCCTTCAAGCATTTTACTTTTATTTTTTTTCATTTGCATATAGCTCTAAATAAACACACTTATGGCCTCTAAATGTCTTTGATTAGGCTATGTTAAATTTTCTTCAATTTGTCTTTTTTTTACTATTTATTTACCAAACATTAAGATAAAAATTAATCATTATTTATTTTTACTTATTTAGTAATTTGTAATAATTTTGAATGAGTTATAATTCATTGTTTATATAATAGTGCTTCAATTTTTCTCCCTTTTACCTTATTATATATTTTCTTAGAAATAATATAGCTTATTGTTATTTTCTTTCTTATTTATTTTTTTAATTAGTAGCAATTACAAACTAGTTCCAATTAACCTGAAATAATGGAAGTTGAACTCATCTCAACTAGATGTTTCTAATTAAATATTATTTTTTAGACTTTTAAAAATTTTTTTTTTTTTTCTTTGTTTAAAATTTTTTTATTAGTACATAATTTGATGATCAAGAATGTTATAATCAATGTCCCTAATATTTTGTGATGCAGCATTCCTATGCAATTTATTACACTACCATATCCAATGTCCATAATATCTTGGAATGTAACATTCTGATGTAATTTATCTCATTTTATTTAAATGTTTTGATTTTATTTTGTTATATTACTTTAAAACTCTTATTCTTCATTCTTGAGAACTTTAAATGATTTTATTTGGTTAAATTAAAATGCTTAAAATTTTCAACTTTTTTATATGTTACTTAATATAAAAGTAGTTATTTATTATTATTTATGATTTTTAATTGGGTAATTAAAAGTAATTTCAAATAAGATATGATCCAAAAAAATATTAATGGATTAATCTTCATGAACTTTATAAATTAATTTTTTATATTCTTAAATAGTATTTTCTATTTGCACATTTTATGAGATAATTGGACATAAATGATATGTAATGATTGCGGATGCTATAAAAGAACTCCTTAATATCTTAGAATACATCGTTTTTGTTGCAATTTTTCTCACAATTAAAATTATTCACTTTAATTTTGTTTTAATTCTATAAACTTCAAATCTCTTTTTGTGCAACCTTTACATATCTTTGACTATGAAATATTACTCTTCTTAAATTTACATCATCTTCACTTCAATATTTTTTTATTTATTGTTAGAATAATAATTTATTCTTATTTATGATCATTTATTATTGTGGCTCGCTATAATTCCAAACAATTTCCAATCTAAACGAAAAAATTATCATTGAATCTTGTCCTATATCAAATAAAATATTCATTTTGATATTTTTTTCTTGAATATTTTATATTCATGTGCTTCGATATGATTTATAAGACATTTGAGTCATACCTAATTTTGATGATGGATCACGTTGCACTCAACATCTTTTTTTATTGTAATACTGGTCTTCTATATAATTTATCATATTTATTCAAACATTTTCCTTTTTTTTCTTATAATTTGATGAAACTCTAATTCTTCTCTCATACGAACTTTACTTCCTATTGATATGGGTAAATTGTAATACTTTAAATTGTCTTAGCTCATACATAAATATATATATATATATATATATATATAATATTAAACTAATAATTTTTTCATATTTTTATTACTTTCTTTGATAATTTATAATAATTCTAAATTATGTCGGTCAGAACTGGATGAAATGTTGTTTGATTCATCTTGATGAACTCCATCAAATTAGATATTTTTTTTTTAAATATTTTATTTTTTAGATTTTTGGCATGCAATATGGGATTTTTTTTTCAAATATTACCTACCAAAGCAAGAGGTCATAGTGGATCTTCATAGAATCATGGTGTGGAACTTTTTAATACAACCCATACCAATTCTTCAAATTTCTCATTTCTATTTTGTTATATTACTTTTCAACTATTAATCTCAACTAATTTGCGATTTGCTTGTCATTGATTTGATTATATTGCATTGTTACAAACTATATTACTTCTATTTTAATGTATATTTATTTAATTTTTAAAATATAATTTTGCATATATTTGTTTATTTAATCACATAATTCGCAATAATTCAGAAATAGGTCAAATTAGGAGGAAACAAATGTCGTTCGATAAACTCCATATAACTGAATATTTATTTTGATAATTTTAATTGTTATATATTTTTTTTTTCATATGCTTTATTAGTCATTGATTTGTACCTTATTTGATAATCTATGTTGTCACATTCGATATGTAGTGTTTTTTGGAATGCAACTTTTTTGTAACATTTATCTCATTCCTTCAAATTTCTTTTATTTTTTTTGTATTACTCTCTAACTATATGTTTCTTATCTGATCCCTTCTCCATCCATTTGGTTTTCTTGAATTTTATTTCTTCAATTAATGTCATTTCAAATTTAATACGTTTATTTACTTAATATTAAATTAATAATTTATTATTATTTATTATTTAGTTAGTTTGATAACTTTTAGTAATTCTTAATGATGTGAACATGATACAAAAGTTATTAGATTCATCTCTATGAGTTCTATCTAATTAGAAATTTATTATTTAAAATATTTAATTTTTTAAGTTTTTTGCATTCTTTGTGAGATTTTTTCAAAAGCAACTTTTTTGTTACAAGTGGATGTTATGCTCGACCTCATCAATATCATGGAATACAACTCTTCCATAGAACTTATCTCACTTTTGACTTATTTCACTTTCATTTGGATAATTACTTTGCAGCAACAAATCTCATCTCATTTGATCTTTAGATTTCTTTTTATGATCTATTATTTTTTCAAAATTATCTTATTTTTATTTCAATAACCTTTACATTTTTTTAAAACTATATACTTTTTATATAAATTTTGTCTGTTTAACACGGTAATTTGTAATAACTCCAAATGATGTCCCATTGAGATGATACAAACATCATTGGACTTCTCTTGGCAAGATCTAAATAATTAAATATTCATTTTTATAATTTAAATATTTTTTATATAGTTTTGGCATCCTTTATAGGATATATTGATTTGTTCCTAATTAGATGATCAATGATGTTACTTTTGTAAATCAAGAAAAATTTTGAATGCATTGGGTGCCTAATTGACATTTCGAAGGAATGGATGGGCTGATGTTCTTCAATATTAATAATCTATAGGAAAAAAAATTGCGACGAAAAACCTTTTCAAAGTTCTTGCAAATGTCTTTAATCCATGAAATATGTAAGACACTCTAAGATACTTTGCAGACTACTCTTTCACTGTCTCTAGAAGTGCATGGCATCTTCTTTACAACTAAACCATTTACACACAAAGTGCTAAACATTTATAGTGTAACACACACAACACAAGGGTGACTTAATAATTAATACACTTGAAGATCTATTATTTACATCATTTCAACATGTTACACTACTATGGTTAGTCGATTAAACTATAGCTTTTGTTTGACTCAAGGAACTTTCCTTCTCATCTAGGTTAATTAACCACATTTTAAAATAATTTATTTTTGTAGGTATGACTGTTTGATATGGAATTGTTGGAATTTCATTTTACTAAAGTTTGTTTTCAAATTGAATTCTTCTAATCTGCCTGAAACATGAGCCATAATCCTAGCCAGCCTGAATTCTAGTTGTCATGTCTGAATAAGAATTTAAATTTTAACTCCTTTTTCTCAAAATGTTCCTTAAATTTTAGCAAATTAAAGGAATGTTTGGAGAAAGACGAGTTAAAATTTAAATTCCTTTTCAGATATGACAATTAGTATGTCAATTTCTACACGCTCTAATCCTAGCCATGACACCCTATAGCACCTTAAATTAGGAAAGTTATTGTTATAGACTAGAATATATGTGGTGATTTTCCATAAGGGATGTGAATGAATAGAAATAAGAGAGCATGGGGAAACTCTAGCTATGAGGGAGATAAATAAGGAACCCTAACTATTAAGAACTTGGGAAGGTGATCTTAGCCATGAACAACAAAGTAGTAGACAAACTTGATAGCCTAATGTGAAATTGAAGACTTGACCATTAAAGAACAACACATTTTAAGAGGTGGAATGAACTTTATCACTACGTGCTTAAACAAAATACTTGGCACATTAAAATTTCTCATTTTGTTACGACATGCATTACTCTAGATTTTTATTATTGTCAAAAGAATTATTCATATTATTTTTTCACTTAAAATGCTAGCTTTAACACATAAATGAGAAGAATTTATGACTCCATGAATAACATCTGAACGTGATGATTTTTCAATCAAGAAGAAATCATGTATGATGAATGGAAATGCTAATTCATTTTTTAATCCAATGTATATCATTATATTAAACATTTTAGTCCAATGCTAGTGTATGGAATGCCATCTATATATGGAGATTATGTCATCTGTTAAAATTTATGTGATGTACTATGATGGTTTGCCAATAAAGATTTGTAATTAATGTACTACATACTACTTTGCATATCCTACAACACTTATCTAGATTGGAGGTCATAACAGTTTATTGAATTTGAGTGTGGAGACTTATCTAAGTGATCTTGCCAAATGGGCTGTATATAAACATATTTATCTAATCCATGAGACAGGTAGTTTGTCTAGTGATGATGAGCACAAATAATGAATAATGCCAACTCCATATCAAAGCAGATTGAATTAGTAGTTACCCTTGTCTAAGGA
This sequence comes from Vanilla planifolia, assembly GCA_023846275.1. Lineage (NCBI taxonomy): Eukaryota > Viridiplantae > Streptophyta > Magnoliopsida > Asparagales > Orchidaceae > Vanilla > Vanilla planifolia. The sequence continues at coordinate 775,847 of JAIUJO010000063.1, read as the reverse complement.
TGTGGCATGCTGGATAGAAACACTATTGGCACTGTTGTTAAGAGAAGAATCAAAACCATGACAATATAATTTAGTTTTCTATACAATGTCATATATTTGAACATATTTATTTATCATATATTTGAACATATTTATTTAATTAGTGGAATAGCGAAATTGTGCAGCGATGTTACATGAAAAATTTAACCCTCGTCAACCTATATTCTTAAAGAATAAAGCACCAATATGTCATGCATGAGTGGCCACCTTTGTGAAAATTACCCAGTTAGGCTTAGCTTTAGCAAAACAAAATTTATTAAATGTGCTTGATTTAATCAACAATCCACCTTTTCAAAGGTCAAAAAATGCTAACCATGTTATGTAGCAAATGTTTTTAAATTACGTGTCACGCTTTTAACATGTAATCATAATTTTCTTCTACTTTTGTTGAATGATAATCTATGATTTGCTACAAATACACTTTATTACCACAAGTAAACGTCATGGCATAATTTCATGGCTCCTATGGACTATAAAAATTCTAGGTTGGATACTTTGGATTCATAGATATAGGACTTATAGCAAAAAAAGGATTGATGTAAGATATTTTTATTTACATAAAAAAATTAAGTTTAGGATCAGTGGCTTTGTAACAATTACCTTGTGGTTATAAGTCAGTTGTCAACTCAATAGAATTCTTAGACATGGCTAGAGAAACCTCGAATTGGGATGCCAACAAGACATAGTATGAGTAAGTAAAAGGAAGCCTAAAAAAAGTCAAAATCGATATCAATTGTATAACATGTAGGCTTTGGCCTAAAATATAGCTTCTAATACTATAAGAATTCTAGTAGAGATGGAGACATATTATAAGCATAGAAGGAGGGTGGCACTCATATTTTTTAATCTAGAGCATAAGCAGATGGGACAAAAGGCTTTTGCAGTTTTAGCACCAACCCATATTATGAGCACTAATGTACAATTTTTTAACTTTTTGATTATTATTTGGATGGAGGAGATTTCATTTAACATATGCACTTGATCATGACACAACATTTGATGACCAAGATCATGTAGGACTTAATTAGACAGCCTTGACTGATTCTACCTATTTAAATAATCTATCATTAAATTGCATGGAATGGATTTCTTCATTTTTCAATCCTACATCTAGGGTTTGTTCTTATCTTTACTCTTGATTTTTCAAATGATCCAAATAACACCTAATGTGCTCCTTATTTAATTTGTTTAATCTAATCCTATATAACTCATCTACTTTTATAATCTTTTGCCTAAAGGTCAAGATGCCCTCTTATTGCATCTAAAGCTGCTAGTTTATCCTACGAAATGACTACTTTTGTAGCATTACTTAGCCCATTTTTTAGATAAAAAGGAATAAAATATTTTTAGTGTGCCTGGAAGAGTTTTTCAGCTATTTTAGCAACATCTCATTAAAGATTGTTTCACAAAAATGTTTCTATAAAAAGCAAGCCATTATGAATAAAATTGCTAGTAAACAAGAATTATACTTTATGATCACAAAAAAGCATTCTTTCATATTGTACTAATGTAAAATCTCTTGGCAACACGCTTGGACTTAGCACTTCTGAAAACCCATAATACTTTTAGCTAACATTGGAACTTTTAAGACTTCATTTTATAAATTCTCTTCATAATTTTGTACTCCTTGTGACTTGCTCTTTTTTTAGATAGGCATTGTTTACTTTTTAAAAAAATTTTTACTTATTATATTTTCCTTTAGTTTTGTGTTATAACAAAAAATTTGTAAAAGATCAAGTTTGATTTGATCATATAAAAAATTTAGTTGGGGTTGATCTCTCAAAATCTTCAGATATAGTTGAACCTATAAAATCTCATAAGATGGATAAGAATTATAATAAAAAATAATCAAATAAGTTGGAGGTGAAACGTAACGAAAAATCACAAGTTGGAGGTGAATAAAAATGAAACAACTTAAATTGTATTTTTCTTAAAAGTGTTGTATCTCCAAACCTCAGTATAGGGTTCACATAGGATCTTAAATCTTTAGGTGTACCATTTTAATTTTCTCTTTCATATTTTCAATCATATATATATATATATATACACACACAAATTATATAAAATAAAAGTTTTGATAAACATAAAATTATTTCTATGAAGATGATTTTAAAAATAAGTGCTATCCAAAAAAAGCAAAAAATATTTCAAAACAAATAATTCACCCTCATATTGTAGGATTAGCACACACTCATTGTACTTCGACTAATTTCAAACATGGTCCCCAAAATATGACTAAAACCGTTATAGCAATCATTAATTGGTGAGTGTAACTTAACTGGATTATCATTCTTACCTATTTAATAAATTTATACTTTTATTAATATCGACTACAATCTTGACATTTTGCTTAATTATTACACAAATTGATTTTCTAAAATCCTCGTTTTATTTATTTTTTGACAATTAATTCACCAATAATTCACATTTTAGAAACTTGAAATGAAGGAATTTCATCATATTGTCTCACGATGTTTAAGAGTGGAAACTCTTTTATTTGGAGAAATGCTTTGCATACTATTCTCTTAAAGATTGATAATTGTTTTGGAGAATTTCATTTGTTATTATTTAATTCCCAAAGAAAGAAATATTAAATCAATAATATTAGATAAATTAAATACAAAATAAATTAATTATTTATTTTACGTGTTATCTCAAAAATTCTTCTAAGAGTATGTATGGCTACAACTTATTTTAAGATGTAGAAATGAAATAAGTTGTATTGTGAGAATGATTCTATTGATATTGGTGATGACAAGAAGGAAGTGAGCCAAAAGTGGAAAGACATGAAGAAGAAGAAGAAGAAATTCATCATAGAGATGAATTATTGAGGCAAATTTGTATCAAGCACATCGTATTCTATTTGTCGATCTTCTAGTGATGAAACATCAAATTGTTTTAGTGAATTAGTTATTGAGCATAAAAAATTAATTAACATTTATGATGATCTTCATCACCATATTTTTAATCTTTAATGTTTGGAAGCATTAAATAAAAAGTGTGAAAAAGAATTATTACAATATTTGAAATTAGAAAATGTAATGATACTTTAAAATTAGAAAATGATAATTCAATAAGGAAAAATCTTTGTTAGAAGGAGAGCTAGTAAAATTTGATTAACATGGAAAAGAATTATTACAATATTTGAAGACAAGATATTTTGGTATATTTTCTCAATCATCTACTCGTAATCATTCATACATACCTCTTCATGCTACTTCATTCAAATATGTGAAAAAGGGTGATGTTTACTTGAGTGCTAGACTTGTATATAAATAGGCTTCATCTTGCAACCATATGACAAGAAAAAATGGTATATTCATAAGGTAATTATTGAATGAGAAAAATCATATATATCCATTTTTTTCAATGTATCATTTTTTCCTTCATTTCATACATCTAATATCATTTGAAATCTTGTATTTTATGCAATTACTATTATAAATTTGAATATCATAAATTTAATTACCCAATTAAAAAATTCATTAATCTAAACAATAATAGAAATGAGCTGATTCTTAAGGAAACAAACATTTGGATTTTCTTTTGTAAAATCACAACATCCAGTCCCTATCATTTTCGAAACCAAGTTGGTGTGGTTTCTAACTTTAAGGCTTATGCAGTTTTGTAAGCGTGTCCCAAAATTTTAGGAGCTATTAAGGAAACTTTTACTTCGTGAATTTGTGTGACTTGCAAACTAATTCTAATCCTTAGCATGTTTAGATTAGGTCAGATTCTTAAACATTTTTAGACATACTTAGTATTGATCAACATTAATCATTTACAACTTGTTAGGAAATGTGCACTATTGTTATGGAAGTATTCAAATATTTTTGGCAAGTTAAGGCTAAAGTTCCACCATGACATTTTTTGATGAAATTCAATTTATTTATTATATCAAAAAAAAGGAAAATTTTGGCTAAGCAAGATAATAACCAAGAATGACATAACCACTAATAGACCTAATAAGCAAACTTATTTAAATAAGTTTTGATAAGAAACTATTAAGCCTAGGCGGAAAGAAACATCAATTTGTGATTTCAATTGATTTTTTTTAAAATTGGCTTTAGTTTTTTTCAAAAGAATTAAAAAGAAGATTATCATAGGCTTTGTTGAATTGATTAGAGATTGAAAGACAAAAAATTTTAGTTTAATGGCAATGAATTTTAGGAAACATATCTACATCATTATTTTATGAAATGGAGCATATGTTTTCACTTTTTATGTCCCACATAAGAAAAAAAATAAAACAATATATGTAGTGTTTGATGACTAAATTAAAAGAATAATTAATAAAAGTTCTAAAAATCTGATAGAGGCAATAATGAACTTATAAATGCAGAAAGAAAAAAGGAAATTAGACAAAAAATAATCTATAGAAAAGGTAGTTACAACTACCTTGAGTTTGCAAATATTAAAATACATAGGAATGTATTTAATGATATATTAATCAAGTAGTTTGAATATTACATTTGTATCCTTCATAGATCCAAATTTTTTTAAGAAGCCATTAAGGGTACAGGTTCATGCCATGAATTGATAATTAGATAGATATGAGAGAAGTATAATAATAAGTCCCTAAACATAATGACTAATAGTTGATTAGAGAAAAATTATTATTCAAGAATAAATATATTATAATTTAGTAAACGTTGTAGACATGACTATGTTTTTTTGCTAAGTTTATATAATTAACTTCATTGTTATAAAAAAAATAACAATGTTGTTAGATTTTACTTCATTAGAGATCATGCCATTGAACAATGACTAGAAATAGAATGTGTAATTTCGAAGTAAGGACTATTCAATATATTTCTGAAACCTCTTGAATGGTGTAATAGAAATTATATAAGTTGCAACACCCTCCCAATGGTGTCAAAAGGGGAGAATAGTCATTGTAAAACTTAGAAAAGTCATGAAGTAAAGGGGACATGTAGTAAAAAGGAGTATGAATTATAGGGAAGCAAACATTTTTCATTTTTAATGCCTCTTAGTTTAATAATATTTCTTTAGTATATGTTTTACATGTATAATGTCTTAAAAAAGTTTTCACATGTTATCATCAAAAAGAGGTGATTATTATGCCTCCATTATTTTTGATGTGTCAGGTTATTAATTTTTAGCACTTTATTCAAATGGTTTACTTAGGGTAAATTAGTTTAGTTGTGAGGAACAAGCTATGCACTTTTGAAGATGGTTAATTAGAGGTCCTTAAAGTACCTTTGTTTGTTTAACAAGCTTCAATAATTGAAGACATTCACCAAAACATTAAATAGGTTTTCTTTTTACTATGGAATGGAATATTGGCTTGTTGATTATTAATAATAGGGCACATGTCTCCATTTAAATCCTACTTAGGCATCTTAAGTTTTGAATCATTTTCTTTATTTATGAAACATCTAGGCCTTTATTTTTGAATCACTAAATCTTTTTTCGGCTAAAACAAACTTTCCAAAAATTTCTTTCTAAATTTATTGTTAAATTTTGGTTAAAGAAAAAAAATAAAATTGTTAAATTTATGTAATTAAAAAAATATTTTAAGCAATGCTACAACTATAAAGCACTTGGGCCAATGAAGCCCTTGAGGACCAAGGAAGCCTCAGGTAAGGATACTAGCTAAAACCAACTACACTTGAAATAAATCTTAATCAATGTGTAGTCTTGAACCAAATGTAAGTATGAGAAAGGAAGCTTTGCATTAAACAAGAATCATATAAATTTTTTCATAGGAAAATATGAATCAACTATATTATCAATAATCATATTTGAATTCAAGTGGCCCAAGTTTCCAATTTTTTTTTAAGTCCACAATATATAATATAAATGGCAAAAATCCTTGGAATCATAGAATGTGCCATTAATGTTTTATCCTATTTTAGCACTTACCCATACCAGTTGTGTTTGTAGATCATTTCTCATCATCTGATGGTCTATCAGATGGAGGGATATTTTGTTTACTAAGGCAATCAATCATGGCTCTACATTGGATGATAAGATCATATATAACTTAGTTGGTGAACCTTGAATGACTTTGCTTTTTGAAATAATAAATAATTAAATTTGACAGCCCAAATCTTTTGATTTTTTAATCCAAAACTTGCGATCAATTTCTTTTGTTACCAGTGATGGTTCTAATGACCCAAATCTAATCCAATGTGATCAGATGGACAACATTTAATCCACACTGACCAAATCATCCATATCTTATTAAATTTGATAAATTTTGATATAATAGTCCATATCCTCTATAATCATATCTAATAATCTAGTTGATCCTGCTTAACTACGATTTTCCATAGCCATTGTTTAGGCAATTGCATAGTTCTTTTGGAAGACATTTTTAACCAATTTGGAAGAGCATTTTAATATATATGGTACTAACTTATGAAAGAGTATTCCTTCACATTCTAACAACTACGATCATAATATTACTACTAAAACCCAATCATTATTAATGAAATAACTAATTATTAAGAACAATATTTTAAGAAGTTAATGATGGTTTGCATGATATTCTATGGGTGCAAAATACCTTCGCAATACACTATGACATAGTAGTTCACACAACACAAAAGTTTTTCAAGGTAAGCCTAACAGTTTGAAGCTTTCATTTTTTTTACTTCTATTAATGATTTTGATCCCTTTATAGTTTTATCTATTCATGAACATGCATAAGAAACATTGTATTCCTCTATCAAAAATTTATTTCCTTAATGTTTTTTCTTTTTCTAACAGGTTGGGCAACCCAACACTTACAAAAGTGAGTTTTATTAGATCTCATAAAAATTGTGTTGGGGTTGAGCTCACAAAATTCTAGAATATTGTTGACCCCACAAAAGCTAGTAGATTTGTGATGTATCTTAAAAAAAGCCTCAAGTAAGTTAGAGGTGAATAGTTAGGGAAAATTCCAAGTTGAAATTTTCTTAATAATGGTGTTTTGTTGACCTCAATTAGGGGTAGATGTTGCTTATAGATTGATCTTTAGCCACCAAAAAATTTGATGTACCTCTTTATTTATTTTTCATCTTTATTAACAAAAAAATCTTAAAAATAATATATATCTATATATATAGACATCTATATTATCAAGGTTGTTAATGAACATAAGATTGTTTCTATAAAAAATATTTGAGAAAGAAATGCAATAAAAATAATTACAATATTAAACTACTCATAATCCGCCCACCACATCTGGGATTCACACATACTTTTTTTACCTCACAAACTTCCAGGAAAGATAAATTATGCTTTACTTGCTTTTTTATGACTCACAAAGTTGAGTTTCCTTAAATACTCTAGAAATGGTAGTAATCTTCTTAATTTTGTTCAAAACTAAATCAAGATATTCAATGGACATTTAGTATTCTAGATATTCAACCTTCTTTTCTTAATCAAGCCTTTGCTTCTATTTTCTTTCCAACCTAATTTAATTGTGAAGTTTCCATCAATTGTGACTGTCTATATGCTGCTTTCATTGTGATTAGAGAAATTAGTATGATTTAAGATCATCTCTTCCCCTCTTTCCAGGTGTTTAACACTATCAAGAATGTGAAATTCGATTCCTAATGTCATATTCTTTGCTTTCATGTAGCTTAACCATAATGGTGTATTTGAAATTAACTTCTAAATATGTATTGCTAAGAATATAGACATTACCATTTCAAGCTTGTTTTGGCACCAATCAATTTTTTTTGTTGGATGTATATCCTTTTTCATATTAATGCAGTGGAGATTTTGTAAATCCTTTGTGTGACTGCAAAAGGAAACCTTTAATGATTTTGTAAACTCTATTTAGCATGTTAGGTAGGTGATTAAATATGACTACAGAGTAAATAAGCATTGGGACAAGACAAATCTTAATAAGAGTAAGTCTAACTGTAATAGTAAATAACTTGTTCTATCAAGTTAGCACTTTCTTATTACTCTTATCTACTAGGAATTGAAAATATGTGAATTTCTTCCAACTTATAGAAAGTGAATAACCTAAGAAATTTATGGGTTATTTGGTGCAAGGAATTCAAGTCATTGCATTGCATATGTTGATTGTAAGGTTTATGTCTTTTAACATTGTTACAACTTGAAATAATATGTGGATTATCTATGGTATAAATGGGTAATATCAAAAGACAACAATGGCTTCTGTTCATGTTCAATGAGAGCCCAAGAAAGTATTACACGTTTACTCTATAACACCTGAAAAATAAAGCAAGTTGCAATAGTAAGCTGACGATTTAGTTGATGTTTAGGATCTACTTGATTCGATGTGGTCCCTAGCTAAGAGGAAAGTTTCCCTTATAGAGTTGATCCTAAATTGAGAGTCCACAACATGGTGAAAAGGCAAGCCTCAAACTATGTTTGGGGATACCAAAATAGTGATGTGCCAAGGATGAAGTTTGTGATTCTTTTCAGGGAGATCGATGTTCCTAAGATGCCCAAGGCCTAGATTATGTGTTGGTTTAGTAATCTTAATCAAAAGTTGATAATTCTTACTAACAATTCATCTAACTTTTCAAATCAAAATTTTACTCCTATATGCATGGTCCTTATAATGATATTTAATGTCAACATTTCATGAATGTTCTCAAGAAAGAAATAATTGCGTCTCAATATACTTAATATTAAGACTTGATTGAGCTTACTAAGTTATTTGAGTTAGAGGAATGCCATGTAGATTGTTTTGGTTGAGAGGACAAGGGATTAGTATGCAACCATTCCTTCATAGCTATTTAGACAGTACATGTAAAGGACTAGGGATTAGGTTTAGGGGAGCAGTGCATGTGATATTGAGAATTATAGTTCTTTAATGTGAAGATTTGTTCTGATGGGCTGAAGTCGAATCACAAGATATCCAGTTGTCTTGATGGGGATAAGATATTTACAAAGGGTAATTGGAAATCTATTTACATATTAAAAAATAAGCTATAAATCGTTTAGATGTTATCACTAGTAGAATATTATTCTAGAGGTTTTTTAACAATCCATTTGATACTACTTGACATTCTTTTATTTTTTAGGTTTCTTGAGATAAGATTGTAGAAAATAAATGTTCTTTTTACCACTTATAATGGTGAAACTACTTTTTTAATGTTTACATTATTGTTTGTTATAGATTTTAAGGTGGTATTATTAATCAGAGTGAGGGCTTTTAGGATATGCATGTTATATGGAATAATTGCTCCACCTTGTAGAGGTTTGGGATTTATTATTCTAAAAAGAAGGTCAAAATCTATCTATTATGATTCCATGATTTGATGTAGTTTATAGTAAACTAATAAGGTCCTACGCATTTTGCTATCTACTCAGAGTTTTTTCATAGTGATTTTCAACAAGTTCAACAACTCTTCATGATATTTGATGTGAAACTATAGCCTCTTTAGACATCTCCTTTGTATAGGGCTATCTATATTTTTTCTTAGCTGAATTGATGTCTATTATTGGATCCCAAATATTAGTTTTTCATTGTCATAGAATCAAAAGCTTCCTTCGCTTCCAAAGTAGTTCATCATGTAAGTGTTTTAAAGTATTAAGAGCTAAATATTCAATTATTAGATTTTGTGAATGAAGGTATGATAAGGTATAGTTTTTCTCGCTTAAGTGCCTTTGCCTTTTTCATTTTAAAGGACCATTTTTAGCAATGTATGTCGACCATTAGGTACTTAATAATGTTACAATCAAGAACTAATAACCCTCACCAAGAATTATTGATTTGATGTATCAACTTATTTGTTCTAAATTCTACTTTAAAATTGATCATCAATCATGATATCATGAGATCACAACTTTAGAGAAAGATATACCAAAGATTACATTCAAAATAAGGAACAAACATTTTTAGTACCCCATGTTGCCCTTTGCCTAGTCTAATTCACTTACTGTATTTATGTATCTTTCGATTGACTTCTCGTAATCATCCTTAGATAGTTCTATTTGTGTTTATTGTTGAATCTTGTTGCATTGTAGGAGCAAAAAAATTAACAAAAAATTTGTTAGAGCTCCTTTGTCTTATATCAATATGTTTTCCATAGTCACATTATAAATGCTAAAGACTCCAATGGATCCCATCAAGGTTTTAACTATCACTGAGTGAGACACATTGACTCTAGTTTTACATATCCATAGTTGTTATGTTTTGTTTATAATTACCATATTAATTTTTTTGAAATTTCTCTATGACTATAACACCTATTACTAAGTCGATAAAGTAAGGCGTGGTTTTCTCTTAGACAAATGACTATGAGTAAAGTTTTTGTGAACAAATGGAATTCTTGAATATTATTTTTGAGTGGCCCAACAAATGCTCTAATACTAAATCACTCACTTCCATAGTTGTACTTCTTATTAAATATTATTGAATGAAAGCATATGCATCTAGAAATTTGCATGAACATAATTATAACAAAAATTACTTGACTTGGAGTTTGTAAAAGTGGTGTTTTCTGATATGTTATGGCCATACAACTTCTATAAGATTTAGGATTAGCTTTTAACAAATCAAAAAATCTTTAAATATTTCTTTTCTCAAAGTGAGCCTAACTTGAGGTAGAGTGGCTTTTTAGAGAAGCTCATGATTGCAAATTATCTATTCATCCATAAGAGATTGACATGATTAGAAACCTTAAAACCTTAACTTAATGTAGTAATCTAAAGATGTATGTTAGTCAATGTGTTTGGAACTACTTGATATGCAAGATAATGATAGTAGAACATCATAATTCTTACAATTTACTCTAACATCATGCAAAATTAGGTTGGAAGTTAGATGATAACACTTTAGAAGTCATCCTAGACTAACAAGTTGTATACATGATAATGGATTATTGGCTAATTGGCTCACTTTCTTACTATTAAAAGTACTGATTTAAATGACAATATGGTTCAATATTTTTTGTAGTAGATTATCCAAAATGATGGACAACCAAAACTAATTATTTCTGGTAAAGATGCAACAAAAACTTCTAGTTCTAGAATCATTTGGATTGGCATTTAGGAGCCACTGAATAGTTCAATGTTGTTTAATGTTGTTAAAAATATGGCCATTCATTGACATTAATGCAAACTAGTTGCATATTCTTCTTGAGAATATTGATGAGCAATAGCTACAAATAGATGCATCTTATTAGGAGTTCTTAGTGTGTGTTTTGAGGTTAATATAAGAAAGATTAAGTGCAAGAGCTTGCCCATAGTTAAATTGCTGTGTAATAATGGGGAAAAATAAGAAACTAACCAACAGGAAGATAGTGAAGTCTACCATAGATGGTTAGAGGTAATTTCTTGATTTTGGTGATAGTAATTTTAGGAAGACAGTTAAACAACTTAGTTTAGCAAGCCCAAGCAGAACATTTAAATGACTTAGGGTCTACTTTTTATTACACTTCTTCATTTAATAATGTTCTTTCAAAACTAATTTATTAAACTGCTAGTTATCATTTGATATTCAAACGATCATAAACTCTCTTAATCTATTTAAACCTTGAGCTAAAGTCCCAGATTACTTTTATTAAAAAAATTAGAAAGTTGGGGCAAATTTTGTTAAAGGAGGACTAAAAATATAAATTCAATTCATGAATAATAATAGGAGTTGTGTGAGTCATACCCATAGTTGTGACTCTTTGTTTCACCACAAAATTATTAAGTTGTGTTAACATTTAATATTAATGATACAAAAGATGGTTTTTTGTTAGATTTGAAAAAAATTCCATAAGAAGGCTAATGAAAACCTTTTGCCATAAGAGAGAGCAAGGAGGAAACCCAAATTAAGATAAAAAAAGAAAGAGATCCAAGACAAAAGTAAGGTAAAAGAGGAGAAATCGGCAAGCTTGAAGAGAAGGATACTTTCCTATTTGGATTGACAATTACATAGCACAAGTGGAAAGATTATCCACAAAACTATGTTGGCTAAAACTAGAACATATAAGGCAAAAATTATTAATTTCAAAATATCATGCATAATAATAAGTTTTGGTCATAATAAAGAGAACTATGAACAACTTCCTAACATGATGGTCTTATATCGTCATGAGATGAATTATGTTAAGGGAAAATGCTAACTCTATTAAAATTATAAATGCTCTTATACCACCATATGTTCTTTGAACATAAAATCTCACAATATTCATCATCATTTGGTAGACACTAATTCATGACTTCTTGTTGCCAAAATTGTTTATTGCATCATGCAACAATTATAGCTTGATTTCATTTCTAAACTAATGGCATATGAGGACTTATTGAGATCTCTTGTGATGTTAAATAGCTTTATGATAGCTAGTAGATCTTTATTTTCTAGGTTTACAAAGTTGGGACTCCCACATTTATGCCTTACAAGAACTATAGGGATTTTTGAAGTACTTGGGTCAACAAGTAAGAAAATGTTGACTTGAGCCATAGGCAATTGTTGAGAGTTAAGATTTGGTAAGGGATGGCAGGTGGAATATTATCTTGGTAATGCAAGATTTTTGAAAAGAGAGGTTTAGATTTTCTTAAAATTAGAACAAGTTTAAGTATATGGGCTCGAACTTTGCATTAAATAAAATTTATGACTTTTGATGAATTCTTTAGATAAACATTTCAAAGAAAATGAGGCATTAGGTAGCTATAATAAACATTTCATGTAAGGTCAGTTTTTGATTTTATTTATAATTATCTTTAGGATTCAGTTTAATCATGTGAAAGGAATCAAAGAAAGATTTGAGGAACATTAGTGCTGGGCCCTATTTTGGATGGGCTTTTGCTTTTAACTTCAAATGATAAATAGGTTGAGGGATTTCTCAGTTATAACCTTAACAGAGATGCTATGCATTGGCCTACGAGAAAATTAGTTCTCATAAAGTTTAGCCAAGACAGACCTTGGAAAATGAGTAAGTTTCAGTGGGCCTACTAATCTCAAAAGGCATGTGTTGGTCACCTTAGATGGTATTCTAGTGTTATGAGTAGTAAACAAGTGACAATTAAGAATGAATAAAGCCAAGTTTACGGTGTTCATGAATGGTCAAGTGTAAGGTTAGATAAGAAAAAATACCATATTGCTGATTCAGATATAGGGAATGCTAAAAAGTAAGTTATACGAGTAAAATCTATGAGGCTTGGAAAACCTAAATAACTTAGTATGGTTTTGACCAAACCTGAGGATCACCTGACATAAACAATTTTTGTTTAAGAGGTAATTCAATTTAACCTCAAATAGCTTTTTTAAGGAACTTTTAAAGTAGTTCCTAATAGAATATCATATGTTGTCATATATAATAGTATTCCTTTAGAACTTATGTAAAGATTATAATAATAGAAATTTAATAAAGTCTTTTAATTACTCCCAAGATTGAAGCATGAAGTTATCATGTTGTAGACCAAACATTTTGGGGTCCACAGACAGGGTAGGAGATGAGATACTATTATGGGCATAGTTTTTATAATTGAGGTACCACAATGCTTGAGTAGATTCCTTAGATATAGTGTTTAATATTTAATGATAAAAAACTCCTATGTTTTGACAACGTGTCAATTTCCTTTTATGATTCATACTAGGTAAGGGGCATTCCATTTCACATGATTACACATGTTGGCTTAAGGAGTGTTAGTTAATTGATTACATATTCCCAAAATGGCTAACTACCACATAGCTATTGAGCACATCTCAAGGACTATGAATGTGCTAGATTACATTATGAAGGAGTGTACATGTTTATTGATAACCCTTAAGAGTTGTTAAGGTACTAACAATTTCACTAATCTCCCTGATTACATGATAATAGATTCTGAAAATGACTCAGTGTTAAACCTTTTCTAAGAATCAAGGGACACAAAATTGATAGTCGGACACTCGTCCTCATGTTTAGCTAAGTCATTGAATAAGAAGGTTACAATAATTAGTGAGTTTGCATATGATACTAAATAAGGTAAGGCTCTTACTGTTCATTGAAGAGGTTATTGATCAATTCAATTCTTTTGTGATAGCATCATAGCTTTTGTACTTGTTCTACTTGGTAGGAAAAAAAGCTATAATATAATAATTTAACAATGGTTTTGTGTCTTAGTACTGTTGATGATTTATCATTTTATTTTATGAGGTCTTACTCATAATGATAATTTTTCCTTTATAGTAAATGTTGTATATAGGTTTCATAGTTTTATCAAACTTTTAATAGGTTCAATTGTTAGTTATGTACATCTTTTACATTTTGCATTTAAATGTTTTGTATTTCACTACGAATGGTTTGTGCATCATGGTGATGTGTTCACTTTATTTGTTGTGAATGGATTTTTTTATGAAATGTTTTGGTAGGATTCCTTAGTACAATGTACAAATAGATGTTTTTAGTAGATTTTTGTAGGAAAGATGATCCCCTCATCAGATTAGTTCATTGACTAGTCCATAAAAGAATGGGGTTAACTCAATCCTAGACAAGTTTTCCATTATTGCTATTCGAGTACAATGACTTCTATTTTGAAAATAAGGTAATTGAGGGGAGGCTTTCTCACAATATACATCAATCAAAGCATGGCCTTCACTACATTTGAGAATTTGTGAAAAAAAAGTTGCTAAAATGGTCAATGTGTGAAATAACTAGTGGAATTATTAAACCTTTCTTTTATGCATAAGTGTAGATGTTAAATAATGCTACCTTAATTTCTATACATCAAAGCTAGCATTACAATATGCGATCTATTCAATATCAACTACTTAGAGTCAAAATATGTGTTTAAGTACATTTTGTTCTATTTATTCAATTACCTTTTATATCATACAAAATAATGTAGTATATCATACTTTTATGATTTAGTCCTCTTCACTAAATAGTCAAAGGATTTAGAATAAAAATGTTATAATGTTGTCATAAAAATATGTTGTTATTTATCTTATTACAGGAATTGTTTTGTTAATCTTAGAAGTGTAAACTTAATATGATAATTGTATAATATATGTACAATCTAACCAATCATGTTGTACAATAATTAAAAAATAAAAAAATGCGTTATTGTTGTGCATCTTATAATATGTTCATTAGTACAATAACTGTATGATAAATTTATGAATTTAAAATTGCATTGTTGGATTTAAGGTTTGTCAAAAAATACAACCTCATGTGCTTAACAGCTTAATATGATCTATTTATTTTACTAGTATAAGCTCTCATTTGGCAATTTAACAACCATTAAAAGTATGTTGGATTAATTCCAATTGATGCCTCATCAAAATAAGTCTAGCGCTAATTAGAATTGCTTTTTGTTCCTCTTTGACATCTTTCGCTTTATTTTTTATTTATTTTGGAACTAGATATTTTTCATTATACCAGTTTAAAGAGTCAATCTAGATATTTAATTGGAAGATTAACTTTCTAAAAGCCAAACCTTTGACTAAATTTCTTTTCAAACCACCTTACACATTTTTGGCACTTTTATTAATTTATTTGATGTATAGGTGTTTCTTGATACTCTTTCCATAGAATCTAAATCCTAGATATTGTTCTTTTGTCCCTTTCAATAGAATCTTGCCCTTTTCCTACATGTGTAATTATTTTTAAATCCCCTAGTTGAGCATTATGTGAGGCATTTTTCTTGATTTTTAAGCTTATTTAGAGCATTACAAAAAAAACTTCTTTTGCTAATATCAGTAGCAATTGAGAAATTAGGTTCCATTACTTAAGCCCACCTAATGCATTCAAAAAACATTGGGTCGTGATGATAGTGATTTTAAAGATGCCAAGAATAATGAGAACCAAATTGAAAAGTTTCTAGAAAAAATTGAATTTTGTGAGAACCGAAGTTAAGAAATCTAAAGCAATAGCTTGATATGCACTAGTTAAATGTACTTTAGCATGCAATCCTTCTCTTTTAATTTCATGTCCAATTAGCTAATTAATTCTTGATTTAATTGAACATTACTAATAATCTCTCTTCCTTTTCAATCCTTCTCTTTTAACTTTACTATTTAGTTATTTAATATCCAAATTAATTTATTATCATTTTTAGCACATATTTATTATTGTAATTTGTGGTAATTTCAAACAATATCTTATTCTAATGAAACAAACACTATCACAATCATCTCAAAAAGCACCATAAAATTAAAAAGTAATTTATATATCTTTTATTTTACATATTGTATTTTCTATTATTTCGGAATATTTTCGAATAGAATTTAATTTGTACTTTAATTAATAAGAGAAGATGTTACACAATATATCTTTAAAATGTTGAAATGAAACATCCCATCAAATTTAGCTTATTTCATCAATTTGTAAATTTTTTTTTATTTTTGTGCAAATTAAAATTTCTACTCATGTATCCTTTACATCCCATTTATTTTGCTATATAGCAATTGTTTAATGTGTCTAACTTAAGCTATAATATATTTTTATTTAATGTTTAAATAAAAATTTATTATTACTAAAGTTTGTTTATTTTTTTAATTTATAATAATTTCAAATGAGATCCTACATAGGGGAAATAAATAATGTTAAATAGGTCTGGACACCTGCCTCCCATTTAAATTAATTTCTCTATTTTTTATATGTTTTTTTAATTTTTTTGGCATGCTTTTCGATAAATTAAAGATCACACTAAACATGGCTCAATGAGTGCTACCAAATTATACAATTAGTTTATATCTTTAAGTACTTTCATTTCTATGATTTTTTGCATCCTTTATGATACATTTCAATTTACATCTTATTTGACAATTAAGAGTGCTACACATGATCAACGTAGTATCTTTGATTGAAATATTCAAATGTAGTTTATCTAATTTTTCAAAATTTTCAATTAGATTTGATTATTTTCCAATAAAACTCTCACACTCTTCTCATGTGACACTTTCATCTCTTTCATTTTTTTGTATTACATTGCTTTAGTTTGTGTCACTTCATTGGTAATGTATTTTTCATGATATTAAAATAAAATTTTCTATTACTTCTGATTATTTTATTTGGTAATTCATAATAACTTAAATCAAGGTCAAATTGAGACATTAATGTTTGTTGAGTCATACTAGTGAGCTTTATAAAAATGAAGAAGAAAAAGAAGAAGAAAAAGAAGCAGGAGAAGAAAAAGAGAAGAACCATATACATACAGTCCTTTTTAAGATTCTAACTTATTTTATGAGCTATTATAACATGTACCTTATTTTACAATTAGGAATATTAGAACGAATAATGTTAGTATATTAAAATTCAAGCTTCCCTTATAACATATCATATTTCTTCAATTTTTTATTTTGTTATATTAATTCAATTCTCCTCTCATGTAGCTTTAACATCATTTTTATTTGAATAGATTAAGTTGTTTCAATTTATCTCAATTTAATTTTAATATATATCTACCTCTTATGTTACATAACAATTTATAATTGTTTTTTATTATTTAGTGGTAATTTAAAATAATGTGAGATCACGATAAAGCAATGGTCCACATACTTCTCCCAATGAGCTTTAACTAATCAAATATTTTTTGCAAAATTTTTAAATTTGTTTAAGTATTTTAGTTAAATTTGTAACAAATTTTTATTTTGCTGATTTGATGGTCATTGACCTTTATAACATTATATTTGTTATATTATATTATTTAGATTTGTATTATTTAAACATCAATATATACATTTACTTAATATTAAAGTAATAGCTTATTTTTTTATGTTTATTTATTTTTCTAATTACGATAATTCTAACTGTGGTTTGATCAAGACGTAGCAACTGTTGTTGGAGTTATCATGATATGCTCAAAATAAGCAAAAATTCATTCATATATTTTTACATATTTTACTTTCTTGGGGTTTTGGATTCATTACGATACTTTCTAATTTATAACTCACAAGACAATTGAGAATGTTACACTTGACCTCCTTATTGTCTTCAAATGCAACTTTCTTAAATAATTTATCTTATTTGTTCAAATTTTTTGCTTCTATTTGATTGTATTACAAAGAAAGCATAACACTTTTATTATGTGGCCATTACATCATTTTGAATTTGTTATATTATACTACTATATTTAATATCATTTTGACTTTATCCTTGTTTGTTTAATATTAAAATAATGGGTTATTATTATTTTTTCATATTTAGTTGGATTATTTATTGTTTTTATAGGGATGGTCCAATTAACACTAAATTAAAGTCATTAGACACATATCGATGAGCTCTATCAAATTAAATATATATATATTTTTTAATAATTTATTTTTTAGGGCTTTGGCATTTTTACAACATATGTTATTTCATACTAATTTAGTGATGAGGATTCTACACTTCTCCTCTTTCATATCTTAGAATTCACTGTTTTTGTATAAATTATCTCAGTTCTTCAACTTTTCTTATGTTGATCTTTTTTACAATGAAATCATTTTTAAAATTTTGTATGATGTTTACATCACTTCGATTGACTTGATTACGTTAGTAAAGTTTATCTCTTTTTTTATTTAATATACATTTGTTTAATATCCTAAAAATAATTTTTAATTATTTTTCTCAATTATTTTGATAATTCATAGTAATTCAGGACTAGGTTGAATAAATATGAAATAATCATCATTAGACTTGCCCAAATAAGCAATATCCAAATAAATTTTCATTTTTATGTTTTAAGAATTTTAAATTTCAAGAGTTTTCACAAGCTTCATGGGGCATTCTAATCATTACCTACTTTGTGAATCTAGAAGAATACACTTAATTTTCCAAGTGTCATGGAATGGAACTTTTATTTATAGTCTATCTCATTTTTTAAAATTTTTTGTTCAGATTTTGTTATATTTGTGTGAAACACTTATTTTCTTCTCTTATGACCATCATATCCTTTTGATTTGTATGGATTACATCACTTCACCTTGTCTCTTTTTGTGGTAATAATATTACTTAATATTAAGATATAAATTTGTTACTATTAGTTTTGGTAATACAAAGTAACTCCAATCAATGTCACTTTGACGTAAACAAATGGATGTTGGACTAATCTCAATGAGCTCTGTTAAATAAAATATTCATATTTATATTTTTAGATAATGTTGTTTGTAAGGTTTTGTCATATTTTATATGCATTTTTTATTTCTACTCGAATAGATGATCAAGGATTTTAGACTTGAGTTGTTACTACTTTTGAATGCATCTAACTTATAAAGTTCATGTTATTTTTTCAAACTTTGTATTTTGATTTAGTTATATTACTATGTAACTCAAAATCCTATACAATGTTACATTTAAATCACTGTAACTTGGTTATATAATACTTATTTTATTTACATCATTTTTAAAATATTTAATTTAAATTATTGAAGTATTAATTTGTTATTATTTATACTCCTTTAATTTGACAATTTTTATTTATTAAAAAAGAGGACTTATCTCGATGTAAGGAATGTAATAAACTTCTTCTCAACAAAATATGAAATTAAATATTTTTATATTTTGTAAATATTTTAATTTTGAGGGTTTTGACATTTTTAGTGAGACTTTTAAGTCATAACTAATCAAACAATTAAGCACATCACACTCCATTTTGTTAGCATACTCAAATGCAACTTTCTTATTCAACTTACCTTATTTTTACAAGTTTTTTCAATATATTTGGTTATAATATTTTGAAACATTAATTTTCATATAATGTGACCATTACATCACTTTTGTTTGTTTATAAAAAATAATCTTACCATGTTTCATTTTAATAAATTTTGATTCATATTAAAATAAACATTTCTAGTTATTTATGCTTATTTTTTTCTTTTGTAATTTTAGTAATCGCAATCGTGGATTGATTGAGCAAACTAAAGATCGTCACAATTGTTCCGACAACCTCATTCAAATTAAATACTCAAATTTATATTTTGAGGTATTTATTTTCTATATTTTTTCATTCAATATAACACCATTCAAATTATTTTATTTCATTTGTTTTTTTCACATATATTTTTCTATATTACAATGAACCATAATTCTCCACTCTTATGACATTTATAATGCTTTCATTTTGTTATATTAGATTTCTTAAATTCGCCTCTTCAAACTTAATATTTTTTTTTTCATAGCATTAAAATAATTACTTATTATTTATGCATATTTGCTTTTGTAATTAATAATAATTCTAAGTGAGGTCTTATTCAGATTAAAAAAATGCTGTTAAGCTTGTCTCAATGTGATCTATTCCATTAAATCATTATTTCTATTTTTTAAATATTTATTTTTTTGGAGTTTTGGCAAGCCTTATGCAACAATTTAATTTGTAAACAATTAGATTATTGAGAATATTAGAGTTGATCTTATTAGTACCTTGGAAACCAAGTTTCTCGTAAAATTTTTCTTATTTTCTAAAATATTTTGTTTTGCTTTGATCATACTACTATTTCACTATAAACGCCTCTAGTACCACAATAACATCGCTTCAAAATTATTATTTTAAATTGTTTAATTATATGTATTTTTTAGCATTAATTTATATATACAATTAATAAAAATATAACAATTTATTATTTTTTTCTTTAATTTTGAAGTTTGATGAAATTTCAAACCTCATGTGATTGAAATGAAACAAACATCATTAAAACTATCTCTTTAAGCTTGATCCTAATAAATATTCATTTTTATGTCCTCAAATAGTTTATTTCTAGTGTTTTGACATGCTTTTAGTGTCATTTTCATTCACAACTTATTTAATGGTCTAAGATGTTATACTCAACCTTCTTACTATCTTGAAATGCAAATTTCATGTAAATTTTATCAAATTTCTTTTAATAATTCTCTTATATTTTGTAATATAATTTGTAACTCTACGTCTCCTCTCGTATGAGATTTGTATTGCTTCAGTTTAATTTTTTTACATTCCTTTAATTTTTTTCAATTAAGCTTTGAAATATTTTTACTTAATACAAAAATGGTAAACTTTTGTTATTTATGAATATCTGAATTATTAATTCATAGAAATTAAAAATAAGATATGATCAAAAGTAAACAAATTTATCTTATTATCTTGTGATATAGCTTTCTTCTACAATTTATCCATTTTTTTTAATTTTTTTCGTTGATTTTATTATACTAGTATGTTACATTACATTTCAACAATTTATCTAATTTTTATTATAATATATATTTACTAAATATTAAAAATAAGATTTTTTTGCATTTATTATCGTTTAATTTGATAATACATCATAATTCTGAATGACATCTGATTGAGATTAAAGAGAAGCTAATTGGACTAATCCTATTGAACTCTTTCAAATTAGATGTTCATTTTTTTACTTTTTTTAATATTTTATATTCAAGAATTTTTTCATGCTTTTTGATAAATTTCTATTCATAACCTATTTGATTTTCTAAGATGTTCCACACGAATTGATTGGCATCTTAAAATGTAATTTTGCTATATAATTTGACTTACTTATCTAATTTCTCTTTTGTGACCTTTATAATACTTTGATTCGGTTATATTATATATTTTTATATTTTGTTACTTTAGTTAACTAAATAATTACTTAATATTAAGTAAATATTTTATTATTATTTATTCTTAATTACCTTAGTAATTCATATTATTTCCAAATAAGGTCCAAGTTAGGTAAAATAAATGTGATCGAATTAATCTTAACAAATTTCATCTAATTAAATGTTCATTTTTTAAAAATTTTATTTTCTAAGATTTTTGCATACCTTATGAGGAATTTTATTTATATTTTATTTAATGTTGAATGATGTTACACTTAACCTCGTATGTCTTGAAATGCTATTTTCCAATACAATTTATCTCATTTCCTTAAAAATTAATTTTTCATTTCACTACATTACTATGTAACCATAAATCTCTACTCATGTAGGCCATGTGTGTCCTTAATTTTATTATTTTATATTACTTGAAATATCTCATTTTAATGTTAATATATATATTTACTTAATTTTAAAACAATAATTTACAATATTTTATTATTATTTTTTTTTGTAATTTTGAGCAGTTACAAGTTATGTTTGTTCAAGATACAAAAAAGACTTTGGTCATATTTCAAGCACCTCTACCCAAATAAATGTTCAATTGTATACCGTTACATATTTTTTTCAAGGGATTTGGCACCCTACATGAGACATTTTGATTCTTAACTAATATAATGATTAAGGATATTACACTAATTCTTATTAGCATCTTAGAATACAACTATCTCACCAAATTTATCTCATTTTTCTTAAAGTTTTTACTTTTTTCTAGTTATATTACATTGCAACTATTTATCTAATTTTAGATTTACTATATATTTATTATAAAACTAATATTTTATTATTTTTTATGCCTATGTAATTTGGTAATTAATAGTAATTCTAGTCAAGAACCGATCAAGATGAAAGAAAAGCCATTGGATTTTGCTTGATATGATTTCACTAATTAAATATATGTTTTTTTTTCTAATTATTTGTTATAATTTTGACATCATTTATAAGGCATTCTTATTCACACATGATTTGACAGTTGAAGATATTACTCTCGCAATCATTACTTCCTTCGACTAATTTTTTTTTTTTAAATTATCTCATTTATCCAAAAATTAATATCTCATTTCTTAGTGATTCATAGTATTTCAAAAATGAGGTCTAAGTAGGTATAATAAAGGTCACTGAACTAACCTTAACAAACTTCATCTAATTAAATGTTCATTTTTTAAATATTTTATTTTATATGGTTTCGACATACTTTGTGAGGAATTTAATGTGTATTTGATTTGATGATTGAAGATATTACTCTCAGCCTCCATATGTCTTGGAATGATATTTTCCTATACACATTATCTCATTTCTTTAAATATTAATTTTTTATTAAACTACATTATTATGTAACCACAAATCGCCTCTCATGTAAGCTTTGCATGTCCTTAATTTGATTATTTTATATTTGAAATATCTCATTTCAACTTGAATATTCATTTACTTAATATTAAAATACTAATTTACTATATGTTATTCTTATTTTTTTTGTAATTTTGAGTAGTCACAAATTATGTTTATTCAAGATAAAAAAGCCTTTGGTCATTTTTTAACGACCTCTACCCAACTAAATATTTAATGGTATACCTTTAAATACTTTTTTTTATTGTTTTGGCACCCTTCATGAGACATTTTGATTCCTACAAGATTTAAGGATTAAATTACACTAAAATTCATTAGCATCATAAAATGCAGCTATATCGCACAATTTATCTCATTTTCCTAAAGGTTTTTCTTTTTTTAGTTATATTACATTGCAACTAATTATCTATTTTTTTATTTACTATATACTTAATATGAAAATAATATTTTATTATTTTTTATGCCTAGTTAATTTTGTAATTCTTAGTAATTCTAATCGAGAACAAATCAAGATGAAGGAAACATCATTGGACATTGCTTGATAAGCTTTCATTAATTAAATATATAGTTTTTTATTTTTAATTATTTTTTATAGTTTTGACATGCTTTATAAGTTATTATTACTGGCACATGATTTGACAATTGAGGATGTTACTCTCCCACTCATGAGTTCCATCGAATTCAACTTTTTCAGATAAATTATTTCATTTCTTCAAACATTTTGCTTTCATTTTTGCATATTACTATTGAAATTTCGTTCTCCTCTCCTGTGATCTCTACATTTCTTTATTTTGGCTATATTAAAAATATTCTAATTTAATTAATTTAAACTTTATTATAATATCACTTCACATTAAAATTATAAAAAATTATTTGTTTTACTTGTTTAATTTAGTCATTCATAGTAAATTTTCTCCTAACTAGATGAAGAACATTTCATTAGAGTCTTCTCAATTAGATGCATAAAATTACATATTCATTTATATTTTTTCAACTAAAAGAGAATTAGGGTATGCATTCCAAGATATAAAGGAAATCAATTATAGCATCCTTGATTGTCGATGAAGGTACAAGTGCTGATACCTTATAAAGCAAGCCAAAATCATAGGAGAAAATATATAATCATATTAAAATTACATTTAAGGAGATAAAGCTCATATGGACTAGTCTAATGATGTTCATTTCATCTTCATCACACAATATTTGGAATCACTATTAATTTTATCATAAAATAAACATAAGGAATATTAAAACATTATTTGAATAATTATTAAAATGGAAATAAGATAACTTGAGGAAATATATTGTAACAAAATAAAACATAATATATGTCTCTTCAAAAGAGATTTACAGTTATATTATAATTTAACGAAATAAAGGCAAAAAATATAGGAGATTAGATAAACAATATGTGAAGGTTACATACCAAGATATTAATGACATCAAGTAAAATATTCTTAATAATAAATTTATGTATAAGTTGTAATTTCTGATATAGCATGACTAAACCAACTAAAAAACATTTTAAAACAATAAAAAAATTAGTATGATAGGACTTGTCAAGAAGAGTCCATCGAATGTTTTCAATTTGACCTTAATTATAGTATAATGATTTAAAAAACTAAAAATAAAATAATAAGAAATTATAGTTTTAATATTAATCTAATATATATATATATATATATATATATATATATATATATATTAAAATTGGAATTTAATAATTTGAAGTAATGTAATAAAAAAACATCAAAGAAAAATATCTCAAAAACTTAGAAATTAAATAGAAAAGTATCCCAAGATACTATTGAGATCCAGAATAACATCCTCATTCATCAAATCAAGAAAAAATAGAAATTTCACGTAATGTGCACCCAATTCCTATAATAAATATTCAAAAATATAATAACAAATGTTTAATTCGTTTGAGCTCATCGATATGATTCTAATGATAATTAATATCCCTACTAGCCTTTGTTTAGAATTTCCTTGAATTGTAAAAGTAAATAAGCAAAAATAGTAAAAAACTGTTAACTTAGTATTAAGTAAATATGTGTTATTGTTGAATCAAGATAAACTAAGAAAATATAATATAACAAAATAAAAGTGTTGTAAGGGTCACAAAAAAAAAGATTTACTGTTACATAGTCATAAAAGAAATCAAAGTGCAATATTTGAAAAAATGAGGCAAATTATAATGGACAGTTGGATTCTACAATAAATAGTAATTTTATTATAACAAATTTGTTTATCAAATCAAAAACGAAACCAAATGTTGTTAAGCATGGCAAAACCTTATATAATAAAATATTTAAAAATAGAACAATGAATTTTTAATGTGCTTAAGCTAATCGAGACTAATCCAATGATTTTTTTACTCAATAAAATTTCTATTGGAATTAATATGAAATGCATAACTTAATAACGATAAATAATTTTAAATTATTATCTTTGTATTTACCTAAGTTTATACTATTAATAAAACAAGTTATAATGAAGTAACTGAATATAACTAAATCGTCATAATATAAAGGTCTCATGAACCGATATTTCAATTAATTAGTAATATAACAAAATCTAGGAAAATAATTTCAAAATAGGAGACAAATTATACTAAAAAGTTACTTTCAAAGGCACTAACAAGATCAAGTGTAACTTTCTTGATCATCAAATCAACTACAAATCAAAATGTTTTATAAAATATGGCAAAACTATAAAAATATTATTTTTTAATATAAAAATAAATAATTAATTTGGTGGAGCTCATGGAGATGGCTTAAACAATTTTTGCTTCATCTCCATTAAATTTTATTTGAAATTACCATTAGTTATAAATGTAAATAAATAAAAATGGTAATATATTATTATTTAAATAGTAGGGAGATATATATTAAACGTAAAATAAAATAAATTTAAGTAATTTAAATTCATAAAATTGAAGAGATGCAAAGGTCACAAAAGTTTAGATTTAGAGTTAAATATTAATATAACAAAAATATAGAAAGAAATTTCAAGAAATGAGATAATTTATATTACAAAGTTGCATTCCATAATACAAAGAAGATTAAGAGTAACATCCTTGACCATAAAATTAGTCATAAATCTAAATGTCCTATACAACACATCAAATCTGATGAAAATAAATATTTAAAAAAAAGGTAAATAAAATACTTAATTAGATGAAGTTATTGAAGTCGACTCTGTGGCATTTGTTTTATTTTGATCATAACTCATTTGGAATAACTATGAATTAAAAAAAAGTAAATAATCATACATAAAACAAATAATTATTTTAATGATAGGTAAATATATAGAAAATATTAAAAAATAAAATTGAAAAGTTAATATAAATATGATAAATTGTAAGCGGAAGTTGCATTCTATTATAATGGGAACATCTAATGCAAAAAACATGAACATCAAATGTGCTACAACTCAAGCTAACTCATAAATCATGAAAAAAATCTTAGATCAATAATTAATAGAAAATATAATAACTAATTTTTAATTAGACAGTGCACATCAACAAGGAAAAAAGACATTTATTTTGTCATAATTAGATCTCACTTAGAATGTCTACAAAACTGCAAAGACAATTGGCATAAAAAATAATAAATAATTATTTACATATGAAGAAATTATATGATAATGTTGAAAGAGGATAATTTCAAATTATGTAATATAAAAAAATAACAAAGCATTATTATGATAACATTCAAAAAGAGTTTGTGTTTACTAGTAATATAACCAAATAAGAAAATTTAAAGAAATGAGTCAAATTATCTGGAAAAGTAGCACTCTAAGATAATAAAGAGATCGAGGGCAACATCCACGATTATCAAACCATACATGAATCAAAATAGCTCACAAACAGTGCCAAAACCCTATTTATCAAATAATTAGAATTATAGAAATTATTATTTCATTTAATTGATGTCACTTAAATCGGTCAAATGATGGTTTTTTGTTAATGATCAATCCTTGTCTTGAATAGAAGTGATGAAATGATCTTGCAAAAGGAGAATAAGAGTTACATAGTAACAATACAAAATCAAATAAAACAATTTGATGAAATGAGATAAATTGTTTTTAGAATGTTGTATTCATAGTTACTAAGACAATCAAGTGTAATGATCTTGATCATAAAATTAAATATGAAGAAAAATATTTTATAAAGTTTACTTCATCATCATTATCATCTTCTTCTTCTTCTTTGTCTTCTTCATCTTTTTCTTCTTCTCCTTCCTCTTCTTCTTCCTCTTCTTCCTCTCTTCTTCTTCATCTTCGTCTTCTTCTACCTTTTCCTTTTTTTTATGTAACAATTAAATTTAAAATCATATGGTCACCACTAGATGTGAAGTAATTTTTTTTGTTGTACACATTTGGATTAGGTGCCAAAGGGGGACAATGATCTGGTTTAGATTAAATTTGAAATAATAAAAAGAAAAGGGAACTACATAGTAAGGTAGAGTATGATGTAATGGGGAGCATATGTTCTTTATTTTCAATTCATATTATAACAATAATTTTGTTAAATATATTATTTTATTTATTTTGTTTTATCTACACATTTATGTCTTGCTGTCATCAAAAGGAGAAGATTATCATGTGCCCTATGTGTTTGATGTACTGAGCTATAAATTTTTAACATTTTATTCTAATGAGCATGTTTGGTAGGAATAACATTTTATGTCTTGAAAGCGCCATTTAGTATTTAATAAGCAAAAAGGATTAAGACATTCACATCAAATTTTAAAAAATATTTCTTTTTTATGAAATAGAATATTAGCTTGTTTAATATTAAATATAATTTTTTCTCTTCGCTAATATTAATTTAAAATCCTACTTAGGAATTTGAACTATTCAATACATTTCTTAATTTGCAGGACATCTTGGATTTTATTTTTTTCACATAATCTTTTATTTTATTAAATCCCACTTACGAAATTTTTCCAAATTTCATTTTTGTTAAATTAGAAAAGAACAATTAATAAAAATTATTCTATTTTCATAATCAATATATATATATATATATATTAAGCCTATTAAAAGTGCAATATGCTGTGGTTGATCAAGCTTCAGTAAACCTGAGAAGCCTTGTCTTAGGAGACCATTAGAGCAAAGTAAGGTTGAGCGATATCAAGTCTATGGTGATTAAATCAAGGATAATGCTCAACCCAATCAAGGTTAACTATCAAAATTCTCTTCTCCATATTAGTTAACTTATCCTTTAATCTAGTAGTTCAAGATTCCTCATTTTGATTCTTTTGACAAAGATCACTCTAGCATTTGTTATTAATGAATTCAATAGTGTATACCTCATACGATGTAATCAAACATTCCAAATCTAATCTTACCATATTCAAACATCCATAATTCTTTTATTATTATAATCATTGATTTGGTAGGCTAGATCTACTTCTAGTAGATTCAAGGGCTCTAGTCAACCACACTTAATGACTAATTCAAAAGCTATTATTTGTGTCATTATAGAATATGTTTGGAATTTTTACATTTTCTAGAAGCATGTTATAAATTTTCTTTTCCTTGACATTTTAATTCCTGTTATCAAACTTTTAATATAAAAATCATTATGAATGAAGGTGTTAATAATTGTTACCAAAAATTGATATGATATTATACTAGTGTAAAGTTACTAAAAGCCACATTAGGATTCAATACTACAAAAAAACTCTTCTTTCTTATTCCTAACATTTCTTAACTTAAATATTCTTCAGTCTCATCAAAATTCTAACTTAGTTGTGCAGCACTTTATTCATCAATAAGCATTAGAAGTTGTATGTTTTATCAAAATTTTTTTGTTGTTCTATTTGTTTTCTTTTGTCTTTTGTTGTCCAATATTTATGAAAGGTTGAGCTTGGTTTGTTCAAACTGAAAATTTTCACTTAGGTTAAGCTCAAAAAAGTTTGGGTTACATTAAACTAATAAAAGCTAATAAGTTTGAGGTCAAATGTAAAAGAAAAACTTTTAGTTATAATTTCTTGTAATACTAGTGTTTTGTTTACTTTTGTTAGAGTCGTAGGTTCTTATTTGAATTGAATCACCAAAAAAACTTATGAACTTTTTTATTTAAAATTTCATTTTTTTTCTGATCGTAACAATTAAAAGTTTTTTATATAAATTTTAATATCAACGTTTTTTAAAAAAGTACATTTATTTCTATAAAGAATTTTTGATAATAAATACATTAATAAATCACAAAAAAATATTTTAAAACAAAAATTTAACATGCTTTTGTGGGAATCACACACTCTAATTTTTTTGGAAATGTATATGAAGGATAATTCTATATTATATGAAACCTGTAAGTTAAATAATTTTGAAAAATTACTTACTCATTCAAATTAATAAACAATATAGATAAATATAGCCTAGTTATACTTTATTTATCTTTTAAAATTACAAATCAAGAGGAAGTGTGTAGTATATCTTATCTCAATCATAACCACAAATATTAATTAGAACCATGACTTGTATTAGGCTATGCTAATAACATGGTATGAATCTCATAATCCTTATGTAAGGTTCTTTGTTGAAGTTTCTTTGAAATTTAGATTTAAGACTATATAACTCCTATAATTGGGATTAAAGCAACTAAACAAAAAATCTTGTTGACTATGTTCTTGACCATACTTGTACTATAAATATTTTGTACAATACGATGTACTAAATTTTCCTTTTTTAACAATTAATTCCACTAACTGTATCCATATTGTTTCACTATTTTTGAATGATAACACACTATGCGCACATTTTTCAAGTAATAATTTAATTGTTCTCTTGTGTCAAAACACTCTTATATTGATGATTAATAAGTTAGCACTAATTGTATGGTATGATAATCAACTCACCAAACTTGGACATTTAGCTACTTTTATTATTATATTTGAAAGATCCATGACTTTACACTTGCACAACCATAGAATCACTTCCAATTATTCATCAATGCTCTTGAATGCTATTGTAATTAGCAACTTAAACAAGTTTTATTGTTTTATCGCATTTCTCTCCTTATTATACTATTGCATCTTACCTTCAACACCAATTTATTCTCTGTTGTTTATATGTGATGCAAATAGCAATATTTCTCATGACATTATTATAGTTTTATCATAGCCATGATGTACTATTATGACGAAAGTCCACTTTAATAGCTTCTTCATAATTACATATTGATTGCATTCGTTAACCAATTTCACCATGGATTAACCAATATAATAATATACAATATTGCTTACTATACTTTCACAAATGCTTTTCCTACAATACACTATGTCACAATCTACCATTATACTAAACGATTCTTCATAGAGGCACAATTACATAAAAACTAGCTTATTTAGTAACATTTAAATGCATTTAGGCATTAAAAAAGAGAAATTAACATATATTTGTTAGCCAAAAGAAAGTTGTACCATGGTCACGATATGTATTAAAGAATAAAAGATTATAGACTTTTTAATATAAAGAAGATGATGTGAAATGAACCACAAAGCATTGCATTGTAACAAAAGTCTCCAATAGTAATAGGAATTTCAAAAGTTGATATGAGCTATTAGCTAAATGAAACAACTAGTTTTCAAATTATGTGCATTCGTTGACCATTCATATTTTTTTTGTTATGGCTAAAGTCTTATTTATATGGAGAACAATTTGTTAAAATCAATTAAACTCATTGAATTTAGTTTTCACTTATCCAAGGATATTTCCTAATCCATAAAAATGCTAATAAGAAATGTTTGTTGGAAAAGCTTTTTAAGACATTCTGAATAAAATCGTAGTCATTCTTTGTCATCAGATTCCTCATTAAGAAAGATGTAACACAAGGGATCTCCTATTTTCAAATAGAAATTTTGCATAGTAATACATTCCATTTGTGTACGTTACTTCACCCATATTCAAGATTACAAAATGTACAAAACAAACTGTACATCATTATTTATAGATGATTTTATCAACTCTATCTTCTTTTCTTTAGCATAATATACAAAACATAGATTCACTTACTATTGAAATTTAGTTCATAAGAAATAAGTCAAAATTTATTTCTCATAGATGAGTGTCAAATTGAGGACCACATATTATATGCACTCTATGCTTTTTTAAAAATATGAATTATGTGCCATTTAAGGAAATGAAACATACAATGCAACCTATAAAAATTTCAATGTTCTTACTTTTTCCTAAATTACAAATTGTTAATTCACGAAAATATATTTAAAACACCATGTAAATGCTCACTTTTTTATGATTTTTTAAATGAAGACTCCATAAATAATAACACCATGAAGATAAGTTCTGTAATAGTAGAATTTTTATAAGTGCAGAAAAGAAAGCTCATACAATTATGATAATAAAAAAATATTCTAAGTTTAATAAGAAACATGAAATGAGTTGAAGATTGTACACTTGGATTATCACAATAATTTTTTTGTAATAAAGCTATGAGAAGCATTAGATATATGGAATCACTGGGTTGCAATGAGAGAGTTAGTATGCCATTTAATTATAATAGAAAAAATTTGAATGTCATACAATTATGACCAACGTGGTTAGCAGTTAGAAAAGACATATTTAGCACATCATATAATACAACAATGGCTATAGTGCTTGTACAACATTTCATATGGAATGAATGTAGTTTTTTATATGAGTTACATTTGATCAGAGGCATGGGTATTGAAGTGTATAAATCCTAAGAAATGCAAACCATTTGCATAAAGTTGTTAAGGGGAAAATAAAGTTTAGAGAAACACAAACACTAGAATACATGTGTCCTTAACAAAAAGATAAGGTGATATATTATAACTATTCTAAAAGTATATCCAATGATTTAAGAATTATTTTTTATGCCATATGTTGTTATGAGAGGCATTTTTCATGGTTTTGATTGCTGAAGTTTTCTTGTTAGGCATGCAAGTTATCAAGGTAACTCATATAAATCAAGGATTAAAAATAAGGGCATTAACTTTAACTAATTAAACAAAGATGGCTTGCATTGAGTGACTACTTAATTGATTTTCTTTATGGCCTAGAAGATTTCTCAAAAACCCTAGGTTAGGTAAGGTAGCTATTAAGGTATTGCAAAAATGCTTGATGATCTTGATAAACGAATAATGTTTTAAAGAAAGCTCTAAGATTAGGTTAGATTATAGGATAGAGTTATTGAAGATACCTAATGAACCTTCTAATGTTGGATGATGAAACTATAAGTAATGATGTTACATGATAAAAAAGTCTACACTTTTGATAGCAAAGCATATCATCTAGTAAAACCTAAATGATAGGCCATCAACAAAAAGTTTTGTTCGTTAGATGTACCAGATAGTAGGAGCCCTACTAATTTGTAGATACAGGAGACATATAATTGGAAGTGTCGTGAATGTTTTTTCCTATGTTAACACACAACTTCTCACATGAGCGGCAAATCCTCAATGGTGGGCATGTAGATAATTTTTGAAGAATCCTAGGGTGGCTAAATACGTGTGTTCTATAGCACATCACTAGAGATAGTAGTGCAAGTCACCTTGTAAAGCTGTATGTGGTTTTTGAGGACACCAAGAGAACCATGGGGTAGCCCAAATTGATTGTACTTTCTATAACAAAGTGGTAAAATTTTTGATGAGATGGTAGCTATAACATCCACTAACGATATCATGGCTATGCAGGGAATGTCAAATATTTGGTAGGTCACTAACAATCTATTATGGTTTTGACTAGCATGGTCGATTGAGACATCTTTTGTTATATTGGCTATGCTAATACATTTACTCTATTAGATTTGTCATTAAATTATTGTATTATTATTTTTATATGTGAAGTTAAGGATTCATTCTTGAGAATGACTAACTCTTCTCAAAAATAACAACCATAGATGCAAATGAATAAGAGCTAAGATAGGAGTCAAAAAGGGGGCATCTAAGTCAATAATTAAATGATTATTCATTAGTTTGTAATTTATGATAATATAATTTTTTGTTCAAACACAACATTATCATTTATATTTGTTGGATTTGGGCTTGTATTAGACTATTCCAATAGCCTATGATATCTTTATTTTAAATTTAATGAGATAGACGAACACTTTAAAATTGCTTATGGATCATGTAAGCATTTTTTCATGGCATAGATTTGTATAAATATGCTTTATTACAAGTTACAAGGTCTTTTATCATTCCATAGACAAGCTAGTATATATTGGCAAGTTACTTAACAATACTAAACTAGTTCCTGAGTTAACTTGTTGGTGACTACTTGGTATAGCCATATGCTTTAACTTGGGAGGTAAACCACAAGAATAATGATCAAATTGGGATATTCCTACTCTAAACTTTAATGTCATGCCTAAGGAGTGAAATGTTATTGGCAAAATATGTTGACTAGTGGATTTTTCTAGTTGTTCACAAATGTTAAGAATAAATGTTATTAAAAAGGTTATGCCTCAAGTTTCTTTATACCACTAAAAATTTCCACATTTTTTAACATTAATTAACATCCATAATTCTCAACATAATACTCTTTATTACTTATTACAAAAATTAGAAAAGAAAAATATTTATTTAAAAATGAAAATGATAATGATATTATAACTTAATGTAGAAGCTTTTTCGATTCTTTAATACTTCTTTATGAAGTTCTTAACAATATCATGAAACATAACCTAACAAACCAAAAAAATGTCATAGCAAATACCAAAGGATAACTAGTTCTACAAAAATATTTTGATGTCCCCTATTGATTTCTGAGATACTCAACACATGCTTAGCACTTCTATCTCATCACATGATCTAATAGTTTATAAACTAAGCTCTACTAATTACATGGACCGCTCTGTAGGGTAGTAAGAGTAATCATAAACCTTGTGTTACTATAATCGGCACTCTAGCAAATAAAAACTCTTTAGTCACATCATTTTATTGCACATGATCAACAAGGAATCCAAAATCTCCAATGAGTGTTCAATCATTTGGTATATATCTAGCTTTTCTCATTCTAGCTTAAAAGCACATCATTGAGGTCTATAAAATCATTG
Source organism: Vanilla planifolia (assembly GCA_023846275.1). NCBI lineage: Eukaryota > Viridiplantae > Streptophyta > Magnoliopsida > Asparagales > Orchidaceae > Vanilla > Vanilla planifolia. Next base: position 741,950 of record JAIUJO010000063.1, on the reverse strand, counting down.
TCTACATCATCTTCAATAGATAATCATTATTAGCATCATGGGTACTTTTCTTGTGTTTGACTAGGGCAACCTGACCTAATCTATCAATTATTATTCTTAGAGTCCCATATCCTTTTTTTAACTATCTATATCTCTTATAACTCTACTCCACTGTCTAGTTAGCCTAAGGGTTCTACTAAGGACTAATCTACATCTTTTGGTATCTTCCCCATTCACATTTCATGTATTTATGTCTCCTTACCACAATTTATAAATCCATAGCTTGAATAGTCTAAGTTATAATTCTTCCTCTTTAAACATGTTCACATGAATTTCACTACTAACCCTCTCTTACCAAATAAAACAAGTAGAGTCACCTATCTTTTTCTGCTTGCATCTCATAATGCCATTAATGGCGATTCATGATCTCACCAATCCGTAAAACTAGATCAAGTTTTATAAAAGATCTATATCATCATAGGTCCCTTGGTTGTGGCTAACACAACTTATAATGAAAAAAAGGTCATCCTTATCACTCTTATTTAGGCCTAACTAACAATGTCATGAAATGATGGCCTCATTTACAGTTTGTTGAAGGCTTCCCAAAATATTATATTCCCAATTCAATACTAATTCTTATCTTAAAGCTTTGCTCAAATAAAGCATTAATCCAAAAACTTTTTCCATCAAAATTCCTAAGTTACTTTAAACATTATCAAGGGTTCTTTTTAGATCTAATTTAACTTCATCCATACCATGCAGTTTTGGGCTTTGAAACTTAACTTAAGTTTGAGTTTCAAGACCATAAGAATTTAAAATTCAAATTCTAGATATTAAAATTTCAAATTTAGGACATAAAAATATGAAATTTAAAACTTTTAAATTTTAAATTTGAAACAATATAACATCTAATTTCTATGTTCTCATTAATCTTATAATTTCACAAGTGTAATGTAGTCTAACTAACCATTTTAGTGACGTTAAGTTCCTTCCTAAATTCCTATTATTCCTTAGCAAAACCCAATGCCTTTTTGCTTTAAAACAAGACCAAGTCCCTCCCTAGCCTTCTTTAGTAGTCAACTAAAGCACAATAAATCTTCTTATGAGAATCCCATGGGTTTGCTTGCCTTGGAATCCATCTAAGTTTATTTTCCAAGTATTTTCTTGCCTTCAGTGTTTAGGGCTAAGCCTTAAGATCAACCACAAGGAAAAACTTGAGTCATTCATTCCTGTATTTTGTTGTAAAATTCATTCCAAGGTTTTGTTTTGTTTTGAGGAAGTCTTGTTGACAACATGATAAACGATGTGTAAACTTGTATATATCTTGATTCCTTGGAACTCAAATTAGGGATTAATATGAAATTTCAAGTGATATAAATTGAGCAATACATAATATTTCATAAACATGGGAACCATCAACGAAAAAAACATCATGTAATCTTCGTATTCTTACAAAACAAAAAACTTTAACAAGCAATGCTTTTTGATAGAGATGAAATAAATGTCGTTGGACTCCTCTCAACAAGCTCTATGAAATTAAATATTCATTTTGATATTTTTAAATATTTTATTTTCAGAGGTTTTGGGGTGATTTTTTAGTTGTCTGGAATCATACCTAATTTGACGATTAAGGATGTTAATTTCGATCTCCATTTTATCTTGAATAATAACTTTTAGAAATAATTAATCTCATTTTTTAAAATTTACTTGCTTTAATTATTTGAAATTACTATGTAATTCTAAGTCTCCTATCTTGTGAGATTTGTGTTATTTTTGTTATTTATTTTATATAACCTTAATTTATCTCTTTTTTGCTTTATCATATGTATTTACTTAATAATAAAATAAAAAAATATTAGTACAATTCTTATTTACTTTGACAACACATAGTGATTAAATCAAAACAAAAAAGTTAATAAGATGTTCCTATTTTTATCACATTTAATTTTTTAAAGATGTTAAACTCAATGACTATAGTACCTTGGATTTTGTTTTCTAACACAACTTATCTCATTTTTTCAAATTTTTTTCTTTGATTTTGTTATATGACTTAGGAGGACTAATTCTTTTATCATGTGAATTTTCCATTACTTTAATTTAATTATTTTTATATTACCTCTATTTATCTCTTTTTTATTTACTTTTTATTTACTTAATTTTTAAATGATAATTCATTAGTTTTTATGCCTATTTTTCTTAATAATTTACAAATCTTTTAAATGAAGACAGATTAAGAAGAAACGAACGTTGTTGCACTCATGTTAATGAGCTCTATATAACTATGTACTTACTTTATATTTTTAAGTAGATTATTTTCTAATGCTTATGAATTTTTATGTGACATTTTGATTTTTATGAGATTAGACAACATAAGATATTGCACATTGTTGTATAATTATCTTGGAATACAACTTTTTTCTGTAATTGATCTTATTTCTTCAAAATTTTTGGTTTGATTTTGTTATATTCCTATGAATATATAACTCGCAACCCATATGATCCTTGCATCCCTTTAATTTACTTATGTTACATTTCTTCAATTTATCTCATTTCAACTTTCATAAACATTTACTAAATATTAAAAAATAATTTTTTAATATTTTCTTATATTTAATTTGCTAATTCAACATAATTCAAAAGGTGGTTAGATCGAGATGAAACAAACATCATTAGACCTATTTTGTTGAGTTCAATGTAACGAAGTAATAGCTTAAAAAATTTTAAATATTTTATTTTCAAGAGTTTAAGTATGTTTTACACGTCATTTCTGTTTTTACTAGACTTGATGATGTACTATTTTACACAATCTCCATTGTACTAAGGACATCAAGTTCCATGTAAAATTCATCCCAACTTTTAAACGATTTCTATTTGATTTGGTTGTAGATATTTCCTCAATTTATCTCATTTTAGCTTTATATATATATAAATATATATATATATATATTTATATATATATGCTTAATATTAAGATAATAACTTCTTTTTTAGGCTTATTTAAGCCTATAATTATTTGTAGGTTCAAACAAAGTTTAATCATTGAAAAACATACATCATTGGTGACTTCTTGACATGGTCAATCTAATGAAATATTTATTCTCATATTTATTTAAATTTTTTTATTATTTTTTCACTCTTTATTACACATTTTGATTCATGGCTAATTTTACAATCGAGTGCATTAGACTTAATACCTTCAATATCATGGGATCCAACTTTGCTGAATAATTTATCCAATTTCTTCTGTAGTTTTGCTATGATATGGATTTATTGCTATGTAACTATAAATCTCATCTTGTGTGACCATTACATGTATCTGATTTAGTTATATTATGTTCTTCAATTTATCTTATTTCATCTTTAATATATATACTTAATATTTAAAAATATTTTATAATTATTCTTTTTTTATTTACTACTACTAATTCCAAATTGCCATAAGTCGAAGAGAAGCAAATGTCATTGGACCAGTCTTCTTGAGCCCTATCTAATTAATAATTCGATTTTTATTTATTAATATATGATTTTCTATGGTTTTTATAGTTTCCAAATGGTATTTTTATTTTTTTGTCATTTAATGATCTAGGGTATTAAATTCAATCCCTTGAGTATGTAGTAATGAATCTTTTTTTATATAATTTCTGAAAATGTTTTATCTTGATTTTATTATATCACATTGAAACTCTCAATCTTGCCTTGTGTTACCTATACATTGCTTTTATTTGTGTATTATATATTTGTTCAATTTATTTCGTTTTTTTTATTGTTTCTTTACTAAACATTAAAGTAATAATTTCCTCTATTTATTCATATTTTACTTCATAGTTCTTAGTAATTCAAAATATGGTATGATTAACATTAAACAAATGTCGTTGGACCCTTCTTAGCATGCTCTATCCAATTCTTAGTTTTTTTAATCTTCACATAATTTATGAGATTTTTTGGCTCATACTTAATTCTTAAATCGAGAATGTTATTGTCGATCTTCTTAGTGTCTTAGAATACGACTTTCTTCTTTATTTTAACTCATTTTATTTTTTTTTCCTTAAATTTTAATTAAACTCTAAATCTCCTATCATTTGAAATTTTAAAAACTTTAATTATATTACAATTCTTCAATATATATCATTTTTTCTTTAATATATATTTACTTAAATAAACAACCTTAGAATTGCACAATCTAAACGTACCAAATCATTTGCCAAAATTAGAACAAACAATTTTTTTATGTTTTATTTTGATTTAATTTTTCGGTTTAGTAACATTAGAATAATTACATCTTTCTTAATTTAGCTTTAATATATATTTTCTTAATAGGGTAGTAAAAATTTATAATTATTTAAAGTTTATTTATTTTAGAAATTTGCAGTAATTCCAAGTAAGAAAATTTGGAGATGAAATAAACATACTTGGAGTAATCTTGATTAGCTCTATCCAATAAAATATATTTCTTTTATTTTTCAAACTTTTATTAAAAGGTTTGCACACTTAGTGTGATATTTCTACTTTAACATATTAGATAATCATTGATGTGACACATGATCCCCATAATATGTTGGAATGTAGCTTTACAGAATAATTTAACTCATTTTTTGAATTTTGTTTTACTTTTATGCCATTATATTTCTATGAAATTGTAATTCTTCTATGGTGTGTTTATTGCATTACTTTAGTTTTTTATGTGAAATTCCCTCAAATTGTATTAATTTTAGATTTGTTATATATTTACTTAATATTAAAATGATAGTTTGCTATTATTTATCCTTATGTATTTCTTTATTCATAGTTATTAAAAATTATGTTAGATCAAGATGAAATAAATATTATTATACTTGTTTTGATGAGCCCTATATAATAAAATATTTATTTTCATAATTTAAAATATATTTAGTTTCTAGAGTTTTACTTGCTTTACAAGGAATTTTCATTTTTACTTAACTTAATGATTTGGAATGTTACTCTCGATCTCTGTAGTATCTTCGAATATAGTCTCTCAAATAATTTATAACATTTATTCAAATTATTCACTTTGAATTTTTTATATTCTTATAAAAATCTAATTCTCCTCAAATATCACCCTTACCTAACTTTTATTTTATTTTATTATGTTTGTTTAATTTATCTCAATACAACATATCATATATTTGTTTACTAATACATCAATAACTGGGTTTTTTGTAATAGTAGTAATTCCAAATGAGATTTGATAAAGACAAAGTAGATGCCCTCAGATAGTATCAATGATCTCTAATGGAGGGTTATTTTCTATATTTTAAAATATTTTTCTCAGATTTCGGTATCTTTTACAACATATTAAAACTTTTACCAAATTTAATGTTCAAATATGTTACACTCAATCTCCATCGTGTTAGGAATGTAGCTTTTCCATATATTAATTCATGAAAGGTTTTGCATTAATTTTTGTATTATTAAATATATTAGTTTTTAAGGCTTCGGCACGCTTTACAAGGCATTTTAGTTGGTGACTAATTTTCAGGATTCAGAATGTTACACACTTTCTTTTATGTCATGGAATAATTGTTTCTCTTATAATTTATTCTATTTCTTTAAGGTTTTTTTATTTGGTTATACTCTTATAGAACATGTTTATCTTTAATGTGATCTTCATATTACATTCATTTTGTTATATTATCTTTCTTTAATTTATCTCATTATAGTTACATTATTTATTTACTCACTATTAAAATATAACTTTATTATTTTTTTTTCTTCTATGATTAGAGGTAATTATAAACAAGGTTTGATCAAGAAAAAACTACTACCTTTTGAATGATCTCTATAAGCTCTATCGATTGACATATTAATTTTTTTACTATTAAATATTTTTGCAAGCTTTGTTATATGTAATGAGACAATTTGAGTTTTACTAGATTTAATGATAAAGAAGCTTCGTTGGATCTCAATGGTATCTTAGAATGCAACTTTTCCATACAAGTTACCTAATTTCTTGAAATATTTTGCTATCTCTTAAAATTCATTATTTTTTAAGGCTTTTGCTTGCTTCACGAGACCTTATGATTACTATATAATTTGATGATCGAGAATATCATACTTGATCTCTGTAGTATCTTGAAATACTTCTTTTTCATAAAATTTATCTTATTTTTTCAAAAATTTTACTTTAATTTGATTATGTTCCTATAAATCTCTAATTCTCATCTTGTGCAAACTTTAAATTACTTTTACTTTTTAATATTACGTTTCTTTAATTTTTCCTATTACATTTCTTTAATTCACTTTTGTTATATACTATGTCATAACAATTTCTATCATATGAAGTATTAATTTCTATATATTTAAAATTTATTTTCTCAATTTTTGGTATCATTTACATGGCATTTCAAAATTTACAAAAATTTATCATTGAGGATGCTACACTCGATCTCCTTAGTATACTAAAATGCTTCTGTTTTGCATAATTTACCTCATTTTTTAAAATATTTTGATTTCATTTTTTTGTTTTACCAGTTAAGTAAATATCTTCTCATTTTAACTTTAATTAATACTTAATATTTGAAATAATAATTTACAATTATTTATTCGTAATTTATTTAGTGTTGTAGAATAATTTAATATGCGTTTTGGTTGGGAAAAGATAAACATTATTGGACTTATCGAAACAAGCTCTATCTAATAGTTTTTTTACATTTTTAAGTATTTTATTTTCTATTAACTTGGTATTTTTTTATTTGATTCTTGTATTAATACCTTGTTTGATAATCAATAATTTTTCATTGAATGTCCTTAGTATTTGAGAATGTAACTTTCTTGTACAATTTATCTGATGTCTTACAAACTTTTGCTTTCATTTGCTTATATTACTTTGAAATAAAAAATTTTCGATCATGCGACTTTCTAATATCTTTGATTTGCATATATTATAACATTTAATTTTTTTCATTTAAACTTTTTTATATATTTAGTTAATATATATAAAATAATTTAGTTTATTTTTTGTTCATTTACATTAATCATTCTTAGTTTTTCTATATAAAATACGATTGAGATGAAACTATTGTCTAAATACTTATCTCAATGAACTCTATCCATTTAAAAATTCCTTTTCATATTTCTAAATATTTTACCTATGAGTTTTTGGTACATTTTTAAAGATATTTTGATTCGTGCTTGATTTGATGATTTACTATGTTATACTAAATCTACTTTGTGTCATTGAACACAATTATCTTATATTATTTATCAAATTTATTCAGATATTTTTTTTTTCATTTGGTTACATTACTTTGAACCATAAATCTCCTCAAGTGTGACCATTACATTACTTTAATTAAGTTATATTATATTACTTCAATTTTTATAATTTTTATCTTAATAATTATTTACTTAAAGTTAATATAATAATTTACTATTATTAAGGTTTATTTATGTTTAAATGAGATCAAATCAAGGGAAAATAAACATCATTATACTTATCTTTAAACACACAATCTAATTAAATTTTTGATTATTTATTTTAAAAAAAGTTTTTTTTCTATGGCGTGAATGATGTTGCATTAATGTATGCACCTCATATGATTGTCAAGGATGTTGTGGTCAATCTACTTCTTATTGTTCAATAACATTTTTTTAGCATAATTGTTGTCATTAATTAAATGTTTCTCCTTCATTTAGTTATATTACTATGAAACCATAACTCTTTGCTTTTTTGGCCTTTACATTGATTTCTTTTGGTTATATTCAATTTATCGCATCCAAATTTTGATACATAATTACTTAATAATAAAATAGTAATTTATTTCATATTTATGCTTTTTAAATTTTGGTATTTCTCAAAAAATTTTAACAAGATTTGATCGAGATGAAAAAAACTCATTGGACTAATATGAGGAGCTCTATCTAAGTATTTATTTTTAGAGATTTTAAAAAGTTTTACAAGTCATTTTAATTTGTACCTGATTTGATTATCTAGGATGTTACACCCAATCACCTTAACACCTTGGAGTCAAACATTATTAACAATTTAACTCATCTCATTAAATTTTTTATTTTAATTTTGTTATATTATTTTGTAACTCTAAATCTTCTCTTATGTACCGTTTATAATTCCTTAAATGTATTGCCATTCTTGCTCCAATTTATCTTATTTCAAACTAAATTTATAACTTACTTAATATTAAGATAATATTTTATTGTTATTTATTTTATCCAATTAAGTAATTCATAATAATTCTAACAAAGGACTACTCAAGATGAAGCAAATGTTGTTGAACATATGTTAATAAGCTTCATTAAAGTAAGCATTAATTGTAATATTTTAAAATGTTTTATAGTAAAGTTTTTTTAAATGGCCTACAAGGACTTTCGATTTCTATCTTATTTGATGATAAAAATATTATGCTGCACCTTTTTTATATGTTGGAAATTAACTTTCTTATACTTTTATCACATTAAATTAAAATTTTCATTCCGATTTGTTGATATTACTAAGATAGTCTAAATATCCTATAATTTGACATTTAAATCACTTTGATTTAGTTATATTATATTTCTTCAATTTAAATCATTTTAGATTTAATATAAACAAATATAATATTAAAATAACAATTTCTTAATATTTATGATTGTTTAATTTTGTAATTCGTAGTAATGCTTAATGATGTTTTGTTGGATGTAGCAAATGCTCTTGCACTCATCAAAATGAGCTCAATCAAACTAGATATTCTTTTTTATTTTTAAAACGATTTTATAAGATTTTTGTAAGATTTGTGAAACAGTTCAAATCATACTTGATTTGTTGATCGAGAAAGTACAACTAGACATCCTTTTTATCTTGGAATGCAACTTTCTCATTGAATGTATGATATTTCTTAAAATTTTCCCCTTTAGTTTTGTTATATTATAATGAACAAATAATTCTCCTTTTATGTGACCTTCACATTGCATTGATTTGGTTTATTATATTATTTCTATAAATCATATTTCAAATTTAATATTTTTTTAATTATTTTTAAAACAATATATTTTTTAATTTATGCTTATTTAAGTTAGTAATTCATAAATAATTTTGAGGAGGTTAAATGGAAAAGATAGAAACACTATCAAACTTATATAAATGAGCTATATCAATAACATTTTTATATTTATAATATCTTATTTTTTGGATTTTTGCATGTTTTGTACGTAATTTTGAATAATACTTTTCAATGATCTAAGATGTTTCAAATAATTTTCTTGGTGTCTTTGAAAGCAAGTTTCTCCTATATTTTATCTAATTTTTTCAATTCATTCCTTTTACTTAGTTATATTAGATTACTTGAATTTATCTCATTTTAATTTCAAAATATATTGTGATGTTATTTAAATAAAACTTTATTCTAATTGAGGTATGACCCACATGAAACTAAGTTAAGACTAGTTAAAATAAAAATTTTCATAATTTTAAAAATTTTATATTCAAAAGATTTGGCATGCTTTATGAAACATTTTGATTCATACAAATTTTGATGTTTAAAGATGTTACAATTGATCTCTTTTCTATCTTCTAATACGACATTCTATTTTATTTATATCATTTCAACAAATGTTTCACTTAGTTTTAGTTATAATATAATGAAACTCTAATTCTCTTCACATGTGACCTTCACATAAAATTTCATTAGTTATACTATATTGATTTAAATTTTCTTATTTTCACTTTTATATGTATATTTATTTAATATTATAATTGTTATTTTTAATATTTTTTTAATTTTTTTTATTCATCATAATTCCAAACAAGATCCCACTTAAACAAAAAAACATTATTTGAGTCATGTTGATGAGCTCTTTGTGGTAAATATTAATTTTTATACTTTTAAATATTTTTTATATTATTTTTGCATGCTTCAAGAGACATTTTATCCATATATAAATCAATGATTAAGAATATTTTACCAAATCTCAATTGTATCATGGAATACAACTTTCACATATAGTTTATATCATTTCTTCAAATGGGTCTCTTTGATGTTTTTTATATTACAATATAAATTTAAATTTTTTTCTTTGGTGATATTTACATCACTTTAATTTTTTTATACTAAATTTTTTAATAAACCTCATTTCAGCTTTAATATATATTTTATTTATATCAAAATTATCATATATTATGATTTATCCTTAATTTTGTAATGTTAAATTTTCTAGACTAGGTACGATAAAGAAAAAACAAAAATCATTAAACACATCTTGATGAGCATTATGAGGTTATTTATTTATTTAATATTTTTAAATATATTTTTAAGAAGTTTGGTAACTTTTAACAAACTTATTTCATTCATATATTATTTGAGTGTTGCGTATGTTCCATGCGACATCCTCACTATCATGGAGAGTAACTTTACTACACATTTTATGTAATATTTTCAAGGGTTCATATAGATTTTCATATACTACATTTATAATCAAAATATCACTCATCACTCATAGGGCATCAACATCACTTTTGTTTTAATGTATTATATTTGGTTCAACTTATATATATATATATATATATATATATATATATATATATATGTATGTATGTGTGTGTGTGTGTGTGTGTGTATTTATGTATGTATATGTATTAAACATTAAAAAAAATTATTATTGTTATTTAGTTTTAGCTTCTTTTAGATTTTGTGAAAGTTTAAAATACGAGATATTTGAATCGAATAAAGGACACCAAAATCATCTAAAGGAGCTCTATCAAATTAAATTTTTATATTAACCATTTTAAACATTTTTTGCATGGTGTTTATTATTTTTTAACAAAATATTATAATTAATACCACATTTAATAATGAAGTATGTCACATTCACTTGAGTGTATTTGAATGAAACATTTTGATAAACTTTATCTCTAGTGTTACCTTTACATGTTTTTTGGCTTATACTATATTACTTTAATTTGGATCATTTTATATATAATAATTATTTATTTTTAAAATTAAATAATATTTAATCATTATTTATGTTTATTTACTACAATATTTCTTAGTAATAAAATATGAGGCCTGATGAAGGCAAAATTAATGTCATTGAACTCGGCTAGATGGGCACTGTATAATTAAGCAATATATTTTTACCATTAAATCTTTTATTTTTTAGAATTTGGGTACATTTTATATGGCATTTTAGTTCATAACTAATTTGATGTTTGATAATGTTAAACTAGAACCCCTCATTCGATGTTTAACAATGTTACGTTAGACCTCCTAATCATCTTGGGATTAAGTTCTCCCTTATAATTAATCTTAATTCTTCAAATTATTTAGTTTGATTTTCTTATATTATTATGAAGCTATAAATCTTCTCTTATGCAAACTTCACATTACTTAACTAACCTTGTATTGCATTATTTCAATTAATTTTACTTTAGCATTAACATGTATTATCATAACAATAAAATAATAATTAATTGTAATTTAAGTTTAATTACTTTTCTAATTTCTCATCATAAAGAGTTCCACTAATTTAAAATTTCTGTTCTTATATTTTAAAAATTTTATTTTCAAAGTGTTCACATATTTTATAAGTTATTTCATTTATACCAAATGTGATGGTCGATGACATAATAGTTAAATGTTGTAGAACCTTACACTATAAATTTAATATAATTTTTATTCAATTTCAAATTTTTTTCATTTGTTTATATTATTTATTAACTCCACATCTACTCTTATGTGACATTTCAATCACTTTTATTAGTTGTACTATGTTGCTTTAATTCATCTCATTTCAACTTTAATCCATATTTTCTTATTATTAAGATGATAATTTATTACTATTAATGATTATTTATTTTTGTAATTTGTATTTTCTCAAAACATGTTTTCATCAAGATGAAACAAGCTCAAATGTACATATCTTAATGTGCTCCATCTAAATAAATATTCATTTTAATATTTTTTGCTTGCTTTATAAGATATTCTAACTTGTACTTGATTTCATCGTTTTGGATGTTACACTTGATCTCCTTAGTATCATGGAGGGCAACTTTACTAGATAATTTTTCTTTTTTCTTCAAACATTTCTCATTCATTTGATATATTGCATTGTAACAATGAATCTCCTCTCGTGTAACATTTACATGTTTTTGATTTTGTTATATTGCATTACTTTCATTTATCAAATTTCAACTTCAATATTTTTTAATTAATATTATAAAGAACTCATAATAAGATTTCGTTGAGACAAAATAAACATTGTTAGCTCCATCTAAATGATATTTCTTATTAGATTAAATATTTAAATTTATATTTTTTCAATACTTTATTTTAACGACCTTAGGCACCCTTCACCAGATATTGCGATTCAAATCTAATTTAATAATTAAATATATTACACTTGGTCTACATAGTCCCTTGTAATACAACTTTCTCATAAACATTGTGTTATTTCTACATAATATCTTGGAATATAGCTTTTCGATGCACTATATCTCATTTTTGCAAATGTCTAGTTTCGGTTTTACTATATTACTTTTTAACTCTAAATCTCATCACACATTAGCTTTCCAATGTATTAGTTAGTTTTACTAAAGTACCTCCATTTTTCACATTTTTTCTTTAAAAAATATTTTCTTAATTTTTAAGATAATAATATATAATTATTTATTTTCGTTTATTTAAATAATTTGTAGAAACTTAAATTGACCTTTGATTAAGAAAAAAAAATGCAGTTGGACTAATCTTAAGTTGCCCTATCTAATAAAATATTCAACTTATTTTTTTATTAAACTTTTTACATGTTTCTAAAGATATTTTCTTTTGTAAGGGTCTCATAATGCAACTTTATGTTATAATTTAACTCATTTGTTTCATTTTTTTTCTTTTAAATAGTTGTATCATCTTGTAACTCTAAAACTCATTTGGAGTGACATTTTCAAGTATTGCATTTAATTATATTACATTATTTTAGTTTATTTCAATATAATTTGAATATTCATTTAATTATTTATGCATATTGTTTTTCATAATTCTTTCTAATTTAGAATGAGATGTAATTGAGATGAAAAAAAATGTTGTTAGACTCATTTTGTTGAAATTTGTCATGCTTTATGAGATATTTCAATTAGTGAGAAATTTGACGATCAAGGATGTTGCACTCCATCTCCATAGTATCTTTGAAAAAATCTTTCATGTATAAATTTTCTTATTTCGAAAATATTTTTCTTTGATTTGTTTATGTTACTTTTAAGTCATAATTCTCCTCCCACATGGACTTCACATTGCCATCATTTGCATAAATAAAATTTTTCAATTTATCTTATTTTTTTTCTTATTATCAATTTACGTTGTATTAAATAAGTAATTTACTACTACCTACACTTATTTAACCTTGTAATTTAAGGTATTGACAAAATATGTTTGATCAAAACGAAATAATCATTATTAAACTCATTTAAGTGAGCTTTATCCCATTAATTATTACTTTTTTTGTAAATGTTTTATATTCTAGTGTTTTTGTATTCTTTATGTGACATTTGGAGTACTATCTAATTTACTATCAAAGTTGTTACACTCAATCTCTTTAGTGTCATGTAATTAAACCTTTTTAAAAAGTTTGTTTCATTTCTCATCTAGTGTAACCTTTTAATCACTTTGGTTTGGTAACATTACATTGCCTCATTTGATATCATTTAGGCATTAATATATGATTACTTAAAATGAAAATAATAATTTATTTTTTTATGTTTAACTAATTTTTTAATTCTTAATAACTCAAACCTAAGTTCAATGGAGATGTACAAATGTTGCTGTTGTTGAGTTTATAGGCCCCATCTACTTTAGTATTTGTTTTTATATTTTTAAATATTTTATTTTATTTTATTTAGAAGTATTTATAAGTCTTATCCATTTGTACATGATTTGACCAACCAGGATGTTTTGTACGATCTCTTTAGAATGATCGAATGCAACTTTCTTCAATAAAGTTTCTTATTTCTTAAAATTTTTTGCTTTAATTTTATTATACTGTTTATTAACTCTAAATCTCTTTTGTGTGAAATTTACATTATTTTTATTTGTTTTTTCATTCCTTGAATTCGTGACATTGTTTCTTTAATATATATTTCTTTAATTTTAAAACAATAATTTATTATTATTTATGCCAACTTTGTTAAGAATTTTGAAATTATTTAAAATATGATTCATTAAGATTAAAAATATTGTTTGACTCATCTTAGTGACTTTTATTTAACTAAATACTTAATTTTACATTTTTAAATATTTTATTTTCAAAAGTTTTGATAAATTTTATAAGTGTGTTTATTCGTAACTAATTTGATGATAAAGGATGTCACAACTAAACTCCAGACTATAATACAATTTAGCTTTCCCATACAACTTATCTCATTTTTGTCATTTTTTTCATTCTTTAAGTTATATTAAAATGAAATAAGAATTTTTCTCTTATGTGACCTTCACATTACTTTGAATTGAGCATAGTTATTGATTCAATTTGCCTTGTTTCAATCTTATTATTTATTTATCAAATATTGAAAAAATAATTTTTACTTTGTATGGTTATTTAATTTTGTAATTCATAATAATTCCAAAGATATGTAATTGAGATGAAATAAAATTTATCGATTTGTCTAGATGAACTCTGACATATTAAATGTTTAGTTTTAGCTTTTAAAATACTTAAATTGTCAAAGTTTTGGAATACTTTTTGAGATAGTTTGATTCGTGCTTAATTTAGTGATTGATGAACTTGTGGTCGATTATTTATGAGTCTTGAAAGTTAACCATCTTATAAAATTTATCTCATTTCATCAATTTTTTTATTTAATTTTATTACCACGAAAATTTATTTCTACTCTTTAATGAATTTTGCATCTCTTTGATTATTTTATTGCATCGCATTAATTTATTAAATTTTTGTATTAATATTTAAATTTTAATATTAAATTATCTATTTATTTACTTTTTTAAAAGTAATTTTATAATTCTTAATAATTTGAAATAAGTTCTTAGGTTTTAAAAAATTGTTATTGGCCTCATTTCGATGAGCCCTATCAAATAAATGTTCATTTTTTAAATAATTAAATATTCTATTTTCTAAGGTGTTGACCTACTTTACAAGGTATTTTTATGTATACTTGATTTGACAATCAAAGATATTACACTCAATTTTTCTTATATCTTGCAATGCGACTTTGTGAAAAATTTATCTCATTTCATCGAATTTTCTATGGTTTGGTAATATTTTTTATTCTCCCTAAATTTGTATTTATGAAAACTTTACATCACTTTAATATATCTTTCTAATTATAAGTAAACTTTTTATTATTATTTATTATTATTAACATTTGATTGCCTTGATATTATTGTGTAACATTACTTAATTTATCTCATTTTTTATTTAACAAATACTTATTTAATAAAAAATTATTAATATATTATTATTTATATTTATTTATGATGATAATTCAACATAATTCAAAATGAGGCTCAATCGAGATGAAACAAATGTCTCCTTAACTAGTTCTATCCAACTCAATACTCTTTTGTAATTTTTTAAAATTTAATTTTCTTATGTTATGGTATGCTTTGCATGAGATTTTGAATCATTCTAGGTTTATCGAAAAAGATGTCATACTTTATCTCTTTCGTAACTTGAAGTGCAACTTTGACATGCAATTTATCTTATTTTTTGATAATGTTACTTTTAGTTTAGCTATATTATTATAAAACTCTAATTCTCCTCTTCTATAAAATTTAGATTCCTTTTAATTTGTTCTTTTAAATTGCTTCAATTTATCTCATTTTAATTTTCATATATATTAAAATGAAATTAATAAAATTATTATAATTTATGTTTATTTATTTTTTTAATTCACAGTAATTCCAAACTATTTCAAATCGAGATGAAGAAAAATTTTTAAGGCTATTCTCGATGACATATATCTAATTAAGTATTCAATTTCATATTTTTAAATATTTTATTTTTTATGATTTTGATATACCTTATTAGTCATTTTAATTTTATCTTATTTGATGCAAAAAATGTTACACACAATATTTAGTACCTTGGTTAGAACTTTTCTAATATAATTTATCTCATTCTCCAAAATTTTTTATTTTATTTATTTATAATACTATGTTTCCATGATTCTCTTATAATGTAGCATTTTTTATTGCTTAATTTTTTTCATTTTAGCTTTAATTTATTTTCATTAAATTAAAATAATTATTTATTATTCTTACAAGTTATTTATTTCGATAATTCATAATAATTCATAATAATTACAAATGTGGTTTGAGGAAGATAGATAAAACAAACTTTGTTAGAGTTATCTCGAAGAGCTTTATCCAATTGAATATATTTACATATTTTAGTTTTTAGATATTTCATTTTTAATAGCTTTGGCATGCATTGATTGACATTTTAATTCATGTCTGATTGATAATTTAGAAAGGTAAGCTCAAACTTCTTAGTATCTTGGAATGACACTTTCTTATATAATTTTTCTCATTTAAGATTTTTTGCTCTATTTTGGAAATACTACTACATAATTATAAATCTCCTCTCATGTCACCTTTACATGGCTTTTTATTTGTTGGGTATAATGTGACTTTAATTTATCTAATTACAGCTTTAATATACACTTTTACAAAACTAAAGTAATAATTTATTATTTTTTATGATTATTTAATTTTGTGATTCATTGTAATTTCATACATTGTTTGATCATGGCAAAACAAACAATGTTGAACTCATCTTGATGAGCTATATGGAATTAGATTTTAATTTCTATATTTTTTTAAGAAAATTATTTAAGATTTCAATATTCTTTATGAAATATATTTGTTTATATCTAACTTTTCTTTCAAACATGCAACATTTGATATCCATAATAACATTGAATAAGCATTCTTGTATGATTTGTCAAAAAGTTTTTATTAATTTTTATTATATAATAAGATAACTCAAAAAAATTTCTCATGTGATAATTTTGTTGCTTTTATTTTGTTATATTACATATCATATATTTGTCACATTTTGTCTTCAACAAAATTTATTGAATGCAACATTTATAATATCTTATTATATGTGCTTATTTTTTTTTGTTAAAACTATGTAATAAAGAAATAGGAAGTCATATCAACATGAACAAAAAATTTTAATTTCATAGTTTGTTGGGATATTTCAATTCATACATGATTTGATAATCAAAGATGTTACACTCAAAATTCTTAGTATCTTGTAATCCAACATTTTCTTAAAATTAACATTATTTTTTAAAATTTTTTGTTAAAATTTTTTTATGTCACATGCCAACACTAAATCTTCTCTAGTGTGACAGTTGTATTGCCTTGATTTTGTCAAACAATATTTTCACAATTTCTCTCGTTTAGTTATTTACCTAATAATAAAATAATTGCTTAATATTATTTAAACTTAATTTACTATGTTAATTCAGAGTAATTCCACAAAAATTCATATCATGGAAAAATAGATATTGTTAATTGATATCCATGAGCTCAATATATTTAAAAATTTCTTTATATATTAATTGATTATTTTATTTTTCCTTATTTTAACTTGTTCCTTAGAACTTTAATTCATTCTAGATTTGATGAACTAGCTTCTTACACTTACTCACTTTAGTATATTAGAAAGGAACTTGTATGCAAACTTTCTTTGCTTTGACTTCGTTATATTACTATATAAATCTTAATCAACTCCTACGTCTCCATTACATTGCTTTAATTTTTTTAAAATACAATAATTCAATTTATGATATTTTAGATTTGACATATATTTACTTAATATTTAAATAGTGATTTAGTATCTTTTATGCTTATTCAATTTTGTAATTCATAGTTATTAAAAATGAGATTGGATAAAGTTGAGAAAAATTATTTCCATGATACTAATTAATGGAGCATAATATCCTTCATCATAAAAGTTGGTATAAACAAATACATTTTTTTATAGCATCTTAAAAATTGAGAAAAAAAATATTTAAAAATATGAAATAAATATTTAATTGTATAGAGCATTTTCAGGTGAGCCCAACAACATTGTTTTCTCTTGATCACAAATCATTTGAAATTATTATGAGTTACTAAATTAATTAAATGAAAAAATAAATTACTATTTGAATAGTAATTAAATATATATTAACAATAATTAATATTTGTTAAAGTGATGCAATATAATAAAATCAAATAAATATATTAGTCTCACTTGTTGACATCGACACTTATGTAGTAACATAACAAAATCAAACAAAAAAATTAAAAATTTGAAATATAATTTGTAGGAAAGTTGCAATCAAAGATATTAGGGACATCAAGTGAAACAATCCCAATCACTAAAACCATGTATGATTATACGTGTCTCAAGAAGCACACTAAAGTTTTCAAAAACAAAATGTTTAATTGGTTATAGGACATCAAGATAAGACCCATCAAATTAGTTTTCTCTCGATTGGACCTCATTTGGAACTAATGCAAACTATAAAAGGAAATAATCATAAATAATAATAAATTACTTTTTAAATATTAAGTAAATATATTTTAAATCTAAAATTAGATATATTGAAATAATATAATATAACCAAATCAAAGAGATGTAAAGCTCTCATGAGAGAAAATTTTTGGTTTCATAGTAATATAGCCCAATCAAAGTTCGAATTCTGATATAATTAAATATGCAATAAGAAAATGGTGGATTCAATGAATCAAAAAAAATTGAAGTAGAACCTCATCAATCATAAAATTTTGTACTAATAAAATTTCTCAACAACGACGCTAATTTCACTCGAAGTTAAATACTGAAGAATATAAAAATAAATATTTAATCAAAAAAGATTATTTAGATAAGTCCAACAAAGTTTTATCTATAACTATTGAAACCCATTTAGAATTTTTAAGAATTTTCGAATTAAGTAAATAAGAATATAATAAATTATTATTTCAACATAGATATTTATTAAATTTGAAATGAAAAAAAATTAAAACAAAGAAAAATTTCTAAATTTAAGTCACCTAATTGGTCACAAGAGAAGAAATTCGAGTTAGATGACTATAACAAAATTATAATAAAAATGTTGAAATATTTAGGTACATTGCATGAGAAAGTTGCATTCAAAGATATTAAGAAGATTGAGTGCGGCATTCTTGATCATCTGGTCAAGTATTCATCAACATGTTTCATAAAGTGTGCCTAAATCCTAGAAGGTGCTATATTTTAAAAAAATAAAAATGTATATTTAATCAGATAGAGCTCCATGATGGGAGTCCATGGCTTTTTGTTGTTTCTCAATAAAAACTCTTTTGGAATTGCACAAAATTATCAAATAAAATAATAATAAATCATAATAAAATTTTCAAACATTATGAAAATATTTATTAAAGCAAAAAATGGATAAATCAAAGTAAAATATTATAACTAAATCGAAGTGATGTTAAGGATAAACAAGAGAAGATCTAGAGTTACATCGTAATATAACCAAATTAAAAAAAATAATTGAGAAAATTAGACAAATTTTGAAAGAAGTTCATTTCCAACATACTGAGCAGATTGAGTGTATCATTCTTGATAATCTACTAAGGTAAAACTAAAAATTTCTCATTAATTTTGAAAAAACCAAAAAAATATAATATTTACAAATATATAAATCAATAGCAAATTGGAATTTCCTTTTAAGAAGAGCCAAACAACATTTATTTCATCTCCATTGGACCTAATTTTCATTTAGTTTGAATTAATAAATTATTTAAGCATAAATACTAATAAATTTTTATCTTTATTTTAGTTAACTATTTATTTTAAAAAAGTGATAAATTTTAGTGATTTAATATAACTGCATCACAGAAATGTAAATATCACATAATAGTAAAATTTTAGTTTTATAGTAATATAACAAAATTAAAAAAAAAATTTGAAGAAATGAGATAAAATGCATCAGAAAGATTTATTCCATGTTACATAGGAGATTGAGCATACCATTCTTGATTATAAAACATGTACAATTCATTGTCAAGTAGAGTGTTAAAAAATACAAAAAGACAAAGTATTTAAAAATAAAAAAGAAAAATTAAATTTTATAGAGCACATTATGTTAAGTCAAAACTCATTTATTTCATCTAAATCAAACTATGTTAGTAATTATTGTGAGTTTCTAAATTAAAAAAACAAAAAAAATAACAAATTCATTTTTGAAAAAGTAAGTAAATATATACTAAGCACATAATAAGATAAATGAAGGCAATAAAATGTAACCAAGTCAAACTAATATAAAGGTCACACTAAAAGAGATTTTAAATTATTGAGGAATACAACCAAATAAAAGCAAAGCATTTTAGGAAAAGAGTGACTTTATAAAATGTTGCATTCCAAAATATTATAGAGATCAATCATAACATCTTCAAATGTAAAGTCCATTACTAATGATAATTTCGTAAAGCATGAGAATACCCTAGAAAATACACTATCTAAAAATATAAAAATATATTTTTTTGGATAATGATCATTAATTCAAGTACAATGACATTTGTTTCATCACAATGGAAAATCATTAGTAATTTTTGCCAGTTATCAAACAATATGAACATAAATGGCAATAAACTATGTGATTAAACTTAGTGAAATACGAGTAAGACGTGAAAGGAGAATAGTTAAAGCTATGTTATATAAAAAAATATAAGCAATGTAAAGATCACTTAAATGGAGATTTAAAGTTGCATGATAAGTTAACAAAATCTTACAAAAGTTTTAATGAAACAGGATAAATTATACTAGAAAGTTGTAATTTAAGATGCTAATGAGATAAAGTGTAGAAACCCTAATACTTAAAGTGTTCCAAAAATTTAGAAAATGATGTTTAAAATTATAAAGATGAATGATTCATTTGATTGAACTTATCAAGATGAATCAGATGATATTTTTATTTATTTCATTGGAGCTGATTTAAAACTTGTTGGCATAATCAAAATAAATAAGAAAAATAATAAAAATAATATTTTAATGTTAAGTAAATATAAATTCGATTTGAAATGAGATAAATTGAATTAATTTGATAATGTGAAATGAGTTGTTATTTAGAGTTTCCAAAACTAACGAAACATAAGCAAAAATTTTGATGAAATGAGATAAATTATATGAGAAATTTTCCATTAAAAATACAAAGGGGATCAAGTCTAACATCCTTCCTTATAAAATAATGTACAAATAAAGAAACCTATAAAGCATGCAAAAACTTTAAAAAAATGTTGTTATAAGTCATAAAACTTAATATTTAATTAGATAAAGTTCATCAAGTCATGTCCAACAACATTTCTTTTGACTTAAAACCTCAGTTGTTATTTCAAATTGAAATGTCTCAAAATGATTAAAACATCCTGGAGATAAAATATTGAAAGTTATAAACATAAATATTTTACTAGACAGATCTTGTTAAGATGAGTTTAACAACCTTTGTTTCATCTTGGTGAGATCTCGTATGAATTTAAGGCAAATTCCCTAAGAAATTAAACATAAATAATATAAAATTATTATTTTTGCATCAAGAAAATATATATTAAAGATACATTGAGTTAAATTTATGCAAAGTAATATAGCCATTTGAAAGCAATGCAAAGGCAACATGAAATGAGATTTAGAGTTAAATAAGAATACAAACAATTTTAAGGAAAACATTTGAAGAAAGCACATAAATTATATAAAAGAGTTGCCCTACATACTATGGAGATTAAGTGTAACACTTGATTTTTTGAAATATGGTATGAATCAAAATTTTTCAAAAATCATGAAAGTAATAAAAAAAATTAGTTGGATAGTGCCATTCGAGATGAGTCTTATGATATTTATTTCATCTCCATTGAAACAATTTTTGAATTACAAAAAATATTGGAAAAAGTCAACAATAAAGATATATAATTATTATTTTAAGTTATAAGTGATTATATATTAATGAACATAAGAGATTAATTGAGCCAACATAATAAAAAAAATCAAGTAATATAAATTCAAGGAGAAAAATTAGAGTTTTTGAATAATATAACAAAATAAAAGAAAACATATGTCAAGAAATAAGACAAAATGTATGAGAATGTTCCATTCCAATACTCTTGCGATCAAGTGTAATGTTCTCGATCAATAACCCATCTACAAATTGAAGGCCTTGTAAAGCACATTAAAATACTCAAAAATAAAAATAATTAAAAAATTTAAAAACATCACTTTTTAATTTGATAATTGTTATTGTTATTTGTCCTAAGAAGTTTTTTTCATCTAGATCAAATCTTGTTTGGAATTGATATAAATTTTTAAAGTAAATAAACATCTACAATAATAAATTAATATTTTAATAATAAATAAACACATTTAGAAAGAGAAATTAGATACATGAAAGCTATGTAATATATCCAAACTACAATTATGTAAAGGTCTCACGAACATCGATTTAGAGTGGGATAGCAACAAAGCTAAATAATTGCAAAAAATTTTAAAACAAAATAAATTGTACCAAAAAGTTGTATTCAAAGATAATAGAGATATCAAGTGTAAAATCCTTAATTGTCAAATCATGTCTGAAATGAAAAACCTCTTATGGTAATAAAAAATCTAATGAAATGCTATATTTCAAATTATGAAATAGATCTTTTAATTTCTTTAAAGCATATGGACATGAATTCATCAAAATAGTTTTCACTCTAGTGAAACCACCTTTGTAATTTTAAGAAATTACACAAGAAAATAAGCCACAATAACAAAAAAAGTAGTTTTTTTTAATATCATGTAAATATATATATTTGAGCAACTAAAATTATAATTAAGGTAGTATAATGTTATAAAATAAAAGTAATATAAAGGTTACATAAGAGGTGATTTTGTTCTACATAATATAACAAAATTAAAGCCAACAATTTTGAAGAAATTATACAAAAGTGGTTCCCATGATACTTAAGAGATTAAGTATATCATCCTTGATCTTCAAAAGAGTTGAAAATAAAAATATATTATAAAGCAAGCCAAAGGACTTAGAAAAAAAATATTTAGAAATATAAAATGAATTGTTAACTAGATAAAGTGCCTTAGGATGACCCTAATGACATTTGTTTCATATAAATTAATGCTAAAGTTTGATAAATTGATTTATTTTAACATAAGCAAACAAAAATGTTCAAAAGTTCAGGTGAAAGAAGATTTTGAGTTACATAGTAATATACCCAAGTCAATGCAAAAAAATTTAAAGAAATGACATAAATAGTAAAAACAAATTTAATTCCATGAGATCATGTGAAATTCTTAATTATAAAAAAATTTGTAAATCAAAATGTTTGATAAAAGCTTGCCAAAACAAAAAGAAAATAAATTATCTAAAATAAAAAAAAAAAAATTTAGTTTAGTAGAGCATATGATAAAAGTCTGAGAGTATTTGTTTTAACATAATTTTTTTAAAATTTTTAAAATTTTTTGCTTTGACTTGACTGTGTTATTTTGTAACTCTAAGTATTCCCTCATGTGATGTTTACATGGCTTTGATTTCTTGTATTAAATTGCTAACATTTATATCTCTTTATAATTAAATTTTATTTATTTAATTTTAAAACAATAGTTTATTATTTTATATACTCATTTATTTCTTTAATTTGTAGTAGTTCTAAACAAGATCCATTGAAGTGGAAATAAATATTAGTGTACTTATCTCAATGAGTGTTATTATATTAAATAATATTTTTTCTATTTTAAAATATTTTAATTGCTTAAGATTTGGCCATGGCTTATGTGTTATTTTGATTTGTACTTGATTTAACTATTGATAATGCTAGGAACTATCTCCTTAATTTCTCTGGATGATATTTTTCCATATAATTTGTTAGATTTATTCAAATGTTTTACTTTGATTTGGCCATATTACTACAATACACTATTCGTACTCTTGTTCGAGATTTACTTTACTTTGATATGGTTATATTGCATTCATTTAATATATCTTTTTTTAGCATTATTATATATTTGTTTTGTTTTAAAATAATAATTTATTTTACTTAGTCTTATATATTTTAGGTAATTCTGGACAATTTAAAATAATATTGACCTTTATGAAACAAGCGTCATTGAACTCATCCCGATAAGCCCACATCATTTGCAATTTTTTAAAATTTTTTAGATAGATTAATTTTGGAGATTCTTAATAGTTTTTAAGACATTTCAATTCGTACATAATTTGAAGATTGTGAATGTTACTCTTGATCTTCTTCCTTTCTTGAAATACAATTTTTCCATGCAATTTATCTTATTTCCTTAGATGCTTTTCTTTGATTTTCTTAAATTATTAAGTTTCCCCAAATCTCTTATTATATCACCTAAATATTTCCCTTATTTAATTTATTATAATCAACAACCTTTTTATAATTTATTTAGATATATTACAATAAATAAAGAATATTACATTGATTCAATTTATCTTATTTTTTATAAAATATTTAGTAAACAATTAAATAATTATTTTTTTACTATTTTTTTAATTTATTTTGTTAATTTATAGTAGTTCAAACTAGGATCGATTAAGATAAAACAAATATTATTAGACTCATCTCGATGAGCTAAATGTAATTCCATATATATTTATGTATATGTTATTAAATATTTTTAATATTAATTATTTAAGAAAATGTTTTATTTTATTTTGAAAGCTTATTATGTGACCCTTAATCTCTTTTGATTTGATCATTAAATTTCTTTCATTTGGTTATATTACTTTAGTTCAATTAATCTCTTTTCAACAAATTGTTTTTTTATGCTTATTTATGTTTTAGTGAACAGTATCTCCAAACGACATCCCATCAAGACAAAACAAATATTGTTATCCCTGCCTCAATAAGCACTATTCAATAAAACTTTTATTTTTATATATGTTATTTTAATATAATATTTTCTAGTATTTTTTACTTTTCAGATGATATATTAATTCATACATGATCTAATGATTGAGGATACCACACTTGTTCTTCTTAGCATCATATAATTGAACTTTCCCCTGGTCTTTCCGACAAATTTTTTGTCAATTTTGTCGTGTTATTAGGTATTTTTTTAATATTAAAGCAATAGTTTATTATTTTCATGCTTGTTAAAGTCAGTAATTCGTAATAGTTTTGAATTAGGGTAAAAAAAGGTCAAACAATTCTCATTGGAAGACATCTTAATGAGTTCTATCTAGTTAAATATTTAATTTTTTTTTTAAAATATTTTATTTTCTTGTATAGTAGTTGGTGATATTTGTTTATTTTTAGTCTCCTAAATATCTATTACTGTAACTTTCAAATACAATTTTCTCTTAAAACCTTTCGCTAGAAATTTTCTTTTTCTTGACAAGTTATATCCAAATAAATCTCCATTATTTAATTTATAAATATTTTATTTTTTAAATATTTTTTAAATGTTTTATGAGATATTTTGGTTTGGTGCAAATTTGATGAATCAAAATGTTGCACTACATCTCCTTAATATCTTGGAATAGAACTTTCCCAAAAAATAAATTAAATTTCTCTAAATGTTTCACTTGGGCCTAGTTATATTAGTATAGAACTCTGAACTACCTTTTGTGTGAAATTTTCATCATTTGATTTTGTAGTATTATATTGCTTTAATTTATCTTTATTTCAGCTTTAGTATATATGTATTTAATGTTAAAAAATATTACACTATTATTTATGTTTATTTAAGTTTGTTATTCAAATTAATTCGAATTATGGTCTAATTAATTAAGACAATTGTCATTAGACTCTTTTTGATGTGTTGTGTCAAATACAATATTTATTTTTTATGTTCTTAAATATTTTATTTCATTGTGGGTTTTGGAAAGCTTTACAAGGCATTTTTTGTCTATGCTTAACTTAGCAATCAAGGATGTTAAACTCGACCTCCATGATATCTTGGACTGCAACTTTCCTAAAAAAGTTTCTTATTTCCTCAAATCTCTTACTTTGATTTGGTCATATTATTAAGAAACACTAAGTCTCCTCCCATGTATCATTGGCATTACTTTGAATATCACATTACATCAATTTACATTACTTCACATTTGATATATATTTAGTTATTTTAAAAATAAAATTTTTTTATTGATTATGTTTATTTTCTTTGGTAATTTGCATAATTTTTGTATGAGATCGATGGTAATAAAACTAACACTGTTGGATACATCTTTATGGCATTTATCTAATGAAATATTATTTTTTTATATTTTAAATCATTTTATTTTCAATGGATTTAGTACATTTTATGAGATATTTTTAATATTACTTTATTCAATGACCAAGGATGTTACACTATGTGTTTTTAATTTTTTGATTGTTTTACTTTGATTTATTTATATTACTATATATTTCTAAAACTTCTATCATGTGAAATTTAGATCACTTTAATTTTGTTAGATTATAATATTCAAATTTATCTAATTTTATATTTCCTAAAAGTCCAATAAATATTAATGTAATAATTTTTTATTATTTATGATCATTTAATTTGGTAACTCACAGTACTTCCAAACATTGTTTGATCGAGTCGAAACAAATGTTCACGGACTTTTCTAAATAAGCTATAAAAAATTAAAGATTATTTTTATATTTTTAGGATCTATTTTTTCCAAGGTTTTGCATGTCTTATAGGATGTTTCAATTGATCCCTAATTTGATGAATGAGGATTTTAAACTCAATTTCTTTACAATCTTTAGAATATTTGAATACAACTTTCATATATAAAATTTCTCATCTCTTTAATTTTTTCACTTTGATTTGATTACATCACAATGTAACTTAATTCTCCTCTTATATGACTTTTATATTATTTTGATTTAACTGCATTACATTAATTTATTTCATTTCAAGTTGAATATATATTTGTTTAGTAATAAAAGCATAATTTATTAATATCTATGGATGTTTATTTTAATTATTCATAGAAGTTCCAAATGAGTTCCAATCAATATGAATCAAATGTCAACAAACTCATCTCATAGAGTTATATCATTCTTTTCATTTTTAATTAATGTTTTTCATTCTAAACTTTTCATAAATTTTAAGTTGCTTTATAATTCATATTTGATATCCTTAGTTTTTTGGAGTGCAATGTTTCCAAAATATTTAATTCAATTTTTCAAACTTTTTTCTTTACTTTTCTTATTTTTCTAGGTAACTATAAATCTCACCACAAAGGGCTTTTATATTATTCAAATTTGATTCTACTACATTGTCTAAATTCTCTCAATTTTTCTTTAATGTATATTTATTTATCATCAAAACAATAATCTATTATTATTTATGAATATTTAATTTTATAATTACGTGTAATTTCAAGTGGGGTTGGATTGAGATCAAGAAATGTACTTGGACATGTCTTAATGAGCATTACTATTTAATTTTACATTCTATATTTTAAAATTTTTTATTATTTTTTCTAGTAAATCATATATTTTTTATAAATGAGGAAGTTACTCTCGATCTTCCAAGTATCGTGAAATGCAACTTTCTTATACAATTTTTTTCATTTCTTCAAAGGTTTCACATTAATTTGGTTATATTCTTGTGTAGCCAAAAGCATCTTTTCTTCCAAGTTAATTTTTTTATTATTTTAAATTTTTTATTTTCTAAAGTTTTATCATGATTTATTATGCATTTTTAATTTATGCCAATTTTTATAACCTATGAGGACACGCTTAATCCTCTTAGTATCTCGAATTGCAATATTACCATAAAAATAATCTCAATTCCTTCAATTTAATAAATTGAGTTTTTTTATATTACTATGAAATTATACATCTCCTCTCTTGAGTTGTTTACATCATTTTGATTTGAATATATCACATTGTTATATCATTGTTATTTTTTTATTTGGTAGTACAACTCACTATAATTTAAAATGATGTCTAATTAAGGTAAAATTAACTTCATTGAACTCCTCTAGACAAGCTCTATTAAATTCAATACTCTTTTTAATATTTTGAAAAATATTTTAATTTTTTATGACTTTGGCATGATTTTCATGATATTTCAATTTATAACTAACCATACTATCAACATTGCTGCACTCAATCTTTTTAGAACCCTAGAATAAACCTTTGCAATAAATTTTATCTTATTTCTGTAAATGTATGGCCTTGATTTTGCTTTATTGCTTTGTAACTCCATATCTTCTAACTTGTCTCCTTTATAATGCTTTCATTTCTTTAAATATTACATTGCTCAAATTAATATCAATTCATCTTCAACATATTCATACATAATATTAAAACAATAGTTTATTATTATTTATTTTTTATTTACTTTCATAACTTCTAGTAATTCTAAAAGACATCCGATTGAGATAAAAAAGTCAATGTAAGACTTGTGCTGCTAAGCTCTTTCTTATTAAATTTCTATTTTTATGTTTTTAAATATTTTTATTTTCTGTTATTCGAATATTTTTTGTGAGATATTTTTATTCATACAATATTTGATATTCAATTATTTTACACTTAGTTTCTTTACTATCTCAGAACACAAGTTTTGTATAAAATTAGCTGGTTTTTTCAATTTTTTTGCTTTATTCTTATTTTATGAGCATACTTTAATGATACCCTTGTGTGACCTTTATAATATTTTTATTTAGTTATATAAAATTTTGTCAATTGATCTCATTTATTCAAATTTTTTTAAATGATTTTGTAATTTTCAAGAATACATTAATTCTCCCATTATGTACCATTATATCGAATTGATTTTGTTTCATAACATTGTATTAATTTATCTCATTTTTCTAAAATCTTTTTCATTGATTTTATTATTTTATGAGGTTACTTTAATTTTCAACATAAGTTATTTTATATTGTATTGATTTGGTTACATAACATTGCATCAATTTATCTCGTTTCATATTTATTATATATTTACGTAGAATAGAATATTAAATAGTTATTTTGTACTTGTAATTTTTTTGTAATTCGAAATAATTCTAAATGTGCTCAATCTTAAAGATTGTTGGATTAATCTTAAAAAGGTTTATCCAATTTAATATTCATTTCTATATATTTTTTTGACTATTTTATTTTTTATAGTTGTGACATGATTTACGAGAGATCTCAATTCATATCATATTTAATCGTTCAGGATGTCACAATTGAAGTCCTTAATCTCTCAAAAAGAATTTTTTTGCACAATTTATCTCGATAATTAAATTTTCTCTCGTTAATTTCCTATGATTGCCATGAAATTCTTATTCTCCTCTTGTGAGGGCTTTTCATTAGTTTAATTTTGTGGTAACATAAAATTTCAATTTATCCTATTTACTAAAAATTTAAAAATATTTAATGTTTATTAAAGCTTATTTACTTTTTTTAATTCATAGTAATCCAAATGAGGTAAGATAAAGATAAAAGAAATCTCTTTGGACTAATCATGACAAGTTCGATCTTGTTAACTATGCTTTTCTATAATTTTAAATATTTCATTTTTTACGTTCTTGTAACGCTTAACAAGGAATTTCTTCTCGTATCAAATTTAATAATAAAAAATATTATACTTAATCTTCTTATTATCTTACAGTCCAACAATCTAGTGTCACCTTTCCCATTTTTTCAAATCTTTAACTCTCATTTTTTATATTAGTATGAACATCTTACTCTTCTATCGTGATACATTTATTTCACTTCAAATGAAAGCAACAATTTATTATTATTTATTGTTTTCTATTTTAGTAATTTATATTAATTCAAAAAAGTGTTTGATTGAGTTGAAATAAATGATGTTTGACACAACTTGATAAGCTTTATCAGGAATTATTTTATTTTCAAGTGTTTATGCATGCTTTCTAAGTTATTTCTATTTGTGAAAACTTTAATGATTGAGGGTGTTACAAAAATTAAATCTGTGCACTTGTGACACTTATAGAGTTATGGTTAGGATATATTACAGTACTTTCATTTAGCTTATTTTAACTTTAATATAATTTTAATTTATGTTAAAAGTTTTTTTAGTTATATTAATGTCTATTTACTTAAAAATTTTAGAGTAATTTTACATAAGGTCAACCTAAGATGAAACAAACATCTTTGGTCTGATTTCTACTAGCTCGGTAAAATTAATTTTTTTTATTTTCAAATATTTTATTAGTGACGTTTTTGCATCATTTTCAAGATGTTTGATTTATACAAGATTTAAGGATTAAGAATATTACACTTAATCTCCTGAGTACAATGTAATGCAACCTTTCAATACATATTATCTCATTTTATCAAATTGTTTCTTCAACTTCGTTAAACTATGATGACAATGTAATTCTCAACTTGTGTGATCTTTACATCACTTTGATTTTGTTAAATTACATTGATTTAATTTAACTCTTTTTCACTCTAATATGGATTTATTTAATACTAAAATGATAATTTTTAATTATTTTATATTTATTTCTTTTTTAGTTTGAAGAAATTTTTTTTTTTTCATAGCTAGTTGAACTTATTGATTCGTGCTAGGTTTCATCAAATATTAAAGTACGCTAAATCTCATTAGAAGGTTTTGGTGCAACTTTCTTATGTAACTTAAATTATTTCTTCTAGTTATTTTGCCAAGCTTTTGTTGTACTAATATATGACAATAAATCTTATCTTTTATGGCCATTGCATCGCTCTGAGGTAGTTATAATACATTGCATTACTTTATCGCTTGTTTGATTTAATATATAATTTCTTAACATTAAAATAAACTTTTTTATTTTATTTATTCACCTTTGTAATTCATTATCAACCTTTAAAATTTGCATTTGACAGGAAATAAACATTATTGAACCCTTCTTAAAAAGCTCTATGTCACTAAATAATGTTTTCAAAACTTTTAAATATGTTATATCTAGTCATTTGAGAGCATAGAAGAGGCTTTTTTATTCATACTTCATTTGACATTCGAGAATGTTACACTTTATCTCCTAAATAGGTTAGAATAACATTTTCCAATGCAACTTATCTAATTTTTTAAAAATATTTATTTTCATTTTATTATGTTACTTTGTACTCTAAATCTTCTTTCTTATGACATTTATTTTGGAATTGATTTAATTTTATTATATTACTTCAGTTTATCTCATTCAACAATGTCATATTTTTAATTAAAATTAAAAAATATTTTTTTATTATTTATTTTTATTTATTTTTATATGATTTGAAATTAAATATTCATTATTTAAATTTTAAAAAAATTGTAAATTTTA
Source organism: Vanilla planifolia (assembly GCA_023846275.1). Taxonomy (NCBI): domain Eukaryota; kingdom Viridiplantae; phylum Streptophyta; class Magnoliopsida; order Asparagales; family Orchidaceae; genus Vanilla; species Vanilla planifolia. The sequence goes on along the minus strand of JAIUJO010000063.1, from coordinate 710,770 downwards.
GTGCTCTTCATGAGATATTTTATTTCGTAATTAATTTCAAAATTATGGATGTCACACTTGATCTCCTTAATATCTTGTAGTACAACTTTTTTAAACAATATATCTCATTTTTTAATTTGTTTTCAATTATTTGTTATATTGCTATGAAACACCAATTCTCTTCCCTTACGACCTTTACTTGCCTTTTTTTGATATATTATATTTTATCAATTTATCACATTTTAGATTTATTATACATTTACATAATATTAAAATAATAATTATTATTATTTTTTGCATATTTTGTTTTGTAATTTGTATTAATTCTAAATAAGGACTGCTGATGAGATAGTAAATGTCATTGGACTCATCTTGACCCATTTTATCAAATTAGTAAGGTTTTCTAATCCACACATAATTTAATAATTAAAGTTCTATTTGATATCTCTAACATCATGGAAAATAACTTCATTGACTAATTTATCTAATTTTTTAAAATTATTCATTTTATTTGGATATATTATGATGTAGCACTAAACTATTTATAGTGTGAGCATTACATTTGCTTTTATTTCGACAAACTACATTTCTTCTATACATTTTGAACACTTTATGCATCATTTTAATTCATGACCCATTTGATGATAGAAAATTTTAAAATTGATTTACTTATTACCTTGGATTACAACTTTTGCTCACAAATTATATTATTTTACGAAATGTTTTCTATTGATTTGGTTGCATTACTAAGAAACCCTAATTCCCCTCTAATGTGAGTTTTACATCATTTAGATTACTTTGTATTATATTTAATTAATTAATGACTTTCTAATTTGAAAATAAATTAACTTAATATAATTGTTATTTTTATTTATTTTTACTCACTTTTGTAATTCATTGAAATTGAAAACCGATTCAATCAAGACAAAACAAATACCATTACACTCAATTGGTCATGCTCTATTTAATTTTATATTTTGAATTACCTCATTTTGTAGGATTTTTGAACAATTCACAAATAATTTTGATATATAATTCATTTAACTTTGTTACACAATTTATCTCATCTTTAAAATTTTTTGCTTTGAATTAGCTTCTTTGCTAATTCTAAATATCTGGTCATTTGACATTCACATAATTTTGACTTTGTTATATTACATTGCTATAGTTTATGTCTATTTAGCATTAAATATATATTTAATTAACCTTAAACAAATACTTAGTCATTTTATTATTATTTATTTTGGCAATTTCGAGTAATTCCAAACAAATTTCACTCGAAATAAAACAAACTGTGATGGACTAATGTTGATGAGCTCTATTTCATTAGATAATTAGTTTTATAATTTGAAATATTTTTTATTTGTAGTTCATTTTTTGATTGAAGAGTTCATGAATGATTTTCTTAGTATCTTGAATGATTTTTTGCATCTTATTTATCACATTTCTTCAAATTTTTTACTTTAATTTTTCTATATTAGCCAAAACACAAATCTTTCTTGTGTGTGAGATCTACATCCCAGTGATTTGGTTATATTACATTTATTCAATTTATCTAATTTTAGCTGTATTATATATTTCCTTGATATTAAAATATATTGTTGTACTCACCTCGAAAGAATCTAACAAATTAAATATGTTTTATATTCTTAAACATTTTATTTCTTAGTATTTTTCATGCTTGATGAGATATTGTAATTTTTTCCTAATTTGAAGAATAAGATCGTTGAACTTCACCTCCTTAATATCTTAGTACAACTTTTATCAATAATTTATTTCATTTCTTAAAGATTTTTCCCATTGGTATGGCTATTTTACTAAGTAAATCAAAGTAAACTATCATGTGACCATTTTATCCTAAGGAATTTGATTTATCTCATCAAGCTATATGCAATAACATTTTTATTTTTAAATTTATAAATATTATTTTTTTAGAATTTTTGCATGTTTTTTAAGATTTTTTAAATCATACCACATTTCCTTATCCCAAATCTTACATTTCAATTCATTTATATCTTGGAATGAAACTTTATAAAAAAAAAAATTCAATTTCTTTTATGTTTTATTTGCTCTTAAATTTACTAATATAGAACTCTAAACCTTCTTTTGCGTGCCATTTACATCTTTTTCATTTTGTTGTACTAAATTACCTCAATTTATCTCATTTAATCCTTCATAGATATATATATATATATATATTTATATATATAATGTTAAAACAATATTATATTATTATTTATGTATTTTTAGTTTTGTAATTTGTAGTGTTTCCAAACGAAGTTCAACAACGTAAGAAAAATTTTTTTGGATTCTTGTTGATTTCTTTTGTCCAACAAAATATTTTTTTTTCTTTAAAATTTTTTTTAATTTTTTATGTTTATAGAATTCTTTGCAATGAATTTCTATTTATTCTTAATTTAATAATTTACGATGGTAAAATTAATCTCCATTTTATCTTTGAATGTAGCTTACTTGAATAATTTTTCTTATTTCTTTAAAACTTTTCCTTTGATTTTCTTATCTTACTTTGAAACCTTAAATATCCTCTATTGCATCCTTTATATTAGTTTGATTATACCACACCACATTCAATTAATTTAAGTTATTTAAAATTTAATAAAATTTTAATTATTATTAAATTTTTTTACTTATTATTATTATTTTTTATTTTCTTTAGTAATTAATGCTATTTCCAAAAAAAACAAATGTAAATAAAATTAATGTCGTCGGACTTATGTGATGAGTTATATCCATTTAAAATTTACTATTTATATTTTTAAGTATTTTATTTTTTATATTTCAAATAATCACCTATTATTATTTATGATTATTTAATTTTTTTAGTTCGAAACTTTATCTGGTCGAGTGAAAATAATGTTAGACTCAAATTGATGAACTCTCTAACTAAATGTCATTTCTTTATTTTAAGCATCAGATTTTCTAGGATTTTAGCATATTTTATGAGACAATACTATCGATACCTAATTTGATAAATGAGTATGTTATAGTTAATTTCATTACAATCTTTAGTATTTCAAAATATAACTCAACTATGCAAAATATCTCATCACCTGAAAGTTTTCAATTCTATTTAATTGTCACAATGTAACTTAATTGTTCTCTTATAGATGTTTGTATCGCTTTGACTTTTTTACAATACATTACTTCAATTTATTTTATTTAAAGTTGAATATATATTCAATTAATAATAAAAGAATAATTTATTATCATCTTTATTTATTTACATTAACAATTTGTGGAATTTCAAAAAAAGTTCTATTGACACAAAAGAATAATTATGACTAGTCTTGATGAACTAATTAAATATTCGTTTCTATATTTTTAAACATTTACTTTCTATTATTTTTACATGTTTTGCATGAAATTTTTATTAATACCTCATTTAGATTTTATGCTTGATCTCCTTAACTTCTTGGCATCCAATGCTTATCTACTTTTTATCTGATTTGTTCAAAGTTTTAACTTTCAATATTTATATTACTATGCAACTATTAATCACCTATTATGTGACCTTTTATGATACTTTGATTTTGTTGTATTACATTTGTTCAAGTTATCTCATCTCAGCTAAAATATAAATTTACTTAATATAATAAAAATTAAATTTTTTTGTACTTATTTAAAATTTTAATCATAATAATTCCAAAGCAAGTCTAATTGAGATGAAGTAAATGTGAATAGACATATTTTGAAAAGCTCTATCTAATTATAGTTTTATTTTTTATATTTTTAATATTTTATATTCAATAGGTTTCATAGCTTTTATAAGACATTGTAATTCATACATCTTCTAAAATAGAAGATGCGACACTCGATAACCCTAATGTCTTGAAGGGTAACATTTCATAAAATTGATTTCATTTATGAAACCTTTTAGTTTCTTTTCATTATTTTATTATTTAACTATAAATCTCATGAAATAGGACTTTTACATTGCATTATTTTTATTCTATTATAAATTGTAAATTTTCTTATTTCTACGTCAATATACATACATACATACATACATACATATATAAATATATACATACACATATATATATATATATATATATATATATATGCTTATTAATAAAATAATAACTTAATAATATTTATGCCTATTAAAGAAATGTTTGTGGACACGTACAAATGAACTCTATCTATTTAAAATTTTATTACTATATTTTGAAATACTTTATTTTGATTTTTTTACTTGCTTTATAGTCATATTATATTGTTTGACTTTTTATCTTGCCAGCTACAAAGAAAATTTAGTTTTTTTCTAATTAGTTATTTATTATTATTTTAAATTATTTAATTTGGTAATTTCTATTAGTGTTAATTATGGTCAGATTGAGATGAAATTAATGTTGAACTGATCTCAAAGGGATCTATCTTTTTAGAAACTAATTTCTTAAAATTTATTTTCTAGGATTTTGGCATTCTTTGTGTTGTATTTAAATCTGCAAAAAATGTTCATGAACCAGGAAGTCATACTTCATCTTGTTAATATCCTGAAATGCAATTTTACCATAAAATTTATCTCATTTCTTTAAATTTTATAAATTGATTTTCTTATATAACTATGAAACTATACTTTTCCTCTTATGAGTTGTTTACATTTCTTTAATTTGATTATATTATAATACTTTACTTTTTCTAATTTTAGCTTTAGTATATATCAACTTTAAAAAGTAATTATTATTTGTGTTTATTTAATTTGGTAATTTTTTAAAATACCAAACGATGTCTAATAGAGATAATACAAATTTTTTTGGACTTCGTTAAAAAAACTCTATTATATAAATATTTATTTTATAATTTCCTACAACATTTTATTTTTATGTTTTCGCATGCTTTACATGATATTTTAATTAATAACAAATTTCGCTATCAAGATTCTTATACTAAATATCCATAGTATCATAGAATGCAACTTTATGGTATAATTTATCTTATTTCCCTAAATGGTTTTCTTTGATTTGGTTTGGTTACTTTGTAACAACAAGGTTCTGTAATTGTTTCCTTTGCAATTCTTTGATTTCACAACATTACGTTACTTCGATTAATCTTATTTCATCTTCATTATATTTATGCTTAATATTATAATATTATTATTTATTTTTAATTTTTATTTATTTCGATAAATTGTAAAATTCTGAATAACATGTGATCAAGATGAAACAATTATCGTAGGACTTGTGCAAAAGAGTTTATACTTTAAATAGTTATTTTAAAATTTTTTAATACATTATTTTCTATTATTTTGGTACAATATATTTAATAATTTAATTCATATACAATTTTATGTTTGCCAATTTTACACTCAATCCCTTTACATATAGCAATTTTGTAAAATTTATTTCAATTTTTCAATTGATCTCCTTTTATTTTATTTTTTATGAGGATACTTAAAATCTTATCAAATGTGGCCTTCATATTTTATTGATTTGGTTACATAATATTGCATTAATTTATCTCATTTTTTAAAATATAATTTATTATTTTTTATACTTATTTTTTTTGAAATTAATGTAATTCTAAATACATTTTTATGAGTACTAACTAATGTTGTTTGGAACCATCTCGAAGAGGTATATACAACTTTTTATTACTTTGTGAATTTATACATATTTAATTCTATGTTTAATAATATTTTATGAGGCGTTCTAATTTGTCAATCAATGAAGTTTACTAGATCACTATAGTATCTAAGAACACAACTTTCTTGAATAATTTATATCAATTATTCAAATTTTTAGATTTACTTTGGTTATAATAATATGAAGCTATACAACTCATCAGGTGTGACCCTTATATGGGCATGATTTCACTCTGTTATGTTTCCTTAGTTTTTCTCTTTTAAGCAATAATTTATTTTTAACCTTAATACAATAATTTCTTATTATTTGTGCCTATTTACTAATACAATTAATAGTTATTATAGACATGGCTCAATTGAGATGAAAGAAATATACTTGGACTGCAATGAGTAAGTTTTACCTAATTAAATTTTTGTTTTAGTATTTTAGCAAAATTTTAAGTGGCATTTTCATTTGCATGTGATTTCACGATTGAGGATTCTACATTCGATCTTTTGATTATCTCAAAATTAACTTTTATCACATTATTTGTGACATTTCCTCAAATATTTTGCTTTGATTATACTCTGATGCTATAGATCTCTTTTAAGTTTCTTGTTACATCACTTCGATTTATTTAAATTACTTCACTTTGTTTCATTTTAGTTTTGATATATATTTGCATAATGCAAAAATAATTTAATATTATTTATGCTTAGTTATTTAGGTAACCAGTATAATTCCAAATTTGGACCAATCAGGATTAAAGAATCATTGTTGGTGCCGTCTCTATGGGCTCTATCCAATTAAAATTAGTTTTTTTACATTCTTAAATATTTCACTTTCAAGGAGGTTTGTGCACTTTTATGAGGAACCTTAATTTGTACTTGATTTGAGCATCAACTATGTTATTCGTAATCTCATTGCCCACACAGAATGCAACTTTCACACATAATACATCTATATTCTCTAATTGTTTTGTTTTTATTTCCTCACATAACTATTCACTCAATGTCTCCCCAAGTGTGGATATACATTTCTTTGATTTAGTTATGTTAAACTACTTTAATTTTTCTAACTTTAATTTTATTATATATTTTATTAATACTAGAATAATATTTTTTAATTATTTGCACTTATTTATTTTTTAAATTTACTATAATTCTAAATAAGAACTAACCAAGATGAAAATATGTTAATTGAATTGCCCTAACGAGCTCTATCTAAACAAATAATCTTTTTTATCTTTGCAATTATTTTATTTTATTGGACTTTTGCATGCTTTTATGAGACAGTTTCATTAACACCTAATTATATGATCAAGGATGTTATAATAGATCTCCTTATTAACTTCAATGCAATTTTTTGATAGAATTTAATTAATTTCTTCTTAATTTTTTTCTCTTTAATTTTGTGACATTACTATCTATCTCTTTATCTCATCTTATGTCATCCTTTCAACACATTTTATTTTGCTATACTACGTCGCATTAAATTATATTATTTTAGCTTTATATATATTTACATTGTATTAAAATAATATTTTATTATCTATTTTTTTCATAATTTGGTGCAGCAAAAAACTTGGTCCAATTTAGATGAAGTAAACATCATTAAAGTCATCTCAGTGGGCTCTACTAAATGAATAATTGTTTTTATATTTTTAAATATTTAATATTCAATGTTTTTGGCCTGATTTATGTGATATTTATATTATACTTCATTTTAGAAATGATAATGTTACATTTAATCACCTTAGTGCCTTTAGAGATAACGTTTTTTTACAATTAATCTTGTTTTTTCAAAGTCTTCACTTTGATTACAGTATATTACTATTAACTCTAAATCTTCTCTCAAGTGATGTCTATAACACTTTCATTTGGTATTGTTAGATTTCTTAAAAATACGTCATTCACTATTAATATATTTTTAGTTTATATTAAAATAATAATACTTTCTTATTTATGTCAACTTTTTTTGTAATTCATAGTAAATAAAAACATTATCTAATTAAGATGAAATAAATGATGTTAGATGCAACTTGACCAACTTTATCCAATTAAATAGTCATGTTAATAATGAGATCTATTTTTAGTTTTTTATTTTTTTGTTTCTTTTTAAGACATTTTTATTTGTGACAAATTTAATGATGGAGGATATCATAGTTGATGATCTTAACTTGTTCAAGTGAAAATTTAGCTCACAATTTGTCTTATTTCATAAATTCTTTTTGTTTTATTTGGTCATACTACTATATAACTCTTAAGTTATCATGTGTAGCATCCTCAATAATCAAATATGACATGAATACAAATGTCTCAAAACTCATGCAAAGGACAAAAATAAGACCATGCATCTTTCATTTCAATCAAACCATGTTTCTTTTATCAAATATGGTCATTGTTCAATGAAGTTTGTTTTTTCAATAAAACCATATTTTGAATTACTATTAATTACCAAAGCATAAAATAATAAGCAATAAAGAACTATTATTATAATGTTAAGTGAATATGTTAAAGTTAAAAATGAAATATATTGAATAAATCTAATATATATTATTCAAAATGATGTGAAGCACAAACATGAGGAAATTTACATTTAAATAGTAATACAGTCAAATCAAAGAAAAAAAACTTAAAAAATAAACAAAAATTATAAGGGAAAGTTTCATTCCATGGCTAAAAGGAGATAAAAAGTAACATCTGTGATCATTAAAATTTGTACGAATTAAAACGTCTTAATACACCTATGTGAAGTTTATAAGACAAATAATCTTAAAACATAAAAATGAAGAGTCAAATGTAAAGAGATTGATAACATGTGTCAAAAAAAATTTAAATCAAACAATGTTTACAAACGAGATAAACCACATGGTAGTATCACTTTGCAAGGATATAGGGGATCGTGTGTATCATCACTGATCATCAAATGAAGTAGAAAATATAGTGAGTCATAAAACATACAAAAACCACAAAAAGTAAATATTTTAAAATATAAAAATAAATTCTACAATGGATTGAGCTCGACAAGACTTGTTCAACAATATTTATTTCATTTTACTTGGACTTAATTTTTAATTATAATAAATTAGTAAAATAAATAAGAATAAATATAAATAATTATCATTTTAATATTACATAAATCTATATTAAAGTTAAAATGACATTAATTAAAGCAATAGAATATATGTCGACCATGATGGTTCAAAAGTCACTAGTAATGAGATGTAGAGTTACAAAGTTAAATAAAAAATTCAAAGAGAAAACATTTAATAGAATGAGTTAAAAACATTTAAGGGAAAATTGCATTTCATGATACAAATTAAAATGTTTGACAACGCACGATAATATCAAATAAAAAATTGTTATAAATATAAAAATTAATGCTTCATTTGATAGAGCATGCTAAGACAAATCCAACAACATCTAATTAATCTTAATTAGAACTCATTTAGATTTATAATGGATTACAAAAAAAATATATTATTATTTTAATATTAAGAAAGTATTTATTGGGCTAAAATAGGAAAACTTGAAATAAAATAATAAAAGTAAATCAATGGGAAAAATTCTATAAAATGAAAAACGTATAAGGTAAAATTAATATCAAAAAATGATGACGAGAATGAGTGTAACATCCATGATCAACAACTGAGGTATGGATAAATCACATTAAGATGATTCCAATGATACTTGCTTCTGCTTAAATGGATGTGATTTGGAATCACTATGACTTATAGAAGTAAATTAGCAGAAACGATACAAGATTTTTTATATTAACTATTTATTAAAGCTAAAAAAAGATAAATTGAAGCAATGTGGTAAAAAAATCAAAGCCATCAAAAGGTCACAAAAGTGGGAATTTCGAATTAAATAGTAATATAAATAATTAAAAGTAAAAAAGTTGAGAAAATGAAAAATATTAAATGGGAAAAAATTCATGCCACTTAAGAGATTAAGTGTAATATCTTCAATCATCAAATAAAAAATTGATTAAAATTTCTTACAAAGTGTCCAAAAACTTTAGAACATGTAATACTTAAAAATGCTAAAATGAATATTTCATTAGGGTGACCTGATTCAGTCGAGTTTAATGACAATTTTTCATGTCAACTGAATAGAATTACCACCAACAACAAAAGTAAACATGCATAAATTATAATAATTTTTACCTTTAAATAAATAAATACTAAAGCAAATACCAATAATTTATGTAGTAAGATATAACTATATGAAAGTTACATAAAGGTCATATAGGTGGGGAATTATAGTTTCAGTCATATAATAAAATGAAAAGAAAACGTTCAAAGAAATGAGACAAATTGTATATCAAATTTGCAATACAAGATTCTAAGGAGATCATGTGTAACTTTTTTTATTGTTTAATCATGTACAAGTAAAAATGATTCATAAAGCATGCCAAATCAATAAAAAAAATATGTAAAACACAAAAACAATTTGCAGATGGAGCTCATTAAGACCAATAAAATGATGTTTGCTTCATCTTCATTGGACGTTTTTTGTAATTATTGTTATTTATGAAATTAACAAAAAACATAACAAATAATAAATTATTAATTTTAAGTAAAAATATAATAAAGCTGAAATAAGATAAATTAAAGTAATATAATTCAAATAATTTAAAGCAATGTAAAGTTCACATGATAGGAGATTTAAAGTTACATAGTGATACAATGAATTCAAAGAAAAAAAGTTGAAAAAATCAGACATATTTTATGGGATTGTTGCATTCCAAGATACGAATGAGATCGATTAAAACATCTTTAATCATCGAATTTGGTACAAATGAAAGTATCTAATAAAACATATAGAAACTTTACAAAATAAATTATTTAAAGATATGAAAAAAAATATTTTTAAATGGATAAAGCTCAACTAGATGAGGCCAAAAAAATTTGTTTTGTCTCGATCATGCTTTCTTGTTAACCAAAAGTTTTGGTGCATTGTCTGAAAATGACAAACCCAAGGTACTTTTAGTGATTTTTTAAACAAATTGTTAAATTTGAGATAGCCAATACTCTTGTTCATAGGAGATCTTAAGAAAGAAGTTATGCAAATATCGATTCTTATTAAATTCATATTGGACTGAGTAGAAAACAATGAAAAGATACATTATGAAATTAATTTTATGTATTTCAATTTTTTTTTTTTTAGAAAGTTATCATTGATATCAATATTTATTATCGTTGGAAAAATTAAATTTCATTTAAAGTAATCATCTTATACAAATATTAGTTTATCAAAACATAACCAATTATCCTTGACTATCTTAAGAATCATTTTTTATCATATCTTATCTATTATTAATAACTTTTTCAGACATACCATTTTAATTATAATAATTATTTAGTAAAATAATAATAATTTAAGTAATGATAAAATTAGAATTAATTTAATAGGAATGAAAGCAAAACATAAAAACAACACCTAAAACCTTAAGGGTATTATTAATGTGCAAGGAATGTTGGTCACTAAACTCATTGGCCAACTTAGGTAACCTCAAATATGGTTTAATTAGTTTGTAGACCTCGTTTTTACTCCTATATCAACATATCGAGTATTTAAAATTATAGCAACACCAGATGTGATAACATCATCATCAAGTTAGATACGAATAAAAACGTTTTCTAAATTTTGTAAAATCTTTAGAAAATAAAATATTCAAAAATGTTGAAGTGATTATTTAAAAGGATTAAGGTTATCAATATGAGCCTAAAAAATTATTTCTTCTTGATTTGACCATGTTTGCAATTACTATAAATTATTATATTAATAAGCAAAAAAAATTGCAAATTACTATTTTAATATTAATTAAATTACTATTCAACCTTAAATGAGATAAATTTCATCAATGTAATATAACCATATTAAAGCAATGTAATTGTCGCACGAGAATAGATTTCTTTTCAAGTAGTAAAAATTGTAAATAATAATAAACAATAATGTAAATAATCATAAATAATCATAAATAACCATAAATAATAATATATGATTCTTTTAATATTAAATAAACATATATCATTATTGAAATAAGTTTAACTGATTCGATGTAATATAACCAAATCAATATAATATACAAAATCACATAAGAAAATATTATAGCTATATAGTAATAAAAAATCAATATAAATATTTTGAAGAAATCTTATACATTTTACAAAAAATTTCCTGTCTATGATGCTAAATAGATTTAGTGTGACTTTTTAAATTGTGAAACTATGCTATTCCTCACGCATCTAATGATGTTTATTTCATCTATATTAAACCTTGTTTTGAATAACATTGAATTAGCCTAATAGAAAATGATAAGTAATAAAAAAATTTTATTTAAATGAAAATAAATATTATTAAAGTTAAAATGTGATGAATAGAAATAATTTATCATAATAATAATAAGTTGATATAACTGTAGCATGATACAAGATATAGAGATTCAAAGTAAAATAATGACTCCAATGCAAAAAATTAGAAAAATTATCATAAACTATTTGGAAAAGTTCATTACTAAGATTCGTAGGAGAGCGAGATTAATAACTATAACCATTAAATAAAGTAAAAATTGAAATGTCTTGTAAAATGATCAAAAAATTGAAAAATAATTAAAAAAATAAAAATAAATATTTATTTGCATTTAGTGCATTGAGACAAGTGCAATGAAGTTTATTTTGACTTAATTGGAGTTCATTTAAAAAGACTACAAATGACCATATTAAATCCATATTAAATAAGCAAGAATAAAAATAATGTACTACATTAATTTTAAGTAGATATATATATTAAAGTTTTAAAAAGATTAATAGAGTTGATATAATATAGCATAACTAAAGTGATGTATAAATTCCGTAATTAGAGATTTAGAGTTCCATTGCAAAATAGGCAAATGAAAGCGAAAAATTTAAGCAAATGACAAAAATTTTATAGGAAAGTTATATTCTAATATACATAATGATAATGTGTAACAAGCTCGACCATCAAATTAGGTATAAATATAATTGTGCCATAAAATGATAATAAATCATAGAAAATAAAATATTTAAAAAATATAAAAATAAAATTTAAATTGAATATGTGTATGAGCACTTATTTTGTCTCACCCTAACCTCATTTGGTTTTCTAAAAATTATAGAAGTAAATAAGCATAAATATAAAAAAATTATTTTTTTAACAATAAATAGTATAAATTAAAGCAGAAAGTTGAAGAATTTCAACAATGTAAAATAACCAAATCATGCCAACATAAACATCATCTTAGAAGAGATTTACAGTTATGAAATTATATAGCCAAATCAAAATTAAAATCTATAAAAAGGAAATAACTTTTACAATAAAGTTTCATTCGCAGACACCAGCTATGTTGAGTTTGACATTCTACATCATTAAATTATTTGCAAATTAGAATGTCTTGTAAAGTGTACTAAATCCTTTAATAATAAAATAGTTATAAATATAAAAATTATTTTTTATGGGGATAGAGTGCACAAAAAGAAGTCCAATGACATTTATTTTATTTCAATCAGGCTGTGTTTTGAATTATTATGAATTAGAATACTAAAAGGCCAAAAAAATAATAAATTGTTGGTCTATTTCGATTAAGTATATATAAAAACTGAAATGAGATTTGTTGTAAAATTGTGATAAAACCCATTCAAATGGAAAAACATATAGAGATGTAGAGTTTCTTAGTAAGATAGCCATATCAAAGAAAAAATTTTTAAGAAATGAGAAAAATTGCATTACAAAGTTGCATTGAGTGATAAAAAGTAGATCATGTGCAATATCATCGATAAGAAAATCTGGTGCAAATCAATGTGTCTTGTAAAGCAATTTAGAAGTTTAATAAAAAATACTTAGAAATGTACAGTTATATAGTAATTTACCTAAATAGTTTTTAAAATAAATTTACTGAAATTAGAAATAATGTACAATGTTAATTACATTCCAAGATAATATTGTGATCAAATGTAACATCCCAAGTCATTAAATTAAGCAGAAATAAAAATCTCTTGTAAAGCACACAAAAACATTTAAAGATAAAATGCTTAAATATTGATAAATTATTATTTAATAAGATACAGCTCATCGAGATGATTCCAAAATTATTATTTTGCCTTGTTCGAACCTTGTTTTAAATTGCTTTAAATTTCTCAAATAAATGAATTGTAATAATAATATATTTTTATAGTAATATTTTGTGAGAAAATATATTAAAGGTTAAATAAGATAAATTAAAGAACTATAATTAACAAAATCATTGTGATGTGAAGTTCACATGAGACGATATTCAGAGTTACATATTATAATAACCTAGATAAGGAAAAGACTTGAGAAAATGAGATTAACTATGTAAGAAAGCTATATTCCATGATACTATATAGATGAAGTGCAAGATCCTTAACCATAAAATAAGATATAAGAAAGTTTAGCCCATAAAACATGCGAAAAGTCTAATGACTAGAGTAATATAAAAATTACTAGAAATAAGTCTAATGACATTTTCTTCATCTTGATCATACAATGATAAGCACTATTACAAATTACTAGAGTAATATAAAAATTAATAATATTATTTTTTAAATTTTAACTATATATATATATATATCAAAATTTAATGAGATAAATCAATTAAAAAATTGTAATAAATAAGATTATTTATATAGGAAAAGAAAGTTATAATACACTAAAAGGATGGAGGGCAGCATTCTCGATTGTCAAATATGGTATCAATAAAAATGCCACAAAAAGCATGCCAAGCAAATAATTTTTTTGAAAATATAATATTTAATATTTAATTAGATATAACTCATAAAGATGGGATCTATTATGGTTGTTTCATCATTAACAAACCACGTTTAGAATTACTTCAAAACATCAAAGTTAAAAGGCAAAACTAATAATAAAGTATTATTTTAATATTAAGAAAAGGTATATTGAAACAAAAATCAAGGAAAATGTAATAAGGCAAGATATGTTAATCAAAGGATCGAAAAGATCCATAAGAGAAGAATTAGACTTTAATAATAATATAAACAAGCCAAGATGAAAAGTTTGAAGAAATAGATGAATTATACTAAAAAGTCATGTTTAAAGGAGCAAAAGAGCATAAGGAAACATCCTAGATCATTATATAAGGTACAAATCTTAGTGCGTCACAAAAGGTGTTGAAATACTAGAGAATAAAATTCTTAAAATTTTAAAATGGATAGTTAATTTAGTAGAGCTCGTTGGGATGTCCCCAAGGATGTTTCATTCGTATAAATGAGGCATCATTTGGAATTTTTGTGAATTACCAAGTTAAATAAAAATAAATAGATATATATTATTATTAAAATATCAAATAAATACATTTTAAGGTTTGAATATGATAAATAAAATAAAAATGTGATAATACCAATTCAAAATAGTATAATTTTCACATGAGAAAATCTTTTGAGTTACATAGAAATATAGTAAAATCAAAAAGAGAATTTCCATGTCACAAAGGAGTTCAACTGTAACATTATCAATCGTATAATCATGAAGAAATTAAAATGACTCTTAAAGCAAGTTGAAAACCAAAAAAATACAACATTCAAACTTGAAAAAAAAAGAATATTTAAATAAATATAGCTTATCGAGCTGAGTCCAATGACATGTTCATCTTGATCTAACCACTTTTGTATTATAATAATTTTTTAAATTAAAAGATTACAAATAATAACAAATTAATATTCTTAAATTTTAGAAAATATACATTATTAGTTGAATACAATCAATCAAATACATTTAATATTACTAAATAAAAGTAATGAAAATGTCACACAAGTGTAGATTTTGAGTTAAATAGTAAAATAATCAAACAAAAGTGAAAAATTTGAAAACCTAAAATTGTATGGAAATATTGTATTTCAAGATACTATGGAGATCAACTGTAATATCAATAAAAATAAATTATGAAACGAACCTAAATGTCTACCCAAACCTAAAAAACCATCAAAAGTAAAATATTTTAAAAAAAGAAATTAATATTTTTTATAGAGATTTATTTTGTGAGTCTAATGATATTTGTTTTTCCTTCAAACAATGTAATATAAGTAAATCAAAGTTATTTAAATGTCACAAGAGTTAAGATTTATTGTTACATAATGATAAAACAAAATGATAAAAAAAATTTGAACAAAATAAAATAAATTACATAGGCAATTTGAATACTTCAATATCAAGGACATAAAGCATAAAATCTTGAATCACCAAATTAGGGTTGAATCAAATTTCTAATAAAGCATACAAAAACCATGGAAAGAAATTTTTTTAAAAACACAAAATCGAATATTTAATTGGATAGAACACGTTAAATTTTTTTTAACAACTTATGTTTCATCCCAACAAAAAGTTGTTTTGATTTACTAAGAAGATCTAATATAAAATGGTAAAAGAATAATAAATTATAGCATTAATATTAACTTAATGTAAATTAAAGCTAAAATAAGATGAGTCAAAGAAATATAATCTATCAAAATGAAAGCTTTGTAGAAATTTATATAGTAACATAACTAAATCAAAAGGAACAATTTGTAAAAATGAGAAATTATACTTGACTCCAACTTTCCAAGGAGATCAAGTGGAGCATCCATGATCATTAAATTAGGTATGAAAAGAAATGTCGCATAAAACATACCAATCTTTTGAAAGAGAAGTAATTAAAAATATAGAAATTAATATTTTTTAGATAGCTCTCATCAAGATGAGTTGAATAAAATCTTCTTCCTCTTAATCAGACTAAATTTTTAATTATTATGAACTACAAAAATAAATAAGCTCAAATAATGTTAGATTATTATTTTTATATTAAAGTAAATATACACTAAAGGACAATGAGAGAAAATAAAATAATGAAAGGTAACGAAATAAAAGAAAAAATTTATTAAATTAGATAAATTTTATGAGAAGTTGCATTTGAAGATACAAAAGAGCTCGAGTTATCCTCAATAGCTAAATCAGTTAGAAATTGAAATGCCTTGTAAAATAAGGAAAAACTAAAAAGAATAAAGTATTTAAAAATATAGAAACGAAAATTTAAGTTGATGCATCTATTCAAGCAGAATCCAATGACATTTTTTTTAACTTTGTTAGACCTCATTGGGAATTGCAATTATTACTATAGTAAATAAGCTGAAATAATGAAAAAACTATTATTTTATTATTAAGTAAATGTATATTGAAATAAAAATAAGACAATTTGAACAACTTTAGTTCAACAAAATCAATGTGATGTATTGGTCACATGAGAGGAGAATTATAGATAAATCATAATATAATCAAATCATAGTGAAATAGTTTCAAAAATAAGATAATAATGTAGGTGTTAATTCACAAGGTAATATGGAGATGATGTGTAACATCCCAAATCATGAAATCAGGTAAAGATAAAAAACCTTACTAAAGAAATCAAAATCCCTAAAAATAAAATATTTTAACTATAGAAATAAATATTTATTCAAATAGATCTTAATGATACTACTCCAGCAACATTTGTACTGCCTATATCATTGAGAATTACCACGAAGCATAAAGATAAACAAGCATAAAAAACAACAAATTATTGTTTAATTATTAAGTAAATTATCAAAGTTAAAATGTAATTAATTGAAGTCACATAATATAAGTGAATCATGGCGATGTCAATGTCACAAAAGAGCAAATTAAGATATGCATAGCAAAATTATTGACTCATATAAAAAGCTTTGAAAATATTAGACAAATTATTATAAAAAATGGCATTCCAAGATACTAAGGTGATTGAATGAAAATTTCTTTGTCATCAAAAAATAAAGAAAAGTATTTAAAAAAGCAATATCTATTATGTGAGAAACTTATATTCTGAGATATTATGGAGGTTATTTGTAAAATACACGATAGTCAACTCACGTGTCAACAAAAATTCCTTATAAAAATACCAAATTCATCTAAACAAAATATACAAAAAAAACTTAAAATTATTTAATTAATTGCATCAAAGTATTTGTGATGAGTCGAAATATTACTATTTCCTCTTAGTCGAACCTCACTCATTTTTGCTATGATTTACTAAAATAAATAAGAATAAATAATAATAATTCTTTATATTAACTAAATGTATATTAATGTTAAAAATTTTCGAATTGAGGTAATGTAATGTAACCAAATCAAAGCAATGTAAAAGCAACATTAGAGGTGATTTTGAGTTAAATAGTGATATAAATAAATAAATAAAACTTTTAAGGATTGAGATAAACCATAGAGGGAAGTAAATCTTCAAAACTCTATAGAGTTTGAGTACAATATCTTTGATTTTTAGCTAAGGTACTAATTAAAATCATTCATAAAGCATTCAAAAATTTAAAAAATAATAAAAAAAATATCAAAAATTAAATTAAACGTAATCCTCTAGGTGGTGTTGCACTTTAATCAAAATAATCTTTTTTGGATTTGACATTTACTCTTTTTTATGTTTCCACATGGACATAAACATAAGTTATCTAAAATTTTAAAATTGACTCAACCAACTTCACTATAGATATTAGGTTTAGTTATAGTCAATGAAAGCAATATGGGTAGGGTTGAACACCATAACACTAGTGGTGATGTACATCATACATTTGACATGAATCAAGCTGGCACCAAATAATATCGTTTTTTCCTCTCACTATATTATCTTCTTTCACATCTTTTTTCTTTTTCGTTTTTTCTTTTATTTTTTTTCCAATTCATAGTGTTGAAATACTCAAAAAAAACTATACATGTGTAATTGTATTCATTTTTATATGCCAAATAATCATAGAGTGCTATATTTAAATAACAAAATTTGTAAAAAGCAAGTTAAACCTTGCAATGGCACGTCTCTAAACATTCTATAATAAAAATAAAAGGATAATTAATAACCCACTAATATCATTATTATTTTGTTTGACTAGTTAATGTTGTCAAGATTCCTCTTTTATTATTTCACCACTCAATTTATTTAATCTTCTCATTCTCTAGAACATTTAACATGAATATTAGTTAATAAAAATTCAATTTGCATTATAAATTTACATCCAAAAAGCTATTTTTAAGAAAATGCCTTCTTTTTCTTTGTTGTTATCTTATTGTATAGTAAGATCAACACTATCATATAATATAGTAAGAGCTTTACAACGGTTAGATCATTGCATTGCAATAATCTTACCAATTCGTTATACGTATCACACTAGTATGACCTAACACTATTAATGGCTTATATTAGGGATCAAATAAATGATCAAAGTAAACTTTTTTATCAAACAATTTTAATAAACTATATATTATTTCATATTATAAAATAGGATTTAGTTGTTTTCTAATTTCAAATAGTACAAAAGGATATCGCATTTCATTTATACAATTAATGCCTAATGGTAAACAAACAACTAAACTTTGAACAAATGTATACTGAATCGTAAAAAACCATATTATACAAGTTCTTTCCATTTTTCAGACAATTTTGATCTATCATTCAACATGTAATACATACCTCAATCATAAAAGTCCATTAGGACTTTCAAAGTTGTATGATAGATAATAAATTTATATGCTAAAATTACACAATCACACAAGTAGAAATGCTAATTGCACCAATATGATTTTAAGGAACCTCCATTTTTACACATATCATGAAAGCATTCCAATGCTTATAGGCATGGATTTGTTGACCACCAAATATGATAATTTCTATCTGAAAGTTAAAAATAGGATCAAACCACTTTCAGCCCTCATTCTAGCTCACAGGTAGCTATTACTTAAGGAGAAAGCTTGACTAGGATAGTTACCGTAACAAGAAGCTCTTACAAAAAAAGCAAAAACTCATAAGATCACACTTTCCTTTCTTAATATCCTTTTTTCCATAAAAGATGGCATGATCTTTCTTCCTCAATAGCCATCTCCTCCCTCTCATCCCATCTCACTCTCTCTCTATCCTAATGGTTTCCACAAAAGAGAAATTCACTCTTGGGTAAGGGAAAAGATTATCCTCTAATTAAATAAAACCATTAAAACATAAACTTTTTTTAATAATAAAAGCATTACAAACTTACAAAAATTGTGATTTCCCTCCGAAAATTACAATCGACGCATTAGAACATTCTCGTGATGAGATATTTGTAATTGTATGCTGAAATACAAATTTGTACCACCACTATTTTGACACATTTTTTAGCTAATTCCAATTCAATTCATTTATGCATCTTAGATTTGCATCACTTAAAGTTTGTTTATTGAACATGCTTTGGGGAATTGCAATATTTTTATTTCACAAGTTTTACCAATAGTGGCTCATTTTAATGAGTCAATGACTAACTGCATCTAACTACGATAATGCATTGCATCAATATATTTATTTGGAGGGTCAGCTTCATTGAACGTGCTACATAACCAAAATAAGTAAAGTTTGTGTAGACTGGCACAGCAATGCCAATCCTTTTTGACATGTATTTTCTAACTCTAATTATGTGGAATCACCACTTCATTTTAGATTAATAATGACAAATTAGAAAGGTTACTTATCATAGCAAATGTTCGTATTTTAAACACATTATGATTACTATAATATTATCTCAACATAATAGGACAAAGTTTTGAGTATGCATTACTTTAATGCATTACATGTGTCAAATCAGATGTATGGTTGTGGAATTATCAAAATAATTTTTTTTAGAAGTTTGATGTAGCTCTTGCATCTAATGTTTATGTTTGAAAATGAATTAAAATTAATTGTTCCAACATTGAAGAGACATACTAGACTAAAGTTGTAGGTTCCAAAATTATCATAATACATGGCCTAGAAAAGAGTTTTTGGAGCATATTTAGCACATAGACTATCAAAGTGTAATTGTAATGACATGAAGTACATCTAGAGTGAACAAAATAAGTTATCCTAGAGCACATCCAACCAAAAATCTAAAAGTGTCATCTTAGTACTATTATAGCAACCACTTTTTGCCACATTGTTTCAATCTAGTTGACAAAAGTGTGTCCTATTTTGTCAATAATAATTTAAAATTCAAATTTAATTTTTTAAATTTTTAGTATGGATAAATTAAACTATTAATTTTTCAACAAGAAATATGAGAATTTCAATTGTGGTTGAGTAGAAAGACTTGAGTTATTGACATAAGCCAAGATATGACTAGGCTTCAATCTTAAAAATTATCTTATAATTTTTTTTTTTGTTATTTTTATTAACACTTATCCTTATTATTAAGTATTGATTGTAGAATGATGATATAGGTAGTATTTCAAAAATTAGCAGTTAGTTGTTTCGTCATGATAAGTGCATTAAAAAAGGAAAATGATTTTTTTCATATAAGAATATTTTAAGATAAAATAATTGAGAAAGAGGAATAGATGTCAAAATATCTTTTGGGCATATCATAAATAGATTTCTAAATTTTTGTTGCTTGATATGACAGGCCAAAAAGGCGAAAATGAAGTGAGGTTTAACATCAATGGGTGAACCATGGCTTAAAGCAAGCAAACTTGTTTTTCTTAAAGACAATATGTGGTATAAGGAGGTATAGACAAGGAAATTTAAGCCCCTAAGATCATTGTGTTTGGGTATTAAAAAATTCTCGCCATAATGATGATTTGATATGGCTAACTAAGGGAATACCAGGGTGAAAAGCAAGATAAGCCATGAAAAGCAAGAAGAAAGGGGGTTCACGTTTTTAATCTAAGAAAGAGCTATCCAAGGAGAAGAACTCTACATGACTTTTTTTGGTAAGATGAACCATTTGAACAAGAAATAAATCTATCTATAATCTAAGAATGATTATAAAAATATTATCTTATTAAAATGGCATGTAGAACCTAGGGGATGGGATTTGGTTAACAGAAAGTTAATTTTTTTCCACTAACCTTAATTTTTAGAAAAGAGGAACCTATTATACCCCTCACAAAAGTGTATTTTTGTAAGCATATAATGCTTGTTTATAATCAATTTATTATGCAATCTTTTTAAAGGAATTATAGAAGAATTTGTGACATGAACCAAATTGTGATTGTAAGTCAAATTCTTATTCATATGCTTGCATGTTTAGCTTTACTTGTTGAACTAACAAAATGATGGATTTGGAATTATTATTTGCAGCTAAAAATACCTAATAATTGATACATGAACATGAGGTATGCTAACGTTAAAGACTTGAAATCATAGTATAACAAATTCTAATGTGCATGGGTCACAAAACTAATACAAGGTTTCTTCATTTTATTTTTTATTTCTATGCAAAAGATTGTACTCCAAGCTTGTATGTAAATGTGTTTCAAAGTATTAACCTATCAGAAATATAAAATCTGATCCAAGCAAAATCATTAATTATATTTCACTTGATTACATGATATAAATGTGTATATTTATAGCAAAACCATGTATAGAAGTATGCCATTTATTATATAAAAAAATTAAAACTTATTTGATGATGAATAATGATATGAAACTTAGAACTATTGTCAATACAAGCGATCATGCATTATCGCCAATTATCTCTTACCATAGGTTTTCTTTGAAATCATGGAACCAAGGCTTGAGTAAGTCATGGGAGGCACAAGTTCAACCCTTGAAGAGAATAAAGATGGTTTCTATGGTATGTGTGTGTTGTGCCCTTTTTTTTTTTTTGGAATGTTTGGAGAGCTTGATTTAAGGCCTTAGAAGAATGCTTGGTTGAGTAGAGATATGGATGGTAACAGAAGAGTTGGTTATGACTAGAAGTGCTAAGGCTATGTTTAGACATGAAGGTTATATGGATAATCACTAATGGAGCTTAAAATATATATTTTTAGGTACATTTATATAGCTATGTAAGCAAAGCTTAGCCTTGGAATTATTGTTAAAGGCTTAGAGTTATTTCAAAAAAATGGTCTATAATCAAATGTCTTAATG
The DNA here is from genome assembly GCA_023846275.1 of Vanilla planifolia. Taxonomy (NCBI): domain Eukaryota; kingdom Viridiplantae; phylum Streptophyta; class Magnoliopsida; order Asparagales; family Orchidaceae; genus Vanilla; species Vanilla planifolia. The sequence goes on along the minus strand of JAIUJO010000063.1, from coordinate 688,277 downwards.
ATGGGCTAAGTAAACACCCTTGTTAGAGCTCTATGAGTATTATAAACAAATGTTTGTTTGGTGAAATTACTTGTTGAGGCATTAGAAGAAGTAAACGAGACTAAAATAAGACTTTGAAATGCAACAATGTCTTAACATTGAAATAATATTGTAAAAATGTTGGCTAGAACCACTTGATGATTGGGTCCTTTAGATAAGAACATGACTAACCTTATTTAATCTCTTTAGGCATATGATAAGACCCTACATGAAGATCATGGGGACATGTGATGCCTTAATGGAAGCATTAGGATAGGTATGGTGACTCATGGTTTCCTTTGGGACATAATGGTCATTAAGAATACTTATGTGAACATAGATAATATTGTAACGATAATAACCTATAAATGGAACGTAACAGAAAAACGAAAAGAACTATAAAGACTAAGTTTAACTTATATAGGAAATGGTCTTAAGAAAAATATGGGTAGGAATAAACACAATAAAAATGGGTTATAATATTACTCAAAGCAAAATTATGGTTTAGAAGAAGCCCTATGATGTTTAGTTAATAATGTCATTAGATAAATGAAAATTAACTAAGGGTATAAAACCTAAATTGAGTTAGGGCTTGAAGAATCCTAGATAGTTACAGAATAGAGTTAGTAGGTTGCTACACCTTAAGGTCATTACTTTGATGAAGTAAGGTTCGAATGTAGTGGACCCTTGATCATGCATGCTCATTCATGAGATAAGTAAGTTAAGCTACTTTGTTATATTGACATAGAAGTAGTTAAATATGCTTGGTTGAGCCTATGAGATGAGTGCTAGATTGTATCATAAGATTTTATAGAATTGACTAAATGTGGTCGTAAAAGTTGTCCCAAGATGGAATTGTTATATTATAAGATTTTATAGAATTGACTAAATGTGGTAATAAAAGTTGTCCCAAGATGGAATTGTTACATATATGTAGAATCACTTTATATTCTATATTTTGGAGGGGAGCACATATGGTTTTTGATGACTTCTTGAACCATATAGGGTTGCCCCATGTGATCAATGCTCCTTTGTTAAGTGCTAGATCATCCTATGTGAAAGGGGTCCAAGACCTACCATGATTCTCATGGATAAAAGAGTGCATTAGATCAGACAAGAGGTACTAAGACATAATATAAGAAATATACATATATATATATATATCTATGATGCCATGTGATAGTTTAAAAAAATCAATTTTTTTGCATGATTTACGCAATTGTTACAAACAAACTTCTTGGCTACTAAATAGTAGTTTTATGTTATGGATCAAGAATTCCCTATTGAGGCTCCAAGTATAACCTCTTATATGTTTGTTGGATTTGAGAGGAAAGTGTTCAATAGTTAAGAAGCTACAGAATATCAAAATGAGTGCATCAGTTGGACAATTCACCAACTTTATTTCAGCATTAGTATTGGTCGATTTGATATTTTTTTCATCCATTATTTTTATTAGACATATGATGCAATTAGACTATTAAACTAAGCATGGCAGCTTCTTATTGAGTTTTTTATGAATAGTTTGAATGACAGCTTGTTGAATATCTCTATTGTTTTTTATTTGAAATTCTTACATTTAAGATGATATGATTTTACTCACGTATGTCTAAAAAGCCTAATCAGAGATAACTAAGATTAGGCAAATCATCTTGTTATGATGCTAGTTTTTTGTAAGTAGTATGTGATTTGCATAATATTATGATGAATATCATATCATAAAAGATAATCGCATGTGAAGTAAAAAAAATCTATCATCATATTAGAAATAATCTTTTAAGGTAATGCTTCATACCTAGTACAATATATTAATGTATGAGATTAGAACTTTGTCTAATCAACCAATAGCTTTGTTATTATTGGATTGTTAAATACTATTTGATAGCTCTTAAAGAATTCTCATTTGACCTTTTTCTATTTTAAGGATTACTATATGACCCATTTTGATGATTAACTTCTGTAGTTTCTTGTTATTACTCAAAAAAGTACCAAAGATCAAAGAAAATCCTTTAATTTCTAATAATGATTTATCGACCATAATGTAAGAAATGGATTCAATTATTTACCTTTTGTGATTGCATATAATTCCAACATAACCAACCTACCCATTGTGATTATTCACAAAACCATCAACATTTAGCTTAAGCATTATATGTCGATAACACCAATTCACAACTTCATAGCTTTTGGTAACTTATAATTGAATATGGCACTAATCAAAGGTGAGTCGTTTAATGATTGTCCAAAGATGTTTATGTGGTGGCAATGCAGGTAATTATCTTTTAACAATTCAATATGACACCATTGATAAAGGTGTTTAAAGGTTGATTAACTTCCTCATGGATATTTCAATTATTAGCATACCATCCATCCTATAAAAAAATAAGAAGATATATTGGAAAGCCTTCTCTTCAAGAAATGTCAATTTTTATTATGTACACTAATGCGATATTTTGTAGATAATTCTCGTTATTTTTACTTATTTATTTTCAAGAGTATTGGCAAGGATAGAATATGCCCTTTTTTGTCAACATATAATGGCATGGCCCATTGAGCCATCATTAGGGTTTGTAGGGCTCTTTGAATCCTTTTGAAAATTAAACTTTATTAAGCACTCAAAGAATTTTAGAAGTGTATTAAAACTTCTCGAAATGGAAAGGATAGATTAAATGCACATTTAAAAATAAAAATCTTCTAGTTTGAATTCATTATTAAAATTTTTCTACTGGTTGTTTTCCAGGCTGACAGAGTGCTAGAGTTTCCATTAATTGTGAGTTCCTAAATGATATTTTCATTTATGTTGAAGATTCTAGTTTGTTTTAAAATTACCTCAATTTTTTTTAAGTCCTTCAAGGTGCCAGATATGTCATCTTTCCTTCTTGATATCAAATATTTTTCCTTCCTTTTTGGACCATACTGAATTATCTATTAGCAATATCTAATTGTGTTTCACTTTGAATGTAGAGTTACTCAATTCATGTTTTCTTCTATTTGAATGCAAACACTTCATAAAAAGTAAATATATTTAATACTTAATCACATATACATGATAGTTCAATAAAAGCTTTTCTAGTAACATAAGTCTATTAAATATGATAGCAATGAAAAGAAATCATACAGCAATACCTTTTTAATATGAATATCTAGTGTATTACTTCGTTAAGGAAAATTTTTGTAATAAAGCAGCATGATGTCGATCCCATTGTGCATGAATTGTGAAAATCATAAACTTGAATAGTCTTAAATGTACTACAACAAAAAAAAATTATCCCTTAATTGAAGCCATTTAAAAAATTTTGTTTTCAAAATAATTGTTATGAAAAATGTTAGTGAGTGAGCATTAGGAAAAGATAACAAAAAGCATTTCATATTGTTCAATTCAAACTCAATTCAACATGTTAAAAAATGAAATACATTTTACAAAAGCTGGTAACACAAAAAATTTTACACACTTGCCAAAAAGATTCTATAATTGACTAGACAAAAACACAATAGAAAGCAGCACATTGAATCCTACAACACTAGTGAAAAGTATGATGTAAATTATTAGAACAAAAACCATTAAAATATTTTGGCCAAAAAACCCAAAAAAGGACTGCCAAAAAAATTGGAACAAGCTACAGGATTGAAAGAAAAAGAAAATACAAAGTCCCTACAATGGGAAAAGGGAATCTCTTATAACTCTTAATTATATGTTTCTATGAGAAAATTAAATTTAAGTAATGGGCTCACTAAAGTTTCATTAACTTATTGTACTCTCCAATAGCACCAAAATATCCTCAAATGCAAATAATGATGTTTTTAATAATCTAGTCAAATTAGTCATCACTCACTAATCATTGTATAATCTAAGGATATACATTTATGATTCTGTCATATGCCCATCATGTAACTAATAAGAAATTATGACTGTTATTCTTCACATACTAAAAAATAATCATATCTATACCATAAAAACATCACACATATATTATGAAAAAGACAATCCAAATCAAGATTTTCATCTCTTAAATTTTCATAGGGTCATACAATACCATGGGAATTATTGTATGTATTCAAAGCCATTAACATGTGCTACTCTCACTATAAATAAATCATCACTTGTATACGATAATGGAATCATACAAGGAAGTGCAAGAGACTTTGCTTAATGCCTATGTCACAAGTATCATGTCCCAAAAAACTTTGTCATAAGTCTAGATAAATTTATGTGTAAATAAGTCTAGATAAGTCTAGATAAGTTCTTGTGCCTTTAGACTATAGCAATATAGTGGAAAGATGACTTCAAAACAATTAAAATTTAGAGCCATCCATATCAACACCTATTGTCTTATGTAATTTTTTTATTACATTTAAAAATCTAGTTAAAGTTTTTTTTTATTTTCTTGGAGGTTTTGCTCACTTAATGAAATATTTAATTCATACCTTATTTGATGGTGAATGATGTTATGTTTGATCTTCTTAACATTTTTTAATAAAGTTTTCACAAACTATTTATCACATTTATTCAAATGCTTTGTTTTTCATTTCTTATATTTCTATTAAATTCTTATTCTTCTAGCATGTGAGCATTAAGTCACTTTGATTTTGTTATTTTACTTTCTTTTATCTATTTCTCCTATCGTGTACCCATTACATCACTTTCTTTTTCATATTAGAATGTTTTAATTTATCTTATTTCAATTTTAATACATATCTATTATTATCTATCTTTGTTTATTTTGGTAATTTAAAATATTTCCAAATGAGGTCTGATGTAGACATAAAAGATATCAATAGACTAATAATGACAAGCTTTACCAAATTAAATAGGATTTTGATGTTTTTAAACGTCGTTTTATTAGATTTTGGCATGCTTTACGAGATATTTTAATTTGTGCCTAATTTCATGATCATAATTTTGCACTTAACCTTTTTGACATCTAGGAGTTTAGCTTTCCCCAATAATTTAACTCATTTCTCCATCATTTTCCCTTTCGTATAATTATATTACTATGTAATTTTAAAATCTTCAATCATGTGACATCTATGTCCCAAGAAAATTTATTTTTCTCAGCATGTTATATCAAATTAAACCTTCATTTGTTTAATTTATAAATATTATATTTTTTAAAGATTTTTTTGTTTAATGAGACATTTTTGTTTCTACCAAATTTGATGATTCAAGATGTTGCACATGATCTCTTTAGTATCTTAGAGTGGAACTTTCCAATATAATAAATCAAATTTCTTCAAATTATTCACTTGGGCCTAGTTATATTAGTATAGGACTCTGAATTACCTTTTGTGTGACATTTACATCATTTCATTTTGTTGCATTATATTACTTCAATTTATCTTTTTAATCCTTATTATACATGTAGTTAAAATTAAAATAATATTACATTATTATTTATGTTTATTTAAGTTTGTTATTTAAAATAATTTGAATTATGGTCTAATGAATTAATACAAATGTCATTAGACTCATCTTGATGTGTAGTATCGAATACAATGTCTATTTTTTATGTTTTTAGATATTTTATTTCATTATGGGTTTTGAAATGTTTTAGATGGCCTTTTTTCTATGCCTAAATTAGCTATCAAGAATATTAAACTCGACCTCCATGATATCTTGGATTACAACTTTCCTAAATAAGTTTCTTATTTCTTCAAGTCCTTTACTTTGATTTGGTCATATTATTATGAAATACTAAGTCTCCTCCCATGTATCCTTTACATTACTTTGATTATACTTTAGCACATTACATCAATTTATGTTATTTAACATTTTATATATACTTAGTTATTTTAAAAATTAAAAATTTTTATTTCTTATGTTTATTTTCTTTGGTAATTTGCATTATTTTTGTACGAGGCTGATGGGGATAAAACTAACATTGTTGGATACATCATTATGGATTTATCTAATGAAATATTATTTTTTATATTTTAAAGCACTTTATGTTCTATGGATTTAGTACATTTTATGAGATATTTTTATTCTTAGTTTATTTGATAAGCAAGGATTTTTCACTTTACGTTCTTAATTTCTTTAATGGTTTTAATTTGATTTATTTATATTACTATATATTTCTAAATCTTCTATCATGTGACATTTAGATCTCTTTAATTTTGTTACATTATAATATTTATACTTAACTAATTTTAAATTTCTCAAAAGTTTAATAAATATTAAAGTAATAATTTATTATTATTTATGATCATTTAATTTGGTAATTCATAATAGTTCCAAACATTGTTTGATTGAGTGGAAACTAATGTTGTGGGACAGTCCTCAACAAGCTATAAAAAATTAGATATTATTTTTATATTTTTAGGATCTATATTTTCTAAGGTTTTGGCATGTTTTATAAGATGTTGCAATTGATACCTGATTTGATGAATGAGGATTTTACACTCAATTTCTTTACAATCTTCAGAATATTTGAATACGACTTTCCTATATAAAATTTCTCATCCCTTTAATTTTTTCACTTTGATTTGATTACATCACAATATAACCTAATTCTCCTCTCATATGACTTTTATATTATTTTGATTTAGTTGCATTACATTACATCAATTTATTTCATTTAAAGTTCAATATATTTTTTTTGTGATAAAAGAAAAATTTGTTAATATCTATGGATATTTATTCTAATAATTTATAGAATTTCCAAATGAGTTCCAATCAATATGAATCGAAAGTCAGCATAATCATCTCATAGATCTTCTTTTTTTTTCGTTTTTAATTTTTTAAATGTTTTTCATTCTTAACTTTTCATAACTTTTAAGAGGCTTTATAATTCATACATGATTTTTAAATCTAAGATGTTACACTTAATAACCTTATTTTCTTGGAGTGCAATTTTTCCAAAATAATTAATTCATTTCTTCAAACTTTTTCCTTTAATTTTGTTATTTTTCTAGTAGCTATAAATCTCAACACAAAGGGCTTTTATATTATTCTATTTTCATTCTGTTACATTGTCTAAATTCTCTTAATTTTTCTTCAATATATATATTTTTTATTATTAAAACAATAATCTATTATTATTTATGCATATTTAATTTGATAATAGAGAGTAATTTCAATTGAGGTTCGACTGAGATCAAGAAATTTGCTGCACATGTCTTAATGAGCACTACCCATTCAAATTTTAGTTACTATATTTTTAAATTTTTTATTGTTTTTGCTAGCTTTATGAGGATTTTAAAACAAATCCTTTTTATAAATGACGAAGTTACGATCTTCCAAGTATCATGAAGTTTAACTTTCTTATGCACTTTTTTTTCATTTCTTCAAAGGTTTCACCTTAATTTGGTTATATTCTTATGTAGCTAAAAACAACTTTTCTTGTAACCTTTATGTTGTGTTGTGTAGGTTATATTACATTGCTTCAATTTATCCAGGCTTCCTTTAGTAAATATTAAGTTAATTTTAACATAGAAAATATTTATGCTTATATACTGAGGTAAATTGTATTATTGTTAATCGTGGTCCAATTGAGACAAATAAATGTCACAGTCAACTCGACAAAATATATCTGTTTATTTTTTTTCTTATTTTAAATTTTTTATTTTCTAAGGTTTTATCATGCTTTATTATGTATTTTAATTTGTGCCAATTTTTATAATCTTTGAAGACACACACTTAATCCTCATTGTATCTTGAATTGTAACTTTACCATAAAAATTATCTCATTTATTTAAATTTTATAAATTGAGTTTTTTATATTACTATGAAATTATACCTCTCGTCTCATGAGATGTTTACATCATTTTCATTCGAATATATCACATTGTTATATCATTGTTATTTTTGTTTATTTAGTAGTACAACTCACTATAATTCAAAATGATGTCTAATTAAGATAAAATAAACTTCATTGAACTCCTCCAAATAAGATTTATTTAATTAAATATTTTAATTTATTCAAAAAAATTTTAATTTTTTATTACTTTGACTTTATTTTCATGATATTTCAATTTATAACTAACCATATTATCAATGTTGCTACACAATAACTCTTTATTATCTTAGAATAAACCTTTACAATAAATTTTATCTTATTTCTGTAAAAGTGTGGCATTGATTTTTTGTATCACTTTGTAACTCCAAACCTTCTAACTTGTCTCCTTTACAAGGCTTTGATTTTTTAAAATTACAATTCTTAAATTAATCTCATTTCATCTTCAACATATTCATACTTAATATTAAAATAATAGTTTATTATTATTTATTTCTTATTTACTTTGGTAATTTGTAGCAATTCTGAAAGACATTTGATTGAGATGAAAAAGTCATTGTAAGACTTGTGCTGCTATGCTCTTTCCTATGAAAATTTTTTATGTTTTTAAATATTTTTATTTTCTATTATTTGAATATTATTTTTTAAATATTTTTATTCATGCAGTATTTCATATTCAATGATTTTACACTTGGTCTCTTTACTATCTCAGAAAACAAGTTTTGTGTAAAATTAGTTAAATTTTTGAAATGTTTTGCTTCAATTTTCTTATTTCATGAGCAAAATTTAATGCTCCTCTTATGTGACCTTTATATTATTTTTATTTAGTTATATAACATTGTATCAACTTATCTCATTTATTCAAACTTTTTGAAATGATTTTTTAATATTACAAGATACATTAATCCTCCTTTTAAGTAGCCTTTGTATTGAATTGATTTTGTTTTATAACATTGCATTAATTTATCTCATTTTTTTCAAATTTTTTTCATTGATTTTATTATATTATGAGGTTACTTTAATTTTCAACTTGAGTGACTTTTATATTATATTTATTTTGTTATATAACATTACATCAATTTATCTCGTTTCATATTTATTATATATTTACATAAAATAAAACATTAAATAGTTATATTGTATTTGTATTTAGTTTGGTAATTCGAAAAGATTCCAAATCTGCTCTATCTTAAAGATTGTTGGACTAATCTCAAATAGTTTTATCCAATTAAATATTCATTTTTATATACCTTTTAAACTATTTTTTTATTATTGTGACATGATTTACGAGAGAACTCAATTCATAAAACAATTGATCATTTAGGATGTCACAATCGAAGTCCTTAATTTCTCAAGAAGGAATTTTTTGTACAATTTATCTCAATTATTCAATTTTCTCTCTTTAGTTTCGTTTGATAGCTATGAAACTCATGTTCTCCTCTTGTGAGAGCTTTTCATCAGTTTCATTTTGTCGTAACATATAATTTATGTTTATCTTATTTTCAAAAAAATTAAAAATAATTAATTATTATTAATGCTTATTTATTTTTGTAACTCATAGTAATCCAAATGAGGTAAGATAAAGATAAAAGAAATCTCTTTATACTAATCATGACAAGTTCGATCTAATTAAATATGTATTTCCGTAATTTTAAATATCTCATTTTTTACGATCTTGGAACACTTAACAAGAATTTCCCCTCATATCTAATTTAATAATAAAAAATACTATACTTAAACATCTTAGTATCTTACAATCCAACAATCTTGTGTCATTTTTCCCACTTTTTCAAATCTTTAATTCTTATTTGTTTATATTAGTATGAATATCTAATTCTTCTATGATGATACATTTACGTCACTTCAATTTGGCACTATTATATAACTTAAATTTATCTTAATTTAAATTTAAAATATGTTTATGCAATATAAAAAATATAATTTATAATTATTAATAATTATTTATTTTTGTAATTCATAATAAATATAAAAGCAATTTGTTTAAGGAGAAACATTGGATCCCTCTCAAAGAGTTCGATCAAACTTTATATTCTTTTTTAAATGTATAATAACTTAATTTCAATATTATTTGCATATTTTTTGAGTCATTTTGACTTGTCGATTAATGATCATATGATCCATCCTCTTTGTAAAATGGAATACAACTTTATTTCAATCTTTATGTCACTAATTCAAATTTTATATTATTATGAAAGTGTAGATCTCCACCAGTGTTTCCGTTACATGGCTTCAATTTGGCTATATTACATTTCTTTTTTTTTTATATTATTTGAGCAACAAATTTTTTTTCCTAATTTTAAAATAATAATTTTTTATTATTTATTCTTATTTAATACAATAATTCATAATTATTCAAGTCGTGGCTCAATAAAGATTAAACAAATACAATTAGACTTCTCTCAGCAAGCTTTATCTAATTAAATATTTTTTTGTATTTTTAAATATTTTATTTATTGTATTTTGGTAAATTTAAATGGAATTTTTATGTCTTTAATTTGGTAATTAAGGATGCTAAACAAAGTTTTCATATTATCTTGAAATTAAATAGTTTTCTAAATTTATCTAATATTTTCAAATATTTTGCTTTGATTTGCCTATATAAGTTTGGAATAGTAAACCTCCTCTAGTTTGCTCATTATGTCACTTTAACCAAGTTACTTACATTACTTCAATGTATCTCATTTTTTATTTTTTATATATATTTTATTAATTTAAAAATAACAATTAGCATTGATTTTAATTCTCTAATTACATCTAATTTCACCAAATATTTTGTTTTTGTTTGTTTACATTACTATTCACTCTAATTGTCCTTATGTGACCTTTATATTGCTTGACTAAGTTTTGTTAAATTGATTCAATTTACTATATTTCAACTTTATTATTTATTTTATTAATATCAAAAAAATTATTTTTTATAATTTTTATTCTTTTTTATTTTTGAAATTTATTATAATTTTAGATGAGAACTAATCAATATGAAAGTATGTTCCCTAAATTTCCATAACATGCTTTATAAAAATAAAGTTTCATTTTTGTATTTTCAAATGTTTTATTTCATAGGAATTTTGCAATTTTAAAAGAATTTTTGGTCAATACCTAATTTGATGATCATGGATGTTACACTTTATCTCTTTATTTTCTTGGAATGTACTTTTTGATAGAATTTAATTAGTTTTTTTCTTAATTTTTTTTCTTTGACTTTATTATATTACTATATATATCTAGATCTCCTCTTATGTGACCATAAAATTACTTTTTTTTGTTATATTATATTGCTTCAGTTTATCTCATTTCACATTAATATATATTTATATAGTATTAAAATAATATTTTCTTATCAATTATTTAATTGTTTCTATATTATTACATTGCTTCAATCTATCTCATTTTCACATTAAAATTAATTTACTTCAAATGAAAGAAATAATTTATTATTATTTTTTGTTTTCTATTTTGTTAATTCATATTAATTCAAAAAAGTGTTTGATTGAGTTGAAATAAATGATGTTTGACACAAATTAAATCATATTATAATTGATGCATGCTTTCTAAGTTATTTCTGTTTGTGATAGCTTTAATGATCGAGGGTGTTACACAAATTAAATCTTTGCTTGTGTGACACTTATAGAGCAATGGTAAGGATATATTACAATACTTCCATTCAGCTTATTTCAACTTTAATATAATTTTAATTTATATTAAAAAAAATTTGTTATATTAATTTCTATTTATTTTAAAATTTTAGAGTAATTTACATAAGTTCTACCTAAGATGAAACAAACATCTTTAGTCTGATTTCTATGAGCTTGATATAGTGAAATTTTATTTTTTATTTTCAAATATTTTATTATTAACTTTTTGTCATGATTTTGAAGATATTTGATTTATACAAGATTTAAGGATTAAGAATATTACACTTAATATCTTGATAACAATGTAATAAAACATTCCAATAAATATTATCTCATTTTATCAAATTGTTTCTTCAACTTCGTTAGGCTACTATGACAATGTAATTCTCATCTCGTGTGATCTTTACATCACTTTCGATTAGTTCAATTACACTGCTTTAATTTAACTCTTTTTCACTTTAATATAAATTTATTTAATACTAAAATGATAATGTTTAATTATTTAAGATTAATTTCTTTTTTAGTTTGAAGAAATATTCTTTTTATTTTTCACAGCCTATGGAATTTTTTGATTCATGCTAGATTTCATGAAATATCAAGGTACACTCAATGTCATTAGATGGTTGTAGCGCAACTTTCTTATGTAACTTATATTATTTCTTCTAGTTGTTGTGCCAAGATTTTGTTATACTCATATATGACTCGAAATGACATCTCTTATGGCCATTGCATCGCTCTAAGGTAGTTATAATACATTGCATTACTATATCACTTTTTTGCTTTAATAATTTATTTTTTAACATTGAAATAATTTTTTAATTATTTTTTTATTCACATTGGTAATTCATTACCAATCTTTAAGATTTGCATTTGAGAGGAAACAAACATCAATGAACCCTTCTTGAATAGCTCTACATAACTAAATCATCTTTTCAAAACTTTTAAATATGTTATATTTAGTCATTTGAGAGCATAAAAAAGGCTTTTTAATTCAAACTTTATTTGACATTCGAGAATGTTACAACTTATGCTCTAAGTATGTTAGAATAATATTTTGCTATGCAACTTATCTAATTTTTTTTAAATCTTTATTTTAATTTTGCTATATTACTTTGTATTAAAAATCTTCTCTCTTATGACATTTATTTAAGTATTGATTTAATTTTATTATATTTTTTCAATTTATCTCATTCAACATTGTCATATTTTTAATTAAAATTAGAAAAACTTTATTATTATTTACGTTTATTTGATTCCAAATTAAATATTCATTATTAAAATTTTTAAAAAAATTCTAGGATTTTAGTTCTCTTTATGAGATATTTTAATTTGTAATAAATTTCATAATTGTAGATGTCACACGTAATCTCCTTAATATTTTAGAGTGCAACTTTTTAACACAATTTATCTCATTTGTAAATTTGTTTTCAATTATTTTGTTATATTTCTATGAAACACAAATTCTCTTCCCCTATGACCTTTACTTGTCTTTGGTTTTGATATATTGCATTTTATCAATTTATAATATTTTAGATTTATTATACATTTACTTAATATTAAAATAATAATAATTATTATTGTTTTTGCAAATTGGGCTTTGTACTTTGTATTATTTCTAAATAAGGTCTGACGATGATATAGTAAATGTTATTGACTCATCTTGACCCATTTGTCAAATTAATAAGGTTTTATAATCCATACATAATTTAATAATTGAAGTTCTATGTGATATCTCTAGCATCGTGGAAAATAACTATCTTGACTAATTTATCTAATTTTTTAAAATTATTTATTTGATTTGGTTATATTACTATGTAGTACTAAATTATTTATAGTGTGAGCATTACATTTGCTTTGATTTAGATATATACTACATTGCTTCTATACATTTTGAACACTTTATGCATCATTTGGATTCTTATCCTATTTGATGATAAAAAATTTTAAAATTGATTTACATAGTACCTTGGATCTTTATTTTGCTCGCAAATTATATATATTTTATGAAATGTTTTGTAATTATTTGGTTGCATTACTTTGAAACCCTAATTCTCCTCAATTGTGACCTTTACATCATTTAGATTACTTTATATTATATCTAATTAATTAATGACTTTGTAATTTTAAAATAAATTAACTTAATATAATTGTTATTATTATTTATTTTTACTCAATTTTGTAATTCATTGAAATTCTAAAAAAGGTTCAATCAAGACAAAACAAGCAACATTACACTCAAATTGTCATGCTCAATTTAATTAAATATTTGATTTTATATTTTGAATTACTTTATTTGGTAGGATTTTTAACAATTCAAGAGTAATTTTGATTTATACTTCCTAAATGATCCAAGATGTTCTTAATATCAAAAAATTTAACTTTGTTACACAATTTATCGCATTTTTCAGATTTTTTTCTTCGAATTAGCTAATTTACTAACTCTAAGTATCTGGTAGTATGACATTCACATAATTTTGACTTGTAATATTACATTGTCATAGTTTATCTCTATTTAGAATTTAAATATATATTTAATTAACATTAAAATAATACTTTGTCCTTTTATTCTTATTTATTTTGGTAATTTCTAGTAATTTTAGATAATGTCCATTCGAAATGAAACTAAATTCATTGGACTTATGTTCACGAGCTCTATTCCATTAGATAATGAGTTTTAAAATTTAAAATATTTTTTTACTATAGTTTATTTTTATTTAATGTGCCATCATTGACTTTCTTAGTATCTTGGAATGATGTTTTCTCATCTTATTTATCACATTTCTTCCATTTTTTACTTTAATTTTGCTATATTACAACAAAACACTAACCTTTCTTGTGTGCAAGATTTACATCACAGTGATTTGGTTATATTACACTTATTCAATTTATTTGATTTTATATTTTTTATATATTTTCTTTATATTAAAATATGTTGTTGGACTCACCTTGAAGAATATAACAAATTATTATATTCTTAAATATGTTTTTTTCTTGGATTTTTCATGCCTTATGAGTTATTTTAATTTGTTCCTGATTTGAAGACTAAGACAGTTGAACCTAACCTCCTTAATATCTTGGAGTACAACTTCTCTCAATAACTTATTTCATTTCTTAGAGATTTTTCCTTTGGTATGGTTATTTTACTAAGTAACTCAAAGTCTACTATCATGTGACCATTTTATCCTAAGTATTTTTATTTATCTCAACAAGCTATATCCTATTAAATTTTTTTAAAATCTATATATATTATTTTGTTAAGGGTTTTGCATGTTTTTAAAGATTTTTTAAATCACACCATTTTTCCATATCCCAAATGTTTCATTTCAATTCATTAATATCATGGAATGAAACTTTCTAGAGAAATTAATCCAATTTTTTTTAATTTTTATTTACTCTTAGATTCATTAATATAGAAGTCTAAACCATCTTTTATAGACATTTACATCATTTTGATTTGGTTGTATTATATTACTTTAATTTATCTCTTTTAAGCCTTCATATATATATATATATATATTATTTATGTAGTTTTAGTTTTGTAATTTGTAGTGTTTCAAAACAAAGTCCATTGATGTAATAAAAATTTTGTCACACTCATGTTGATTTCTTATGTTGAAAAAAATATTTATTTTATTCTTAAATATTTTTTATTTTTTATGATTTTAGAATTCTTTATATGAAATTTTTATTTATACTTAATTTGACAATCGATGATGGTAAAATTAAGAGGAGATCTATATATATACATGCTTATTAATAAAGTAATAACTTACTAATTTTTATTCCTATTAAAGAAATGTTTGTGGACACTTACAAATGAACTATATCTTTTTAAAATTTTATTACTATATTTTGAAATATTATATTTATGACTTTTTTGCTTGCTTTATAGTTATATTATATTGATTGACTTCTATCATGTTTGCTTTAAAGAAAATTTAATTATTTTTGAATTAGTTATTTATTATTATTTTAACTTATTTAATATGGTAATTTCTATTTGTGTTAATTATGGTCAGATTGAGATGAAATTAATGTTGAACTCGTCTCAAAGGGATCTATCTTTTTAAAAACTAATTTTTTTAAAATTTAATTTCTTTTGTTTTGGCATTCTTTGTTTTGTATTTAAATTTGTAAGAAGTTTATGATTCAGAAAGTTACACTTCATGTTCTTAATATCCTGAAATGTGACTTTGCCATAAAATTTGTCTCATTTCTTCAAATTTTATAAATTTATTTTCTTATATAACTACGAATACTTTTCCTCTTATGAGATGTTTACATTTCTTTAATTTGAATATATTATATTACTTTAAGTTTTCTAAATTTAGGTTTAGTATATATCAACTTTAAAAAATAAATGTTATTTGTGTTTATTTAGTTTGGTAATTTTCCAAAATACCAAATGATGTCTAATAGAGATAAAAGAAATTTTGTAAGACTCCTTTAGAAAAGCTCTCTCTCTCTCTCTATATATATATATATATATATATTACATATTTTATTTTTATGTTTTAGCATGCTTTACAAGATATTTTAATTCATAACTAATTTTGCTATCATGATTGTTACACTCAATATCCATAGTATCATAGAATGCAACTTTATGGTATAACTTATCTTATTTCCTTAAAAGGTTTTCTTTGATTTGGTTAGATTACTTTGTAACACCAAGGTTCCCTAATTGTTTCCTTTGTAATTCTTTGATTTCATAACATTGCATTACTTAACTTAATCTTATTTCATCTTCAATATACTGATACTAAATATTAAAAAATTAATATTATTATTTTTTAATTTTTAGTTATTTTGGTAATTTCTAAAATTTTGAATGACATCTGATCGAAATGAAACAATTATCGTAAGACTTGTGTAGAGGAGTTTATACTTTAAATAGTTATTTTTAAATTTTTTAATACATTATTTTCAATTATTTTGATACAATTTATTTAATAATTTAATTCATACACAATTTTATATTTGTCAATTTTACACTCAATCTCTTTACCATCTTAAATATAGCATTTTTGTAAAATTTATTTCAATTTTTCAATTGATATCCTTTTATTTTATTTTTTTATGAGGATACTTAAATTCTCCTCTAATGTGACCTTCATATTTTAGTTATTTGGTTAAATAATATTGCATCAATTTATCTCACTTTTTCAAATATAATTTATTATTATTTATACTTTGTTTTTTTGAAAATAAATGTAATTCCAAATTAGATTTCGTTGAGAAGAAACTAATGTTCTTTGAACAATCTTGAAGAGGTACATACAACTTTTTATTACTTTGTAAATTTATAATTATTTAATTTCTATGTTTTTGAAAATTTTATGGGGCATTTTAATTTGTCAATCAATGATTTTCACTATATCTCTATATATTCTAAGAATGCAACTTTCTGGAATAATTTATTTCAATTATTCAAATTCTTAGATTTACTTTGGTTACAATAATATGAATCTATAGATCTTATCAGTTTTGATCCTTAAATGGGCTTGATTACACTTTGTTATGTTTCTTTAGTTTTTCTTTTTTTAAGCATTAATTTATTTTTACCTAACCTTAATTCAATAATTTCCTATTAATTTTGCTTATTTACTAATACAATTAATAATTATTGTAGACTAGGTTCAATTGAGAGGAAAGAAATGTCCTTGGACTTCAATCAGTACGTTTTACCTAATTAAATATTTATTTTAGTATTTTAGCAAATTTTAAATTGAATTTTCATTTGCACGTGATTTCACAATTGAGGATGCTACATTCGATCTTCGGATTATCCTAAAATTAACCTTTTTCTTATTATTTGTGACATTACTTCAAATACTTGGCATTGATTTCCTTATCATATCCTGAAACAATAGATCTCTTCTATGTTTCTTTAATATCACTTTGATTTATTTACATTGCTTCAATTTATTGCATTTTAATTTTGATCAATATTTTCCTAATGCAAAAAATAATTTAATATTATGTTGGTAACTAGTATAATTCCAAATTTGGACCAATCAAAAATCATTATTGGAGTAATCTTTGTGAGCTCCATCGAATTAAAATTTTATTTTTTACATTAATAAATATTTTTCTTTCATGGAGTTTTGTGTCTTTTTGTGAGGAACCTTAATTTGTACTTGATTTGAGCATCAACTATGTTATATGTAATCTCCTTACAAAGAATGCAACTTTCACATATAATACATCTAATTTCACTCACTGTTTTGTTTTGATTTGCTCACATAACTATTCACTCAATGTCTCCCCATGTGTGACTATACATTGCTTTGATATAGTTATATTAAACAACTTCAATTTTTCTTATTTTAATTTTATTATATATTTTTTAAGTATTATAATAATAGTTTTTATTATTTTTACTTATTTACTTTTGAAATTTATTGTAATTAAAAAAAAGAACTGACGAAGATGAAAAAATTTTAATTGAATTGCCCTACGAAGCTCTATCTAAACAAATATTAATTTTTATATTTGCAAATAATATATTTTATAGGACTTTTGCATGCTTTTATCAGACATTTTCATTAACACTTAATTAGATGATCAAGGATGTTATGCTAAATCTCATTATTATCTTGAATGCAATTTTTTGATAGAATTTAATTAATTTCTTCTTAATTTTTTCTATTTAATTTTGTGACATTACTACATACCTCTTAATCTCTCTTATGACATCTTTTCGACACATTTTATTTTTCTATGCCACGTTTCATTAATTTATCATATTTTAGATTTATATATATTTATTTTGTATTAAAATAATATTTTATTATATTTTTTTTATTTTCATAATTTGGTGTAGCAAAAAACTTGGTCCAATTTTGTTGAACTAAACATCATTAGAGTCGTCTCAGTAAGCTTTGTTAATTGAATAATGGTTACTATATTTTTAAATATTTAATTTTTAATGCTTTTGGCTTCATTTATGTGATATTTTGAATAGTAAATCATTTGATAAATGATAATGTTACATTTAATCACCTTAGTATCTTTAGAGACAACTTTCTTATACAATTAATCTCATTTCTTCAAAGTCTTTGCGTTTATTTTAGTACATTACTATTATCTCTAAATCTTCTCTTAAGTGATGTCTATAACACTTCCATTTGGTATTGTTAGATTTCTTCAATTTACCTCGTTTCACTATTAATATATGTTTACTTCGTATTGAATTAAAAATACTTTCTTATTTATGTAATTTTATTTTTTAATTCGTAGTAAATCAAAACATTGTCTAATTAAGATGAAATAAATGATGTTAGATGCAACTTGACTTGCTTTATCCAACTAAATAGTCACATTAATAATGGGATATGTTTTATTTTTTAATATTTTTTGATTCTTTTTATGACATTTTTATTTGTGACAAATTTAACGATGGAGGATATCACAATTGATGATATTAACATGTTCAAGTGAAATTTAGCACACAATTTGTCTCATTTTGTAAATTCTTTTGCTTTTATTTTATCATACTACTATATAACTCTAATGTGATCAAGTGTAGCTTCCTCAATAATCAAATATGGTATGAATACAAATGTCTAAAACCACATGAAAAGGAAAAAAAATAAGACCGTGCCTCTTTCATTTCAATCAAACCATGTATGTTTTATCAAATATGGTCGTTCTTCAACGACGTTTGTATTGTTTCAATAAAACAATATTTGGAATTACTATTAATCACCAAAGCATAATATAATAAATAATAAATAACTATTATTATGATGTTAAGTGCATATATGTTAAAGTCAAAAATGAAATATATTGAACAAATCTAATATATATTAATCAAAATGTTGTGAAGAACACACATGAGGAATTTACATTTAAAAATTAATATAGTCATATCAAACAAAAAAAATTTAAAAATTGAGAAAAATTATATGGGAAGTTTCATTTCAAGGTTGTGAGGAGATTAAGAGTAACATTTGTGATCATTAAAATTTGTATGAATTAAAAAATCTTAAAACACCTATGTGAAATTTATAAGACAAATATTTTAAAAATTAAAAATGAATAGTCAAATGTAAAGAGCTCGATAACATGTGTCTAAAAAAATTAAATCAAACAATGTTTACAAATGAGATAAACTATATGGGAGATTCACATTGCTATGATATAACGTAATCGAACGTATTGTCACAGTTCACAAAATCAAGTAGAAATGATAGTGTCTCATAAAACATACAAAAACAGTAAAAAATAAAATATTTTAAAATATAAACAAAAATGCTACAGTGGTTTGAGCTTGGCAAGGCTTGTCCAGCAATATTTATTTCATCTTACAAAGACTTAATTTGGAATTATTTATAAATTAATATAATAAATATAAAAAAATATAAATAATTATCATTTTTATGTTCCATCAATCTATATTAAGGTTAAAATTAGATTAATTAAAGCAATAGAATATAAGCAAACGATGATGATGCAAATGTCACTATTAAGGAGATGTAGAGTTACATAGTTAAATAAAAATTTCAAAGGGAAAACATTTAAGGGAATGCTTTAAAAAGTGTGGGAAAATTACATTTCATGATACAAATTAAAAAGTCTAATAAACCATGATAATATCCTATAAAAATTTTTTATAAAAATAAAAATTGATGTTTGATTTGATAGTGCATGTTGAGACAAGTTTAACAAATCTAATTAATCTTAATTAGACCTCATTTAGATTTATTATGAATTAAAAAAAAGAGATTATTATTTTAATATTAAGACTTTATTGGGATAAAATAAGAAATTTGAAATAAAATAATAAAAGTAAATTAATGAAAAAAATTCTATGAAATGATAAAAATTATATGGTAAAATCCACATCAAAAATTGGTGACGAGAATGAGTGTAACATCCATCATCATCAACTGAGGTATGGATAAGTGTCTTTAAGATGGGTTCAATGACACTTTCTTCCTCTTAATTTGACGTGATTTGGAAACACTATGACTTATACTAGATTTTTTATATTAATTATACATTAAAGCTAAAAATAGATAAATTGAAGCAATATGATAAAACAAAATCAAAGCCATCAAACTGTCACAAAAAGGTGATTTAGAATGAAATAGTAATATAACTACTTCAAAGTAAAAAAGTTGAGAAAATGAAAAATATTGTATGGGAAATAAAATTCATGCCACTTAAGAGATTGAGTGTAATATCTTCAATCATCAAATAAGAAATTGATTAAAATTTCTTATAAAGCATCAAAAAACTTTAGAAAGGGTAATATTTAAAAATGCTGAATTGAATATTTTAATATGGATACCTCATTCAATAGAGTTTAATGACAATTTTTGATATCGACTGAAACCCTTTTAGAATTACCACCAATAACAAATGTAAACATGCACAAATTATAATGATTTTTTCCTCTAAATAAATAAATGTTAAAGCAAATAGTCATAATTTAAAATAATAAGGTATAACTATATGAAAGTTATATAAAGGTCATATAGGAGGCAAATAAGAGACTGAGTCATATAATAAAATGAAAAGAAAACATTCAAAGAAATGAGATAAATTGTATAACAAATTTGCATTACAAGATTCTAAGGAGATCAACTGTAACATTTTTTATTATTTAATCATGAACAAGCAAAAATGATTCATAAAGCATGCCAAAGCAATAAAACAAATATGTAAAACACAAAATAAAATTTGTAGGTGGAGCTCATTAAGACCAATAAAATGATGTTTGCTTCATCTTGATTGGAGCTTGTTTGGAATTAGTGTGATTTACTAAATTAATAAAAAACGTAACAAATAATAAATTATTATGCTAATATTAAGTAAAAATATAATAAAGTTGGAATTAGATAATTAAAGTAATATAATAGAAATAATTTAAAGCAATGGAAAGTTCACATTAGTGGAGATTTAAAATTACTTAGTGATATAATGAAATCAAAGAAAAAAGTTGAAGAAATCAGATATATTTTAAGGGATTATTGCATTTCAAGGTACAAATGAGATCGACTAAAAGATCCTTAATTATCAAATTAGGTACTCATGAAAATATCTGATAAAACATATAGAAAATTTACAAATAAATTATTTAAAAATATCAAAAAAAATATATATTTTTAAATTAATAAATCTCAACTAGATGAGCCCAAAAAATTTTGTTTGTCTCGATCATGTTTTCTTGTTAACCAAAAGCTACGGTGCCTTGACTGAAGATGACAAACCCTAGGTACTTTTTGTAATTTTGTTTAAACCAATTTTTAAATTTGGGATAATTGATGCTCATGTTCATTGGAGATCTTAAGAAAGATGTCATGCAAATATCGATTCTTATTAAGTTCATATTGGATTAAGTAGAAAACCACCAAAAGATACATTATAATTTTAAGTATTTGTATTTCAATTTTTTTGTTGTTTAGAAAGTTATGATTGATATCAATATTTATTATTAGTTGCAAAAATTAAATTTCATTTAAATTAATCATTTTAGACAAATATTAGGTTACCAAAACATAATCCATTATCCTTCACAATCTTGAGAATCATTTTATTTTTTATCATATCTTATATTTTATTAATAGCTTTTGCAAACAAGCCATTTTAATTATAATAATTAGTTAGTAAATATAATAATAACTAAAATAATGATAAAATAAGAATTAACTTATTAGGAATGAAAGATAAAGGTAATGACCACACCTAAAAACCTATGGATATTATTAATGTGTAAGGAATGTTGGTGACTAAACTCATTGGCCAACTTAGTTAACCCCAAACATTGTTTAATTACTTGATAGATCTAGTTTTTAGTCCTATATCAACATATCAAGTATTTAAAAATATAACAACATCCAATGAGACAACTTGATCATCAAATCAGATACAAAATTTTTTTTTTCTAAATTTTGTAAAATCTTTAGATATTTAACTATTCAAAAATGTTGAAGTGATTATTTAAAAGGATACAGGTTGTCAATATAAGGCTAAAATAATTATTTCTTCTTGATTTGACCTTTTTTGGAATAACATAGATTATTATATTAAATAACCCAAAATAACATAAAATTACTATTTTAATGTTAATTAAATTTAATCAATGTAATATAACCATATTAAAGAGTTATAATAGTCACACGAGAATAGATTTGTTGCCAAATAATACATAAAGTAAATAATCATAAATAACTATGTAAATAATCATAATTAATCAGCAATAATAATAAATGATTCTTCTAATATTAAATAAACATATATCATTATTGAAATAAGTTAAATTAATTAAATGTAATATAACCAAATCAATATAATATACAAATTACATTAGAAGATTGTATAGTTATATAGTAATAAAAAAATCAATATAAATATTTTCAAGAAATTAGATAAATTTTACACAAAATTTCTTATTTGTGATACTAAATAGATTCAGTGTCACTTTCTAAATTAAAAAACTGTGCTATTCCTTACACATCTAATGACGTTTATTTCATCTATATTTGACTTAGTTTTGAATAACATTTAATTTCCCAATTAGAAAATGTCAAGTAATAAAAAATTGTTTTTTAATGAAAATAAATATTTATTATAATTAAAATGAGATGAATTCAAATAATTTAATATAATAATAAAAAGTTGATATAAATGTAACATGATATAACGTACAGATATCCAAAGTAAAATAATGAATCCAAAACAAAACATTAGAAAAATTGTCATAAACTATTTCAAAAATTTCATTACCAAGATTCGTTGGAGAGTGAGATTAATAACTATGGCCATTAAATAAAGTAAAATTTTAAATGTCTAGTAAAATGATCACAAAATTAAAAAAAAAAATTAAAAATAAAAACAAATACTTATTTGTATTCAGTGCATTGAGACAAGACCAATGAAGTTTATTTTGCCTTAATTGGACTTCATTTAAAAATACTTCAAATGACCATATTAAATAAGCATGAATAAAAATAAAGTATTACTTTAATTTTAAGTAGATATATATTAAAGGTTAAAGAAGATGAATTGAGTTGAGGTAATATAGAATAACTAAAGTGATGTATAGATTACTTGATTAGAGAGTTAGAGTTACAATGCAATTTTGGCAAATGAAAGAAAAAAATTTGAGCAAATGAGAAAAATTGTATAAGAAAGTTATATTCCAATATACTGTAGAGATTATGTGTAACAACCTCAACCATCAAACAAGGTATAAAAAAAATTGTGACATAAAATGTTAATAAATTATAGTCTCACGCTGACCTCATTTGGAATTTCTACAAATTATAAAAGTAAATAAGCATAAAAAACAAAACAAATATAATTTTAACATTAAATAAGTATTTATATAAAAGCAAAAAGTAGACAAATTTCAACAATGTAAAAAGACCAAATCATGCAACATAAATGTCATCTTTGAAGAGGTTTATTGTT
This sequence comes from Vanilla planifolia, assembly GCA_023846275.1. Classification (NCBI taxonomy): domain Eukaryota; kingdom Viridiplantae; phylum Streptophyta; class Magnoliopsida; order Asparagales; family Orchidaceae; genus Vanilla; species Vanilla planifolia. The sequence goes on along the minus strand of JAIUJO010000063.1, from coordinate 664,450 downwards.
ATGAAATAATATAACCAAATCAAACTAAAAATCTATAGAAAAGAATAACATTTACAATAAAGTTTCATTCGTAGACACCAGGTTTATTGAGTTTGACATTTTACATCATTAAATTGTGTGCAAATTAGAACGCCTTGTAAAGTGTGCTGAATCCTTTACTAATAAAATAGTTATAAATATAGAATTTAATATTTTAAGGTGATAGAGTGCACCAAAAGAAGTCCAATGACATTTGTTTTATCTCGATCAGCCCGTGTTTTGAATTATTATGAATTAGAAATGCACAAGGGCATAAAAAATAATAAATTGTTTGTTTAATATCAATTAAGTGTATGTAAAAACTAAAATGAGATTAGTTGTACAACTGTAATAAAACCAATTCAAATGGACATAAATGTAGAGACGTAGAGTTTCTTAGTAAGATGTGCATATCAAAGAAAGAAAATTTTTTTAAGAAATGTGAAAAGTTGCATTGAGTGATAAAAAGTAGATCGTGTGCAATAACATCGATCAATGAATCTGGTGCAAATCAATGTGTCTTGTAAAGCATGTTAGAACTTTAATAAAAATATTTAGAAATGTAGAGTTATATAGTAATTTAGCTAAATCAAAGAAAAATTTACTGAAATAAGAAATATTGTACAATGTTAATTACATTCCGAGATGCGATTGTGATCCAATGTAAAATACCAAATCATTAAATCAAGAAGAAATCAAAATCCCTTGTAAAGCACACAAAAGCCTTGAAAAATAAAATACATAATTATTGAGAAATTATTATTTAAATAGATAGAGCTCATCTAGATGATTCCAAAATCATTGTTTTGGCTTGTTCAAACCTTGTTTTGAATTACTTTAAATTTCTAAAATAAATAAATAGCAATAATAATATATTTTTATTTTAATATTTTGTAAGCAAATATATTAAAGGTTAAATAAGATAAATTAAACAATTATAATATAACAAAATCAATCTGATGTAAAGGTCACATGAGAAGATATTTAGAGTTATATATTATAATAACCTAGATAAAGAAAAAGCTTGAAAAAAGTAGGTTAGCTATGCAAGAAAGTTGTATTCCCTCATACTATATAGATGAAGTGCAACATCCTTAACCATAAAATATGATATAAGACACTAAATCTAGGCGTGAAGCGGACGAGCAGCGACTATAGCTCATAAAACATGTGAAACCTTAAGAATAAAATTTTCAAAAATAAAAAACCTAAAACATTTAATTCGATAAAGCATATAGTGATAAGTCTAATGATATTTTCTTCAACTTGACAATATAATGATTAGAACTATTACTACTAGAATAATATAAAAATTAAAGTATTAATTTTTTATTTTAAGTATAAATATATATATATATTAAAATTTAACGAGATAAATCAACTAAAAGATGTCAATAAATAAGATTATTTATATAGAAAATGAAAGTAATAATACACAAAAAAAGGTGGAGGGTAGCATTCTTGATTGTCAAATATGGTATGAATAAAAATTTCTCAAAAAGCATATCAAACAAATAATTTTTTTAAAAAAACACAATATTTAATATTTAATTAGATATAACTCATCGAGATGAGATCCACTATAGTTATTTCATCATGATCAAACCTCATTTAGAATAACATCCAAAAATTAGAGTTAAAAAGCAAAACTAATAATAAAGTATTATTTTAATATTAAGAAAATGTATATTAAAACAAAAATCAGCCAAATTGTAAAAAGCAAGGTATGTTAATCAAAGGATTGATAAGGTCACCTGAAAAAAGAATTAGACTTTAATAAAAATATAAACAAGTCAAGATGAAAATTTTGAAGAAATAGATGAATTATATGAAAAAGTCATGTTTAAAGTAGCAAAAGAGCATGACAAAACATCCTAGATCATTATATGGTACAAATGTCAATGCCTCACAAAAAATGTTGAAATACTAGAGAACAAGAAAATTAAAATTTTAAAAATCACTAGTTAATTTAGTAGAGCTCATTGAGATGACTCCAAGGATGTTTCTTTCATATAAACAAGATATCATTTGCAATTATTGCAAATTACCAAGTTAAATAAAAATAAATAAATAAATATTTTTATTATAATATCAAAAAAATACATTTAAGGCTTAAATAAGTTAAATAAAAGAAAAATGTGGTAAGGAAAATTCAAAATTGCAAAATTTTCACATGAGGAAATTTTTTTCAGCTACATAGAAATATAGTAAAATCTAAGCAAGAATTTCCATGTTACAAAGGAGTTAGAGTGTAACATTATCAATCAACTAATCAGGTCAAAATTAAAATGACTCTCAAAGCAAGTTGAAACCCAAAAAAAGTAAAACATTCAAACTTGATAAAATGGAATATTTAATTAAATATAGCTTGCTGAGCTGAGTCTAATGACATTTTTATTCTTGATCTAACCACTTTGGTATTATAATCATTTTCTAAATAAAATGATTATAAATAACAAAAAATTAATATTTTTATTTTTAGAAAATATACAATACCTGAATATAATCAATTGAATAAATTTAATATAACTAAATAAAAGTAATGAAAATGACACACAAGTGTAGATTTTGAGATAAATAGTAAAATAATCAAACAAAAGTGAAAATTTTGAATAGTTAAAATTGTATAGAAATATTGTATTCCAAGATAGTAAGGAGATCAAGTATAATATCAATAATAATCAATTATGAAATGATTCCAAATGTCTATCAAAACCTAAAACACTATCAAAAGAAAAATATTTAAAAAAATAGAAATTAATGTTTTTTTAGATAGAGCTTTATTATGTGAGTTTAATGATATTTGTTTTGCCTTGAGATAATGTGATATAAGAAAATCAAAGTTATGCAAAGTTCACAAAAGTTATAGTTACATAATGATAAAACAAAATGATAAAAAAATTAGAAGAAAACAAAATAAATTACATAAGCAATTTGAATACTTAGATATCAAGGACATCAAGCATAAAATCGGGAATCACCAAATTAGGAATGAATCAAATGTCTAACAAAGCATAGAAAAGCCACAGAAATTTTTTTTTTTTAAAACCCAAAACTGAATATTTAATTGGATAAAGCAAGTTAAAATTAGCTCGACAACTTCAATTTCATCCCAACAAAAATTTTATCTTATTTACTAAGATTAACGAATATAAAATGGTACAAAAATAATTAATTATAGTTTTAATATTAACTTAATGTATATTAAGGCTAAAAGGGGATGAATCAAAGAAATATAATCTATTCAAATGAAAGCTATGTAGATGTCACATGAAAAAAGGTTTAGACCTATACAATAACATAGCAAAAACTAAAAGAACGATTTGCAAAAATGAGAAATTATACTTGACTCCAAGTTTCCAAGGAGATCGAGTGCAGCATCCATGATCATTAAATTAGGTATGAAAAGAAATGTCACATAAAACATACCAATCCTTTGAAAGAGAAGTCATTAAAAATATAGAAATGAATATTTTTAGATAGCTATCATCATGATGAGTTGAATAAAATTTTCTTCCTCTTAATCAAACAATATTTTTAATTATTATGTATTATCGAAATAAATAAGATCAAATAATGATAGATTATTATTTTTACATTAAAATAAATATACACTAAAGGTTAATAACAAAAATTAAAGCAATGTTAGATAATCAAATAAAAGAAGAAAATTATTAAATTAGATAATTTTTATAAGAAGTTGCATTCGAAGATACAAAAGAGCTCAAGTTATCCTCTATCGTTAAATTAGTTAGAAATTGAAATGCCTTGTAAAATAATGCAGAACTATAATAATAAAATATATAGAAATATAGAAATGAAAATTTAAGTTTATACATTTATCCAAGTAGAATCCAATGACATTTTTTATCTTAGTTAGACCTCGTTTGGAATGTCCTTTATTACAAAAGTAAATAAGCTGAAAATAATAATAAACTATTATTTTATTATTAAGTAAATGTACATTAAAATAGAAATGAGACAATTTGAACAACTTTAATATAACCAAATCAATGTGATGTTAGGGTCACATAGGAGGAGAATTCGAGATAAATCATAATATAATCAAATCGTGGTGAAATAGTTTTACAAAAAAGATAAATTATATAGGTGTTATGTCACAAGGTAATATGGAGATGAAGTGTAACATCTAAGATAATCAAATCGGGAAAGAATAAAAATATCGAGTAAAGAAATAAAAAACCTTAAAAAATAAAATACTTTAAAATATAGAAACAAATATTTATTCAAATAGATCTTAATGATGCTACTCCAGCAACATTTGTCCTACCTCAATCGTTGAGAATTTACCACAAAGTATAAAGATAAACAAGCATAAAAAACAACAAATTATTTTTTAAATATTAAGTAAATTATCAAAGTTAAAATGAAATTAATTGAAGTAAAATAATATAAGTAAATCATGGTGATGTAAATGTCACAAAAGAGGAAATTAAGAGACATATAGCAAAATTATGAACTTATATAAAAAGCTTTGAAAATATTAGACAAATTATTTGAAAAATTGAAATTGCAAGAAACTAAGGTGATCGAATGGAAATTTCTTTGTGATCAAATAATTTTTTGTCAAATGATGATGATTTTATCTCAATTAGTCCATCTTTGGAATTTTTATTAATTATCAAAACTAATAATCATAAATAATAAAAAACTTATTATATTAATACTAAGTATTTATTAAAGTTGAAATGAAATTAATTAAAAAATAATAATATAAAAAATAAAGAAAAGTTTTTACAAAAGTGATATCTATTATGTGAGAAACTTACATTATGAGATACTAAAGAGGTCATATGTTAAACACATGATATTCAACTCAAGTGTAAACAATACCTTAAAAAATGCCAAATACATTGTAAATAAAATATACCAAAAAACATAAACATAATTAATTAATTGCATCAAAGTGGTTGAGATGAGTCTAATGATTACTAATTCCTCTAAGCCAAACCTCACTCATTTTTGCTATGATTTACTAAGATAAATAAGAATAAATAATAATAATTCTTTATACTAAGTAAATATATATTAATGTTAAAAATTTTCAAATTGAGGCAATGTAATGTAAACAAATTAAAGCAATGTTAAAGCAACATGAGAGGAAATTTTAAGTTAAATAGTGATATAAATAAACAAAAGGAAAACATTTAAGGTATGAGATAAGCTATATAGGGAAGTAAATCTTCAAAACACTATAGAGTTTGAGTACAATATCTTTGATTTCTAGCTGAGGTACTAATTGAAATCACTCATAAAACAAGCAAAAAAATTTGAAAATAATAAAATAAATACCTAAAATTAAATTCAAACAAATCCTCTTGGTGGTTTTGCACTTTAATCAAAATCACATTTTATTTATTTGACATTTACTCTTTTTTATGTTCCCCATGAACATAAACATAAGTTATCTAATATTTTAAAATTGACTCGACCAACTTCGTTGTAAATATTAGGTTTAGTTATATTCAATAAAAGCAGTATGGGTAGGATTCAACACCATGACACTAGTTATAATGTACATCATATATCTGAAATGAATCAAGGTGCAAAGATAATATAATGTTTTCCTCTCACTATATTATCTTCTTTTGCTTCATTTTTTTCTTTTTGGCTTTTTCTTTTATTTTTTTCTTATTTATAGTGTCAAAAAACTCAAAAAACTATACATGTGTAATTGTATTCATTTTTATATTGAAATAAGGACATTTGTATAAAGCAAGTTATTCCTTGCAATGGCACGTCACCAAACATTGCATGTCAAAAATAAAAGGATATTTAATAACCCACTTATATCATTATTATTTTGTTTGAGTAGTTAATGTTGCCACGATGCCCCCTCTATGCTTTCACCACTACATTTATTTGATCTTCTCATTCTCTAGAACATTTAACATGAATATTTATTAATAACAATTCAATTTGCATTATAAATGTACATCCCAAAAGCTATGTTTAAGAAAATGCCTTCTTTTGCTTTGTTATCATCATATTGTATGGTAAAATCAACCTTATCATATAATATAATAAGAGCTTTACAATGGTTAGATCATTGCATTGCAATAGTCTTACCAATTCAAAATAGGTATCACACTGGTATGATCTAACGCTATCAATGGCTTATCTAGGGATCAAATAAATGATCAAAGTAAACTTGATTATCAAATAATTGTAATAGTCTATATAATATTACAATTATAGAAACATAACTGAGTTATTTTCTAATTTCAAATTGTACAAAAGGATATCACATTTCATCTATGCAATTCATGCCTAATGGTAATCAAGCAACCAATCATGGAACAAGTGTTTATTGAGCTATCAAAATCCATATTGTATAAGTTCTTTCCATTTTTCACACAATTTTGATCTATAATTCAACATGTAATACCATACCTCAAGCACACATGTCCATTAGGACTTTCATACTTGCATGATAGATAATAAATTTACATGCTAAAATTACACAATCATACAAGTGGGGAAACACTAACTGTACTAATATGATTTTAAAGCACCTCCCATTTTACACATCATGAAAGCATTCCAATGCTTATAGTCCTGGTTTTACAATTATGATCTTGTTGACAATCAAATATGATATTTTTTATCTATAAGTTCAAAATAGGATCAAACCACTTTTGACCATCATTCTAGCTCACAGTTAGCTATTAGTTATGGAGAAAGCTTTAGTAGGATCCTTACCTTGACAAGCAAGTCTTATAAAAAAAAGCAAAAAATCATAAGCTTACACTTTCCTTTCCTAATATCCTTTTTTCGTAAAAGATGGAATGATCTTATTCCTCAATAGCCATCCCCTCCCTCTCGTCCCATCTCACTCTCTCCATATCCTAATGCTTTCCTCAAAAGAGAAATTTACTCTTGGTTAAGGGAAAGGATTATTCTCTTATTAAATAAATGCATTAAAACATGAATATTGTTCTTTAATAATAGCATTACAAATTAACAAAGAATGTGATTTCGCTTCTAAAATTATAATTGGCACATTAGAACATTCTCGATATGAGATATTTTTAATCGTATGCTTAAAAATAAATTTGTACCACCACTATTTTGAAAAATTTGTTGAGCCAATTCCAATTCAATTCATTTACGCGTTTTAGATTTGTATCACTTAAAGTTTGTATATGGAACATGCTTTTAGAGATTGCAATACTTCTATTAGGTATTTGATATCACAGTTTCTACCAATAGTGGCTCATTTTGATGAGTTAATGACTAACTATATCTAAAAAAAGTAATGTTTGCATAGACTTGCACAACAATGCCAATCCTTTATGATGCATATCTTTTAACTCTAATTATGTGGGATCAGCACTTCATTTTAGATTAATAATGAAAAATTAAAATGGTTACTTCTCATAGCAAATGTTCGTATTTTAAACACATTATGATTCCTATAATATTATGTCAACATGACAAACAAAGTTTTGAGAATTCATTACTTAAATGCATTAGATGTGTCAAATAAGATTTATGGTTATAGAATTATCAAAATATTTTGTACTAGAAGTTTGATGTAGCCCTTGGATCTAATGTGTATGTATGAAAATGCATCAAAATTAATTGCACAAACATTGAAGAGACATACTGGTCTAAAGTTGTAAGTTCAAAAATTATCATAATACATGACCTAAAAAAGAGTTTTTGGAGCATATTTACCCACTAGACTATTCAATGGCAATTGCAATGACATGAAGTACACCTAATGTGAACAACATAAGTTATCCTAGAGCATATCCAACCCAAAGTCTAAAAGTGTCGTCATAGTACTATTATAGCCAACACCTTTTGCCACATTGTTTCAATCTAGTTAACCAAAGTGTGTCCTTTTTGTTAATTATAATTTAAAATTCAAATTGAATTTGTTAAAATTCTTAATATGGATAAATTAAACTTTTAATTTTTAAATGTGAAATCTGAGAATTTAAATATTGGTTGAGTAGAAAGTCTTGAGTTATAAGACATAAGTCAGTATATGACTAGGCTTCCAGCTTTAAAATTATCTTATAATTTTTTTTATATTATTTTTATTAACACTTATCCTTATTATTCAGTATTGATTGCAAAATGAAGACAATGATACTATTTCCAAAAATAGTAGCTAGTTGTTTAGTCATGATAAGAGGTGTGAAAAAGGAAAATGATTTGTTTCATATATTAAAATTTTAAGATAAAATAACGAGAAAGAAGAATAGATGACAAAATATATTTTGGCCATATCATAAATAAAGTCCTAAATTTTTTTGTGCTTGATATGATCTGCCAAAACTGGTGTAAATGTTGCATGGTTTAACATCAATGGGTGAACCAAGGCTTAAAGTAAGCAAACTAGTTTTTCATATAGACAATACGTGGTTTAAGGAGGTATGGACAAGGAAATTTAAGCCCCTAAGATGATTGTGTTTTTGTATTAGAAAATGCTAGCCTTAATGATGACTTGGCATAACTAACTATGGGAATACCAGGGTGGAAAGCAAGATATGACACAAAAAACAAGAAGAAGAAAGAGGGTCCACGTTTTCAATCTAAGAAAGAGCTATCCAAGGAGAAAAACTCTACATGCCTTTACGATAAGATGACCCTTTTGAAAACACAATAAATCTATCTATAATCTAAGAAAGATTAAAAAAATATTCTCTTATTAAAATGGCATTTAGAACCTAGGGAATGGGATATGGTTAATAGAAAGTTGATTTTGTTCCACTAACCTTACTTTTAGAAAAGTCGAACCTGTTATTCCCTTCACAAAAGTGTATCTTTGTAAGCATATAATGCTTGTTTATACACAATTTATTATGTAATTGTTTTAAAGGAATTATGGAAGAATTTGTGACATTAACTAAATTGTGATTGTAAGTCAAATTGTTATTCATATGCTTGCATGTTTAGCTTTACTTATTTAGCTAACAAAATGATGGGTTTAGAATTTTTATTTGTTTTTAAAAATACCTCATAATTGAGATATTAACATGAAGTATGATAATGTAAAAGCCTTGATGATAATCTAAATATCGTTTGTAATATAAAATGTTTCGTACAATTAATGTCATAAAACTATTAAATCATAGTATAACAAATTCTATTGGGTATGGTTCACAAAACTAAGACAAGATTTCTTCATTTTATTTTCTATTTCAATGCAAAGGATTTCACTTCAAGCTTGCAGCTAAATGTGTTTCCAAGTAGTAACCTATCAGAAATATAAAATCTCAACAAAGTAAAAGCTTTAATTCTATATCACTTCATGACATGATATAAATGTCTATATTTATTGCAAAACCATGTATAGAAGCATGTGACCTATTATAGTAAAAAATTAAAACTTATTTGATGATGAATAATGATATGAAATGTAGAGCTATTGCTAATAACAGAGATCAAGCTTTATGGCCAATTTTCTCTTACTATAAGTTTGCTTTGAAATCAAGGAACCAAGGCTTGAGTAAGTCATGGGAGGCACAAGTTAAACCCTTGACGAGAATCAAGATGGTTTCTACGGTATGTGTGTGTGTTGCCCTTGGTTTTTCGTTGGAAGCTTTGGAGAGCTTGATTTAATGCCTTACAAGAAAGCTTGTTTGAGTAGAGATATGGCTGGTAACCAAAGAGTTGGTTGATTAAAAGTGTTAAGGCTATGGTTAGACTTGAAGGATATATGGATACTCCCTAATGGAGCTTAAATTATATATTTGAGGTGCATTGATTTAGTTATGTAAGCCAAGCTCAGCCTTGGAATTATGGTTAAAGGCTTAGAATTAATTCAAGAAAAAGGAATCTATAATCAAATGTCTTAATCCTTAGCTAAGTAATACCATTGTCAGAGCTCTATGAATATTGTAAACTAAGGTTTTGTTGGTGAAGTTCCTTATTGCGGAATTAGAAGAAAGTAAAAGAGTTTGAAATAAGACTTTGAAATGCAACATTGTTTTAATACGCAAATAATATGGTAAAAATGTTGGCTAGAACCATTTATTTATTGGGTACTTTGGATAAGAAAATGACTAACCTTATTTAATCACTTTGGGTATATGATAAGACCATACATGAAGATCATGGGGACATGTGATACCTTAATAGAAGCATTAGGACTGGTATGGTGACTCATGGTTGCCTTTCGAACATAATGGTCATTAAGAAGACTTAGGAGAACATTGACATTATTGTAATGAGAATAACCTATAAATGGAACGTAAGAGAAAAAAGAAAAGCACTATAAACACTAAGGTTAACTTATATAGGAAATGGACTTAAGAAAAATATGGGTAAGAATAAACACAATAAAAATTGGTTATGATATTACAGAAAGAAGAATATGGTTTAGAAGAAGACTTGTGGCATTTATTTAATAATGTCATTAGATAAATGAAAATAAACTTAGGGTATAAAACCTAAATTGAGTTAGGGCTTGAAGAATCCTAGATAGTTATGGAATAGAGTTAGTAGGATGTCGTACCTTAATGCCCTTACTTTGATCAAGTGATGTTCAAATATAGTGCATCCGGATCATGCGTGCTCATTCATGAGATAAGTTAAGCTACATTATTTTATAGACAAAGAGGTAGTTACATAGGGTTGGTTGAGCCCATGAGATGAGCACTAGATTGTATTCCAAGATTTTATAGAATTGACTAAATTTGATCATAAAAGTTGTCCCATGAGGAAATTGTTACACATCTATCCCCATGGAGAATCACGTTATATTATATATTTTGGAGGGGGGCACATAGAGTTTTTGAGGACTTCTTGAACCATATGGGGTTGGCCCATGTGATCAATGCTCCTTTGTTAAGTGCTAGATCATCTTATGTGAAAGGGGTTGAAGACATCATGATTCTCGTGGATAAAAGAGTGTATTAGATCAGACAAGGGGTGATAAGCCACAATAGAAGAAATATATATATATATATATATATATACATATATATGTATATATATATATACATACATCTATATATATAGATGATGATGTCATGTGATAGTTTCAAAAATTCCATTTATTAGCGTGATTTACTCAGTTGTTACAAACAAACTTCTTGGCTACTAAATAGTAGCTTTATGTTATGGATCAAGAATTGCCTATTGAGGCTCCAAGTATAACCTCTTATATTTTTTTTGGATTTGAGAGGAAAGGGTTATATAGTTAAGAAGCTAGAGAATATCCAAATGAGTGTATCAGTTGGACAATTAACCATCTTTATTTCAGCATTAGTAGTGGTAAATTTAATATTTTTTCATCACTTATTTTTATTAAACATATTATGCAATTAGACTATTAAATTAAGCTTGGTAGTTTCTTACTATGTTTTTTTAATAGTGTGAATGATAACTTTTTGTAAATCTTTATTGCTTCCGATTTGAAATTCCTACATTTAAGATGATATGATTTTACTCAGGTATGTCTATGAAGCCTAATTAGAGATAACTAAGATTAGGAAAATCATCCTGTTATGGTGCTAGTATTTTGTCAGTAATATGTGATTTGCATAGTATTATGATGAATATCATATCATACAAGATAACTGCATGTGAAGTAAAAAAATCTATCATCATATTAGAAATAATCTTGTAAGGTGATGCTTCATACCTAGTACAATATATTAATGTATGAGATTTGAACTTTGTAATGATGTATTTTGCACATCCCAATTGCATAATTTCTTAGATTATAATACCATTTCTATGTGGTAATTCACCACTCCATTTACTTTGCGAATGTAACTCTAGTGAATCTAAAGTTAACGTATACTAGTTTTTTAATTTTAATTTTTTTATGAATTTGTAGTAACTCCAAATGATCTCAGATCGAGATGTAGTAAATATATATGGACTCAGCTCAGTCAATTCTATCTAATCAAATTATTTTTCTTATATTTTTCTAAGATTTTATTTTTTGTGGTTTTTTCTATAATCAAAAAGAAATTTAATTCTTACCTGATTTGATAATTAAGATTGTTACACTCATTGTTCTTAGTTTCCTTGCTCTTGTAAAAGTTTTTTTTTTCATTTTCTAAAAATTTTCACTTTGATTTCATTATATTTCAATGCAACTCAATCTCCTCTTATGCAATATTACAACACTTCCATTTGGTCATATTAAATTCATGAAATTTAACTTGTTTAATAATATATATATATATATACTTATTATTAAAATAATTAAATTCTATTATTTATGTTCATTTACTTTTCCAATTCATAATAATTCTAGGTGAGGTGTGATCATGATGACAAAAAAGCTATTAAACTCTTCTTGACCACCTCTATCCAACAAAAAATTAATTTTTATCATAATAATTTTTAAATGCTTTACTAGGTATTTTCTTTCTTACCTTATTTTATGATAAACGATATTACAGTTGATCCCCTCAGCTCCTTTGAATTTAGCTTACTTATCTAATTCATCTCGTTTCTTCACATTTTGCTCTTTGATTTCGTTAGCTTACAATGTAACTCCAAATCTCCTATCCTACTACCCCTCATATTGATTTGGTTGTCTTTTATTACTTCAATGTAACTTTTTTCATATTTAATATATATGTACTTCATATTACAATTATAATGTGTTATTACTTGTGTTTATTTATTTTCAAATTGTAGGTAAATCCAAAAGTGGCATGACTGAGAGGAAACTATTGTCATTCGGTACTTCCCTATTTACGATACAAAATAAATTTTTTTATTTTTTTATTTTTAAATATTTATTTTCTAATTATTTTTACAAGATTTATGAGACATTTTTCATTGTACTTGATTTGATGATTGATGTTATTATACTTGATCTCCTTACCACCTTTGGATGTAACTTTCTTTTATAATTTAATAAATTTTGTAAAATATTTCCCTTTGATTTGGTTATGTTACTATGAAATGAAAATTCTACTATTATGTGATTTATGCATGTCTTTGATTTGGTTATATTATACCACTTCAATTTATATCATTAATACTTTAATACACTTTCATTTACTACTCAAATAATTTTTTTTTCTTTATATATATTTATTTTGATAATTCATAGTAAGTATAAGTGTGGCTTGAATTAAATGAAATAATTATTGTTGTACTGTCCTTAGAGAGCTCTATCAAATTAAATATTGATTTTTTTGGTTTTTTTAAATATTTCATTTCATATGATTTTCTAATATTTTATGTGAAGTTTTGATTAAAAGAAAATTTCGTGATGGAGGATGTTGTAGTTGATCTATTTAGTATATTGCAATGCAAATTTTATGTATAATTTATTTCATACCTCCAAAGATTTTATTTTGATTTTTTCACATTACTTTAAAACTTTATTTCTCCTTTAAGGTGACCTTTGGATCTATTTGATTTAGTTATATTATATTGATTCAATTTATCTCATTTCATGTTTAGTATAAATTTACTTGATAAAAAATTAAAAATTTATTCTTATTTTTTAATCTACTCCTTAGACAAGAGCCACGATGTTTATCCAATTACATATTCAGTTTAAGATTTTTAAATACCATATCATTTCTTTTGACATGTTTTATGAGATATTTAAAAATGTAGATAATTTGAAGAATAATTATGTTCTAGTCGATCTTCTTAGTATCTTAGGAAATAACTTTCCCATTTAGTTTATCTAATGTTGTGAAAATGTTTAATTTTATTATATTATTAAGTAATCTAAATATCGTCCCATGTGAGTTCACATCTAATTTATTTAATTCTATTACATTCCATTTATATATCTCAACTAAACTTTAATATATATATATATATATATATATATATATATATATATATATATATATATATATATATATATATGTTTAATGTTATAATAATAATTTATTAATTTTATGGCAATCTTTTTTGTTGGTATGTAGTAATTCTATATCAAGTGTGATTGAGAAGAAACACACATCGTTTGACTCTTCTTAATGAGATATATGTAATTGAATATCAAAACTTTTTATTTTAGATATTGCATTTTTTAATATTAGTATGTTTTACGAGTAATTCCAAAACATATCTAAATTGTTGATTGAGGGTATTACACTTAATCTCGAAATTATGTTAGAATGCTATTTTTTATAGCAATTTTCATGTTTCTTAAAATGTTCTATTCTATTTTTATTATGCTTGCATTTAACTCAATTCTTCCTTTAATGTGACATTTATATTATTTGGGTATAGTTATTTAGTATTACATCAATTTATCTTATTTTAGTTTTAATATTTATTCTCTTATAATTAAAAATAATATTTTTTTATTGTTTATGATTATTTATAATAGTAATTTATCGTAATTCAAAAGGAGGATCAATCATCATAGTATCATGATATTCATCTTTCTTATGCAATTTATTTCAATTTTTTCAAAGTTTTCCACTTCGTTAGACTATATTATTATGAAACTTTAATTTTCATTTCATATGACTATTATATCTCTTTGATTTGTTCATATTCTTTAATTTAGTTTATCTAATTTCAACATTAATATATGTTTTTTGACAGTGAAATAATAATTTATTATTATTTATACTTATTTTTATTAATAATTATTAGAAATTCCAATCGTGGTCAGAAAGAGTGAAGTAAACATCGTTAGACTCATCTCAATATGCTCGACCTAATAAAATATTCATTCTTTTATTTATAGATATTTTATTTTCTATGGTTATTACATGCGCTTCAAGACATTCTAATTCATAGTTGACTTGATGATTGAGGATGTCAACTATGATAACCTTAGTATCTTAGAATGCAAATTTCATATAGAATTCATCAAAAAAAATTTATTTTTTTCTTTGATTTTATTATGTTACTATAAAATTCCAACTCTCGACTTATATGACATTTGCATCATTTTTATTTCGTTTGATTAAATTTATTTAATTTATTTCATTTCTCTTATAATTACTTTTTATTTTTATTTTCATTAATAATTCATAGTAATTCAAAAGTGTTCCAATCAAAATGAAAGATATCTCTATTGATTTGTATGGACAAGCCATGCTAAATTAAATAAATTTTTAAAAATTTTATTTTCTAACATTTTTTTTTGTTTGAGACATTTTTCATTATATTTGCTTTAACTATCGATGACAATACCCTCATCTTGTTTAGTCCCAACGAACAAAACCTAGACATTTTATCTTGTTTGTTCAAACTATTTTCTTTTATTTTATTATATTTTCATTTAATAGAAAATATCTTCTTCAGTGACTTTTACATCACTTTGATTTAATTTTTTTGCATTGCTTAAATTTATCTCATTTTAGCTTTAACATATTTTTACCAAATAGTAATATAATAATTAATTATTATTTATTCTTCTTTAATTTGGTAATTCATAATAATTTTAAAAAATAATGTCACTCTAATCTTTCATGTGAGCATAATATCATTTTTGTTTAATTGTGTACCTTAATTAAAATTATGTCTTTTACGTTTTTTAATATAAATATTTATTAAATACTAAAATAATTATTTATGCATATTGTCTTTTGTAATTTGTAGAAATTTCAAATTAAGTCTTACAAAGGCAAAACAAAGTTTGTTGGGCCCCCTTGTTAAGCTCTATCTACCTAAATGATCATTATTATAATTGATCATTATTATAATTTTTTGAATTTCCTTTTCTATGATTTTAATATGATGTACAAGAACTTTTAATTAATGACTTATTTAATGATAGAGGATTTTACCCCTATCCTCCATAATGTCTTGGAGTTTAACTTTTGTATACAATTTATCTCACATTTTAGATGTTTTGTTTTCATTTGGTTATATTTCTATATTTCTTGAAATCTTCTCTCATGTGACCATAACATCATTTTGATCTGATGTTTTTGTATTGCTTCAATTTGTCTCCCTTTTTATTTATTATATATACAATTCTTACCTTACTTGGTATTCTATTTCTTGCCTACATTGATAATAAATGATGTGACACACCATCTCTTTAGTATCTTAGAATTCAACATTCCCACATAATATACTTAGTTTCCTCAAATATTTTCTTTAATTAGGTTGTATTACTATGATACTTTAATTATCTTCTTACGTGACCTCCACATGATTTTGATTTGTTCATAT
The DNA here is from genome assembly GCA_023846275.1 of Vanilla planifolia. Lineage (NCBI taxonomy): Eukaryota > Viridiplantae > Streptophyta > Magnoliopsida > Asparagales > Orchidaceae > Vanilla > Vanilla planifolia. The sequence goes on along the minus strand of JAIUJO010000063.1, from coordinate 648,325 downwards.
TATGGTGCCTCAATTTATATCATTACAAGTTTAATATAGAAGTATTTAAAATTCAAATAATTATTTATTCTTATCTGGACATATTTACTTTCGTAATTTGTAGCAATTATAAATGAGGTTTGAATTAGACAAAATAGATGTCCTTAGACTCAATTTGATGAGTAGTATCTAATTAAATTTGAATTTTTATACCTTTTGAATATTTTATTTTCTAAGATTTTTGCAAGCATTATGAGAAATCCTTATTAGTATTTGAAATGATGATCAAGGATGTTATACTTAATCTCTTTAATATCTTTGAATGCAACTTTAATGTAATCTTTATCTTATTTTATTGAAGATTTTGCTTAGATTTATTCAAATTAATATGTTTCTCTAATTCTCTTCTTGTATTACATATGCATCTATTTGACTTAGTTATATTATATTCTTTCAATTTATTCGATTTAAGTTATGATATATATATATATATATAGTTAAGTAATATTAAAATGTTAATTTATTTTCATTTTATATTATTTATTTTTGTAATTTTTAATGATTTTAAATGAGATCTATTGGAGATAAAACAAATGTCATTGGACTCGTCTTAATGAGCTTTATCAAATTTTAAATCATTTTAAAATTTTTAAATATTTTTTTTATTTTATTTTCAAAAATTTTAGTTTATTCTATTTATACATAATTTGGTGATCAATGATGTTGTAGTCATTCTCCTTAGTCTCATTGAAAGTAACTTTCTTATACAATTGGTCATCTTTTTCCAAATTTTTCACTTTGATTTGGATATATTACAAGTCAATCTAAATCTTCTCTTATTGTACCTTTACATCACAATTATTTGATTATTTTATATTCCCTTAGTTGATCTCAAATAAACTTTAACATATTTTTCTTCAACATTATAATAATAATTTTATAATTATTTATGATACTTTTTTTGTGGCTCACATAATACCCACGTGTTTTGAATTAGATGAAACAAACATTGTTTACTACATCTCAACAAGATCTATCAAATTGAGTATTAAAAATTTTTAATTTCACATATTGCAATTTTTATGATTTTAGGAAGTTTAATGAGTCATTTTATGTTGTACTTCATTTGATGATGTATGATGTTATAGTAAATCTCTTTAGTATCTTTGAATAAAACTTTCACTTATAATTTTTCTTATTTCCTTAAATTGCTTGTTTTTATTTGGTTCATTTACCATGTAACTCAAAAAAATTCTCTCATGTTACATTTACATCACTTTGATTTAGTTATATAACATGAATCTAATTTATTATATTTCAAATTTAAAATAACAATTTGTTATTATTCATGATTATTTGATATGATAATTTCTAGTAATTCTAAAAGAGGATTTATTGAGATCAAATGAACATTGTCATAATTGCTCTATATCTCTATTCAATAAAACATTTTTTTAAAATAGGTTAATTTCTATGGCTTTTGAACATTTTATAAAGAATTTTGGTACATACGAAATTTCACAATTCAGCATGTTACACTTAGCCAAATGATAATAAATTTTTACTTAATATTAAAATAATAATTTATAATTATTTGTACTTATTTGATTTTGTAGTCTATAGAAACTTGAAATCAAGTTCTAGATATAGCAAGCAAATGTCTTTAGAAAACTTCAAGAGCAATATCTAATTACATATTCATTTCTAAATTTTCAAATATTATATTTTGTAAGATTCAACACACTTTATGTTGTATTTCAATTCATATATAATTTGATAGTTAATGATATTTTGCTAGATCTCCTTAGTATCGTGAAATTCAAATTACTTATTTAATTTATTGAATTTCATTAAATTTTTTAGCTTAATTTTGATATATTTCTATATAATTTTAAATTTGCACTCGTATGACCTCTACTTCAAATAAATTTGGTAAAACTAGCATCCTTAAATTTGTATAATTTAAAGTTGGTAATTCATAGTAATATCGAAGGAGGTTCCATTGTGGTGAAACAAATATTGTTTTTCTATTGTCAATGCGCTCTATCCAAATTTAAATTTGTCTTTATAATTTTAGATATGGTATTTTCAATGGCATAGGCATATTTTTCTAATCAATTTTATTTGTACCTTATTTAGTACTGCTTTTTTATCACTTATATTACTTTGTAACTAAAACTCTTCTCTTGTGTGACATAAAATATTATTTTGATTTGGTTATATCACATTACTTCAGTTTAGCACATTTTTCATTTTAATATTTATTTCCCAACTATTAAAATAATAATTTATTATTATGTTTCATTACATTTGTAATTCACAGTAACTTCTAATGTGGATCTATCAAGATGAAACAAATAGTTCTAGACACATCTCAAAATGCTCCATTAATAAAAATACTCTTTTAGGAGATATTATGATTCATATCTATTCTAATGAGCAAAGATGGTATAGTCAATCATGTTAGTATCTTGGAATAAAACTTATATAATGTATATCATTTTTTAAATTGTTTTGATTTTATTTGTTTCTATTACATTGAAACTTTAGTTTTCATCTCATGTAACCCTTACATCACTTTGATTTGTTCATATTACTTCTCTTCCACTTTTTTTATTTTTTATTTTATAATATCTAATATGATTTTAAAATTATAATTTATTATTATTTATTCTTATTGAATTTTAGAAATTGCATTAATTTTAATAGAGATTTGACTGAGTAAAGCAAACAACGTTGGACTCATCTCAATGAGTTCAATCCATTTAAATATTCTTGTTTATATTTTGAGTTATTTTTTTATTGAGAGTTTTAACACATTTTATGTGGCATTCATATGCATAATGAATTTCAAGATGACAAAAGTTACTCTCAAGCCCCTTAGTATAAAGGAATGCAACTTTCAAACATAATTTAATTCATTTCTTAAACTTTTTCACAATTATTTTGTTGTATTATAATGGAAGTCTAATTCTTCTTTTTTGTGACCTTTACATCACTTTATTTGGTTGTATTACATTACTTGAATTTATCATATTCAAAAATTAATGTATATTTTCTTAGCATTAAGAGAATAATTTGCAATTTGTTGTACTTATTTAATCAGGAACAATCAAGGAGAAATAAGTATTATTGAACTTATCTTGACATGCTTCAGTTAAAGAAATATTTATTTTAACACTTTTTAATATTTTATTTACTGGTTTTTTAACATGTTTTATGAGATAATTTGATTAATATGGAACTTGACTATTGAGGATGTTATGATCGATGTCTTTGGTAGGATGTCACATAACTGACCCATATAATTTGTCAAATTTCTTAAAATATTTTGCTCTAATTTGGTTATGCCATTATTTTACTCTAATTCTCCTACCTTTACATCTCTTTCAATTAATCATTTTCCATTGGTTAATCTTATATCATTTTTGTTTTAATAAAAGTTTTTAATATTAAAAAAATAATTTATTATTACTTATGCTTATTTACTTTGGTAAATCATAGTAATTAAAAGATCATTCAATCAAGAAAAAAGAAATTTCATTGGAATTGTCTCATCGAGCTCTTTCTATATAAATAATTATTTATATATTTTTAGATATTTTATTTTATTTTTTTTGCATTCTTTATGGCTCATTTTGATTCATAAGTGATTTGAACATGAAGGTGTTATGCTCAATATCCTCATTTTATTAGAATATGACATTTGTATAAAAGTCTTCCTATTTCTTCATATTGTTAGGTTTGATTTAGTTGCATTTTTTTCTAACTTAAAATCTCCTTCTATGTGACATTTATATTGCCTTGATTTACTTTCATTACATTTCTTAAATTTAGCTCATCTAATACTTAAATATATTTATTAAATTTAAAATTATTTGTTTATTTTTTTAGTTTATTGAAATTTATTTTTTTAGTATTTAAAATGAGGTTTGATCGTGACAAAATTATCATCGTTGAACTTATGTAATTGATGTTATTTTTTAAGGGTTTTCAACAATAAATCATGTGTAAATTTAACTTATATTATGATCGAGGATTACACTGAATCTTAGTATTTTTGAATGGAACATTTTTGTAAAATTTATCTCAATTTTTCAAACGATTTGCTATCGTTTAGTTATATTACTATGATACCTTATTTTTCTAGTGTTATGACATTTACATTACTTTGAGTTAACAAGATTAAACTCCTTCAATTTATCTTCTTTTAATTTTAAAATAGATTTATTTATTACTTAAGTGATAATCCCTTATTATTTTTCTCTAATTAATTTTATTAAGTTGTTGTAATTTGAAATAAGGTTCAATCGAGAAAAAATAATCTTCGTCAGACTCCTTTCCATGAGCTCTATTTGATTAAATATTTATTTTTATCTTTTCAAATATTTCATTTTCTAGGGTTTTAGCATGCATTAGGAGATATTTCAACTCTTACCATATAAACCATGAAGGTTGCCAAACTCAACCTTATAAGTATATTGGTATGCGATTTTTCTTTATACTTTATGTCATTTGTTTTGAAATTTTTCACTTTTATTTCATAACATTACTTTTAACTCTAAATCATTTCTATGTTATCGAAACATTGCATTGATTTAGTAAAGTTACATTAGATCAATTTCTTTTATTCTAGCCTTAACATTAAATAAATAAATATTAAAATGTCCATTCACTATTATTTATGCTTATTTGTAATAGTAGTTCATAATAAGTTGAAATGAGATCAGATCTAAACAAAGTAGGTGTTGTTGGTGTTATCTTGACAAGATCTATCTAATTACTTATTTAGTTTTTTCATTTTTTCAAATATTTTATTATCTCTAGTTTTGGCATACTTTATATGACATTTTAATTCAAGAATATTGAAAAGATTGAATATGTTACACTATATGCTTCAGATCACAGAAAGCAACTAACTAGTAATGTTTACTTAATTAATCTAAATTTTCACTTTGATTTGGGGTTTTTACAAATTATGTTTAAATCTATTCTAATGTGACCTTGACTTTGCTAAAATTTAGTTATATTACTTTGCCTCAATTTATTAAATTGTACCAATAATGTGTATTTATTATAATTTATGCTTACTTTTTTTTATATTAGTTGAAATTGCAAAGGAGGTTAGTTCTAGAAGAAAATTGTAGTTGCGCTCTTATGTATTAGCCCAATCTAGTTAAATTGTCTTTTTAATATTTTCAAATATTTAATTTTTTAGGATTTTGGTATGTTTTACAAGATATTTTGTTTCATAGCTAATTTGATGAACGGGAATTTTGCACTCGATTTTTATAATATATTAAAATTTAGATTTCCTGTATAATTTATTTTATATCTTTTAAGTTTCATTTTGATGGAGGTATATCTATGATGTTCTAAATCAACTCTCGAGTGACATTTACATTATTTTTATTTTGTTACATTAAAATTTTTTAATGTATCACATTTTTATTTTTAATATGAATGCACTTAATATTTAATTAATAATTCATTTCTGTTTATACTTTTTTAATTATGAAATTTATAGTGATCCCAAAAGAGCACCAATTCAAGCAAAATAAGCATCATTGGACTTGTGTCTATAAGCTATATCAAATAACTTATACATTTATATATTTTGAAGTTTTTAATTGCTTGGGGTTTGCACATTTTCAGAGACATTTTCATTTGTAACAAATTTGACGATTAAGAATGTTATGCTCGATTGCCTTAGTACTTTATTTTGAAATATTTTACTTTCAAAGGTCTTTGTATGTTTTATGATATATTTTATTTGTATTTGATTTTATGATTGAGGATGTTACATTATATCATTTTAGTTTCTTAGAATGCAACATCTCTATACAATTTATCTTATTTGTTCAAGTATTTTTATTTTATTTGGACATGTTAGTATGAAGCTCGAGTTCTCATGTCACATGAACATTACATGTTACTATTTAATCTTGTTAAAGTTTTATTTTAAATTTATTGAATATTAAAATATAATTTTATTATTATTTATTCTTAATTGGGTAATTAATAGGAATTTTAGGTGTGGTATGATCAAAAAAAGTCATCTAACTTGCCTCGACAAGCTCTACATGATATGATATTGATTTTTTAAATTTTTTTTAATTTTTTCCATGAATTTTGGCATACTTTTTAAGTTGTTTTACTTCATACTTGATTTATAAATCTTGGATGTTACACTTAATGATTGTAATATCTTGGAAAGCAACATTTTTTGTACAAATTATCACATTTTTGTAAATGTTTTATTTTTTATTTTGTGATATTACTATGAAACTCTAATTCTCATCTTATGTGAACTTTATCTCAATTTAATTTTTTTATATGACATTACTTTAATATATATCTGATTAATAATAAAACAATATTTTTTTATTATTTATTCTTTTTTAAACTTTTAATTTACAATAATTCCAAAGGAGGCCTCATCAAGGAGTAATAGTCAAATATTTGATTAAACTTACCCTCTTAGCTCCATCAAATAATTTTTTTTTTATTATTTTTAAATATTTTAATTTCTATGTTTTTTCCATGCTTTGTGAGGAATTTCAATTCACACGTAATTTAATAATCAACGATACTATGCTAATCTTTCTATTATCTTGTAAAGAAACTTTCATTTATAATTTAACTCATCTTTCTAGATTTTTTAATTAGATTTGCTTATTTTGCTATGATACTTTGACTATGTTCTTTTTTTGCATTTTCATCTCTTTGATTTTTTTATATTACATTGCTTTAGTTTTTCTTATCTAATTGGTAATATGTTCTGCTTGACAACAAAATAATGATTTAATATTTCTTTCTACAATTTAAATTATTTTATTCTCTAGTATTTTGGTATCAATTCATAAGATATCTCATTTTGTTTGCTAATTTTATGTTCATGGACATTATACCCAATCTCCTTGGTACATTAGAATGCAACATTCTTATACAACTAATCTAATTTATTCAAAATGTTATCCTTGATTTGGCTATATTACAATATAAGTCATAATATCTACTTGTATGAACTTAACAAAGTCGTGCTTTTATTGTAGTACATTACTTGAAAGATTCTTATTTCAATTTTAACACATATATATTTATATAGTTAATATTATACTAATAATTTATTTTTTTATGTCCTTGTTAAACTTTACAGTCCATAGCAATTCCAAATGAGTTGCAATTAAGCTAAAACAAAAGTTGTTTAACTCACTTTGATGAGCTCTATATAACTAAAAATTGATTTATAAATTTTGAGATATTTTATTTTTACAGCTTTCAGCAAGCTTTATGCATCTTTTAAATTTATACCTAACTGATGATTAACAATATTATACTCAATCTCCTTAGCATGTTCAAATGTAACTTATCCTAACAATTTATCCCATTTGTTCAAAGTTTTTCTTTTACTATGTTGTCCAACAATGAAAATCTAATTCTCTGATCATGTGACCATTACATCATTTTAACTCGGTTATATTATATTGTTGCACTTAATCACATTTTGGCTTTAATGCTTATTTATTGAATTTTAAGAAATAATTTTAAATCAATATAATAAAATACTTGAAAATGTTGCATTCACATACAACAAGGAGATCGAATCAAATATTCTCGATCATCAAATTAAGTAAAAATTTTAATTTATCTGAAAGTTCTCCAAAAAGATAGATAAGAGATTAAATAAAAATATTAATATAAATATGAGTAAGATAAAGCTTGTTAACACATAATAAATAATGTTTATTTCATCTTCATTAGACGTTGTTTTGAATTACTCAATATTATAAACATAAATAAACTAAAATAATCACAAAATTTTATTTTAATATAACAAAAAATGTACTAAAGCTTAAATGAGATAAATTGATCATATATATTATAACAAAATCAAAAGAATGTAAGGGTCACATAAAGGTGCGACAAGAGGTTCTACAAAAAAATGCAAATCAAAGAAAAATATTTGGAGAAATTAGATAAACTATACAAAAAAGATACATTCCAAGAAACTATCGACTTTCAGTGTAACATAATTGATCAACAAATTAGCTATTAATCAAAATATCTCATAAAACATGTCAATATGTAAGAATATAATCTAAAAATAATATATAAATATAAATTTTTAATTGGATGAGTTACAAACGAAAATATGGATAAAAAATAATATGTCATTATTTTAATAGTAAGCAAATATTTTTTAAAGAAAAAGCAACATAAATATATATATAATATAATCTAACATAATCAAAGTAATGCAAAGGTTACAATGGTAGAGAAATTAAGTTTCATAGTAGCATAACTAAACCAAGAGAAAATTTGAAAAAGAGATAAATTATATGTGAAAGTTCTATTCAAAGATATGTAGATGATTGAGCGTAATATCCTAGAACATCAAATTAGGTATTAATCAATTTGTCATGTAAAGCATGTCTATGAAATGAGAAATAGATTATTTAAAAATATAAAAATTTTATGTTTAATTGTATAAAACAAATTTAGAAAAAGTTCAACAAGATTTATTTTGTCACGTTAGCTCATATTTATTATGATTATAGAATATAAATTTAAACAAACATAAATAAAAACAAATTATTATTTTAACATTTACTAAATGTATTTTAAAGTTGAAATGCGTTATATTAAAGATCTAAAATATAACTAAAATGAGAAGACACAAATATCACATTGAAGGAATTTAGAGTTATAAAGAAACCTACCAAATCAAATAAAAATATTTTTTGAAATGAGATAAATTCTAAGAAAAATTTTTATTCCAAGGCATTGAAGATATTGAGTCTATAAACCTCGATGCTCAAATCAAGCACGAATTAAAATACCTTATATGAAAAGAAAAAAGTCTAGAAATGGTAATATCTATAAAATTAAAAAAATATTTAATTTCAGTAAGCTCATCAAGTGGAGTCCAATCACATTTGTTTCAACTATATGAAACCATAATTTGTTTAACTATGAATCACAAAAGTAAATAAAAAAGGGCTATTATTTACATCAAGAAAAAATCAAAGTAATGTAAAACTCATATAAGATAGATATATAGTCAAATTGTAATTGAATGAGATAAAAAAATATTTTAAGAAATAATAAAATTTTTTTGAGAAAGTTGCATTCTAAGATACCAAGGTAGCCCCTTATAACATTATTGATCATCAAATAACCCTTACATCAAAATGTTTCATAAAATATACATAAATTAAAAAAATTTAAAAATATATAAATAAATATTTAATTTCATAATTCTCATTAAGATGAGTCCCACAATATTTATTTCATCTTGATCGAGCATCCATTTGACTTACAACTTACATAATTAAATAAGCACAAACAATAAAAAATTATAATTTTAATAAGAAGAAAATACATGTTAAATCGTAAATAAGATAAGTTTAAGATTTGTAATATAGCAAAACAAAGGCAATTTATAGGACAAATAAAAGGAAAATTAAAGTTTCTTGATAATATTACTAAATCAAATTGATAAATTTGAAGGATTGAGAAAATGTTTGGAAAAGTTGTATTCCAAGATATTAAAGAGATTGAGTAAAATATCTACAATCAGAAAGTGAAATATCAATAAAATTTCTCACGAGTCATCCTAGAACAATAGAATATTTCATTAAAAGACATGAAAATTAATTTTAACTCAATAGAGCTTGTCTAGATAGTTAAAATTATATTTCTTTGCCTAAATCATACTGTATTTAGAATTATCAAAAATTATCATTATAATTAACCATAAATAATGACAAATAATTTTTTTATCATTGAGAAAATATAAACTAAAGTTGAAATGAGATAAATTGAAGCAATGTAGTTGTCATATGAATGGAAATTTAGTGTTACATAGTGACAAGCAAATCAAAATAAAATACTTAATGAAATGAGGTAAATTGTGCAAGAAAGTTGCATTCAATTGTAAATAAAAATTATTTATCATGCTTGCGAAACCATAGAAAATAAAATATGTAAAACATTAAATGCAAATATTTAGTTTCATATTGCTTATTAACATCAGTTACCTTAAGCCTTTTTAGTCTCGTTCAAACCATAATTGATACTACAATCTTAATTAACAAAATAAATAAACTTAAATTATAATAATTTAGTACTTCAATATAATGTAATATGTTTTAACAACGAAATAATATAAACTAAAGTAATGTAATATAAAAAAATTAAAGTAATCAAAATGTCATAAGAGATGACAAATAGAGTTTCATAGTTATATAAACATACAGAATCAAAACATTTCATAAAATAAGATAAATTATATTAGGTAATTTCCTTAAAGATATAAAGATATTGAGAATAATATCATCGATTGCCAAATTAAGAACAATTTAAAGTATCTCTTAAAATATGCTAAAATACAAGAAACTAAAATATTTCAAAATATAATAATAAATATTTAATTAGATGAAGCCCATCAAGAAAAGTCCAATAACATTTGTTTTAGATCTATCAGGCCTTATCTGAAATTATTATTAATTACTATGGCAAATAACTATAAATAAAAAATTATGTTTTAAATACTATGTATATTTTAAAGATGAAATTTGATAAAATTGTTTAATGTAATATATGCAAATAAAAGCGATGTAAACGTCACACTGCTAGAAAATTTAAGTACGTTGTAAAATAACCAAATTAAAAAAAATTCTTCAAATGTGATAAATAATATAAAAGTTTTTTATTCTAAAATACTAAAGATATGAAGTGGAACATTTTTAATAATAAAATAATATTTGAATCAAAACAACTATTGAAATTTGCAATAATAGTATAAAATATATTATCTAAAAATGTAAAAAATGAATATTTCATCTGATACGGATCATCGTGATGAGTCTAACAACCTTTCATTTCTCTTGAACAAACTGTGATTAGAATTACAACAAATTTTTATAATAATTAAGAATAAGTTATAAAAAATTATTATTTTGATATCAAATGTTATAGGTTACCACAAAAATAAGATAACTTAAAGTAATTTATTACATAAAAATCAAAGTGTTTTAAAGGAGATAGAATAGGAGAATGTAGGTATCATAGGAACATCACCAAATTAAACAAAAACAATTTAATAAATTAGATAAATTAAAGAATAAAGTTGCATACCATGTTTGAAAAGTTTGATATTTATTTTAATAGAGCTCATAAAGATGAGTCTGATGATGTTTGTCTCATCTTAGTAAAATCACATTTGGATTTGCTATGGTTAACCCAATTAAATATGCATTAATAACATTATGTTATTATTTTATTATTGAGTAATCATATATTATAGGTTAAATGAGATACATTAAAGAAATAAAATGATGCTAAATCTAAATGATCTTATGGTCAAATGAGAAGAGAATTGGGTTTTCATAGTAATACAACAAAATAAAAAAATGTCTTAACTAATGACATAAATTTTATAAAGAGGATTCAATCCAAGGCACTAAGAAGATCGAGCATAAAAAACTTGCTCATTAAATAAGGTGTGATTTGAATTGTGTCATAAAGTTGGCAAAACCTCTTTAAATTAAAATATTTTAATTTATATAAGTGAATATTTAATTTGAACAACTCCTCTAGATGAGTCCGAAAATGCTCGCATTGGTCTCGATCGACCGATAATGTACAAAATTTAATCAATGTGATACACCAAAATCACAACCATACAGAGGGGGATTTAAGCTGACATATTAATAAAAATAAAGTAAAGTAAAAAAGTTTAATAAAATGAGGTAACTTTTATGAGAATGTTGTGTTGTAAGTTTAAATTTCTTATATAATGTACAAAAACCTTACAAAAAAATAAGAAAATAAGAAAAAGTATAGAAATGAATATATAATTGGGTAAAGCTTATAGAGATGAATGAAATGGTGGTTATTTTTTCTTAATTAGTCCTCATTTAGAATTAGTATGAATTAATAATATATATATATATATATGTATTATTGCAAGAAAAATGAAGATAAAAATTAAAATGGGACATAAAATTTTTTAGGTGGTTTAATTCAAATAACAACCTAATCATTTTCGCAACTGAATTCGAGAAAAGCACCAAAAATAAAGGTTATAACTTGAGTTTTGTTCGTATAGTTCACCTCTATTCTACATGATTTTTGTTGTTGAACTATAATATATGACTTTGCGAGCTCAAACCCAACACAGTTTTTTATTAGATCAAATAATATATATATATATATATATATATATATATATATATATATATATATATATATATATATATATATATATATATATATATATATATATATATATATATATATATATATATATATATATGTATGTATAGATTTATAGATATGTATATAAAATCTAGATTTTGTATAAATATAAAATTTTTTCTAAGCTATATATATGATAACAAGTAAGAAACATTACTTTGAAGCCTGTAATTCCCACCCTTTGTAGAATTCACATGCTAATTTTTTTACTTCAGTTATTGTTAGAGAGTGTTTCTTATAAAAGATTGAGACAACTAACTTGCATGAATTGCCATGTGCATTTTAATGATCTTGCAAAGTTTAGTTAATGTTCATTTTGATTACACACTTCTTTTAATTTCTCTATGATCATTTTTGCATGCTTTACAAAATATGTGCTTGTCACTTTGCTTGCTAAATCATGTTTTTAAAGCATTTTCATCAATGTTTGGTGTTGGTGCAACACCCTATGAAGGATCTTCCTTAATTCATTCAGCATTATTTAATTGTGACTTTTATTTATATTGAAAAAATAGATCTAAAATTTTTTATTTGATCAATCATATTAAAACTTTGGAAAGTACTCACCAAACCATGTGACTTAGAAATTGATTCATAAATTAAATAATGGCTTTTAGTGAACTTAGTAGTGATAGAAGGAGAACGACACAATGAAACGCTGCACCAAACAATCATTATTGTTGCATATCTCCAAGTGAATTTAATGAAGTTATCAATTCAAAAACTACATATGAAATTTGGAAAAAAATTGAAATAACTAAAAAAGGCTTTTTGCAAGCTAAAGAAACAAAAAACATTTTGTTGCACATTATTATGAGTTATATAAAATGGATTAATGAGAAATAAAAAAGAATATATTTATTCAATTTACTAATATTATTGATGGATTAACAAAGATTGGTAAAGCACTTTGTACTTTTTAACATATAAAAAGGATGTATAGGATTCTACCCAGATACCATGAACCTCTTACCATGACAATAAAGGTAGCAATTATATAAATAAGCTCAAATTGGATAAGTTAGTTGGAGAATTATTTATGGATAATATTGAGTTGAATAAAAGAGTTGAAGTGGATGCTTCCATAAGCAAGCCAAAGCATGCAGCCAGGAAAGAGGAAGGAATGCCATTCAAAGAAACCAAAGAATACTTAGATGTGGCATTCATTTCATCTATAAATATGAGAGAAGAGGGAAATTTTTTGTTAAAGGTTTAGCTCAAAATTTGGGAAAATTTTTTATAAATAGGAATTGTCAAAAGAAGAAAAGAAGGGAGATGCTTAAGGATCCAAGGTGCTACAATTTGTTAAACTAGCCATATTAAATTGAATTTTCTACAACTCAAAGGCACTAAATGATAGTAAGGGAAAAAGAATAAAATGAAGAAGAAGAAAGCATTACATGCTACTTGTAGTGAAAGAGAATGAGGTATTCTCTTGGCCTAAAGAATTTCTTGGAAATAATTATATAGGAGTTATTAGTACTTTAAGTTCTTCAAATTATACACAAAATAATTAAAAAATTATTGCATTAAAGAAATTGATCTTCTAGATTTTTTATCAAAGAAGATGAGAAAAAGAATATAGAAATACTTCGAATCTATGATGAAAATTTTTTTATAAATAGTGACCACACATCATTAAAAAAAGAAATTGTTGGCTAAAAAATAAAAATTTATTATGTAGAACATGGAAAAGTTTCTAATGCTTCGTTTATTTTTTACTCTTCTAAGAATAATCTGTAATTTTTTGAACGTTTATGTAATATTTGAATTATTACAACCATTTAGTGATGTATAAATAAGACATACTATCATGGATTATAAAATTAGGAAAAATATTTTTAGTTTAAATCTTATCTCAAATGGGTAACTTGGAATGATATTATGGAAGCTCTCACAATGAGTATTAGTGTTCAACCAAAGATTAATTGGGTTTGATAGAATAAGGAATAGAAAACATAATATAAGATGTCCCTACAATCATTGCATAGAAATATAATGTGTTCCAAACATTTGTATGGTAGAAATAAAATACTTAAGAATTATGTGCACAAGTGAGGAAAAAACTCGACAAATAATCGAGTTTATATTGATAGAGAAAAAAATCGAGATTTAACTCTGGTGTGTTTGAAAGTAGATGCTCAGAAAATTACTAGACACCAATGAATGTTTATATTGATAGAATGTGGTCCAAATAGATGAGAGAAAACTCTAAGGTGAAGATAATTCGAATTAGTGATATACATTTGAAAAATTTTACACTTTTAAATTCTTTTAGTCTATAGATTATAATTTCATTTAATTAGTATTACTCCATTTAATGTTGCTAGCTATTTTGTTAATTTTAACAACAAATGTTACAAAATATTGAAAGATGATCAAGTTTTAGTAGTTGGTAGAGGACATGGAGACACTTATAGAGTTTAGCATGAATACCCAAAATGTAGGGAAAATATTGCATGTATTATTTGATAACTCCATTTAAAAGACAAATAATAAATTTTGGATGAAGAGATAAAATACCTAAGGAACTTACACTTGAATAAGAATGAAGGCAAATTGAGGAATTAAAATACATGGAACTATCAATATTAACACCCAAAGGAATTAATAATGGGATATGTTTGTTGAGGAGTTAGGACTAGAGCCTCTATGAGTGAAATTGTTTCTAGTGCATTTGTAACATTTATAGAACAATATTTATTCCCTTGAGGAAAACTATTGGGTTCAAGTAATGAATGAAGTGTTGGATCAATTTGAGAGAATCTTAGTGTAGGAAGTAGTTTCTAGGCTTAGTGATTAATAAGTTTTTGGAAATAAATGGACATTCAAAAATAAACAAGATGAAATTATTGAGTAATCGATAAAAATAAAGAAAATTTTTTTCTTAATAATTAGGTTGAAGGCATATATTTTTAGGAGTCATTTGCATCAGCAAGAAGATTAAGGTCCATTAGACTTCCCTCAATATTTTTATAACATAAAATTTTATTATTATTTTAAATTGCTGCAAAGTTGTATTTTTAGATAGGATGGTAAAGGATGATGTGTATATAAAAAAATCTCTAATTTTCACATTGATAAACATAGTGATAATGCTATATTAGCTTAGGAAGTCACTTTATGACCTTAAGTAACTTCTTCATATACTATATTAAGGTTGAGTAATTATGTACTTAATATTGGATTTAGAAACTGAAAACCAAATACCACACTGTTCCTATGACTATTAAATGATCATTTATTTCTTATACAAGTTTAATTTCTTAAAATAGTTTTTTGTAGCAAAAAAGAAAATGTGTAAATAATTTGATGACTTCATGACAAAAGAGTTTGAGACGAATATGATGGGAGAGATGAATTTCTTCATCGAATTACGAATTAGGAAACTAAATTGTGGGATTTTTTTTCATAAAATAAGAATTTTAAATAATTATTTAAGAACTTTTGGTGTAATAATATGAAACCTATAAAGATCTTAATGGATAAATCAATCCCTTTAACTCTACAACCTTTACATTGCTTTGATCTTGTTGAATTAAACTTGTATAGTTTTTCTTATTTTAGCTCTAATATATATCAACTTAATATTAGAGTGATAATAATTTATTGTTATTTATATATATATTTAGTTTGATAATTCTCATTACTTTCAAATGAGGTCTGATTGAGATGAAACATATGTCACTAGAAAGATCTCATGACCTCTTTCTAATTAAATATTTTTTTCTTATATTTTCACATGTTTTTTAAGATATTTTGAGTAATATCAAATTTTACGTTTGAAGATATTACATTCAATGTCCTTAATATCTTGGATTCAAACTTTCTTGTGTAATTTATTGCATTTTTTAAAAGTTTTGCTTGAAATTGGTTATATTTACAATGTAACACTAAATCTCTTGTCATGTTATATCACATTGTATTGATTTTTTGTATTAGAATGCTTCAATTTATCTATTTTTTGTTTTAGAAAACATTTACTGAACACTAAATTAAAAGTTAACATCAATTATGCTAATTTATTTTGATAATTTGCCATGATTTGAAATAAGGTGAATTGGAAATAAGCAAAAGTCATTGCACTCATCTTGAAGAGCTCTATCAACTTCAAACTTATTTTTATTATTTTTAAAAATTATTTTTTTACGTTTTAAAAAACTTTATGACATTAATTGATCAAAGATATTGGACTCGATCTCCTTGGGCATGTCGGAATGTTTCTTTCTTTTAATCTTTATTCATTTCATCAAATCTTTCAATTATATTAAATTATATAACTACAAAACTCTAAATCTCTTCTCATGTATCTTTTACATCACCTTCATTTGGTTATATTACGTTGCTCAAATTTATCTTAACCAATGAAATATAACAAAATCAAAACAATATAATTGTCATATTGGAGAAGATTTAGATTTATCTAATAATATATAAAAATCAAAGCAAATCATTTAAGAAATGGGACAAATTGTAAGGCAATGTTGTATTCAGGATACTATGAACTAGTTTAACATTCTCAACACACAAATCAGTTATAAATATGACAAAACCTAAAAAAGAAAATATTTAATGATATAAAAATAAATATTAAATTGCATAAAGTCTGTCAAGATGAGTTTAACAATATTCTTTTGCCTCGATCAAACCACATTTGGAGTTGTTGTGATACCTAAATAAGCATAAATGATAATAAATTATTGTTTTTATATTAATCAAATATATTTTAAAGCTAAAAAGAGATAAATTGAAGCACTATTCCATAACCAAATCAAAGTAAAGAAAATGTCACATGAGATGTAAAAATATACATTAATGACTTCAACTATATTAAACTCAATTTTTAGTACTATTATTATAATATATCAAACAAGGAATAATTTTTTGGAATGACTTCAACTATATTGTTTACATTAATGAAAAGTAGTTTATCCATATCAATATAAAGCATCAATCCTAGGTTTTTAAAGCTTGCTACCCTTTCACCTATGATAGAAGCATGGCCTCTAAAAGGAGCTTATTATGGGAAAGCTATTTCACATTATCAATAATACTACAAATGGTTTTTCCATTTCACATATTTAGATGATTACAATGGACTATCAACTCCTAAACTAAAACTAATGTAAGAGTTCAATGATTGCATAATTCTATGTCACCTTAATTAGTAAAGATTTTTTTAGTTATTCCTTTTTAAAGGAAAGAAAAGGTAGTAGAATATGGGTTTGGAAAATATTAGATAGGTTGCTGGTTAATGAGAAATAGATAACTACTTTCAACTTTTATAATTCACACCTTGTTAGAACTACATCAAGTCATATGCCTCTTCTATCAAATCTCATCAAAATTCATCCTTCATATCCCAAACAATTTAAATTTCATAACATGTTTTTGACTCACCATTCAATTACATAGACAATGGACAATAATTGGAATTGTTCCTTAAACTACTTTGTGAAGAAAGTCCTAGCTTTAAAATAAAATGGACATAAATTGTGCCTTAAAAATTGAAAAAATAAGAAATTCCAAAAATCTTTGGTCCTATTAAATTAGATAATGAAGTCGTGAATCATAAATAAGTAATTTTTAAAGGAAAATCGAAGGAGGATCAATAAAAAGTATTGTATCGTGTTAAGTCTTCTTATTCACAAGATTTTGAAGGAGTGAAATTTTTTTGGAAATAAAAAGAACGAATTATATGAGTAGTAAAAGGAGAAAGAAAGACAATATTCTCTTGTATAATAGTGCTGAAGTGAAGAAGCAAACAATGTAGACAAAATAACAACAATTATAATCAACCACTTCAAAAATTCGTTAGGTCTTCTTAAGTAATTGAAGATGAAAAAATTTTTAGCTACATTCTTTCCTTATTTACAAAATAAAAAAATAATAAAATAATGCAATAGTGAGTAGAAAATAAAAAGATAACTTTTAATATCAATTTAGATAACACTCTTGGCCCTGATTGTTATAATGGTAAATTCTTCACTAATTATTTGGATTTAATCTCGTATGTTGTGTTGCATTTTGCTAATAAATTTTTATGAGATCTCCAATTCTTTGGGAGAGTTTAGGTATAAACATTATATATTTTCCTAAATCTCACAACAATGAAGTCATTGTTGATTTTAGACCAAATATTCTCCAAAGCATCATGAAAATAACATTCACAAAGCTCATTGTTGATTAAATATAATAAATGTTTGGTAGATTGATTTCTCTAAAGCAAACTGATATTATAAATGCAGAGATATTGTATAGAGCATAATATCAATTCATTAATTACTTTATTATATTAACAATTAAAATAAAGTGGTAATTTTATTATGAAGTTGGATTTGAGGAATGTGAATTACAACATATCATGAAAATTTTTTTGCAAGACAGTCTCAAAGTATGATGTTAATAAGAAGATTATTAAGGTGCTCACCAATTACATTTGTAATGCATAGATATTAACAATAATTAGATGATCACCAAGTAAATTTTTTCAACCTTATTACAATCTTAATGATTGTAATCTATCTTGTTTTCCTTTCATCTCATTCATAGAGTTTTTCAAAAGAAGTAATAATAATGTTTTTACTTAAAAAGGAATGATATTAAATGGACAACATAGATCATCTATATCTATCATGCTTCTCGCTTATGGGGACAATATAATTATCATTACATGACGACATCAAAAAACTATTGTTAACCTTAATAAGTTTGTACTGCTCTTTCGGTAATCTACAAGCTTCTTAAATATAAAAATTAAAAGTGAGAACATTTGTTGAAAAAAAAAGAGTATATGCTAGGTAAATTAAATTTTCTAGGGTTCAGATTGCATTAAATAAATCATCCTTTGGCTTATTTGTTTTGCACACTATATATAGGTAAGAAGAAAGTATCTTATTCTAAAATTTGATTGATAAAATTAAAAAAATAGAATTGTAACCTCATAATAACATTTTTTTCTAATCATTCAAACTTTGTAGGAAAATGTCAAATAAATGATTTTGTAAACGATAGATTAATCGACAAGAACTTTGGAAAAAATAATGGAAGCCATTTAGTGGTTCCCCTAATTAGAAATAATTTAGAGGAAAAGAATTTTGATTTTTTAATATTTATATAAATAAAAAGCTCTCCTAAAGTCAAGGTAATGGCCATAATTCACGGTCTTCAATTATGCAACCAATTGCAAATTAGCAATTTATAAATTTTTGTGGATTGTAGTGTGTTATTAAACATACACCAAGATAGAGAAAATATGCAATAAAGTTAGCAAATCGCATGATGCATTTAGGTAAACTAGTTTGCTAAACCTAAAGTAGAGCTTAAAATACAAATAAAACAATAGTGTTTACATATCCGTTGCTATAGAAGCTACAAAAAAAAATTCAACTCATATAAGAATGGAACATCAATTATACATAAACACAAAGCAGTTATTAATATGAAGAAATTATAGCTTCCATATATTTTGTCATAATAAAAGACTTGACTTTTAAAATATGGAATTATTTTCATATTGCATGAGTGTAGAATTATGATATTCAAGGTTTCTGCCTACTTTGTATAATACAAATATTATTCTCATAAGATATGTTTTTCTACTTTTAAGAGTTACTATTCATATGCATTGAAAAATATAAGATAAAAGTAGTTGAATAACATGGTTGGTGAGCACTATTCATTTAAGTTTATGATTTTCTAAACAGAACTTCAATAATTGTTGGATCAAGAATGTATGCAACAAAGTAAATACTATCAAAATATAGTATTATTATGATGAAATATTACTTCAAGTCAAAACATTATGCAA
Organism: Vanilla planifolia; assembly: GCA_023846275.1. Classification (NCBI taxonomy): domain Eukaryota; kingdom Viridiplantae; phylum Streptophyta; class Magnoliopsida; order Asparagales; family Orchidaceae; genus Vanilla; species Vanilla planifolia. The sequence continues at coordinate 628,272 of JAIUJO010000063.1, read as the reverse complement.
GGAAAATTTTGTTATAGTCATAAAATACTGTATGTGGAAGCTAAGACAAGTTTGAAGGTTTGCAAAGAATTGCAAACAACAGACTAATATGATCTATGCCAATTATATTATCATCAATTTAAACTTCGTCATCACTAATACTATTCATCTTATGATGTAGTTGTATCGTGGAAATTTATTTAGTAAGTAGAATAGATAAAAACAATATTTGAGCATAGGAAAAAACATCTCAACTCCTATCCTGAATAGACTCAATCTTTATTTGCATCAGAGTAATATGATTGGCATCTTTTAGCAAACCTACATTTTCAATGATAGGAACATCTACATCAGACGTACAAAAATTAGGAAGATTGTAATATGAATTTTGTCTCCATATTGCAATCACACACACAAACATACCTACTTCCATAATCATAATGGAGTTCTCGCTATTTTGGTTAATGACATCAATAACTTCTTTTTTAGATGTTTTACTAAATAATTTAAAGCTAAATTGAATAACTTATAAGGCAATGTATAATACATTTATTAGGTGTGAAAAAAAGGCGAATTATGCCAAAAATTATTCGAAGACTACTATGAGAATTGCAAAGATATGAATGAAAATGATTTCAAGAAAATTAGAAATGAGAAGCTAATTTATGTTGTATAATGGGTTATCAATTATAACACGAAATCCAAAACATGATGAACAAAATGGGGTTCGAGCTACTAAATGCATGTTTCTTGCTAAGAGGGCTTTTATGATTAATGTAGTGCTTAAAGCCAACCACTTATGCAGTCTTAGAAGCTCCGTAGTCGTAATAGGGATTATTATTGTACTTAATTTCATAACTAAACCATGTTTTGTGGTGGGTTAGCTAAATTCAATATAATGCCTAATGATTTAAGAGGTTTAAGGCTCAAGGGCCTAATGACATGGCCAAACATTTTAAATGTAAAGTAACTGGAACAAACTTTTATAATAGAATTTATGATAGAAGGTAAGGATGAAAAGGATGACAACAATGGTGGATATAATTTAAAATAATAATTTAGATATCAGATATTCATATAAAATAGCTAGATAGAAAATAAGGGTTGTGCACTCTTTTAGATAAAGAAAACATTAATTTTAGAAATATAATAACAATATTAAAAAAAGATTTTTCTATTTATTCCATCATAAGGCTTCAAATATATGGTAATTATAAGCCTAAATTCAAAATAAAATTTGACTAAAGTGTTATTCATAATGAAAACATGCAAAAATCATATCGTTTGTAAGAAAGGTTGAAAATATCATGGGAAAATTAAATGAAACATTAAAAGAAATATTAAAATAAACAATATATTGAACAAATTAAAAATAAATAAAATTCAATAGTTGACGTGAAATATTATCATGATTTAAGTTGTCTTCATGCATATTTTAAAGCAAAGCATTGATCTTTTTATCATGTAAATGAACTAAATTCATATTTCATAGCTGGCGAATTAAAATATCATTATAAATCTTATGAAAAGTTAAATTGTTCTTTTAGCGAAGCTTAATTTGTGTCTTTGAAATATGACTCAAAACCATTACTTATTGCATTGCTACATTTTACTTTTCTTTCCTTCCTTTTAATATTTTCCTATAGTCGACATTATGGCTTCACATTAATGTATTCTAAATGAAGGCATGATGTTACAACATTTGCAATTTGAATTTGGAAATTTTTCTTGGGCAATAGTGTTTCAACAACTCCACTCAAGACCTCATTATCATGAATCAACATTATTATGCCTCGTATTGGACAAGTAGTTCCTATAAGAGTAAAAGTTTCGAGTGCCGTCTCTCCTTTCCTCCAAATTAATAATTAACATAACAAAGTAATTGTATCACAACTACTTCTATTTATGTTGAAATTGAAAATGGCTTACAAAGGGTCAAATCATTTTTTAAATTATTTTTTAACTTATTTTAAAAAGTTTTCATAAAAATTGTCATTGAAATTTTACTAAATTTAGATGTAGTTCTTATCCACTTTTAGTCTACCATTCGTACATTAGATATATTATTTTTGCAAGATTAGATTCTATTTTATGATAAATTAAATTTCAAAATATTTGTCAATTTTTGAGTTGTTTTATAAAAACATCAATCTTGAAAGATGTGAACCTTGCATTGAATATTCTAAACCTGAGCATCCCAAATTATGACTTAGTTACATAGGTTTTTATTATATTCAAACCATAAAATGATTCAGGTCACACATTTATGTATTAAATTTCTTAATCGAGTATTGAAATCCATATGACAATTATGTGCAATATCTTAATATGTTGAACATTAAATATTTTTTGAGAAGCCATAATTTTTATTAACGAGTACTCTATTGTTTAGTGGGATTATCTTAATCAAATTTAGAAATATAAATCCTATTACAGTTCTTTGACACATTTCAATGAACCATGGTGAAGCCATTCAAGTTAACGTGACTCAAATAAATCTATTGCTATTAACTATGGAAATAACATACATAATATTTGTGTGATGAATTTATATTTCTACAGTTATATTATACTTTGGAAAAACTTAGTTTTGCAAAGTTCTCTACATTTTGGTAACGTAAGTTGTATCACTTAAAGTATCCATCTTATTATTCAACACTTCAACTTTAAATTTCATCAATGATAAGTTCAAATGTGAAATTTTTAATTTCTTCAATACAAATAAAAATTGGAATGGCTTTCTAAAATTTATCCACCTAAGTCAGCATTAACTGAAACTCATCAACCTCTCAATAATGTCCTCCAAATTAAATTTCTTATTGTAATAATAAAACTTTTAAGCATTAAATTTTTTAGACATATCCATCTGAGTTTATCTATCTTAAATTTAACCTAACTAAAGCATTGAAAGAATAATAAGTTTAATTTGGGAAAAGAGTTCTTACCCTTCACTTCAAATATAACACTAAGCATAATCTTTATTTGCTTAGTTATATGAATTTATTTTGATAAAGTAATTAGTTGCATCTTCAAAATAAAGGGTGGACTCATTGAAATATCGAGAAATATAAATATATAAAACATGAAATTTTATTGTTGGGTTAGCCATTATTAGAAAAAGTTGCATCACAAGGTTAATAATGATCATTTATTACTTTTTTTTCTTTTGTACTACCTATTCTTTTGTAGTTCTTTATGTATAAGAAATGTTTTTGATACATGAAGGTTAGGATTCGGATATATTGATTCCCACTATTGACATGATAAAATCCTTTATGAATGAAAATATGTAATTTGTATCATAATATTTGATGTCTCCACCATTGAGAGTTTTGGCACAAGCATGCAATTTGAGAGAAGCACAAAGATTGGACGTGCTTCTTTTTCTTTTATTCTTTGTCCAACTTTTTTTATTGTTGTAACACCAGGGCATGATCTAAATCTTGTTGAAAGACTCCTATCCTAAGATTTTCCTCATAAATTTTTGCTCATATTTACCTATAAAAAATAGTTCTCATGTTTTAATGTGTCATATATATATTTTTTGTTAATATAACATTAAATTATTACTGATAAACCATATTCGTTGTCATTTTTTAATTTTTTGTTTGTCATTTTTTTATTTTTTTTATTTTTTTCCAATATATGTTTAATATTTTATGACACATTATACACAATATTTTGATAATTTTTAGATATTTTGTAGCATCGATTATTTTTATTTCTTTGACGTCAATGGAAATTTAATTTCATTTTTGTTTGGCCAAAGCTATTTTCTTTTCATATTTTATTGATGTTGTGTTTTGAAAATATTTGTAATATTATACTTTTTGAGTCATCATTTAATATTATTTTCTTTATTTTTTTTTAATTTTTAATTTTGTTTTTTTTCTTTTTTTTGTAATTATATGTAAATTAATTTTTTTTGTTATACAATTTAATGGGTATATATTTTTATTAAATTAGATAAATTTGTAGTTTGAACTATTTTATATTTTCATAATTTTAACAAAACAATTCCTTTTTCTCGTTTTATGTTAATTAATTGTTGTCGTTTTTTTTGTAATTTTGATTAGCTAGAAGTTTTCATATAACAACAATTTTTTTTTTGTCTAACAAATCAATTATATTAGCACATTTATAGACATGTCTAATTCAAAAAAAAATTTAAAAAAGACATGTAAATAGATCAAATGCGAGAATCATTTCTATTATCTTCATGATATTTAATTCATTATAGTTAAGTTATATTCTTATTTTCTAAACATATTTCTTATCTCTAAAATAAAAATAGATTATTTGTTAATAAATTATTAGAAACATTTTAGTTATTTTAATGACTAAATTTCTGTTAAAAATAAAAAAATAATAATATTTCAATTTAAGTAAAATATGTAATTGTCAAGAAAATTATGCTTTAACAATTTCTAAAATATGAAAAATTAATTTTTTGTGTAAATGATTTTTTCAATAATGAATTCATAAAAAATATGCTATTGCAATCAAAGATATACATAATATTGTTAAAAAAATTTAAATGAATAATAAATCATAGAATTTATAATATTCATTACGGAGTGAAGATTAATGATAAAACAGAATATAGGGATTATATATTTCCAACAATATTAGTGTATTAAAAAATGATGATGGAAACCTTATGAAAATAAACAATTTTTTAATTCTATGATATTTAAAGAATATTTTTGAAGTCCCTATAATTTTAGCATATTAATTAAAATAAAATTAATTTAAAATAAAAATAAAAAAATACAGCAAAATATTTGAAAATTAGTAAGTATTGGGTGAAGGGAACAATGAAAATAAAAAGGCAGATCATATTGAAATAAGTGCACCAAAATTTTAAAACAACGTGTATAATATGTATTAAAGGAGATGAAGAAGAAAAAAATAATAATCATAACAAAAAATATAGTTTATCGATAACAAATACGAATATTGATGTAAAAGTTTTGAAGCAATTTAAGATAAATGATTGTTAAAGAAAACTCATATTAAAAAGTTTAATCATTATATTTAATATATCAAGTAGCTGCAAAAAAAAATTAATTAAAAAAAAACAAATAAACAATAAAATAAAAAAAGTTAAAAAATAAATACAAAAAATAAAAAAATACAAAACATTAGGCAAAATGATTACTAGAAATTTCTAAAAATATCTATTGTAATGTCAATAAAATGTGATGAAAATTGTCCTGTTAATTACCATTTAGTTAACTATTTATTATATAAAAAGAATAAAGGAAAAAGAAATTTTTTTTAAATAATTTCTCTTTTCATAACAACATAGACATTAATTCAATAAAATAGTAATAAAAAAATATAGCTTTACATCAAGAATATTTAAATTAGTTTGTCGAATATAAGTTATTTATGTTGTGAAAGGCTAATTTTTCTTTGCATATAAATATCAACTATTAAAACATTAGTTCGCATCTTTAAGATTTTCTAATAATGCATGTATCATAAATGACATTTTGCAAATAAGAAAGTCATAGATATTAACACGATTTGCCACATGAAAAATAATTATTTAAAAAAATAATTTCAAAATACTGTAAAAATATAAAAACATGTGAAAAGACATAATATGAACCTTAATAAGTTTCTTCAAAGGAAATAACAAAAAAATAAAAATTGATATTTTATTAAAAAAATTCATTTTTTGAAATGATTTTAGTAATTTATCACAAAAAAAAATTTTAAAAAAAATATTTTATATTAAATATATAAATAAAAAATTTAGAGTTTGTAATCAAAGCAAAAACAATTTATGAAATTAAGTACATGAACACAAATGTTATAACCTAAATTAAATAATTCAAAGCTACGTGAAATGGTGTTAGTTAAAAAAATATAATAGAAGTTAAAAATATGTCAACATAATAATGAATGAATTGGCATTGTACGAAAAAATAACAAAGCAAGATTATTTTATATATAAATAATATAAGCAATAAGAATAATGTTTCAACAAAGGGTTTTCTTATTGCTATATTAAATAAATAATCTATTACTGTTAAAAAAATATGTAAATATTTAAAATCATTTGTAATTTAAAGAGTAGTTGGTTAAATAAAATATGATATGCTTAAATAAAAATGAAAAAAAGACACATCACAATAATATATATTATTTTTAAAATAATCGATATATTTACATATGAGAAAGTAACATAATAATGTAATAAAAAAATCTTATTACTGAAATTAAAAGATAATTAGCTTTAAAATATCTAAAAATAATTATAAAAAATTAAAAAATTTGTATACACTTGTAACAAATAATTACAATCATTTCATATGCAATGAAGCCTAAGATCAATATAGAGAAGGCTTAAAGACTTTCTTAAAATGCCTTTCCATGAAGGCATTTAATTAATTTTTTTTTTTGGGTAGAAGTGGTATAAAAATATTCTCGAGCATATTATTTTTTTTATTTTTTTATTCCACAATGAGATAAAAAAATTCATAAAATGTAAGATGTTTTCATGAGCACATTCATCAACATTATTGTTATCGAAAAATGTCCTACCTAATTCCCCTTCTTAAATAATGTTGAAGAAGAAAAAAGGAAAACTCACCCATTTTGTTAATATCAAATCCTACACCAATAAGCTTACAAATTCATTAAGTATATCAAAGTTGGTTCATCCAAAAATGATATCGTCTACATAATCTTTTACTTGAAGATGTTCATTAGTGTAGTTCTTTTCTAACAAAGTCCTACATAAATTCCCTTCCTAATATATTGCTTAATAAAAAATTTACTAAGTTTTTCATACTATAATCTTTTTTGGAATTCCAATTTTTGCCAAAATATTCCATGTCTTCCAAATCTTCTAACTTTTAATATATAATTTCATTGAAGACAACTTGAGTCGATTGCATTAGAGCTAAGGTTTCCTTATTAGACTACTGATAGGTCTATCTATTGAAGAATATAGTAAATAAATAGGCTTCATTGACTTGGTTTTTAATCAGTAATTTCCATCCTACTATTTGATATAACACTTCCATCCAAAAAGGCCTAAATTTTTAATTTTTAGGCTTCTTGTTATTCCAAAATAATATGTTATCTTATTCAAAATTGGTTTGGTAATAAATCTATTCAGACATTGAGATAAATAAAAATGTCTTGCATTATTAAGACATTATGGATTAGAGATCCTATGGCACCAAAAGAAAAGTAATAGAAGCTATCAATGCTTTAAGAGGATTGTAGCATTGTTCAATTCATACAATTCAAGAAGCCCAACTAAGTATTTAGATACACAATTGCGACATAAATGTTACATCTATAACAAATAGAAAGAATATTACTATATTGGTAGTTGGGACATAATGATAGCCAAGCATTATTGTCCTAAACTAGCATGATAATATGTGTAAGATTAAAAGAATAATATTTGTAGGTGGAGAGGTTGATTTAAACAAAAAAAGAATGACATTATCGACCACAAAAATAACCATTTTTGCGATTATGATGACATTTTGGGTAAAACAATAAGTCAAATTTATGTTGATAATGATGTTATTATATCATTATTTTCTTCTTTTTTTGTCTTCCAATTTTATTTTTACAAAATCTTCCATGTGTTCCAAATCTACAACTTTTGTTTTGATGCATAATTCCAGCAAACATTACTTGAGTAGATTCTTTTAAAACTAAGGTTACCTTGTTAAAGTGTTTATAGGTCTATTTATTTTTAGAATATAATAAAGAGATAATATCCATTAACTGGGTGTTTTATCTCCAACTCTTATCTTTCATATTGATGTAACACTTCCATCAAAAAAATGTCAAAGTATTCATATATGGGCTTCTTGTTATTACAAAGTACATACACTGTCTTATTTATAATTCTTTTGATGATAAATAAATTCAGACATTAAGATAATTAGAATAGCTTGAATTATTCAATCATGATGATCTTGGAGATACTATTTGACCAAGTGAAAAATAAAAGTAGAAACCAATTCTTTAAGAAGTGGAAACATTTATGATATATAACCTAGAGTATGTTTAATTAAATATTTAGATATATATTTGAGAGAAATATGTTATATAAATAACAAATAAAAGGAACATTACTATTAACATTTTTTCATATTGATTGTAAGTTGTTGTCCTAAACCAACTTGATGATATGTGGAAGATTAAAACCCAAATATTTGTAGGTTTGAAAATAAGGTTCTTAACCCAAAAAACTCATATTTCACTTATTAATGGAACATTTTTGACAAAACATTATATTACATAAAGATTCCAAACTTATATCGTACTTCTGGAAAAGGTTTCTTGATCCATGTGATGCTCAGCTAATGTCTAACACAAAATTCTAGTCTCAAAATAAAATTCAATGAAAGAGAATATATAAAACACATAAGAATATATAAGGACTATGGAAATTATATTTTGAAGAGAACTAAGATAAGTATTTCACTTTTAATTAATTTTCTTACAACAACAATTATTGGTCTAGCATAGAGATGACACCATACAAAGTATTACGTAGCAAGATGCACTAATTATCATTATATATGTATGAACAAACTAACAATACTCTAATTGATGCAAAAATTATTTTATATTCTATTAAGAAGACTCAATAATCAAAACAAGAATTCAAAAGAAATAGATTTACTGTACAAAAATTATGATAAGAAAATTAAGAAAGTGGACTTTTAGGAAGAGCATCATGTATTTTTAAAGGTAAGTCCTATGAAAAGCATTACAATATTTTTAAAAAAAGAATAATTAAAGGCAAGACATTTTGTGCCTTTGTAGATTATTGAAATAAATAATTTCATTATTTATAAGATAGTTTTGTAATTATCATTGGTCGAGTACATCATGTATTTTTTATTTTAGACATGATAAAACAATTTGTTAATGTTACTTATATATGTAAATATGATGATAGCAACATAGTGGTGCATCCAAAATTATATTATAAGGAAATGCCAAAGGCATTTTTAACAAGAAAAATCAAGTAAATAGGGAAAACTAGCACACCTGGACAAGTTAAACTAGGCAGTAGATACTTGAAAAGTTGAGGAAGAGATGCTTTACAGACATCCCAAAAATTTTTGAATTTGAATGATTAAAATTTCTTATTGAAGGATGATTACAAAATAGTGAAAGGCCTTTATGATTAATTTAGTGTTTGTTGAAATAATGTAATTTCATTAAAATTTATTTTAAATATCATAAAATGAAATTTGTTTATGGATATTTTTGTATATTATCACAAAGACTATTATTTGAAACAACTAATAATATGGAGAGGAAGTCAAATATCAAAGAAAATAATGAAAAAGAATCCCAAATAATAATTCTACATGAATTGAAAGAGGATATGTCATAAAAAGAAAAACCAAAACATATTAAAAATAAGATTAATTTAATTTTAACATAGTTTTTAAAGAAAAATAACAAAACTACTAGACTAGAAACATATGAAATTTTTTACCAAAAAAAAGAGTTCATGGTGTAGTGTTTTATGAAAATTGTCAAAAGGCTTTTGGATGTCATTTGCTATAGAATGTGGAAGAAATACAAACCTTTATAAGGTTTATATCACAAGGGTTATCAAACAAAAAAATTAATGCACTAAAAGAGGAGAATATCAAGAAGAATGTAATTGATAACAAACACAATATAGGTAGGAGTGAAATACAAAATTCTGGTAGATGATAGGAGAAGGGAGACAAATCAGATAATTATTTAAGTGCCTTTAAGAAAGATGAGACTTATTATTGTAAGTTGGGAGCAAATGGTTCCATAAATGGATAGAATGGCCCAAGAATATTATAAAATGAACATAGTGTCACTATCAAATGATAGTCGATAGTTTGATGAACATTTCAAAGAGTATTGGATGGTAAATTTATTGTATTTTAACCCTTATGATGCTTTCTTTGAGGATAAAATCTTAAGTTTTATTAATGAATTTTTCAATAGAATATTATGCAATGTTTTGCTAACATCTAAATGATTGCTTCATATTTATTAGTTATTTCATTGAATAAAGGTTAGAATTAGAGAGAAAAAGTTTTGTCATAGCCACTTAAGAGTCAAGATAAAGTTGTGTCAAGCACTACTTCCAAACAGCTTAAAATTGTTCTTCAAAAATGACTAATGCAATGGCTTAGTTAATGGAAAGGGAATTAATCATTTTGTGGGACTAATTGGTGCTAAAAGCTCCTATCTAAGAGGTTTTAAACCATCAGATCAAAGACTATTAAGGTGGATGACTTCTCATAGTTGGATCAAGATGGATTAGAACTGGGCCAACAAATCTTGTTGGATCTGATGTGGATTGTTTGATTCATCGATGAAAAAGTTGGAAAATACCTCATTAGTAGGATTCAGACAAGGAGAAAGATGTGTCATTTGATTCAATGATACATAATTTCAAAAGGTAAAAGTAATAAAAAAATTTTTAATGAAGTTGATCATGATCTTGGTCATCCAATTTCGAGCTAGGATAGCGCACTCATAATTGATGAAACATTTATCGTCTGATCAAAACCTAAATGATGAGAAATAAAGCATGCTTTTACAATTGAGTTGTTAAAGGTAAGTTAGTCCCATATTGTTGAGAAGAAAAGTTGTTTTCTCTTTATAATAACCTTCAAGAGTATATAAAGCTGGCCAAATTAAGGGTGGCTCTCCCTTCTATGCTGGGGATTTCATCACCTAGGACACTCATATGTTTACAGGTCATTTCATAGTCATTGGTCTTATAAGAACAAATTTGCATATTAAATTCAAGATCATTCCATTTCGATCTCTGCCTGACCCAAATCTTATTTAGGTTACACCCTCACTATTTTTCTGACTTTTTTCAAGTTGTTGCTTAACTCAATGATATGGACCATGTTGGTCTTTGTCGACCCAAGTTGTTTGCACTTCGACAATTTGGGGTGTAACTAAGTTTTATAAATTAAAAATATTTAACATAATTCATTTTTTTTTGTTTATAGTTTAGCAATTGACATGAACTTTGGAAATGATATATTACATGGATTTAATCAATAAACAAGATTGAGATAGAGATGAAATCTTATAAGTTTCTTAAATCATAGATAAGATGAACAAGTGAATCACTTAAATCAAAATGTGAAAGTGAGATGAATGGTAATGTATCATACAGTTAATATGCTAACATTCTATTTCATAACAAATATATAGATCTTCTCAAAGTTGATGTGCATGCCTTCAATATTTGAAGCTCACTAAACATTTTAGGGTATTTTAGAGACAATTAATTCAACATATTCAAAGGTATTAGGATTGATCATTAAAACAAAACCTACTTCATGACAAAGAAGTCCATTAGAATAAAAAGTTAAAAAATTTATGACCTTACTCATCAAACAAAATGGTAACTTAACTATCTCTCTCTTTTCATGGTTAAAAGATATAAATATTTAGATAAATAATAACAAGTAAAAACCTCATGTTTTTATGATATATGATATTGAAACTGAAAAGTTTTTGCTCCCACTTAATTCATGCTCCCCTTACTACATGTTCCTACTCACTTGTTTCAACCATGGTTATTCACCCTCTTTAATATTATCAAATGGAAGATATTATTTAGACAATCTTTTGTTACACAAAATTATTGTCTTATTATTTCAGATTGACCTGTTGTATGCAAATTTGTAAAAATATCTTTCAATTCTTTGTTGATAGAAACATATTAAATTTAACTAAGTCTTTAACAACTTTATCTCTTATAAATTATATCTTACACTATGTGTTTGCTCCAAAAATGATGAACCTGGTTCTTTGCTAAAGATAAGGCACTAATATTATCAATTCTAATGTGAATATATGTGACATCTAAACCATAACCTTGAAATTATAATCACAAGAATAACACTTGGGTAACAAAAATTCAATCACTACATACTCAGCTTTTGTGGTCAATATGCTTATGCAATTTTTTCTTCATTCTTAACCATGAAATTAAATATTTCCTAGTGACTCACTTGCATCTAAAGTTTTTTCTTATCTACCCTAGAGCTTAGAATGTCAAAATCTATGAAACTTATGAGATCTCATGAACAAACTTTTTTAGGGTGCCTTAAGCCTACATTCATTGTAATTTTTACATATTTGAAGATTACGTGAGTCACCTTTAGATGACTTAGGATTTTATTCGAATTTAGCACATAAGCCAAAAGTGAATAAGATATTTATTCTACTTACAATATGGTATAGTAAGGATCTAACAAGTACTTCAAAAAGTTAATCAATGTGGTTCTCGATTTCATTTTAATCCAAATAGATTGATTAATTAATTAGAATCTTCCTATGTTTTATTTTTTAAAACCTAAATTTCTTGAATAAATATTTTAAATACTTAGTTTATGAAATAAAAATCTCATTTTTTAATAACATAATTAGTAATTCAAACAAAAGATTCATCTAGCCAATTGTACTTATCTAAAACTCTCTTGCAACTAAGTGACAAAGATCCTTACATATTATTATTTGCTCTTCCTAAAATTATGTCACCAAAATAAACTTGTACATTTAATAAATATAATATTAATGTTATTATAAATAATGTGTTATCCATTTTTCTCTTTTCTAAAATCACTATTAACTATATAATTAGCCAATCAATGATACCATAAATAAGGATCTTGCTTATAGCCATAAAATGTCTACTTAAGCTTATATACATACTTGTAATATACATGTGTCTCAAAACTTAGAGTTTGTTTTACACGTAGATCCTCTTTTATTGTAGTTGTTTAAAATAGATATTTTACATCCATTTAAAATAATCTAAAATTCTTGTGACATGAATATGTTAATAGATGTCTAATGGCCTTTAATCCAGTTACTAGTATAAATGACTAAAAACATATACCATCAACTTGGCTATAACCCTTAGCAATAGGTCCACATTTTTTTTTCTAGTGATCAATTCATTTTCATGTTGTTTATCATTAAAAATCCCTTTAGTTTCAATCACTTATTTATCATAAGGCCTAAAAACTAGTTCTCGCACTTTGTTCCTTTCAAACTGATATGGCTTATCTTTCATTATATGAACCTAATAGTCTACCTTATGTGCTTCTTCTATAGATACTAGGTATATGAAGATAAAAATACACTATGATTAATTTTTGTCATAGAAGCTCTAGTCCTAATGCCTAAATTAACTTCTCTTATAATTGACTTTCTTGTATGTGAAGCTTGGTACTTCAAATCTTTTGATAATTGATGACCAATCGTTTTTACTTCTATTTTACTTTCTCTTTCACCTTCATCTTCACTCAAGTTTAAGTTTCTTATTGGCATTATTTATTCATCTAAAGTTTTAGTATTTATCTTATATGTAGACCCATCAAGCACCATTTCATTATTTTCTCGAACCGTTGAGTTTCTATATTGTAAAATCTAAAACTTTTTCTAAAAGAATAATGTCGGATAAAAATTTCTAAGCATACTTATTCATCAAATCTATTCAAGTTGAACCTTTCACTATTAAGGATGGAATATTTTTATACAAAATCATGAAAGTAGCTAACATTTAGTTTTTTATTATTAAATAACTAATAAGGACTTTTCTTCAATATTAGACTTAAATTAATTCTATTTATTGTATATCTTCATTCCCTTGCAACAAAAGTATTTTGGTAGGTTGTATTTACTTAACATAGGTCTACCCATAGTTATCAAGGTCCTATTCCTTCTTTTTATAATTCTATTTTATTAATATGGATAAGGATTAGTAGATTAATGGCCCTTATTTTTAATGTTGTTATTATTACCACATTGAATTCAAATTAATTTGAGATAGGTTTCCTTTCTATCTTTTTCATCAAATTAACAAATATTTCAAATGTATCACTCTTACTCTTAAGAAATATAAATCAATTATAATAAAAGAATCATCAATAATAACCAATCAATATTTTTTCACCTAAACTCTAGAGTTGTGTGGGTCTAAAAAGGTCTAAGTAAATCATCCTTAAAGATCTAGTAGCAATTAAGTCATTTTAGGTTTAAAGGAAATATTTAACTTGCCTTACCATTTTGCAAGATTCATATATTTTTCAACTAGTTTTGTTTTGCTTGGGAAGATCTTTAACTCCATCTAGCTTACTTATCTTCTTTCATGTAGAAAGCCATACTTGACAAAGTATGATTTTCTTCATCATAAACTTTTCTCTAGGCACCTATCTATTTTGATCACATCTTGTTGAGATAAACTTTGATATGTGTCTAATCATATGTTTAAAGCATCCACTATCCAACTCCCAAGAGTTAGATTTTGATTTTGTCTCGATGTAAGGCTTCATGAATTATAAAGTTTTAATTAGAAATCATGAAATGTAACTTTTATATACCATATCCATAAGCATAATTCCAAGGTATGTTACTTTTAACATATGAATGTGTTCAAAATACTATATCTGTAGAAAATGATTATGAAGGAAATTTTTTTTAAATTATCTATGCTTTAACCTAAGGAATCCAAACAAGAATGGCTTAGTTTGAAAACTTTGAACAAGAACTATTTTTCCTAATTTGACAAATCTTAATGGTATGACATTTTCTTTAACTATAAAAGTTTGTAATATTTTAAATATTAGGCATATTCAAAAGACAACATATAGATATCTTAGAAAAGTAAAAATCATGTGAAATAATAGAAAATTTTGCTTCTTGAATAGAATAAATTTTTGTTTTCAAACTCATAATTTCTTTTTTAAAAGTAGTATTTTTAATTATCATGAAATCATTTTCATTAAATAATTTTTTCCAATCTCCTTTGATAAAAAAATGATAATTTTCTTACAAAATATTTAAAATTTTAATGTATAAATACAAAGAAGTTAAAACATGAATAACTTCTGTGTTATTATTTTTAGAAACTTTAGGAAGCCAAAAGCTTATGTTAATCTTTTATTCTCTACATGAAGTTTTGGAGTCTAATTCTTCTCAAGCACTCCAAGTATCTTGAAAATCTTTCTTCCTTTTTATTCTTTTTTTTCTTTTTAGTGTATTTGAGTTGCAGATAATCTGATATAATATGATCAGTTTTGCCACAATCATAGCATCTTGTTGTCTCTATCTTCTCCCTTATATTTTATTACAAATTCTTATTAACAAAACTTTTTGCCCACTTTTTATTTATACTTTTAACCTAAAAATTTAACTTTTCCTCCAAGTCCATAGAGCAGATAAATGTCATATCTAAATTATCTTTGTTAGGTTTAAAGGCTACTTGTTCCTTGTACCTTGCTCCATGCTTTTCTTACTTATAGAGGCCCCCGTTTCAACTCGTCAACTAATCTCAATCTTTAGCATTAATAATTCTCCATGTAACTCATCGAATGTCTGTTTGCTATGCCTTTGACTACCTTTGTTACTTTTGTAAGAGGATCATATTCATTTGGTAGAATCCTTTCTAATATTCTTACAAGATCAACATTGAGAAACACTTTTCTAAGATTTTCTAATCCATTAGTAATTTTAGTGAATCATACAAGCATATTCTTTATAGTTTCTCTTGGATTTATTCTAAACAGCACATAATCATATGTAAGAAGATTTACCTTTATTTCTTTAACATACAAAGTTCCTCCATAAATTACTTCTAAATTTTTCCAAACTTCATGTAAAGTATATAAACTCATAACTTGATTGAATTTATTTGGAGATATAACACAACAAAAGTAATTGAGGTTATGGCATTTAGTTGTCTCATTCTCAGTTGTTTTTGTAGATAACTGTTACACCCCATTTTTTTCCTAGGCTGATTTTTGGCATCTTTTTTTTTTTTTTTTTTTTTTACATATAGACAGCTCAGATCGTCCCATACCAACCTGAGTAGCCTACAAAAAACATATGATATAACACATCATTACACACCTACTTTTCTTAACAATGTGGATCCCATCTCCCGGGCACACCGTCAAATCAGGTTCATGACTCCTGAATTAACAGATGGACTCGCACAATGTTACTCCTACTAGACCCCATACTCCTAACCCATACCGGTAGGAGAACCGATCAAATAGAAGTCTGAATCCCCACGGTTAAGTTCCATAGTCATGTAATGACCTCACCATCAAAAATAAAATACATAACATCCTCAGATAAAATATGGCACTCCACACACTATACCACCAAGACAATAAAGTAAAACAGTGAATGGAAACTACATCACAAGAATAAGATCCAAGTCCAACAAATACAATATCATCCAAATAGATACATAAGTCAGAGTCACCCTCACATATTACATGACATAAGAATAACAGTCTCCCTGAATACATCCAATAGTATCAATCACACTAACAAAAATGTCTCAGAAAATCACAGATCAGATATCCTCCACTAGCCTGCTGACCACGATCCCACCTAATCTGCGTGGCGTCAAGGCTGTCGAGCCGCTGGAAAAATATAGATAATAAAGGAGTGAGCTACGCCCAGTAGGAAAGACAGCTAGTAAAAACTCACATGCAAGAGAAGGATAATAGCAAGAGTATAGGAATACAGTATAACAATGTAGGGTGGAAAGGCACTCTCAGTCCCAGACTCTGACTAACCACAGTCACCCCCAGTCACACCAGAGTAGCTCTCCTCTGTGCTCCCAGGCAGCATGCCAGCGGGACACGCCCATCTCTGCGCACGCATGGCGCCTAGGCAAAGCATGCCAGCGGGACAAGCCCATCTCTGTGCACGCATCACAACGCCTAGCACCCGACACCGCAGCGTCTCTCGTCAATCAATCTTCTGGAGACTATAGACAGAACCAGTCACATAGACCTCTAGCCAACGTGAGACACCCCTACCACCCTCAGGCACACAGGCCTACACACTTGACTAGCCACGACGAGTCACCCCTTCCACTGCCACTCTCAGGCGCGCAGGCCTACACTCGTGGACCAGAAGAGATCGACTCAGCCACCGTCCCAAGAAGTCCTCTCCCAACAATTTCCATAGAGGCCACGCCCCTACAGTCATTGCCAAGCTCTAACTCCAAGATTCGGCAACATGTGTCCAGATACAACAAGGCGCATACCAGTCCACATGTATACTGTGAAAGTTAAGTCTGTACCACACAGTTACCTACCACAACTACCCTAAAACATCATATAGGGCCTATAGTAGTCCGGTCCAATATGCCAATCCAAGAAATATGCCAACACTGAGTAAACTGACTGAATCCTTGTCATTGTCATCCAAGCAACACAAACTATACCAAAATTCTGACTATTCTGGTAACACCCAAGTGTCACACTTCCTTCCAACTGATCCAGCTGCACTGAATTTATGGGTAATTTCCAACAGTCAATTTCAACTTGGCTACGTGATTTCCAAAAATCACCTCTTCCTCACTTCAGGAAATTTTAATTTCCAAAATCAAGTTCTGCCCTTTATCCATTTTCCAAAATTCGGAATAAATTTCAGAATAAAATTTAAATTCCACATATATCCTTTTTCTGAAAATTCGGATTAATTTCCGAATTAAATTTTCGTCCGCGCCGAATCCCGCTGAACCGGTTTCGCTGCCGGTTCGGAAACCTCGCGCTGAACCGCGACACCGCCGAACCAAATTCTTTAATAATCCGTTAATCGGTCGATGCTTAAATAAATATAATTACTAATAAATATTATATAAATACCATTAATTACTTAAATAAATTCGTAATTAATCTAAACCCTTCTCCTTCCCCGGTCCGACGCCCGCGAACCCTAACTGAAGCAATCGCCGACCAATCCAATTCCTTCCGTCGATTTCTGGCGAACGCGAACAAGGAGAAACAAAATTCGATGTTCGTACTATCCTAATGTTTCAATAATGCCACTAATTTAAAATTTCCGCCTAAGGAGTTCGCCCGTACGCCATTGCCGTAAGATTAATCCAACAATTAATTAACTAATTCAATGGCAAACTAATAATACAAATCCCTAACATATTCCTAAGCATTAACTAAATTTTCCGGCGAAATGGGAAATTTTCCAGAAATCCAAAAATTGTAAAAGACGAAGATTAACATTCAACTAAGTCCGATTTTTCATCCACATGCTTGTGTTCATTAAGCAAAATATTCCATGCTTTTAATTTCTACTAATTAACTAATTTAAAACTAAATTTCCTACCTTTGCTCGTCGCCGGCGACGGTGAAGCTCGCACGCGATCAATCGCAGCTCCTCGCCGAACGAAACAGGTACCAAAATGCTCGCCTCTGTCCCGCGAATCTCCGGTTACCAAAAGCCCCTTGGAAGGCTGCCGGAAAATACCGCCGTTCGCCGCGAACACTTCGCCTCTAGCCGCCGTTCGAAACCCTAACAGCCGAACAGTTCAGGTTAAATACCAAGCTTAAACCGGTAATAACCCGTTAAGACCCATTAAGCGCCGGTTGACCTTCCAAAAACGCCGCTTAACACCCGATCCGCCGGTTAATCTCCACCGCTAATCTCGCCCGTCCGATCTGCTTATCCGCGGCTTATCCAAACGGACGCGCAAACGCACCTCGGCGAACCGCCCCGCCTTCGCTGAACCGCTCCAGCCGGTTCATGAGCGGTAAAAGGAAAAATCAAAATTCCGGTTTTTAAAAAAAATCTCGGTGCTCCGAACAATCCCCAGAAAATTTCAGAAATTCCAATAGCCTCCAATTGAGCTCCTGGCTCATCCTACTGTCGATCTGAAATCATCCAAGCCACAATTGAATTATTGAAGATTAAACCTATAATATTTTACAGGGTATAACAATCTCCCCACCTTATCAGGAATTTCGCCCTCGATATTCAGCAAGAAGTTCCGGCCACTTTTCCGCAACATCCTGCTCTAGCTCCCAGGTTGCCTCCCTTTCGTCATGTCTATTCCACAGAACCTTGACCATAGGAAACGACCTGTTCCTCAGCTGCCTGCTGCTCTCCTCGAGGATGCGAACTGGCAGTTCCACATAAGAAGAATCTGGTGCCACTTGCAAACCAGGAAGATCATCACCGATACAATGAGAAGGATCTGGCACATATCTCTTGAGATTCGAAACATGAAACACATTGTGAATCCCAGACAGATTCTCAGGAAGTGCCAACCTGTAATCCACTTCACCAATCCTCTCCACCAGAAAATACTCCTCAAATTCCTGTACATCTTGACTTCTCCAGGGTGCATAGCCAAAGTTCCATAATGAGCCTGTCGAAGGATCTTCTCCCTGAACTCCTGATGTGATGGCACACACCAGCGACCCCTGAAAGACAAAATGTCGTTTCTGAGAGCAAAGTCTCCTCCCAATCCCTGCGATGCCAACTCAAACTTCTCCTTCAGCTCTTCATCACAAAGCTGAAGATCACGCATCTCAGATAACCAGTCAGCTCGAATAGTCAACGAGCTGAGTCTGTGAACCAGTCTCTGAACAGACAACTGTTCCTGACATCTTTCAACATCCCAATCCAAGTCTAGTATAGAGTCACAGGCTAACATAGTATGCATAACTACGTGCCTGCTCAAAGCATCAGCAACAGGATTAGCCTTACCCTCGCAGTAATTTATCACCAGCTCATAGTCCTTTATCAATTCCATCCATCTCCTTTGCCTCAAATTCAGTTCTAGTAAATCATCAATACGTGGTAAAGGGTACCGGTTACGAATCGTAACCTTATTCAATTCCCTATAATCCACACACAGTCTCATACTACAATCTTTTTTCTTGACGAATAAGACAGGGGCACCCCAAGGTGAATAACTGGGGCGTATGAGTCCCTTGTCTAATAAGTCCTACAACTGAGTCTTCAACTCTGCTAGCTCGGCTGGAGCCATCCTGTAGGGAGCTCTAGCAATAGGAGCTACTCCTGCCTCCAAATCAATCAAAAACTCCACTTCCCTAGCTGGTGGAAGTCCAGGCAATTCCTTTGGAAAAACCATAGGGAAGTCTCTCACCACTGGAATATTTGACATAAGGGTAGTGGTGGCTTGGCTATCTGCCACATAAGCCAACCAACCAGTACAACCCTTCCTCACTAGTCTCTCTGCCTGAAGAACTGAGATCAGGGGAATCTGCCTGTTCAAACCAAAGTATATCACATCCTCCGAACCAGGCACCCTGATCTTAACCTTCTTCTCGCAACAATCCAGAACCACTGCATGGTAGCACAACCAATCCATCCCCAAAATGATGTCGAACTCTGTTAGCGGCACACATATCAACTCTGTCACGAACTCGTGTCCACTAATCAGAATAAACCCATCAGTCTTCTGAACAGTGGGAATCTCTTTCCCATCAGGAAGCCTAACCAGTAAGGGTTCTTTTAAATAACCCTTGGATCCTGATATCTGATTCCAGATCTTCTCAGCAACAAAAGAATGAGATGCACCAGTATCAAACAAAGTCACGCACTGTACGTTGCCAAAATAAAGCATACCTGTGATCACTTCTGGTGACTCTGAAGCCTGCTGCCGAGTCAATGCAAATACTCTGGGCTGTCCCCCAGATGAACCAACCGGTCCTGTGATTCTCTGTTTCTTCCATAACGGACAGTCGTACCTTTTGTGTCCTGGCTACTGACAGTTGTAGCAAATAATCCCCCTAGTCCGAGTACCTGTCTGCTGCACTGGCCTCTCGGAAATAGGCCGTGGCTGGACCACGCCCTCCTCGGTACCTCGATGACCTCTGTGTCTCTTGTCCTTTTTGTTCTGTTGGGCATTTCTGAATCCCTTCCTCTTGTTGTGAGCCTCTCTCTGGGCCTCCATCCGGATGTCAATAAGCTCAACGGATCTCGCAGTCTCCACTAATTCACGAAATCTGGCAAACCGGCTCACAACCAACTGACGCTGCAGCATAGGACGAAGTCCCTCCAAGAACATCTCACATCTGCGCTCCTCAGATGGTACCAGCTCTGCGGCATACCTCGCCAGATATGTGAATCTCGATAAGTAGTCCTTCACTGACATCTGGTCCTGCCTGAGGTGTATAAGGTCCCTCCTTGACTGAGACATGGCAGAAGCCGGAATGTAGCACTACCTGAATGCCTCAACAAAGTCCTCCCAAGCTATCTCGCTGTTCTGGACCTCTCCAAACACAGCGCGCCACTGGCCTCTCCACCAGGTAGCAGCCTCTCCCTCCAATACTAGAGCAGCAAGTACTACCCTCCTACCGAGTGGACATCCCAAAGCATCAAACAGCTCAAGCATATGAGCCATCCAGTCATCTGCCACCACTGGGTCAGCCGACCCACTGAAACTCCGCGGACGCAGCCGCATAAAGGCACCGATCCAACTATCCAAAGCTGGCTCAACTTGCAATGCTGGGATCGTCTCCGGGGTAGAAGTAGCAGATACAGGTCTGCCTCTAGCTGCTCCACGAACGGAAAGTCTCCTGGTACCAGCCATACTGTCAAAGCAACTAATCTGGCATTAGAGTCGTCATTTGGCCTTTGGAATACGGACTACCATAGTATAACAAAATGACCAACAGTTCTCCCCACCTTGGGTTGAACATCTATACATGTCTAGCCCCACTATCCTAACCTAGGGCTCTGATACCACTCTTGTTACATCTCATTTTTTTCCTAGGCTGATTTTTGGCATTTTTTTTTTTTTTTCTTACATATAGACAGCTCAGATCGTCCCATACCAACCTGAGTAGCCTACGAAAAACATAGGATATAACACATCATTACAAACCTACTTTCCTTAACAATGTGGATCCCATCTCCCGGGTACACCGTCAAATCAGGTTCATGACTCCTGAATTAACAGATGGACTCTCGCAATGTTACTCCTACTAGACCCCATACTCCTAACCGATACCGGTAGGAGAACCGATCTAATAGAAGTCTTAATCCCCACGGTTAAGTTCCATAGTCATGTAATGACCTCGCCATCAAAAAAAAATACATAACATCCTCAGATAAAATATGACACTCCACACACTATACCACCAAGACAATAAAGTAAAACAGTGAATGAAAACTACATCACAAGAATAAGATCCAAGTCCAACAAATACAATATCATCCAACTAGATACATAAGTCAGAGTCACCCTCACATATTACATGACATAAGAATAACAGTCTCCCTGAATACATCCAATAGTATCAATCACACTAACCAAAATGTCTCAGAAAATCACAGATCAGATATCCTCCACTAGCCTGCTGACCACGATCCCACCTAATCTGGGTGGCGTCAAGGCTGTCGAGCTGCTGGAAAAATATAGATAATAAAGGAGTGAGCTACGCCCAGTAGGAAAGACAGCTAGTAAAAACTCACATGCAAGAGAAGGATAATAGCAAGAGTATAGGAATACAGCATAACAATGTAGGGTGGAAAGGCACTCTCAGTCCCAGACTCTGACCAACCACAGTCACCCCCAGTCACACCAGCGTAGCTCTCCTCTGTGCTCCCAGGCAGCATGCCAGTGGGACACGCCCATCTCTGGGCACGCATGGCGCCTAGGCAAAGCATGCCAGCGGGACACGCCCATCTCTATGCACGCATCACAACGCCTAGCACCCGACACCGCAGCGTCTCTCGTCAATCAATCTTCTGGAGACTATAGACAGAACCAGTCACATAGATCTCTAGCCAACGTGAGACACCCCTGCCACCCTCAGGCACGTAGGCCTACACGCTTGACTAGCCACGGCGAGTCACCCCTGCCACTGCCACTCTCAGGCGCGCAGGCCTACACTCGTGGACCAGAAGAGATCGACTCAGCCACCGTCCCAAGAAGTCCTCTCCCAACAATTTCCATAGAGGCCACGCCCCTACAGTCATTGCCAAGCTCTAACTCCAAGATTCGGCAACATGTGTCCAGATACAACAAGGTGCATACCAGTCCACATGTATACTGTGAAAGTTAAGTCTATACCGCATAGTTACCTACCACAACTACCCTAAAACATCATATAAGGCCTATAGTTGTCCGGTCCAACATGCCAATCCATGAAATATGCTAACACTGAGTAAACTGACTCAATCCATGTCCTTGCCATCCAAGCAACACAAACTGTACCAAAATTCTGACTATTCTGGTAACACCCAAGTGTCACACTTCCTTCCAACTGATCCAGCTGTACTGAATTTATGGGTAATTTCCAACAGTCAATTTCAACTTGGCTACGTGATTTCCAAAAATCACCTCTTCCTCACTTCAGGAAATTTTAATTTCCAAAATAAAGTTCTGCCCTTTATCCATTTTCCGAAATTCGGAATAAATTTCCGAATAAAATTTAAATTCCACATATATTCTTTTTCCGAAAATTCGGATTAATTTCCGAATTAAATTTTCCTCCGCGCCGAATCTCGCTAAACCGGTTTTCGCTGCCGGTTCGGAAACCTCGCGCTGAACCGCGACACCGCCGAACCAAATTCTTTAATAATCTGTTAATCGGTCGATGCTTAAATAAATATAATTACCAATAAATATTATATAAATACCATTAATTACTTAAATAAATTCGTAATTAATCTAAACCCTTCTCCTTCCTCGGTCCGACGCCCGCGAACCCTAACTGAAGAAATCCCCGACCAATCCAATTCCTTCCGTCGATTTCCGACGAACGCGAACAACGAGAAACAAAATTCGATGTTCGTACTATCCTAATGTTTCAATAATGCCACTAATTTAAAATTTCCGCCGAAGGAGTTCGCCCGTACGCCATTGCCGTAAGATTAATCCAACAATTAATTAACTAATTCAATGGCAAACTGATAATACAAATCCCTAACATGTTCCTAAGCATTAATTAAATTTTCCGGCGAAATGGGAAATTTTCCAGAAATCCAAAAATTGTAAAAGACGCAGATTAGCATTCAACTAAGTCCGATTTTTCATCCACATGCTTGTGTTCATTAAGCAAAATAATCCATGCTTTTAATTTCTACTAATTAACTAATTTAAAACTGAATTTCCTACCTTTGCTCGTCGCCGGCGAAGGTGAAGCTCGCACGCGATCAACCGCAGCTCCTCGCCGAACGAATCCGGTACCAAAATGCTCGCCTCTGTCCCGCGACACTTCGGTTACAAAAAGCCCCTTGGAAGGCTGCCGGAAAATACCGCCGTTCGCCGCGAACACCTCGCCTCTAGCCGCCGTTAGAAACCCTAACAGCCGAACAGTTCAGGTTAAATACCCAGCTTAAACCGGTAATAACCCGTTAAGACCCATTAAGCGTCGGTTGACCTTCCAAAAACGCCGCTTAACACCCGATCAGCCGGTTAATCTCCACCGCTGATCTCGCCCGTCCGATCCGCTTATCCGCGGCTTATCCAAACGCACGCGCAAACGCACCTCGGCGAACCGCCCCGCCTTCGCTGAATCGCTCCGGTCCGGTTCACGCGTGGTAAAAGGAAAAATCCAAATTCCGGTTTTTAAAAAAAATCTCGGTGCTCCGAAAAATCCCCAGAAAATTTCAGAAATTCCAATAGCCTCCAATTGAGCTCTTGGCTCATCCTACTGTCGATCTGAAATCATCCAAGCCACAATTGAATTATTGAAGATTAAACCTATAATATTTTACCGGGTATAACAATAACCTTCTTTGATATTAATTGAAATAAAAACAAGTATATGAGTGCCACATGAGGGGTTGACATATGAGTTAAAAAAGTTTTTTGTTTTTTAATATTATATTTATTTTTTAAAAATTCTTCATAAAAATAAGTTTGTGTTTTGGGAAAAATTTAATTTTAAACATATCAGTTTTTTATTTTATGATTAAAAAATAGTATATTAAAAATTTTTGGTTATTTCTAACAAACAAGAACCAACATCCACCACCAATTAAAGTAAAATAATTACCGCTATCAAAAACTTTACAACTTAAAGAGTTATGCTACGAGTTATCTCCATCCTATTAGCTATTATGAGTCTAATTATAATACAAGATTTTGTAAGCGTATCCCCAACTTAGATTTTGATGACATCAAACTAAACTTAGTCTTTTATAAATATATGCCGCCCAATCCAAAAGGAAAAGGAAAAGAAAAAATACAATAAGAAGGAGAAATTATGACAATTTTGTAGCACTTTTGATGCTTGTTGATTAATAGAAGGTACAATAAGCTTAAAATTTTTATCATAGTAAGAAATTGGAACCTTAAAGTTACTATGATAAGCTGAAAGAATTTGACATTTTGTAAAAAAAGCTAAGTTATATGTGTCATTAAAAGATTTTATGATAATAGAACATCTATTGTGCTTTGTTTAGATCTCAAATATTGCTTCATATTTAGTATTTTAGGAATAACAATTATGTTTGTATCAAAATAATTTGGTCATAATTATTAAAAAGTTAAGGAAAAATCATTTCAAATGATGCTTTTGAAAAGCTTAAAAAGTTCTTCAAAACAACATAAAATATTTTTTCGAATTTGTTAACAAAATGGCTCAAATAATGACTACAGAATTAGCCATTAGCTGTGATCGACAAGCACCATTGGATCCTATTAGAGAGGTTATGGATCAAAGACTATAAAAGCAAATTAGTTATAGATGGTTAGAATAAGATGGATTATATCTAGGCCATCTAATCAGGTAAAATGAGATCTAGATTGTTCGATTTATCATTTATAAATGACAAAAAAACCCCACAATAGAATAATCAAATTAGGATTTAAAAGTGCATGAAAGTGTGACTAATAATCGATAAGATAATATTCTATTTTGTATCAAAAAGAGCTTCACAAATTTCATACATATCTCTTTCGTCCATGAATTTGTTTCAATACATCAGCATACATTGAAGGCCCCTATTTCATTATCTTGAAAGACACATCATTTGTTCAATAAAATTAAGTCTGATGAACTCTAAAACAAAATAATCAACATTTAAGTCCTAATTCATCGAACGCAAAGGTAACCAAACAAAATAAAATTAGAAGCACTTATTGGATCAAGAAAATGACACAAAAACTCTTTGAACAATTTTGAATCAGCATCTAACTCACAAATTCAGATTTGATTGTGTATGAATTTAATAAAAATAATGGAAATCGCTTTATAGAGAACCAGGGGTAACTAACTCTAAAAACACTTATTACATAGTGTATGAAAAATATTATTAAGCCATAATGATCCATCAATCATGCAATGTGCGACAAAAACTTATATTTCTTACATGCAACTCTAATTAAAATTATTAGAGTTATTTTTGCATATAATTACACATTAATGTGATCAAATAGTCATATTCACATCCACCTTTAAACATCTAATTAGATATATCATCCAATCATATAATTTTGTGATCTAAACATCAGATATAAATCTAAACGTCATATTCCAAATCAACTATAATAAAATAGGTAAAATTGTAATTTCTAAGTAGTGCTTGTTTAATCTAGTTGTTTAATCATGCATTTTGGTATAAAGAGGTTAAGGAGGCTTCTATTGGAGCAACTCCTATGTAGCAACTTTTCTAAGTGTTATATAGAGATATTGAGATTTTTATAATTTATTATTATTGAATAATTAATCATTTTTTACAAATATTTTTTACCATTAAAGTTGTTTATAAATAAGTGAATTTTTAAACAAAATTGACTAATTGAATATTTACAAAATAAAAAAAAAATTTCATATCATGACATTGAAATCATTAGCAAATAATGCTCATTCTCACATACATATGTTATGTCTTTCAATCATAAAACTGCTAATCTCTCCTTTTGTCGCATTAAATATTTTTTATCATTGTTTTATTGTATTAATTTTAATATTGTGTCATTGAATTATTTTATTTGCACTTTTTTATATTCATAGTAGCTTACTTCTATTATTTCATTACGATAATGGTTTAACCTAAACATCATATGGAAAACTTTTGCCTAATTTTTGCTATGGGTAAGTGTAAGCTTGATTATAAATCAAAATACACGATAATCATTTATGTATATTTTTTTATTTTTGTTGATTTTTTTCATAACTTTTACTAAATTTTATTATTAAAAATCAATGTATTTTAAAATTATATTAATATGTTTAAAAAAATTAAAATTTGTTACTAATCACTTTTAAAAATGTACTCAAGTTTATTTAAAAATTAATTTAAAGCATTTTGTTTAAATATTCTCTAAGGAATCGAAATTTTTATTCGAAAAAAACTCATGCCCATCTTACTGTACCAAATTACATAGAGTGCTTATGAACTATATAAATAATATTTGTATTTTAGTTATATTTCTTTGTTGTACGGAAAAAATGTGTTAATGATCTTTCAACTCATTTGGGTCAACTTGATAGTGGACTAGATAGTAAAATAGGAGCATAGAGTGGAATTAGAATATGGATGGAATTGATGTTACATGCTTATAATTATTATTACACACCCATTGAATTTTCTAAAATATTGGATGAAATAGTTGTATGGGTTAGCAGATTGTTTGATAAAAAATTATTAACCCAATCTAATTAGTCAAAGATGATCGAAGTAATTTAATTGAATATAGTTATGCACATTCGAATGTCACTAAAATAAAAACATGTAATATGAGCATTAAATGTGGTGGACACATCGAAGAAAAATGTAAATGCACATTATTTTCATAATTTCTAAAAATTATGAATGGCACAAAACAAAAACCCTTATTATAAATAATATAGGAAATCTACAAAGTAGAAATATATATTTTAATTTTGTTAGATAGCACAATAAAAATCATTATTTTTTGTTTACTATATTATGGAAGTAAAAATTAATTGATAAATGGTATATTACTAATTTATTTAGCAATGTCATATGCTTTCTGGAATATTCTATACATGACTAATGATTCCATATTGCAATGGTTGTGCATATAGTATACTTAATCGAAGGATTTATTATAAAAATTTTTATGCCTTAAATAAAATAGGATATATCCATATTTATTTCATCTAGTCACACTAATTGAACAAATTAATCGTGTTAAAAGGTTTGGGAAAGCCAAAGAAATTTAGATAACTCCTATGACTAAATAATAACACAAATATTTAGATAATTAGACGAATCTAATACCCATTTTAATTGGTATAATCATGAATATAATAATTTTACATTTTTTTAATTTGGTTATTACTCTCAACTTTGATGTCTTTTGATTATAATTTTTACTAATAAATAAGTCGTAGTAGATTCTTGATACATGACAATTATGTTTTGCTTTAGTCTTTTTTCTACTTTGTACAAAACATATTTCTAGTTTTCTTATTTGTAATAGCATACTGTTTCATACTTTCTCATTTGTGACACTTTTGTTTGAAATAATATAACATTGTTTTAATATTTTAGGTATTTGTTCATTAATCATTCTTACTGTTTTGACTATTTTACTATTTTTTTAAAACATTTTTTCATGCTCTTTGAAAAATTATGCTAAATAATTTACAGTTCATATGCATTTGGAAAATTGTATTACTTCCTTTCATTCCTAAAAATTTTTGATTAAATTATTCAATAGAATATGTCTTTTTTTAACTCATGGCAGCAATTTTTTTAACCATCATGTCATATTTTATGTGTCTTTCACTTATTATTTTTTACTTTAAAATTTCATTTCTACTTAAATTTGGTATTTCTTATTCACTTTATGGCAAATCAATTTATTTTTGAGAATTATGCATATAAATTAGACATTTGAAATGCCCAACAATGATAAATATTTTTTGCTTTTCATTGTTTTTATAGTTTCTAATTTCATTGATATAGTTCTCATTTTTTTATTTTATAAGCCTTATTTTTATTAATATCTTTTCATAATTTTGATTAATTTAATCATTTAGCAAAGAAATAGAATTTTCTATCTATACACTTAGAACTTTTTTTTATATTGGTTTGCTTATTAAGCTCGGATTATACCAAAATATATTTTTAACCACCAAAGACTTGCCATTAATTTTAAAAAAATTTTAATTATCTTAAATATACTCAAGACTTACATTTATTCATTATGTGTTTGCTATATTTCAATTGCACAAAAAATTATTTGTTGGCAAAGCGTCATAAGTTTTTGTACATTTTTAATATTTGATGTTAGTATAGTAAAAACAAATCATAGCATGTTGAAGTTTGTATGAAATTACGCAACACTGAAAAAATAATAATACTTAAGATAAAGATTACTAAAAATATTAAAAATTATTTCATAACATAGAAAGAAAAAATATTCTTAGTTGCCCAATCATGTTAAGTATTCTAGTCTATTAAAAATTGTAAAAAAGTAATGATAGAACTTTAAGATAGTATTTTTTTAAAAATAATATAATATATAAAAAAAATTAAAAAAACTTGTTTATTTATGTTATATAATAGTCGAGGAAATTATAATTGTTTACAAAATAGAAAATAATAAAATAATTAAAATATCCTATAGATAAAATTTTCGAAAGCAATTTTAAATCTTTTGAAAAAAAATATCAGTTTTGGTCAAAAAAATTGATAACATTTTATTAAAAAAGAAAAATGTATCACAAAGATTTAAAAATAAAGTAATATGGAACATTAAATGAGTTATAAATTTTTCACAAAATAAGTTGCCAAAACAATGCTAGTAATGAATATTAATTGAGAAATATTGTATAAAAAAGAATTTAAAAAACTAAGTGAAAACTATGATCATCAAAGGTAAGATATTTTAGTAAAAAGTGCATAATAAATGTTCTTGTGAAAATGAAAATTACGGAAGGGACGAAAAAGGAAAAATTATATAACGAAAACAGTTTATAATAATGAAAGCCAATATCCATAACATGTTGTAAATGATTTTTGGTCAATTCAATCACAAATAACATTTTATTATAAAACCTTTTAGATAAACTAAAATTAGTAATGAAAAAAATTTAATATTTTAAAAAATATGTTGATATAGATATAAGAAGTTTGGAGCAACCTAATTAAATATAACAATTAAGACAATTACATCATGAACGTTTAAATAATGCAATTAATATTTATTTCAAAAATTAACCTTATTATTAATACACCACAAAAATCTAATATTGGAAACAAAGTACAAAATTATAAAAATTATATATATTAAAAAATTAAAAATATTATCTAAATAAGTTTTCGTAATATTTAAATAAAATATTTCTTGAAAATATAACATGTAGTTATAATAATAATAGCAAAAAAGATATGTTAAAGAAATAATTAACTAATAATAATATTTGAATATTTAAAATTTATTGGGTGACATATCAATGGCAAACATATAGCAAAAACAATATATTGAATTCTTCACAAAATAAGAATGTACAAAAATATAATAAAATTGAAAATAATCTTTGGTAAAAAGAAGTTTAGTTGTTCAAAAGAATTAGCATAATGTTTTAATAAAATACTATATTGGAAAGACATTTCTATGATATAATATATCTTAAAAAATTAACACAATTATTTGATTAAATAATATTTTATGACAAGAAAATATTTCAAAAGATATTTAAAATATTAAATTAATTATTTGAATATGAACTTAAAATTACTTGAATAACATGTGAAAATTATCGATAATGAAAAAATAGTGAGCATTCAAAAGTATGTATCACAAAAAAGTTTCTTTATTTTATATGTGTTTTAAAAATTTGTCATTATAACTAATAAACAAATTTCAAAAAAGATTATGAAATATTAAATTATTATTTAAAAAATTATTCACACACGCAAATCATTAAAATATGAAAATATTTTAAATACTTTTGTGATTTAGTTACAAAATACTATGTTAATAATAAAGATCAAACAAATTTTTATTTATATTTTAAAATTTTTAAAAATACTAACATAAAGGAAAACCATTAATATATAAAATGTTAAAATTATTCAAACAAACTAAAAACATAATTTATTTACCAATCAATTGTCGCAATAATAATTTAAAAAATTTACAAAGCAAACCTCAACATTTGAATAGAAATACAAAATGTTATAAATAGAATACATTTAGAGATAAAAATGTCATGAAAAAAATCCAAACAAATAACTAAATTTAGCTTACCTTTAA
Organism: Vanilla planifolia; assembly: GCA_023846275.1. Lineage (NCBI taxonomy): Eukaryota > Viridiplantae > Streptophyta > Magnoliopsida > Asparagales > Orchidaceae > Vanilla > Vanilla planifolia. The sequence continues at coordinate 597,293 of JAIUJO010000063.1, read as the reverse complement.
TAATTCTTATAGTATATATAAATATGGAATATCATTAAATTGATCAGCCCTTCATATTGTTTATCTTATGTAACATTCGGTTTTTAGAGATGTGGTATAAGTTTGTTGTAGAGTTTATTTCAAAATGTCATTAAAAAATAAAGACTAATTATAATAAGTCAAAGTGAATAATGGTATTCATAATCCATACAATAAATTCACCATTTGTCAAACACTTTTTACCTTAAATTCAAATTTCTAAAATATATTAATTAAAAAAATAAAAAAGAATTTAAATTTTTAACAATTTGAAAGAATTATGTCCCAAAAATATTTACTGACGAAAAATGCAAATATTAATTGAGAAGAAAATACAAAATTATTAAATACATGTAAACCTTGAAAAAATTAAAAGTAATACCATAGTAACAATAATTAGAAGTAATGCTAATATTTTTGTAAAAAGTAAAAAGAAAAAGAAACAAATCACATATGGTTAGTTTTAACTAGAATATAACATATATAGGATGTTAAATGAAATTATATTTTCAAAACATTATTTATAGCACTTAATAGAATCTACTTTGAAAATATAAACTTGTTCAACACAATGTTGCAAATAATTAAACATAGAATAAAAATTGTCAACTTGTTGATATGGCACTATAATTATTTTCATGTATTTGTGTAAGCTTTCAAATTACAAAGGTGATGCATAGATAAAGGAGACTAAAAAAAATAAAATCTAATAGATAAAGCACCATTCAACTATTTAGAAAAAAATAAATAATTAATACAAAAATATTTTTAAACAACATAAAATTGATTATTCTCTGGTTGGGGTCGCTCAACCTTTGTATTTCCCGCTTATCTCCTCACGTGGTTGTCACTACGGTTGATGTGGGAGATGGCTTGTCTTTGAGGTGCTGTGTTATATATTCCCCTAAGGATCCCTATAGGCGTAGGGTTATCTGGAAGATTCTAGCTGAGGAGGCTTAGGGTGGTCCGATTGTTATACCCGGTAAAATATTATAGGTTTAATTTTCAATAATTCAATTGTGGCTTGGATGATTTCAGATCGACAGTAGGATGAGCCAGGAGCTCAATTGGAGGCTATTGGAATTTTTGAAATTTTCTGGGGATTTTTCGGAGCACCGAGATTTTTTTTAAAACCCGAAATTTGGATTTTTCCTTTTACCGCGCGTGAACCGGACCGGAGCTGTTCAGCGAAGGCGGGGCGGTTCGCCGAGGTGCGTTTGCGCGTGCGTATAGATAAGCCGTGGATAAGCGGATCGGACGGACGAGATCAGCGGTGGAGATTAACCGGCTGATCGGGTGTTAAGCGGCGTTTTAGAAGGTCAACCGGCGCTTAATGGGTCTTAACAGGTTATTACCGATTTAAGCTGGGTATTTAACCAGAACTGTTTCGGACTTTAGGGTTTCGAATGGCGGCGAGAGGCGACGTGTTCGCGGCGAACGGCGATAATTTCCGGCAGCCTTCCAAGGGGCTTTTGGTAACCGGAAATTCGCGGGACAGAGGCGAGCATTTTGGTACCGGTTTCGTTCGGCGAGGGGCTGCGGTTGATCGCGTGCGGGCTTCACCGTCGCCGGCGACGAGCAAAGGTAGGAAATTTAGTCTAAATTAATTAATTAGCAAATTAAAATATGGATTATTTTTCGAATTGTAGGAAATTCAGTCTAAATTAATTAATTAGCAAATTAAAATATGGATTATTTTGCGAATTGTAGGAAATTCAGTCTAAATTAATTAATTAGCAAATTAAAATATGGATTATTTTGCGAATTGTAGGAAATTCAGATTTAAATTAGTTATTTAGCAAATTAAAAATATGGATTATTTTGCAAATAGCTACCGGAGCATGCGGATTGTGGTTTTTGAAATTGATTAATGCAAATTATTGATTTTAGCATTTTAGGGTTTTCGGAAAATTATACTCGCCGAATTCGGAAATTTTACCGAGCATGTGTTGATTCGATTATGTGCTTTAATCATGTTAAGATAGTATCAAATGTTGAAATTTTTTTAATTTCATAGATTGTTAAAATGGGGATCAGATGAAACTTCAGCGGAAATTTTGATTGAACCTTAGAAATTAGTGTTTTTATTGAAACATTAGGATAGTGCGAACATCGGATTTTGTTTCTCCTTGATCTCGGTCGCCGGAAATCGACGAGGAAAACGGAATTTTCCCGGACCAATCGTCGGCTAGGGTTTCATAGGCGCCGGGCGGAGGAAGGAGATGGATTAGATTAATTACGATCTAGTTAATTAAGTAATTGTAATTATTCAATATTTATTAATAATTAAATGCTAAACGTCGGCTAGAAAATTGGATTAAATATTCGGCCGGTGGGTTCTCGATTCAGCGCGAAGACCCGAACCGGTGGCGAGATCCGGTTCAGGAGATTCGGCGCGGACGAACGGCGTGGCGCGGAGGAAAATTTAATTTCAGAAATTAATCCGAATTTTTGGAAAAAGGATATATGTGGAATTTAAATGTTATTCTGAAATTTATTCCGAATTTCGGAGAATGGATAAAGGGCGGAAATTGATTTTGGAATTTAAAAATTTCCTAAATGGAGAAAAAGGTGATTTTAGGAAATCACATAGCCAAGTTGAAATTGACTGTTGGAAATTATCCATAAATTCAGTGCAGCTGGATTAGTTGGAAGGAAGTGTGACACTTGGGTAAGTGCTACCAGAATAGTCAGAATTTTGGTACAGTTTGTGTTGCTTGGATGGCAATGGCATGGTTTGAGTCAGTTTACTCAGTGTTGGCATATTTCACGGATTGGCATATTGGACCGGACTACTATAGACCCTATATGATGTTTTAGGTTAGTTGTGGTAGGTAACTGTGCGGTTCAGACTTAGCTTCCACAGTATACATGTGACTGGTAGGCGCCATGCGTGTTTCGAGATGGGCAATCCTACTGGCATGCTTTGCCTAGGCGCCATGCATGTTTCGAGATGGGCAATCCCACTGGCATGCTACATAGACACTGAGGTGTCGGGTGCTAGGCGTTATGAAGCGTGTTTCGAGATGGGCGTATCCCACTGGCATGCTTTGCCTAAGCGCCATGCATGTTTCGAGATGGGCGATCCCACTGGCATGCTACCTAGAAGCTCAGAGGAGAGCTCCTCTGGTGTGACTGGGGTGACTGTGGTTGGTCAGAGTCTGGAACTGAGAGTGCCTTTCCACCCTACATTGTTATGCTGTATTCCTATACTCTTGCTATTATCCTTCTCTTGCATGTGAGTTTTTACTAGCTGTCTTTCCTACTGGGCGTAGCTCACTCCTTTATTATCTATATTTTTCCAGCGGCTCGACAGCCTTGACGCTACCTAGATTAGGTGGGATCGTGGTCAGCAGGCTAGTGGAGGTAATCTAATCTGTGATTTTCTGAGACATTTTGGTTAGTGTGATTGATACTGTTGGATGTATTCAGTGAGACTTTTATTCTTATGTCATATAATATGTGAGGGTGATTCTGACTTATGTATCTAGTTGGATGATATTGTATTTGTTGGACTTGGATCTTATTCTTGTGATGTAGTTCCATTCACTATTTTACTTTATTGTCTCGGTGGTATAGTGTGTGGAGTGCCATATTTTATCTGAGGATGTTATGTATTTTATTTTTGATGGTGAGGTCATTACATGACTATGGAACTTAACCGTGGGGATTCAGACTTCTATTAGATCGGTTCTCCTACCGATATGGGTTAGGAGTATGGGGTCTAGTAGGAGTAACATTGCGCGAGTCCATCTGTTAATTCAGGAGTCATGAACCTGATTTGACGGTGTACCCGGGAGATGGGATCCACATTGTTAAGGAAAGTAGGTGTGTAATGATGTGTTATTTCCTATATTTTTCGTAGGCTACTCAGGTTGGTATGGGACGATCTGAGCTGTCTATATGCAAAAAAAAAAAATATGCCAAAAAAAATCAGCCTAGGAAAAAAATGGGGTGTAACAAGAGTGGTATCAGAGCCCTAGGTTAGGATAGTGGGGCTAGACATGTATAGAAGTTTAGCCCTAGGTTAGGATAGTGGGGCTAGACATGTATAGAAGTTCAGCCCTAGGTTAGGATAGTGGGGCTAGACATATATAGAAGTTCAACCCAAGGTGGGGAGAACTGTTGGTCATTTTATTATACTATGGTAGTCCGTATGCCAAATGCCAAATGACGACTCTAATGCCAGATTAGTTGCTTTTGATAGTATGGCTGGTACTAGGAGACTCCCCTTTCGTGGAGCAGCTAGAGGCAGACCTGTATCTGCTACTCCTACCCCGGAGACGATCCCAGCATTGCCAGTTGAGCCAGGCGTGGATCGTTGGATCGATGCCTATATGCGGTTGCGTCCGCGGAGCTTCAGTGGGTCGGCTGACCCAGCGGTGGCTGATGACTGGATGGCTCATATGCTTGAGCTGTTTGATGCATTGGGATGTCCACTTGGCAGGAGGGTAGTACTTGCTGCTCTAGTATTGGAGGGAGAGGCTTCTACCTGGTGGAGAGGCCAGCGGCGCGCTGTGTTTGGGGGGTTCCTGAACAGCGAGATAGCTTGGGAGGACTTTGTTGAGGCATTCAGGGAGTGCTACATTCCGGCTTCTAGCATGTCTTAGTTCTAGAGGGACCTTATACACCTCAGGCAGGGCCAGGTGTCAGTGAATGACTACTTATCGAGATTCCCTTATCTGGCGAGGTATGCCACAGAGCTGGTACCATCTGAGGAGCATAGATGTGAGATGTTCTTGGAGGGACTTCGTCCTATGCTGCAGCGTCAGTTGGTTGTGAACCAGTTTGCCAGATTTCGTGACTTAGTGGAGGCTACGAGATCCGTTGAGCTTATTGACATCCAGATGGAGGGCCAGAGTAAGGATCACAACAAGAGGAAGGAATTCAGAAATGCCCAACAGAACAAAAAGGAAAAGAGACACAGAGATCATCGAGGTACCCAGGATGGCGTGGTCCAGCCACGGCCTATTTCTGAGAGGCCAGTGTAGCAGACAGGTACTCGGACTGGGGGGATTATTTGCTAACACTGTCAACAGCCAGGACACATAAGGTACGACTGCCCGTTATGGAAGAAACAGAGGATCACAGGACCGGTTGGTTCATCTGGGGGACAGCCCAGAGTATTTGCATTGACTCGGCAGTAGGCTTCAAAGTCACCAGAAGTGATCACAGGTATGCTTTATTTTCGTAACATACAGTGCGTGACTTTGTTTGATACTGGTGTATCTCATTCTTTTGTTGCTGAGAAGATCTGGAATCAGATATCAGGATCCAAGGGTTATTTAAAAGAACCCTTACTGGTTAGGCTTCCTGATAGGAAAGAGATTCCCACTATTCAGAAGACTGATGGGTTTATTCTGATTAGTGGACACGAGTTCGTGACAGAGTTTATATGTGTGCCGCTAACAGAGTTCGACATCATTTTGGGGATGGATTGGTTGTGCTACCATGCAATGGTTCTGGATTGTTGCGAGAAGAAGGTTAGGATCAGGGTGCCTGGTTCGGAGGATGTGATATACTTTGGTTTGAACAGGCAGATTCCCCTGATCTCAGTTCTTCAGGCAAAGAGACTAGTGAGTAAGGGTTGTACTGGTTGGTTGGGTTATGTGGTAGATAGTCAAGCCACCACTACCCTTATGTCAAATATTCCAGTGGTGAGAAACTTCCCTATGGTTTTTCTAGAGGAATTGCCTGGACTTCCATCAGCTAGGGAAGTGGAGTTTTTGATTGATTTGGAGGCAGGAGTAGCTCCTATTGTTAGAGCTCGCTACAGGATTGCTCCAGCCGAGCTAGCAGAGTTGAAGACTCAGTTGCAGGACTTATTAGACAAGGGACTCATACGCCCCAGTTGTTCACCTTGTGGTGCCCCTGTCTTATTCGTCAAGAAAAAAGATGGTAGTATGAGGCTGTCTGTGGATTATAGGGAATTGAATAAGGTTACGATTCGTAACCGGTACCCTTTACCACGTATTGATGATTTACTAGAACTGAATTTCAGGCAAAGGAGATGGTTGGAATTGATAAAGGACTATGAGCTGGTGATAAATTACTACGAGGGTAAGGCTAATCCTGTTGCTGATGCTTTGAGCAGGCATGCAGTTATGCATACTATGTTAGTCTCTGACTCTATACTAGACTTGGATTAGGATGTTGAAAGATGTCAGGAACAGTTGTCTGTTCAGAGACTGGTTCACAGACTCAACTCGTTGACTATTCGAGCTGACTGGTTATCTGAGATGCGTGATCTTCAGCTTTGTGATGAAGAGCTGAAGGAGAAGTTGAGTTGGCATCGCAGGGATTGGGAGGAGACTTTTCTCTCAGAAACGACATTTTGACTTTCAGGGGTCGCTGGTGTGTGCCATCACATCAGGAGTTCAGGGAGAAGATCCTTCGACAGGCTCATTATGGAACTTTGGCTATGCACCCTGGAGAAGTCAAGATGTACAGGAATTTGAGGAGTGTTTTCTGGTGGAGAGGATTGGTGAAGTGGCTTACAGGTTGGCACTTCCTGAGCATCTGTCTGGGATTCACAATGTGTTTCATGTTTCAAATCTCAAGAGATATGTGCCAGATCCTTCTCATTGTATCGGTGATGATCTTCCTGGTTTGCAAGTGGCACCAGATTCTTCTTATGTGGAACTGCCAGTTCGCATCCTCGAGGAAAGCAGCAGGCAGCTGAGGAACAGATCGTTTCCTATGGTCAAGGTTCTGTGGAATAGACATGACGAAAGGGAGGCAACCTGGGAGCTAGAGCAGGATGTTGCGGAAAAGTGGCCGGAACTTCTTGCTGAATTTCGAGAGAGAAATTCCTGATAAGGTGGGGAGATTGTTATACCCGGTAAAATATTATAGGTTTAATCTTCAATAATTCAATTGTGGCTTGAATGATTTCAGATCGACAGTAGGATGAGCCAAGGGCTCAATTGGAGGCTATTGGAATTTCTGAAATTTTCTGGGGATTTTTCGGAATACCGAGATTTTTTTTAAAACCCGAAATTTGGATTTTTCCTTTTACTGCGCGTGAACCGGATCGGAGCGGTTCAGCGAAGGCGGGGCGATTCGTCGAGGTGCGTTTGCGCGTGCGTATGGATAAGCCGCGGATAAGCGGATCGGACGGACGAGATCAGCGGTGGAGATTAACCGGCTGATCGAGTGTTAAGCGGCGTTTTAGAAGGTCAACCGGCGCTTAATTGGTCTTAACGGGTTATTACCGGTTTAAGCTGGGTATTTAACCTGAACTATTTCGGACTTTAGGGTTTCGAACGACGGCGAGAGGCGAGGTGTTCGCGGCGAACGGCGATAATTTCCGGCAGCCTTCCAAGGGGCTTTTGGTAACCGGAGATTCGCGGGACAGAGGCGAGCATTTTGGTACCGGTTTCGTTCGGCGAGGGGCTGCGGTTGATCGCGTGTGGGCTTCACCGTCGCCGGCGACGAGCAAAGGTAGGAAATTCAGTCTAAATTAATTAATTAGCAAATTAAAATATGGATTATTTTGCGAATTGTAGGAAATTCAGTCTAAATTAATTAATTGGCAAATTAAAATATGGATTATTTTGTGAATTGTAGGAAATTCAGTCTAAATTAATTAATTAGCAAATTAAAATATTGATTATTTTGCGAATTGTAGGAAATTCAGATTTAAATTAGTTATTTAGCAAATTAAAAATATGGATTATTTTGCAAATAGCTACCGGAGCATGCGGATTGTGGTTTTTGAAATTGATTAATGCAAATTATTGATTTTAGTATTTTAGGGTTTTCGGAAAATTATACACGCCGAATTCGGAAATTTTAACGAGCATGTGTTGATTCGATTATGTGCTTTAATCATGTTAAGATAGTATCAAATGCTGAAATTTGTTTAATTTCATAGATTGTTAAAATGGGGATCGGATGAAACTTCGGCGGAAATTTTTGTTGAACCTTAGAAATTAGTGGTATTATTGAAACATTAGGATAGTACGAACATCGGATTTTGTTTCTCCTTGATCTCGGTCGCCGGAAATCGACGGGGAAAACGGAATTTTCCCGGACGAATCGTCGGCTAGGGTTTCACGGGCGCCGGGCGGAGGGACGAGATGGATTAGATTAATTACGATCTAGTTAATTAAGTAATTATAATTATTCAATATTTATTAATAATTAAATGCTAAACGTCGGCTGGAAAATTGGATTAAATATTCGGCCGGTGGGTTCTCGATTCAGCGCGAAGACCCGAACCGGTGGCGAGATCCGGTTCAGGAGATTCGGCGCGGACGACCGGCGCGGCGCGGAGGAAAATTTAATTTCGGAAATTAATCCGAATTTTTGGAAAAAGGATATATGTGGAATTTAAATTTTATTCGGAAATTTATTCCGAATTTCGGAGAATGGATAAAGGGCGGAAATTGATTTTGGAATTTAAAAATTTCCTGAAGGGAGAAAAAGGTGATTTTAGGAAATCACATAGCCAAGTTGAAATTGACTGTTGGAAATTATCCATAAATTCAGTGCAGCTGGATTAGTTGGAAGGAAGTGTGACACTTGGGTAAGTGCTACCAGAATAGTCAGAATTTTGGTACAGTTTGTGTTGCTTGGATGGCAATGGCATGGTTTGAGTCAGTTTACTCAGTGTTGGCATATTTCACGGATTGGCATATTGGACTGGACTACTATAGACCCTATATGATGTTTTAGGGTAGTTGTGGTAGGTAACTGTGCGGTTCAGACTTAGCTTCCACAGTATACATGTGACTGGTAGGCGCCATGCGTGTTTCGAGATGGGCAATCCCACTGGCATGCTTTGCCTAGGCGCCATGCGTGTTTCGAGATGGGCAATCCCACTGGCATGCTACATAGACGCTGAGGTGTCGGGTGCTAGGCGTTATGATGCGTGTTTCGAGATGGGCATATCACACTGGCATGCTTTGCTTAAGCGCCATGCATGTTTCGAGATGGGCGATCCAACTGGCATGCTACCTGGAAGCTCAGAGGAGAGCTCCTCTGGTGTGACTGGGGTGACTGTGGTTGGTCGGAGTCTGGAACAGAGAGTGCCTTTCCACCCTACATTGTTATGTTGTATTCCTATACTCTTGCTATTATCCTTCTCTTGCATGTGAGTTTTTACTAGCTGTCTTTCCTACTAGGCGTAGCTCACTCCTTTATTATCTATATTTTTCCAGCGGCTCGACAGCCTTGACGCCACCCAGATTAGGTGGGATCGTGGCCAGCAGGCTAGTGGAGGATATCTAATCTGTGATTGTCTGAGACATTTTGGTTAGTGTGATTGATACTATTGGATGTATTCAGGGAGACTGTTATTCTTATGTCATGTAATATGTGAGGGTGATTCTGACTTATGTATCTAGTTGGATGATATTGTATTTGTTGGACTTGGATCTTATTCTTGTGATGTAGTTCCATTCACTATTTTACTTTATTGTCTTGGTGGTATAGTGTGTGGAGTGCCATATTTTATCTGAGGATGTTATGTATTTTATTTTTGATGGTGAGGTCATTACATGACTATGGAACTTAACCGTGGGGATTCAGACTTCTATTAGATCGGTTCTCCTACCGGTATGGGTTAGGAGTATGGGGTCTAGTAGGAGTAACATTGCGTGAGTCCATCTATTAATTTAGGAGTCATGAACCTGATTTGACGGTGTACCCGGGAGATGGGATCCACATTGTTAAGGAAAGTAGGTGTGTAATGATGTGTTATATCCTATGTTTTTCGTAGGCTACTCAGGTTGGTATGGGACGATCTGAGCTGTTTATATGCAAAAAAAAAAAATATGCCAAAAAAAATCAGCCTAGGAAAAAAATGGGGTGTACCACCGATGATGATTGTGGGGGATTTCAACATTGTGATATCCCAGGATGAGAAATGAGGTGGGAGGGCGTTCACCTGTGGCCTTGGCCAGCAAGAGTTCTATTATGCTATGCAGATGCTTAGGATGACGGATCTTGGGTTTGTGGGAAATAGATTCACATGGTCTAATGGCAGGCAGTGTGTGGCTCGGATTTGGGAAAGATTGGATAGAGCCCTCATTAATATAGATGGATTGCGTCTGCTTCCTGCTATGTTGATGACTCATTTGGCTCGCATTGGGTCGGACCATTGACCCCTGATGATTGTGCTTGGATCGCGGTGTTATAGACCCTTGCAAATGAGATATCGGTTCGAAAATGTTTGGCTTGATCTTCCACATTGTAATCGTATTGTTAGAGAGGTATGGGGGAGATTGGCTACCAATAATGTTATGACATCATTTACTATGAAATTTCGTAGATGTCTTGTGGTTCTTCGTATGTGGAGTAAGAAGGAATTATAGGGTGTTATGATGAAGAACAAGGAGAAGTAGGAGATGATTGCTTACCTTCAGGGGAAGGAGTCTGATCAGGGACTTAGTGAACAGGACAATTCCCTTTTAGGGAACCTTATTGTGGACTTTCATAGGGGATGTGCAATGGAGGAGAAGTGGTGGTGGCAAAGGACTAAGGTCCATCGGGCACACTTGGGAGATAGGAACACTACGTTCTTTCATGCTGCTGCTACCTCAAGGTGGAGGGAAAATCGTATTACTATGTTAACTCATGAGACTAGCAGGAACATTCACAACTCGGGGGAGATGGGCAATATCCTTATTGAGTACTTCAACAAGAAGTGGGGATCGATGTCGTCGGAGTTCCATTCTCTTAGTCATTTATCTCATTGCTGTATTGACTCGCAGCAGCAATCGTTATTATGCCAAAGCCTCTCCGCGGATGAGGTCATGACTGCTATTGGGGCTTGCAGGAGGAATAGGGCACCTGGAATGGATGGGATTACTTCTGAGTTTGTTATGGGATATTGGTCTATTACGCAGGAAGATATTATTAATGTTGTTTTTTCTTTCTTCAAGGATTACTGTGTGCCTATTGCTTGGAAGTATACACTGGCGGTCCTGGTTCCTATGAGGTAAGGTGCCTCGCGTCCTGAGCATTTTCGCCCTATTAGTCTTTGTAATATTATTTACAAGATTGTTACTAAGATCATGGTGCAGAGACTCAAGAGGGTGTAACCCAGTATCATTGCCAGGGAACAAGGTGCTTTTGTGCCTGGTAGGTGCAATTTTGATAATATTTTTTTGGCACAGGAGATGGCGGTTTGTATGCATAGGTCATCGACTAGGTCTGGCTTGATGGCTATTAAGGTTGATATAGAGTAGGCGTATGACAATGTCCACTGGCAATTTATCATTGACATGATGTTACTTATGGGATTTCTTGATACCTGGTACAAGTGAGTGAGGGCGTGTATTGAGACTCTCAGATTTGGCGTTCTGTTAAATGGGGATAGGCTCCCATGGATATATGCTATCAGAGGACTTTGGTAGGGATGTCCCTTATCCCCATATCTTTTTACCATGGTCACGGAATGTTTCTCTATTCCGGCCCATAAGTATGAGGCGTAGGCTTTGATTGGTTTTCGTGTGGCCCCTATGGCTCCTATAATTTCTCATCTTTTGTATGCCGATGATGTTGTGGTTTATGCTCCTGCTTCTTCTCGCTCTATTAAGGCTATAAATGAATTATTGTTGCATTTCAGGCAATTATCTGGGCTGAGGGTCAATCTAATGAAATCCAGTATTTTCTTTAGCAAAGGTATGAAGCAGAAGGGGAAGTGTTGTTTGGCGAGGAAACTAAATATCCCGAGGGGCACTTGATTTTTTTACCATGGCATTCCCATTTAGACCACGCTACTTAGGAAAGGGGATTACAACTTTATCATTCAGTGGATGGAGTCTCATGTTGCAAAATGGAGTGTGAGACACCTCTCCCTTGCTGGCCGTATTCTCCTTATCAAAGCTGGGCTGTGTGCTATCCCCAATTACTTCTTTAGCCACTATGCTATTCCTCATGGGACATTGGATACAATTGGGTAGATTTTGAGTACATTTTTGTGGAGTGGCACAAGTCACACTCATTCTATTCACTATACCGATTGGGACACTGTCACCCCCCCTAAGGAGATGGGAGGCCTGGTCTTGTTTGACCTTAAAATATGGAAGCATGCATTAGTCATAAAACACTATAAAAGATTTCTGCAACATGATGATAATCTTTGGGGACGCGTTATGAGAAGTAAGTATCCTTTGGGAAATAATCTTTGCATGAGGTCTCGCTGTGTTTCTCACACATACCGTTTGATTTTGGATGTCATACCATGGGCGATTCATGGGCTCACCTGGAAGGTTGGGGATGGAGGTGACATCAAATTTTATGAGGACAATTCGTTGGGCTTTCTTCCACTTAGGTGGTGGCCCACATATATTAACATAGACACTCATTGGCCTTCATTAGTTAAGGAGTGCATTCATGCTCATGGGACTTGGAATGTGGATTCTCTCATTGAGTGGGGCAATGACATATTAAGAGATCATATCCTTCTTTTGCCTTGGAGGAATAATGGGGCTGGGGATCAGCTTGTGCAAGCTACCACTGACCCTTGCAGGGTGACCTTTGGGGTGTTCTACAGAACTCTTATAGCCCATGTGCGGAGTGGGTTGTTCAAAAAAGAAATTTATTGGTTGTGGAACATGAAAACTGTGCCTCGGGTTCGTAAATTTATGTGAAGGGTAGTAAGGGATATTGTGCCTACGGCTGCTTGGTGCATGAAGAGACATATTGGGGACCGTAGTATTGTGCGTGGGGCTGCGATGTTGAGGCGACCCTACAGCATGTGTTATGGGATTGCAGGGAAGCGCAGCGTGTTTGGGCTGACCCCATACTTGGTGAGGCGACGCGGGATATGAATGTCGCTCGGCTCTTTGCTGGTGTTGCGACGCAAGGTAAGGCCCGTGGTAAGGATGCCGTGGATTTTGCTTTAGTTGCTACTACCATGTATTACTTGTGGGAGAATAGGAATCACAAGAATCATAAGGAGCCTACTTATAGCAGTTGCATTATTATCAAGAAAATAAGGTTTAAGGTGGCTGTTACCAACAACAACACTACTGATGATTCATCCTTGTACTGCGAGAAGTCACTTCACCCTTCGGGGTTCTCTACACTTACTTGGCTTCCTCCCCCCACTAGGTGGATTATTATTAATTGTGATGCGGCTGTTGTTGGTGAGAGGGCTGGGATTGGTATGATGGTTTGGGATCATGGAGGTGCTCCTATTTATGCTATGGGGATGAGTGCTATTTCTCAGTCCTCACATGCCATGGAGGTTATGATGATCCTTGAGGCTATTCTCTTGACTATGACTAAGCTCCAGAACTACTCTGTTATTGAGATTCAGACTAATTCTACTACTGCATGGCAGGAGGTGATGCAGCTCATTTGCTACCCTATGGAGGGAAGTACTTACTCTAATGCCATCCACTATGTTAGGAAGAAGCTTGTGTTTCGGCTTACTCACATTTTGCGGGAGGGCAATGGCCCTGCAGACTGGATTGCCAAGATGGCTTGTTTTACGACTTTTGTTTGGGAAAGGGGTGCTCCTCTCCCAGAGTATTTGAGGAAGCTTTTGTTGGTGGATTTTGTATTTGAACCTCCATAAGGAGGGAACTTTGTATGCTTTGCTTACTGTATTTTGCTATAAATCGGAGAAAAAAAAAATTGAAAGAGGTCAATAATCTTTGAGAAATTAAAAATTAAAAAAAATTGTTAGTTTTTACAAAAAAATAATTATAATTGTTTTGCAATAGTAAATATCTATTTAGAAAAATGAACTTTTTAAATATGTAAGAAGCAAAATAGTTGTCGATTAATGAAAAAAGTAGGCTCATTGCGTTAATAAAATAAAAAAACTTAAGTGGACTAATATAAATGATAACATTTGAATGTATTTTGGATGTTAAAATTTTTTTTATAGTGCATGAAAAATAATTATTTTGTAAAATTTTAAATTATAGTACATGTTCGCAAAAAAGTGCTTAATAATTTTGAAGAATATCATAAAATGATTTTTTGTTATTTCACAATAGTATTTCTTATTTTGTAATCCCATTCAACTAAAATAATGACGCAAGAACATCAGACGTTAGCTTACAAATATACAACCACTATTGTCGCACAAATTCAATAAGTTTGTCGGTGTAACATTTGGTAGAAATTACTTTAAAATTCTTAAATTTGATTTGCTTTGATTTCTCAGTCACCATCTACCTTCTACGATTGTTAGTGATGTGTCAAAACCTACTAAAGCTACCTGTCTCAAACCATCTCGACTTTTTCCAACCCATGGAACTCAAAACCTGCTCAAACCACACAAATTGGATCAACGAACGTAATGACCCCTTGAATCCTTTATTATCTAAAAACCATGTAGCCGAAAAGTAAACCTGAAGCTGCAGCATTTCTCTACTAGTGCTACTCACCAAAACAGAAAATCAAATTGATGCACTGATCTTATTAGAGCTACATCGATCGTCCCCTTATTTCGCCCTCGTCGTTGCTACCACCTAAAACATAGAACTAGTTTGTGAACTGCTTAATTCAATAAATTTAATATCTTTTTTTAAAATAGTAAATAAATATTTAAGGTCCATACAAAATGGAATACTCACCTAGTGAGATGAAAAGAATGGAATAAAAGTTTTATTTGTTTGCAAGTTTCTTCATTTGGAAAAAAGTTTTTACACCAACACTAATTTGAGAGATTCCAAATTCCCCCTTTATGAGTGATAAGGATACAATGCGATAGAATTTCTACTAAGAAAGATGACAACCAAAACTCATGTAAGAGATAAGGATCAAAGTTGAGAGACCTACTCGAAATACAGTTAACTAAACAGATTCTTACTTCCACTAATACCTGTAACTCTTTCTCCACCGTTTCACTCTCCTGATCCAATCTTCAAACCACCATCTTCCCCAACAAGGCTCAAAAGCATATTCTACTATTTTATTATCCCTTTAGTACAAGCTCCCATTAACCCAAAAACCATAACCTCGTTACCCATTTCATCTTTGGTACTCTAAACACTAACGCCTATGGAATTATATGATATCATCACCAAAAGGGCATGCTCTATTAGTAATTTTTATTTTTTAAGTAGTAATCTTGAGTTAAAGTTGTTCTTTTCTATTAAAGTACTTTATCTAGGGAATTTTTTTGATTTTTTATTTTATTAATATGAAATTTGATATGATAAAAAAACTTTAGAAGATTTTATGCTTAATACTTAAGACGATGTTATCACCTAATCAATTTAATAATGTATACTACAAATTTTTAATGTTAGTTTTTAAATAATTTTAAAATATCACATACTCTACTTAACCCTGATGAAAGCACAGTATCATTTCATATTCTATAGTATTCTATTGAACATCTCAAGTATTGTAGGCTCCAATTTAGGCCATCATAAAAGTCTAAATCTACTTTGATTCAAATAGGCTTCCATTAATAATAACACGATTTTACTATTGCGGTTAAGTGCATAGCCATTCAAACCACATCTTTGTTGTCCTTGCATAGCTTGTAGTTTCTTTTGCAAAACGATATATTTTTACCAAAGGCAAAGAAAAAAAGATTTCACTCAAGTCTACTACTTTTTCAGCAATGGCAACGTTGAACTCACCTTAATGAAAATAGTGCAATACAGCTTACAGAATTACTACAATAATTTACTTAATTGACAAAAAATAACAATATGACCTAATAACTAAATACTATGAAAGGATGTTGCCAAGATAATATATGAAACTTCAGTATAATAGCAAAGTTAACGAAGTAAATCTAAATATAATACTGATAAAGCCAACTATCCATTTTCTTATTTTATATTTAAAATGATTTAGTAATAGATTGATTGCCATATTCTTTCAAAAATTACTTCTATTTCTACGAATCAAAGGAATATCTGAAAATCACGAAATTCCAATAACTAAATCTCATTCTTAATGAAATTGATAAGTATTAAATTATAATTTCCTGTAATAAGTGCCTATCCAATCTATTTTGTTATGATAATCTCAATATATCTTACTTATACAAGTATATTACAATACACAATTAGAAACACCTACCTAATTTTTTAACACTGGAGAAAATATTGCATAATGCAAGAATATAACTTATAATATGTTGTACAAGAAGCACATAATTATAATCATGGGTGATTGCTATTACATAAAAAGTAGACAAGACAACAATTACACAAATAAGCGAAAAAAATACCCAAATCATCGAACCTAACTCATCTATGATAACATAATATCATGACATTTGTGTTCTACTAGTATGATTGAAATCTATTTATATGACATTTGTAAGATTCATCACACTAATAATATTATTTAGCATAGTCTTACAACAATGTACATTTCAACTCAATTAATCTAATTATAGTAATATGACCTTAAGATCATAAAAGTACAAATAAATTAGCTCAATTCTAAACTAAGTCATCAGCTCTTAACTCATAACTATTAATTCTACATTGGAAATGATCTTATTGTATTTATGCAACATTTCAAACTTTACATCACATAATATCTATTAGCTTCCTATTAAATTATCAAATGATTATATCATATGACACAATGTATGATATAATTTTCAATGAATTTCTAATATTACACACCATTAGATGTAGTTCAAATATTGTAATTGATGCACATCTCGCATGATCACATTCGACCTAATAATTATTTGATGCCATGTAGTGTAGATCATATAATAAGATAGTTGAATAGTATAAACAAAAAAGGCATTAGTAATATGTTGTTTTTATTACATTTGCAAACTATGATAGTTGATCCAGTTAAAACATGAAATCTATATAATAAAGTTTGTTAAGTCACATTTATATCAATGTGAATATGTATTAAATGCATGCTTAAATTCAACTAAATTCAACATTCATGAGTAATATAATAAAACATATTTATCAGACAAATATAAAGTGACAAGTTCTACAATTCTAACAAAAATGAAGTGTAGATTATGAATTTTTTTAAGCAATTATTTTATCAAGTACTTCAAAATTAACTACTTGATTTAAAGGTAGAGCTATATTTGAACAAAGCCACCAACACCCACTAACTTATCTTCAAAAGTTAATTACTCCATGTACAGTTGATTATGTTTTTAAATTGATTAATCAATATTAATTTTGTGTTGCAAAATCAAAAACATCACACAAAAAAGTCATTAATATAAAAACATGAGATTTTGTTCTTATCAAAAAGTATTTGGTAAACAATGTTAAACAATTAGAATTATTTGTGCTTCACTGAAAAAACTTCTTTTCAATACGTAAACATACATATTTCTCAAAAATATGTGTCATTAAAGAGTTTTAATAGTATTGAAAATATAATAATTGTTTATTGTAAATAAAAATTTCAATTATTCGAAATGCATAGTTGGTGTTTGTTGTAATTAAATAAAAAAATTATAGTGATAAGTCAAACAAACATTATGAGAACAAAAGAAAAGAACATCATGATTACAATAAACTACTTAAAGTTTTTGCAAAGTGCAATGCAAATTTCTTAATAATGGAAAAAATATTGCATTAGAAAAAAATTTAAAATTCATAAGAATTGGAAAAAATATTAAGATAATAGAATGATCAACATATTGAAATATTTGTGTAGAGCATATTTATTCAATCAAGTTAGATGATTGAAAAATAAAATTAATTGTAAATAATTAAATGTTTTTTTTATTTCTATTCCTAAAAAATATTTGCAAAAAAAGACCTTAACAATTCAAATATACAAAATAGTGAAAGCAATTAAAGAAATAGAAATTTATATTCAGCGATGTACTTTAAAATGCAAAAATATATTTTTATAATATATTGACAAAAATGCATTATGCAAAATATGCTTTTATTTTGTAATATATTAAAAATATTCATAAGTGGTAATGGAAAGATACTTTGTGATGTATCTAAAAAATGTGTAAGTAAAAGCAAAGGATCATTCATAATAAAAAATATAAGTTATCAAGATAAAAAAATCTGAAATATTTTGGTTTATTTGAATATTAGGTGAGAAGGTAATTTTATCTGCAAATTTATGGAATAAAAATATATTAAACTTTTAAGAAAAAAGACAATCTAAATTGCATAGATTTATCTGAATAACATGTCATGAAGAGGTTCTTTTGTTTTTCAAATATGACAATGCTTCAAAATATATATCATTTATTAAGTTATTATAAATAGAAAAGAATAAATATTTTACAAAAATGTTATCAAATCAAATAATTAATACATGATAAATTATATTATCTTTATATAAATAATAAAAACATGAATAAAAAAATAGTAACTCCAAGATAATGAACATATAAATTATTTTGTGTAATTACACAAAACATTAACAAAACATTTTTAAATAATTAAATTTAGGATAACTTCATGTTACAATAAAAATTAAAATCTAAAAATTTAAAAATAAAATTATCTGAAAGCATAATGAAATATTATAAATGATAAAAAATGTTTTTAGTAATGAAATTACTAAAAACATATTTTTCTATTGGCATACATGAAAAGTTTTATAACAAAAAAAAATGATCAAATTAATTAATAGACTAAAATAAATAACAAGTAAATAGATGGTGCTGACTTGTAACAAAAAAGTAAATAATACTTTATAATTAATGATGTTTTATTGGAGATTTAGAAGTTTTATGTACATATTAGTTAGCTTTTTGCTTCTTTATAATTCATCATTCTAGGAATTAATACATATATAGTAAATAATACTATAAACATTAAGTTTTGATTAATGTTTAAATAATGTTGGATCTTTTCTATGTATTGTTATGAGGAAGTTCTCCTTTTTATTAGTAAAAATGTATTTTACATATGATTGCAGTGATGAATTGTTCTTACTTAATTTATATGTTATTTACTTATCTAATATTTGTTGATTACTTTAACTTTTTTTCAATTTTTTCAACAAATATCCCTTGCATTATCACAAAATTTGAATTTTTTTAATGATTTGAAATAATTTTTAGTATTGTTTACTCTCTTATTTTAATTCAGTTGTTTTATTTTAAAAAAAATTTTCATCTAAAAATTTATCAAAGCATTGTTGATTGTAATTTTGAAATAATATATACTTTTGTTGTTATATTTTCAAGTTCTTGAGTAGTACATAAATTTATTTCATTTGTTACACATAATTTTATTTCAAATGTTGGATATTTTACACTATTGAAAATATATAGTGGATTTATGTTTCCTAATTTTCATTGACTTAACTATTTTGAAATAAAATTAGCTTTTATTTCATCATTATAAAATTATAATTTATTTTTGCTTCAATATAAAGATTTCAATACTCAATCTCTTTGAAGATTTAGGAGATTGTTCTTTCAGCATTAAAATTTATTATATTTTTGATATAAAAGAATTTTTTTGATGAACAACAAAACAAACGTTGTAAGTCAGAATTATTAGGCCAACAAAACAAATAATTTAAAATTCTTTTAATTTAAGTAACGTTATGATGAGAAATAGACAAAACTTGATTTACAAATATTTGAAAAAAATGCATTCTGATAAAATTAAATTAGTACGTAAATGATACAGTGAACTAAATAGTTTATGGAGAAAGATATATTTTTTTTGATGTTCATGGAGAAAGATATATGGCATTGAATGTTCTAAAATATTTGATAAACTATCCAATGATATAGCAAGAAAATTGTTTAATTCGAATCCTGAACAAAGAAGACAATTTACATAAAAAAACAAAAAATATCTAAAAAGAATCTTAAATTATATTCATTTCATTTCACAAACAAATATCTCTTTTAAAATAGAATAAGTCTAACTAAAACACATGTCAAACAGTTTAACTTTTAAAATAAAAACAATTATGCAAAGAAAGTAAAAAATCACAACGGCAAAGAAAAAAAATTCAAATATAAAAAAATGTATGAAAAAAATGTTGGTATTAAAAAAAGTAAAAAATAGAAAAATTTAAACGATCTAATAATAAATACAATTTATTTTTCAAATTATATGGTCTAATAACAAATACATCTAATTTTTCAAATTATAGATTTTAATGTAAAAAAAATAATAATGTTTTATTTTACGTTCATTGAAAAATCGTTTGCTCTAACTTTACATATTTTTAATAATTAAGTAATAATTAGACTATTGATTTTTTAAATAGGATGCCATATATTTGTCAAAATATAATAACTAAATTGATAAAAATAAAATGAATAAGAAGGCAAAGCTAAAAGGCGTCTACATAATAAAAATGTAAATATTCTCAATGATTATGAGATCACTCAATGGAACACTTTGTTTGAAATTTGTTCGACATTATGAATTTTTTTTGACGGTTTTTGTTTAAAGATCGAATTTTAAAATTATTTATGTACCTTATATATTTTTATTGGTGCTTGTGTAATAATTTTATCTAAGCTAGCCATTTGTTATATTTTTTTATTAAGAATATTTTACTAGCAAATTATGAAAGCAATATTTGCATTCAATAATACAACCATAGTAAATAAATAAATGTAATTAGAATATAAAATAAAACGTAAACGTAATCAATAGACTATTAAATATAATAGTTCCAAATATGCAAAGCTTAATATAATAATTTCTTAGAATAGTTTGATAAAATTATGATTTGATCAGAAAAAAAGAAGTACAAAAATAATAAAACATTCAAAACTAAAACTAATATAAATTAAAATTATATGTGTGATAATACATAAATATATGATGTTTTATTATTATAATCCTAAATATATATGCACTCCACCATAAAATTAAATATTTATAGTGATTAATAAAACAAAAATACAACTATTGATGCATTGAATTTTTAAATATTCAAAATTTTATGCATATTAAAATAAACATAATTTTTCTTGTTATATGTCAAACATTACATTGCTAAAAAATAGAAAAGGCTTAAGAAAAAAAATTATTGCATAAAAAATAATTTTGTAAAGATATAGAATTATTTAAAAATTTTAATTTTTATACAAAAATAAAAATGTTAAAATCGATAACGAATTCATAATGTTAAATTTTAGAATGAGATTTTTGTAATACATATATAAGTTATTTTATGGAATTAAACTTACTAAGAAGGATATTAAAAAGTAAAAATGTATATATGACATGTGATATAAATAAGAATGTACGATAATGAAACATTTAATTATTAAACTACTATGTGGTCCATTGCATATTTTCAAATCAGAAAATAACGACATAATCATTGATGATTATTCATCGGCTTGTTATACTACTTGCAAGACGATACGTTAGACAAATATGATACATGGATGCCCTACATACTCTCAAGATATTGCTACCTTTGTCTTAATCAGATATATCCCACCATGATATCCGACAAATGATCTTCACATATGCTTTTATTAGTCATTTCTGGATAAATTCGAATAAATTTACCAATTATGTTGCATGCCTTGCAATAATTATTTATGCTTGCCAGTTGAACTTTGGTGGATCAAGTAACCTCAAATGCGACAATTAAAAATATTACATAATGTTAATTATTTCATATAACACTAAAGAAATATTGTAAGTTCTAGCATGAAATAATTTTTATTTTAAAAAATAGTTTACAACATTGTCTAATGTGCCATTATCAGTAAAGATAGCTTGTTGGATCACAATATATAAAGTTTTAAAAATAGTAAAACATCCTTCGTATTTAAAAATATTTTATAACATAACAAATTACTTCATATAACATTGAAAGATTAGATACTATATAATATCAAAGAATTTAATATTTCATATCAATTTATGAAATAATTAATTTTTCATAAATAAAAAATATGCCATAAAAATTGTAATTCTATTGAATAATTAAATTTAAAATATAAATATAATAAGTAGAAATATATCAAAAAAAGAAAAAAAATATCATTAATATAATTAAATATTAATATATTATAAAATATAAATTATTTATAGAATTAATGAATAATAAATATGTTTATACTACAAGGAAAAAACACCCACAATACAAATAAAATATATTAAAAACTAAAACTTATACAAACAAATTATCAACATAGTAAATATTTAAAAAACTAATTGTTATCTTTATAATAGGTGTGCAAAAACTTTAGTGACGAAAAATAAATATATAAATTTAAATTAAAAATATAAATAACAAAGGGAAAGTTCATGAAAAAAATAAAAAGATTAATAAATTATGTTGGTTTTCTTACTATTCGAGTCAATTCTAAAATAATATTGAATTATCAAATTAGACTCTAATCACTAAAGAAATATAAATATTTGTCATTTTTATTGAAATGTCGTATTCATTATTTTTTATTAGTTATTTAAGTTTTTGTTATTACAAAGAAAACTTTTTCTTTATACTTTAAAGATTTGAAGTTATTTGTTATAGTAATCGATTTTATCATCTTAAAACATTTTTTATTTTGTTATATACATTTGTTTTTTATGATAATGCCTATTTTGTTAAATAATTTTAATATCATGCATTGTTAATCATCTTCTTATTTTAAATCAAAAAATGTCTTCTACAATATTTACTATAACATAGAACATAGTCATATCGATTTTTTATCCATGGAATTTGATAAATAATTTCAATTTTTTGTTGTGTCGTTACAATTATCTTTTATTTGTTGTAAAGCTTTTCATATATATTATCATATTTTCAAAGTTTCGAATGATACTTCTATTTTTTCTAAAAAAGTATATCTTTAATTTATTCGTTTTAAAATATTTAATAACAATGAAGTCAAATTTTTATTTATTTCTTTTTTAATGCTCTATATAATGGAATGTTATTCAAAGCATATGCTTTTGAACTATTTAGCAAATAGTAGACTTATTTTTAATGTTAGAAATTTATGTCAAGAATTTTCTTTACTTTTACTTTTTTTGTTTAATTATTATACAAATTTTTAAAATAAGTTTATAAAAGAAAACAAAATTGATATTATATTTTAGTTGGATAAGATATTCCAAATTTCTTTAATTTAAATAAAATTATGCAATTAAGGAAATTATTAATGTCAAACTATTTAATGTTTTAAAAATTATGTCATATGATCTACAAAGGCTCCTCTAATTGTACGATGATTGAAAATAAATTAATATAAGTTTTTTATATATTAAATTGTTTTTTAATATTATAATCTGTTTAATTAATACATCCAAAATTTCAAAAAAAATTTTAAAATTATTATTGTAGAGCTTAAGCATTAAAGGTTTTTAAATAACTTGTTAACTTTTTTAGTAAATGACGCTTTAAGAATTTGCAATTCATAAACAAGACAATAAAGATAAATAATATACAAATATAAAAAACACATAAAATACAATGATAACAAAACAATATACTTTTAAATTTGTTGTATAATTCTTGATGCTAAAATATTTAAAATAAAAAATAACAAACATAATATTGCAATAATAATAATAATAATAACAATAATAATAAAAATAATAATAAGAATAATAATTTAATAATAATAATAATAACAATAATAATATATAAAATTTAAAATATTAACCATATAAATTATATAGACAACATAGCCATAAAATGTGATATCGAAAATATCATTTGGATATAGTTCCAATGCATTAAGCGACTATAACAATAGGATTAAAAAACCATTATTTAATGCTTCAAAATTTAAGTTCTTGAAGGCTCTTTCTAATTTTAAAAATGCACAAAACTTAGAATTATTTAGAAGTATTGGAACATCAATTTGTTTTATAAAAGATAGGTAAAAAATTAAGAAAAAAAATGTATGATGAAAAAACATTTACATTAATAATAATATTATCAAATGTTACCTAAACCATAGAAGGCTTATATTTTAAAAATTAATGTTAACAAATAATAAGAATTTATGTAAATAATATAATAAAATAATTAAATAAGATATCCCTAGACATTTACCATTTAAGAAAATATGAAATAAAAAGCTCACAATAAAAAAAATACAAATATTAAATACGACATATAATGAATGAGCTTTTCAATTTATTGTATTATCAAAAATTATATAAAAGAAATTCATTCCCAATATATTTTTTCTAAAAAAATACATTGAAATAATAAATTAACCAACAAAAACAAATATTACCAATGTAAAAAATTATAAATACATAACATCAAAAAACATTTTATGATATTGCAAGTTAAAAAAAGATAATGCCACAATAATAAAATTAAAAAATTACCAAAATACACAAAATAAAAAGGATAGTGGAACACTTAAAACATTAAAATTTAAATCTATAACTTATTTACAAAAATTATTCTTATCATAGTAATCATAATAAATTTGTACAAAAAATGGGCAAATTATTAATTTATTTTAGAAAATAAAATTTTATAACTAAATGTAGAAAGGGTAAATAAATAATATAGCTGTGAATCAAAGAAGACCACTAATTTTACAAAAATAATTGAGTTGGACATATATATAGTTATGAGTCTTGGGGGTACTAATTCTTATGCAAAGTGATGCATGACAAGTATTAGTACATCACTCACAATAGTAAAAAAACATAATTAGGTAGAATGATATAGAGGATGAATTAGGAAAACGATGTGTGTATAAATATTAAGTAATGCATAAGCTTAGAATAATTGATCTTAGTATGAAAACACAAAAATGCAAGAGGGAGCTAAGATGACCATTTATGGATAGAGTTTTATCATCATTCATTTTTTTATTTATATGTTATGTATTCAAGTAATTATTCAACAACAAATTTTAATAGTTGATAATTTTTTATTTTTTTCATTATTTTAGTTACATTGAACCATTATCTCTTACATCACATTTTAATCATAAAAAAATCATTATGTTGTTTATTATTTTTTTTTGTTGAGTGATTCAAATCATGTATCTCAACATCAAGTAGTTTAATCTACTATAGGTCTCAATTAATTGATTCATTTGTAAATCTACAACTAGAAACAAGTATATGAGTGTTGGAGACATTACTAAGAATGAAAGTAACTTCAAATTTTGGAGTTAATAGATAGAACTCTTAGTGTAATAGTTTCCCATCTAGAACATGTCTTCTATATTCTCCTTTGGGTCTGAATTTTTATACCAGTCACTTAATACTCAGATGACACATAGGTTTACAATCGTCTTACTCATGGTATAAGTTAAAATCTTAATCTCTATCATAAAAGTAGGTTATGAATAAATGACTAAGTAATAGTCAGTAATTAAAACCTAAATAGTTAAAAATTAATCATAAGATTAATCTTTAAACATTAAGAATTGAAATTATGTTTACACAAAGTCTTGAATTTAATATGCATGTTGATCACAAAATGTCATGCCCTTTAAAATTATTATTTTTGTGTTGAACACTAATTATGATACATTATTTGATGTTAACACCTATGAATTTCTAATTAGTTTGATTGAGTGAAATTAAAAATTTTTAATAACTGGCATTTATGCTCTTTGAAGAACTCTTAAAACAATGAATGTCAAACCCTATGAACATCATCGTTGTTGAAGTAACAGACCATTATGAAACTTACATTGAATTTAGTTTTAGAAATTTTAATTTTAATTAAAATGTTAAGCTTGATTAAAATTATTTTATCAAAACCCTAAAATTAAACTTTTTATCACAAAAATATTTATTTAAATTAATAATCTAGGAAAACATAAGATTTGTAAACTCAATATTTTTAAAAATCATCTTGCCACGATCACTTCTTTGAAAACCTTCTTCCAATAACATAAGAAAGTAAATTAACAAAAAACACCTTGTTCTACCTGGCAAAAAAAAATACTTTCCTAAGTATTTGGTCAAGGCATGACTCCTGAACACACATGCTATAGTATCTTGTGATGGACTCATTCTTAAACAAGTTATGTGCATATTAATAAGTGAAGGTCTCCATGGTGAACTAGAGGGCAGCTGACCTTATATGTTTGACTAATTATATACCTACAAGTAAAGCATATATACAATTACCTCACAAGTAGAAAAATAATTTGGGACAAAAATTACAAATTCATTTTGCATATATCACTTAAAAAATGTGGAAGCAAATGTGCACTATTAGATGTGGTCAGATCGAACGATCTAAAATTTATATGCTTTTCTAAAACACATAGATCTAAAACTAGTTGTTTGAACCCACAGTCATCATAATCAAATGTTCAAATATTCATCATCTTTTCAAAAATATATAGAATTAAATCTAGTCATTTGGTCCCATAATTTTAAAAGGTCGAATGTTCGAGATTCGTCTTCCTTTCTTTAATGTCAAGAATAAAATTTAGCTATTTAACTACTCATTTTAATGACATAATGGTCCAGATTAAAGTCAATCATGTATTTATCATTTACCTTGATTCAAACACATAAATTTGGGATTTAATAATCTTCATTAAAATCAACTAAGTGGTTATCATTTACCTCTATGTAATTACACAATTTGTAATATATAATCTAGACTTTCAATGGTGCAACTCTTACTTTTCTTAATCTATCCTAGACTTGAAAAAAAACCTAATGAAGTTTGATGGACTGCAATGGTTATTTTATGAGCATCACTAACCCACTATTTAATGTAAATGACTAGTTATTGAATTCAAGACATTCTACCTACAGTGGAAAATTGGGAAATTTTGTAACTTTGTTTATCCATTTAAATATGTCTATAAATAGTAAATTTTTTTATTATAAAAAATTGGTTAATGAACAAGAACATTTCAAGCTACAAAATTTAAGCTTTAGCAACTTATCCAATTATTATTTCCATTTACTGTGTCTATCATTCTTCATGCTCCAACTCTCCATACATTTTCATTCAAGTAAAAGAAAATTACATATGTGCTTTGTTATATATTTCATCAATCATAGGTTTATTATATGAATCAAATTCAAAACACTTGTTCTAACTTTTCTTTTTCTACAAGTTTCATTTCATCGAAAGATTCCTATTGCCCATTTATTTTATTTCATTTTTTTGAGCATTGTATTTGTTTGAAAGCCTTATACTAATTAGTTTTGGTTTTTCCTATGTTTGTTTGTGGAGGCTACCGGTTTGAATTTGAATTGAATCACTAAAGATTGTTTTACTTTTTTATTATTTCTAACTTTTTATTTTCAAATTTTCTTTAAAAATTTGAAATATAAGAAATATGTTTTAAAAAATTAAATTTACAAAAAAATGTTTGATAATGATTTATTTGAGGTTAATAGACAACCTAAAATTATTACTGTATAATATTTTTTAAAAATACTAATTTAATAGTAAAATATTTTTCCTAGTAGTTCATCCATCTTCATAAACCATTTTCTATTAGTTTATTCATGGAAAATAATGGCTTAAATTAATACTTTAACAAGAATTTGTAAACTTGCTTTTGAATTGAAAAGTAGTATATGAATCTCACTTACTAAATTTATATAACATCCTATACTTGTTTATTAACAGAATAAATACAATGAGCTTAAACATAAGAAGATAAATAAAAATTTGAAAGCTCAGATGTGTAGTTCTTAGCAAAAAAAATTTGATGATTGGAGAAGGATAAGCCATAGTTCTTGTCAATAGAATTTATATTAGTAGAATATTCAGTAGAGTTTTGCTGAAATCTCAAAGATTGATTCGTGTTAATTAGTTATTTGATCTAAAACAGTTAAGTATTTATTAAAAGAAATATAAGTATAACTATTAGAGAGTGTGGAGAGGTTATGTTAAAAGCTATAGCCAAACATTTTAAAGGCCTTTGTAAATAGGATAGCATAAGTTTTTCAAAATAGCTAATGTGATGACTAAATAATTAGCCATTTGGTAGACTAGGGCCATTCTGATTGGAGGCCATACAAACCATCAAATCTAATGCTAAATAAGCATATGAGTTATAAATAGTTTGATGAAGATTGATTTAATCTAGGCCACCCGACCATGCTGGATGAGATCTGGTTCATTTGATTCAACAACCATAAAGGTAAAGTTTATTCAAGTCATTGGATTCAAATAGGATAATTAAGAGTTGCATGATTCAAAGATAGGACAAAAAAAGTTCTAGTCATTCGATTAAGTTAAGATGAAGTTGTAGGCATCAGATCTAGGAATAAATCATACCAAATCAACATAATGAGCAATCACTAATAGATCTAAGAGATCAAATAGGTGATGGAATTGGTGATCCTCATCGATTAATAAAGCAGAGGCAAGCTACATCATGTAATAAAAAACATGCATGATCAGACAGAGGTAAGTGCTCCTATTTTTAGATGCATATGGGCATAAGAGAATGAGTGCCACATTAAAAAGATGGAAAAATATTTTGACTTTTTGAGTTCTTGTTATGGCTAACATTCATTTTTAATTGGTATTGGTTACCCCTTATGTGCATAAAATTCATCTCCTTGGCATACTCGTAACATACAAGTCTATATGGGTGTGACCCAACTCATACATATACTTGTTTCAAGTGTCACCCAGATCAGACCAATGCCTTATTCCATCTAGTTTAGGAAATCATTACTAGCCAAAATGGCCTCATCCTGATTAAGTTTTTTTGATTATTTCCTATCCCGAGGCTTCCAAGTGCCTGCTTAGGCTAGCTCAACCAAAGGTCTTTACACTTTAGCACAAGTAGGAATGTTGTAATTTAGTTATAATTTTAATTATGAAAATTTTAACTTAATTTATTTTTTTATAATCATATTTTAGCAAACTAACTAACATGAAATTTGACAAGGATATGATTTAATTGAGAAAAGGGTTATAAGATTGAAAAAATGAATCCTACTCATTAGATAAACCAAGGAGATTGTTCAGTCATTTGATACATTAATATTATTTAAAAAACAAAATGAAAGTGCCTTAAAATCAATAGACTAACATTCTACAATAGAAAATATTTTTGAATTTGATGCACATGTCTTTAATCTTTGGGTTTTTCTTGAAAGAAATCAAATTATCAATAATCTGAAACTTTGTTTTGCCCAAGCTTATGCCAATCCTACCACTAACAATATCAGCTAAACCATTTGACTTTTTATGCACCTTTCTTGTAGTGGAATAACTTGCTAATGCCATAATATTTTTTCATAGAACATCTTGATCTAAAATGAAACTACCAAAATGTAGTGGCTTTTCACTTAGAATGTTACCTAAACAATAAATAATGTCTTAGTGAGATCATATTCATTCGTATTTGTCAGTGGTTATTTTAGCTTGCATATTTGGTGAAATTTTATTTTGTTTACATTGAAGAGAGGTGTGACCTTGGCCATAGAAGTTAATTTAACAACTAAGTTGTCATATTGAATTAATTTTCATAATCTATTTGAGTTTTAAAATTTTTTCTTATATAGATTCAACTAGGTAATTCCTTCACAAGATCCATTTTAGCAGATATCTTGTTTATGATTAGTCTAATTAGGTTTATAATAGATATAATCACTTGTGTAGGAGTTTTTACTAGCAAAGCAAAGAAGTACAGAGCTATCTTATTGAAAAAGTCAACTGAAACCTAAATAAGATCTAATGCTGATTCAAACAACATTCACGTGAAACTCGTGATGCCACTTGAGAATTGTTTTCTTAAAGTCACTGACGTTCCATGTTTGGTGAAATGAACATCTCAAATATTCTATCAAATGTAATTAGTACATGGGAGTTATGCTCATTTTAGTCACTAAAAATTTTTATTTTCTAAAATGCCACTAGCATAGTTTCCATATTTGGAAACATATTTGTAACTTTCCTCATTAATTCAAGCCTAAATAGTGTGTCAGTTTTTTCAATTTCCTCTTCATTGAAAATAATTTTTTTCTCACCATTAAAGGTTCTCTTTGGTTGATTTGAACTAGTGAAAAGTCAGCTACTTAGCAAATAAGCACAACAAATGAATGGTTGAGGGAGATGACGCCCTCTAAACCTACAAGAAAGATTGCTGGCCTACTGGCTTAGTAAACTAAAATATTGTTGAGTGTAACAACTCACCTCTAGGGGTCCCAATGACCCCACTATAACTGGAGATTAACAATATTTATTAATAATATCAATACCTGTCCATCACAACCATTGACCAATTAATTTTTTATTATTTATTATTGTTGCTCATGCATTCAATGGATTGAAAATCTAAGATTATTTGGGATATACAATATTAAGTAGTCATTCCATAACAATGAAATAACTTTGTGCATCGTAATTTAACATTATTTTCCACTATAGATTGGGCAATAATCAAGGCCTTCTTACATGAAATCTTGTCATTACAAGATACACTAATTTTTACATGTTTTCAATATCATTACTAATCTATGTACAACAATTTGTTGAGATTTAAAAATTTAAGATTGGGGTAAATACATGTGAATCAAGATTATTAGCAATAGAAAAATAATAAAAAACATATATATATATAAGGATTTAGCATGCGAGTTCATCTATGTTCCTTATTTAACTTATTTTAATTCACATAGGATTCATCCTTATTACTTTGGAGAGGCTTAATTCCTTGGGAACCAAAATTAATTCAATAATTGCATTATATTCACAAATGGTTATCCTAATTGATCTTAAAAACTTATAACGTTATGCTAAGTTTAAAAATTTATTACTTGATGTTTGGATTTGGGTACATGGTCAATTATTGAAGCTAATCATCATGAATATAGTTTTACTAAATTTTAAAACATCTAATCGATAGTGGTGAATAAATATTCAATTAGTACTTATATGTATAATAGATTTTACAATTAGCCTATAATATCAATGACTATGATGAGATAATATTATATACTCACATAGAATAGATCCCAAATCAAATTGTTCAAGGTGTTAATCTTTATGAGAAATATGGAATGTCATTTTGAAGCAAACAAAGTTAATTTTAATCTCTGTAGGAGCTTATAATGTAGGGAAACCTACATTTTTTGCTAAGCTTTGTATTTAGGAATAAAAAAAAACTATATATTATTTAAAGGTAGTAATGTGTAGTGAGTGTGAAGTTTTTTTATGTTCATATCTAAAACAATGTCACGAATGAATTCGAGTATATTTACATGGAATTGAACAAATGGTTTTCTTCAAAGAGTAGTGTAATAAAATTTGACTTAGCCTAAAGAAATACTTTGATATTACCTTTGATGATACACATGTAAAGCATACAAATTGGTCCTTGATGATAAGGAACTCTCATGCATAACTTTTTTTAGTTTCAATGTTAGCAAAAGTTTGTGATAATGCATGCATATGCATATATGATGTATAAACTAAAACTATTTTTGATCAAATAGTTGAATTAAAAAAAAATCAAACTATGGAAATTTTTTTCTAATGCAAATTTTTATTTTGGGTAACAAATTTTCTAATTTAAAATAATTGAAAATTAAATCAGGTTCCAAGGGAACATTATCATAGAAATTCTCTTCTGCACATAATTGATTAGTGAAACAAATCTACAAATAATCATCAAGTATTTATTAAGTTAATCATATTTTATTTCAAGATCATTAATGTTATTCTCATGCAAAGTACAATATTTCCTTACAAAAAAATATTTCTTCTTTTTTTTTCAAATCTATCATGCAATTCATCAATGGAGGAACGTGATTTATCAAAAAGAAAATATTTAAATTAACTTCATCACGTGGAGAACATTTACCTCAATAATGAGCTATTATGAAAGTAAGCTCCATTATATTTTTGGGGCGCCCCCTTCTCTTCCTTTTCATCTCCTTCTTCTTCTTCCTTTACTTCTTATTACCATTCACTTTTTTTTTCATATTACACACCTAACACATACATAGATTCAATTAAAGTCTTTCCCTTAGTACATATTTCTTATGATATAGCACAAAATAAATATTATACCTTTTGAATAAAGTTATGTACTTATGTTCATAATAAATGTTCATAAAAATGTTATTAATTTTTCAGACAATTTCTTCAACTTTAAATCAACTTTTTGGACAAAATAGTTGGAAAGAATTTTGCCAAAATGAAAATTGTTGACTCATGGACATTTGTGGGTGCCTAAGCATTCTTCCAAATTGGATTTTCCATATTTAAAAAAATAATAATGTAATGTTATTATAGAGGATTTCCATTATGATGTTAAGCTTACGGAATACACAACTTCTCTAATCAAAGCAACAACCCACATTGATGCAACTTTTTCACTATTCTGTGTAACCAAGGGGGAGAATTGGGATTAATCAATTTTTCTTATAATCCAAAGTCTTGCTTTATCTTTCTTTTTAGCATTTTGGATCACAGAAAGAAAATTTGAAGAAAAGTGTAAGAAAGTAAATCACTTAAAAGTTTTTACATATTCAACCATTATACCATATTAAAAATCCCCCAAATAATTCTACAACGTGGACTATATGACCTCTCCATCACTTAACATGAGTAGTGCGAGAAGGCTTTAGATCGACTTTCTTTAATCGAAACAATGTGTTCCCAATCCTCTAACAAATAGAATACAAGCAGCAATTACCTCAATAACACACTTTACTTAGAGACTTGGAGAAAATCTTTCCAATTTCTACAAACAAAAGGTGTTAGTTTTGAACTAAATGTTGTGGCACCATAACGTCTCATTGTAAGGTTGCTAGTCATCTGCTCTTTGGAAACTGTTTCGTTAGGATCTTTTATTACTCAATGTAAGGTTACTAAGCTCTGAAGATGTTCTTACTTTCTTAAAACAATGCACTGGAGCGAGACTTCAGTTTTCTTAATCCATGTTAAAAGGAAATAAAGGGCACAAGAATTATAGTTCAAAGAAAATGAAAATAAAAAAAATTTAATGTACCTTGTTGAGATATAAAATTTAATGCACATCTAAGCTTTTTCAAAAAAAATATTAAGAAAGTGAAGTATTACTAAAGTCTAAAAAAAGAACGTAGTAGGCTATGAAAGAACTTTTTTAATTTTACAAACATAACAATTGAAATAATAATTTCACGTTGAGTATTAAAAAATATACATTTTATTTTACACATTAGTAGTATTTATTGTTATAGAAAGCATATTAGTTTAGCTTTGGAATCAAATTGTTGTCCTTATGTTTCCTTAATGTTTACTTCAATGCTTGGGCATAATTTGATAATTTCTAAACTAATTTCTAAGCTAAACCTTATACCTCTTTGTAAGTTCATTAACCTTATCAAATAATTCACACCCTTCAATTTTTATTTTCTAAGTTCAACAAACTATACATTTTACTTTACAATTAGCTTTTGATAGAAACATAGTTTTGGCTAAAGTTGTATTCTTATTCATTAAATTATTTTACCCCCGTTAAAAAATGCTATCATAATGAACTTGAAATTCTGATGAAATTGATTGATGTTTCATCATATAATATGTAAGGTTTATGATCAACATTTTTCTTTCTATTGGATATCAACTTTGAATAATCTATAGTGCAATAGGTTGAACATCACATGTTTAATCAAGTTGTTTGATCGACCTTTAACAAAACTACATCTTAAAATTTAACTATTATTATTGATTCTAATCTAACTAAGCGGTTCATTACACATAAAACACTAGTTAAGGCAGCAAATTAGATTATCAATTGGGCAATCCAAATGAGATTCTTTAGTAATTTTTACTTGCATAAATTCATTTTGTACTTATTCAATTTGATGGATATTATCCTAACACAATGTTGAATTTTTGAAGATGGAATGTATTTCAAAATACAAATAATTTATTATTTTTGAGGGTTAATTTCTTTATACACAATAATTCAAGTTTGCCCTAAGACTTTTACCCTACGACTTTCCATTATTCAAAAAATTTAATGATTTTAGAACAAGAAAGGTAATAGGTTTGTATTCAATTCTATTAATGCTTACAATCAATTGTAAGTGCATGCTTTGAATTAGGTGCAACTTAATTCATGATCAATCTCTAATAAAAAATAATTTATCGATTACATACATACTCACTAGCACAAATAATGCCTTTTAGAAAAACCAATGTTATGCTTTGGGATATCAAAAATCTTGTACATTCAAAAGCTTATTTTATATCATTCATATCACTTTTGTAAGTTGTACTCTAGCATCGGTTGGCACCATTGTACAAGGAACATCAGTTATAACTTTCTTGTTAGCTAAATAAAAAATCATGCAATAGGTATACAATAAAATCAAAAAAAATAAGCTACTTAAAGAGATTTGTGTTATCAAAATCATATTTATCCATTGGAGCACAAAGTGTTAATGATGCCTAAGTTTTGGTAATACTATATCTAAATGTCAGAAAATATTACAAAAAAGAAATGTCCATAATAGTATAAGGCTTCTTAATATATACTTGTATCACTTATTTATGCATATCAAACTAATAGGGGGTGAGTGAAATAAGTTTGCAAAAATATTTGAAATCTCACACATTAAAAAGCCATGAGTTTTTGAATTTTAGTAATAACATCACAAAAATTATATTAATAAATATTAAGAAATAAAATGTAAAATGAAAGGAGCAAAAAAATGTTTTTTATGTTTTGCCTCCTGCCAAACGAGTGAACAACCACAGCCAATTCAATTGGGCTTAGCTACCAAATGAGTGAACCCCCTCCCTTGATATATGTTTGGGCTTGAACACTACTATTTCAATGAGATATTTGTAAGTCTCAAACTACATCCTCATGTAGGATTATATGCTAAACTTATTCTTAGCTCATAGACAATTGAGAAGTGCTTAAGGTCAAACAATATTTTCAAACAAAGGCTTACATAAGGATGTCATAGGTTTAGAATTTTAAATCTTAGGAACATTGGGCAAGTGAAATCTTTTATAAAAGCTAAAGACATCCAATGATCTTTAACATTAGGGATAACAATCTAGAGAAAAAATGGTTCTAAGAATCCAAACCATGAACACTCACAATGGAGGTGAAGTGGCAAGGTAAACACATAAATGAAGTTCTTAGAAAGCCAAACAAAAAAATCACTCATTCACCTGGATAAACTAGAAAATAGGTCTTAGTTAATAATCTTCCTAAAATTTGAAAGAATGTGATTAAAAATTTTCTTGGTGATTTGATACTTTTATGAATACAAGATAATGAGTTGTGATATTCTTTTTTGAGTCACTTGCTGTACCTGTACAGCACTTCTAAAAATAAACTATTGAATTGATTATACATGGCATTGTCTTATGAACCAAATAAAAGACAACACTTTGCCACTTTATTCAAATAGTAATACTTAAAACATGGTTGAGTTGGTCCGGTGGGTTATCATTGGTAGGGACAATGTTACAAATGTTTGTCGTAATGGTGATGCACTATGATGGATAGCAATGAAAAATAGTCCAAAACTTAGTCTTAAGCCTTTTAAGGGACATTTTCAAAACAATATTTGCATTGGTAGAGTTATGTGACATCTACAAGGATGTCTTATGCTAAATTTAAAGTTAAAAATATTTAAAACATTATAAATTGATATTTACATAACTTAAACTAAAGTGTACATATAAATCACTATACAAAATAAGGAAAAGTAAACAAAAATATTATATTAAATACTGATTACCTATAATTAACCCCACTATCGATACTGATATAGAGATTAATGCAAAGTAATGTACCAAATATTGGCACTACTTTAAGTCTAAATATGAGTATTACACCCCCAAGTTAAACCTTTAGGTGAAACATGGGATGCTACTACATCACTCTCCCTCGGTTGGAAAGATCTAAACTTAGTGGGCCTATGGTGTAATCTCTGATACTAGTTTGTCATTTGTATGTTTAGGCAATGAAGCTTTTACCCAACAAACCAAGTGTCATTAAATATGGGATAGCCTCATGAATGTACCAAAAATCATTGTTGTGCCTAATTCTATGTTAAAATTCTTTGATTATATATGATTTGCTCGATTTGGCTATCAGGTTGCTACATGAGACTAAATGTATTGGTTCGACAAGTTTACTTGGCTATAATACTGAAGGATCAAAAGATTAACTAGGTATTAGGTATGGTTCTTTATAAGTAATTATATGTTGAATATTAGAGATTATGTTATTTTCATTATCTTCAGTTAAGTCTAAAGCATAGATGTCAATCCTTAATCTTTTTTATATTTATAAATGGTTGCATTTAATTTTATAAATTTTATAAAGGGAATCTCTTAAAACTTGCATAAATCATTATATAATCATCCTCAATAAATTCTTTATGTTTTCTTTGAGCATTTCCTAGTCATTTGTATATTTCATTATTTAAGTTAATTTGTTCAATAATATGTCGATGTGATGATAAAATATGATTAGTAAAAGTCTCAAACCCAATATTTTATTTTTTATGAAAAATTAGTAGATAAGAACAAATGATCCTAGGTTGAAACATGTTCCATTATTAAGCTACGAAAAGGGTTAATGAAGCTTTAATTTATTACTTCTATTTGCACATCTATCTAGAATGTTAAGTTAATCAAAACTTAAGTTTCATTCTTATTAGGAGATAAAGTGATTTGTAGAATTATTTAGTAAGTCTAACATCATATTCTAAATAATTGTTTAAGATATGCCATGTAGTTCCAATGCTTAATCAAGAAATATCTTTATAGTATGTGAGACAACTAATGTATCATGTTAGTGCTTAGAATGAGCCATTTTAGAAAATATATCAAATATGAATACATAATCATTCATTCTAGTGGTTTTAGGTAATCCTAATACAAAGCTATAACTATATTTTCCTATGGTCATCATGGAATAGGTAATGGTGCATATACTCTTTGGCTATAATTACTTAATTTAGCTATGCCACAAGTTATAGATTATAAATAATTGACATATCATATTCAGGTAATCTTTGACATTACAATAGAATAGCCACATATCCAATGGTTTTTCCTTGACCAAGATGTCCAGTTAAAACTCTAATATGTATTTGTTAGATTGAGAAATCCTTAAGAGATGTGTGGTGAATGCAATGTTATGATACACAAGATAAAAAAATTTTTTCAAATAATATTCACCAAAAATTTATTATGAAAAGTATCGACTACTTCATAGATATGACCTAGGTCCTAACAATCACTATATTAATTCTTGACACAATGAAATCTAGGAATACTTATAGTCATTGTTGAAAGTAAATAAACATCATGACTTAATGCATTTGCTACTTTATTCTTTGCTCCCACCATATGTCTTAATGAAAAAGTGAATTCTTGTAAATATTCAAAAAATTTACCATGCTAATGACTTAAATTAATTATACAAAAATAAAGAATATAATAGGTTGAATATTCTTAAATTAAAGTGCTTCACAACTAAAATAAAAAAAAAATTCTTGGGATAATCGATAGTGTCTCGAATGTCTTACTGATTAAACTATCACATAATATTATTTTTTCTAGGAGTATTTCTTCCTTTTTCATTTAAGATAGGTTGTTGTGGGAATCATCATTTGATTGTAAAATATCATGATTAGATAAGCCACATTACTATTATAATTTAGAAGTTAGCTATGAGGAAAATGCTTTAAATTTTATTCTCACATGGTGTATTTGCTTCTATTTTTTCCTTATAATACATTTTGTTTGCTTTAGAAGTAGTTTGATTTTTTGATTAATGACATAAGTTTATTCATGACATAGTCACTACACTTCCAATAACATCTTTAATTAATTTATGAATGCATGGAATAGTTCCTTGATTTACGATACTTTCATCTATGTTTAGGAGTGATGTCTCAATCCAATTATTATTGCGAAAAGGTTTCGACATCAATGTTGTATGCCTACAAAAAGTTACATAGGTTTAGGTTTGTTAATTCAAGTAAAATTAGTTTTTTTAAAAAATTTAATTTATCATTATGGAAACAAAAATAACAAAGGCAATGAAAAATTATTCTTAAGATGACCATGACACGATTGTCAGAGAAATTAAAAAATATCTTTTAGGTTAATTAATTTAGATTTCAATTTAATTTTTATAGCTTGGATAGATGACATAAATGAAGATAACATTCTAAATAAAAAAAATTAAAATACATAAAATTTAATTCAAAATATATCTCCTGATGGCTGGTGAGTATAAATAAGATGAGTTTCAAGGAAAATGTTATCATGCTAAGAATTTAATAATTTTTCTCATCCACAAGACAAAAATATAAATAAATTATCTAAAAAGTCAATAAAATCTCTTGGTCCTAATCCAATCTTTGGAAATACCATGAATAACTACCAAAGTCACATTAAAAAATTAACTAGTATGTACCAAGTCTGATAAGACAATTAATACACTCCTATGTCCAATAAAATATAACTAATGAAAAAAAGTATGAAATCCATTATTATTGATGATGAAATAAATAAAATAAATTATCTAGCTAATGTGCTAACTCTAATAATCTCTAACTCCACCCTTGCCTAAAGTTTAACAACTTGATCTTGTTATAAAGGGGAGAGATAGGTTGCTCAATAAGGAATCACTAAACTACATTATAAAATTATTACTCACAAATAAGAAATATGAACATAATAATAG
This sequence comes from Vanilla planifolia, assembly GCA_023846275.1. Classification (NCBI taxonomy): domain Eukaryota; kingdom Viridiplantae; phylum Streptophyta; class Magnoliopsida; order Asparagales; family Orchidaceae; genus Vanilla; species Vanilla planifolia. Next base: position 558,793 of record JAIUJO010000063.1, on the reverse strand, counting down.
AATAAATCATATTAATGAATGATATCAATTTCTAACTAAGAAAATGATATCATCATCTACTACAAAATTAAATAAATATTTCCTTACACTATGACTAACAGGACATATAGCATCTAGATCATGATATAATAAAATTTCTTATAAATAAGAGTCATTTAGTCCCTTCCACTTGTTTCAAATAATATAATCCAAAATTCGACATGATAATGATAATCACATAGGCATCCACGTTGGATTCTAAGAATCTTTAAGAACCACAATTAGTCACCAATATAACAAAGTACACTATGGGATTTCTTGTAGGACTAAATATCTAATTGTTCGTTTCTGAGACTATTCATACAATGGCTTCTTACAAATTCTAAAGGTTCTTACGATGAAATTTCACACTACATTAATAGCTTTAACCCTTAACATTTAACTAACACTAAGCCAAGGATGTGGGATAGCTAACATGTATATCTCTTTAAAGAGTATCAATAATTTAGTGTCCAATATATCTAAATGCCATAGGGATCCCACTAAATCTTAATTCAATTAAGTAGAATTTCTTAACCCATTTTTCTTATATTTAATATTGCTCACATTTTTGTTTTGGATCATTCCTATCTAACCTAAACACGGAGTTCATAATGGCTTGGCTTTTTTCCTTTGGTTCTATATTTAACTTATTACCTGTACAATTAAGTCTAGATTTATAAAAGTATTACTAATAATCTTTATGATCTGAAGGCAATATGTAGTCATCATAATGGTTATAAGGGATCTTCTAAAGCCTCCACACATTCCTCAAATCACCATCAAGAGTTTCATCATGTGACTTAAGAGCCTAAATAAAATTACTTGTGCTCATACCCAAATAACCTTTTCCACATAAGGTCTACTCAACATCTTTATCATATTACTTACTTGGCCAAACCTAGAACAACTCTATGTCTTGTTCCAAATTCTTCCACCTTCTTGAAAGGTCTTAGATGAGAGCCTAACTAACAAAATATTAATTTGCATTATGCATAAAGGTTCACCAATGGTATTTCTTAGGCATGTGAAAACAACCTTTTAATGTAGCTTCCTTTTCTATTGATTTTTTCTTGCCTTTGAACATGATTTTAGGGCTACACTTACCTTACATATTCATATCCAAGCACGTTAAATATACAATTTGACTATGCTCAGGTTTATGAATTATCCATGAAACCTATACCATAATGTTTGACCTTAACCATTATAATTTTAGCCACAATCAAACTCATTGGTTGCTAATCATACCTTGAATTAACCTAGCCTTCTTTTAAGGCCTTAAACAGAGCCTTCCAAAGCCTTTTAACTAGTATCCAAGAATCAAACATATGATAGAATTGATTTAGTTTCTCGTGATGGTGTAACCAATGCCTCCTATAACTTAGTTAAGCTCAAGGTTCCATGCTTCACAAGGAAACTCAATAACAAGGAATGGTATTCTGCAACATTATATAGAGTTTTTTATTTATTTCCAAGTGCATATATATTGTTTTTTACTTAATCTATTGTATAACCTATATCACATTACATTTCATACATTTGTTATCCATAATTTTAGCAATAAAGTGCACATTTATATGAAGTCATCCTATCAACTAAATTTGTGAGTAATATGAAATACAATCATAGTCCTTGACAACGAAAATATATTTTAAATAATAAGAATATATGAAAACAAATATATAATGAAGCCTCAATTTTGTACATTTATTTGCTCATGGCATAAAACTCTTTGTCTATTTATGTAGATCAAGAAATAAATATTGCATTAAATATATGTTATCAAACATCAATTCAACTTAAAAAGAAGAAGAATTACACTATGCATGCTAACACTTAGCAAGACTATCATGTCTAGGTCGTGAGGGTTATTTTCAACAAAATTTTGTTCTCTATGATTTTCCAATTTTTAAACAATTATCATGATAATCTATTCTTAATGCTTAAATACTTAGATAATCGACTTAAGAAACCAAAATGGCATAACATTTAGCATGCTTTTCACTTCTTTTACTTAGTGATGTTAATGTTAGGAAGGTTTTTGCATGAACAAATTGCTATTCAGAAATCATCTTCCACATATCTCTATTAGCTAAAGATAGACTTGTAATATATGATCATGTAATCTAACTTCCATTCATAAGAAAAAATGTAATATGCAGTTCTCATAGCTCAATCAGAGATATTGCATGAGAAAGAGTGAGAATTGAACCATTCATTCACTAAGATAAATCTCCCTTTGGCTTGGGTAGAAGGAATTTCTTTCTTATAGTAGAAGTTTTATGAAAAAGAAGTCTAATTATTGTCACAATCAATTACCATGGTTTTATAATCATTTTTGCAAAAAAACTTCTTTTTTATCTTAGCTTAGAATTGAGCAAAATTTGTTAGATGAGCTTAAGTATTATCTTACATTGAAAAGTCAAGTACATGACTTCTTTTTTGTAAGATCTATCCTTTCTTTAAAGTTTTAACAATCATTCTTCTTTTTCTTCATAGCTTATCTCACTTTTTTACTTGGTATCTTTTAAGTTAGCCTTATCAAATTACACTTTTATGGTTTGGTTAAATTACAAGCATATCTTAATGTCTTATATAGCCTTGGCCACACCACCTTAAACCAAGAATTTACTTTAAGATAAACTAGTTTATGGGTGGAATAACAATAATTCACTATTACAAATTAGCCAGCTTCAAATTACACCTTTTTTTGTCTTCTAATAGAATCTCCTTAGACTAAGGATCTATTTGAGATATTATAAATAGATTCTTCTTTCTCTTATATACATATTTTCCTTGTGATATTCCTAAATGCATCATATACAAAAGGTTTTTCTTCTAATCCTCCTATCTTTAACACCCAACTCCTAATATTAGGAGTCTTATCCATATCTTACCAAACATTCCTGGTAGGATAGAAATAAGGAAGTACAAAAAAGTTAATAATATAAATAAACTTATAAGCTCATTTTAAAGCAGTAAGCCTAATCAATGTTCATGTGTTACAACTCAAGTCATGTAATTCCACAATTGTTCTAATTTTGAACTTAAAATTTCAAAAATAAATATTCAATTTTACCATACTGATTGTAAAATATATTGAAGTTTAAAATTTTAATTCAAAAAGAAACGTATAACATAATTAAAAAAACAATAATTGTATAGCAAAAAAAAATAGATATATAGCACCCTTTGTTTTCATCAAAATAAGGATAATAAATGCATTTCACTACTACCAATTAAGTCTAATAATGACAGTTGGGAATCAAATTTATTTTCATTGTTGTTTTACTTATAATCTAGGTTTTTGGATTTTTATATTATAAATATAACTCTAAAATATATTCCTACCATAACTTTTTGACCACATTGTGTATTCATGAACAAAAAATTATTGATGACATTAATCTTCACCAATATTGTGATAATATACTTCTATGTTTTATTTATGACAATATAACAACAAACTTTTCACTAAAATATTTTATAAAATTCATATAGGAACAAATTAATAAAAAAATCAATAAGATATTTATTAATTCTTGGGTAGAATAGAAAATCATAGCAAGTAGATCTCATAACAACAAATATAGAAGTTTTAGCAATTGTTAAGATTTAATATATGATATATATGGCAGACTAATTTATTCAATAAAGAATCTGAGCATGAAGCTAAAACTTCAAAAATGTTTAAAATGAATCCATTAACTTCCTCTTTAGAACATTACTATGGAATAATTTGACAGATACTAAAGATCAAAAGATGTTATAGTAATTCTGATTCAACCTTTTTGAAATATATTTATAGGAAAAAGTGCATGATCTATTGAAATAATATAGACATCAATTTATTGTAAACTACAATTTTAATTACCAATTGTAGAAAAATAAATATGATATTTACCTAATTGATAAAAAAATATTGAAAAATGAGACAATCATAGCGAAATAAAAAAGTTATGGTGCCAACCCAAAACTTTTAAGATAATTATGTAATTGATACAATTTCAATTCAACATCAAGGATTGATTTAAATAGTATAATAAATGACACCAACAAATAAGATGATTATTTGCTAGACTTTTAAATTTAAAGCTTATTAAAATGTATCATAATTTTTTTCTTGCTTACTAAAACAAGGACATTTGTCGCCTAAGGCTTTGACTCATATCTATTTGATTTAATAATGTATGTAAATTAAATAAACTAAGTAGAGGATCTACTAAACTTATTTTTTAATTCAAACATTAGATGGAATTAAAACTCTAATTTTAATTACAAAAATATTTACTTGAAAAATCATATAAATTAAAAAACTTTTGTGCTTATGATCTAATTCTTATTAGGTAAATTTAATAAACTCTAATCATGTAGATTTATAAGAACAACGTAAATTACACTTCATTCAATAATTTCAATTAGCCATATAGCAATTAGTGTCGCAAAGTTTATCGTTGGAAATTTTATGGTAAGGATTTTTTTTTTACCTTATAATATTGATTGCATTGTATATTTATTATTTTTAAATTGTAAAATAATTTTTTAGGTAAATATATCAAAAAGAAACAATAATTTTTAAAATTATTGATATTTTTTGGACAAGAAATTTTGAATTACTTTAATTTAAATAAAACTATGCAACTAAAAAAATCATTAAAATAAAACATTTTTTATAATTTTAAAAATTATGTCAAACTATTTACGAATTCGTTTTGTTGATATTGTAATGACTAAAGATCTACTATTATTAGTAAAAAAATATTGCTTGAAAAGATGTCAGTAACATGAAAATCATAAACTAAAATGTTAACTAGAAAAACTTTTCAAATAATCAATACACTATAAATTATGTATTAAAATTTTTTAATACTATAATCACAACAAATTTGTTGGTTTATAAAACCTTACAAATAATCAGAAAAATTAAATTATTATAGAAATTAAATATTTAAGATTTTTTTTAATATGTTCATATTTCAAGTGTAAGATAAAATAATAATTGAAACGTCGTAAAGAAGGTCAGAAACATAAAATATCATATAAATATAAAAATCCTTAAATTCTTTGTATATTATATACATAAGACATCATATTGAAATCAAAATATAATAATTGCTATAACAGATTTTTAGAATACCATGCCTTAAACAAAATAAGTTAGTGAAAATAAGAACGACATAAAAGTTAAGAAATTATAAATCATAAATAAAACAATATACTAAACATAAAATAAAATAATTTAAATGTTAATCCATATATTACTTTATAAAGAATGCTTCCTCAAAAGTTATGCAAATAATTCTCAATGTCACAAATAAAAACTTATTAAAATTTAATGCATACAAAAAAAATTACGATATATGTTTCATGCTAGCTAGGTTAGCTAAGTCCTTATAGTTTTGATGATGGTTCACATGTCACGGATTTTCACATCATGTTCAGGGTCAATGTGTTGCACATTGGGTCAGGGAATCGGTAAGATGTCAGTAATGTCCAAGGGCATATTTTGATAGTCATCTCACATATTAAGTCGGTGGGGACAGTGTCGTGTTCATAATGCCATGGGTTAGATCTGGGTTAATGTATCACATAGTGGGTAGTTGGGTAAGTTTCGTATTAATAGTCTTAAGTTTGTTCGCAAGGCACCCAACCATTGCATCTATTGGGTCGATCTAGTAGGTTATAACAACCTAATGGATCTGGATGCAATCATGAATTATGCAAACTCATGCATGGTATTGAGCATAAATACCCCATTCACTAATCTATTTCAATGTAATGTAGTCTATGTTTTCGTTGAGTCTAATTGAGTCAAGTCAACGATGAGCGATAGGGCAACAACGAATGATGACATCAATAGGAATGGGCTCAATAGCCATTATTTCTATCATTTATTTATTCATGATGCGAATTTTGAGCATATAATAAAGTTTATGCTCCATTTTTATTTAACACATGAAAAAATGACAGCTTGATTATCTAACATTATAAATACATGTCTTAGTGGTGTTTGGATAGTAAAAATCTTGACTAGTGTCCTCTTTAATTCCCTTGAAATAGAAGAGTATCATTTGTAATGAGTTTGCTACTCCAGATTAGTTCTCTTAAATCTCTAATGTGTCAAGGTTTGACCTCTAAGACTCTTCCATTACGGTTGAAGTATCCTTATTTTCTTGTTAACCCTTCCAATGAAAAAGACACTTCTCATAACTCTAACTTTTTGTTTACTTAGTATTCGTATTGATTACTCCTTCAATCTTCTTACTCTTCTTACCATGATAGGTTAGTAAGCACTCAATTAAGTGGCCACTCTTAATGGGTGTAGTTTTTTAGTCAAACAACTCACTAGAAATGATGATCAGTTCGGTGTTTGAGCTACCAAATTTGATATATTAAAGGTATTGCTAATGTTGTAATCCCCTTGTAGCTCCATGATGTTTGGATTTGGTATAACCATTTTTGATATTTGGATTGGATTTAGTACTTCTACTTGTAACTTATACAAAGCTCATAGAGGAAACCGTTTTGCCTTTTTTTTTATCATCAAGAATTATCCTTCTAAGTATTCTTTAAGCTTGTGGTGTGCATTAGCTAATTTGTTGTACTGCTCATTAGTAATATATATTATTTTCGTAATATTGCATGAATCTACCTTTTATGAAAACATTTATGTTTGTTCTTGAATGGGTTATAGTATTAGGTTAGAAAGGTTAAAGATTTATATTGATTATTTTATTCAAATGGGCTCGATCTTATAGACATATTGATGGAACTATTATAAGCTTTCTTAGCTTGTGATAAAAGGCGGTCAAAATTGTTTATTTTTTCTTCTACCAAACAAAATAATTTATTTTGTAGGCTAGGATTTACAAACTCGATTTGATAAAAAGCTATGGGTGACTTGGAAATAAGAATATTAACTTTATTTACAAATGATTCAAAATTGTTTTCCAAGAATACTAACTAAAATAAACATCCTTATCAGTGATTATTGTCTTGAGCAACTCATTAAACATAGACACTTTGTTAAGTATTGTGTGGGGTTGAAGAATAAATTTTTTTGGTTATACTTCATTGACTTCAACAAACATTTTCTTACCTATTCAAAATTTCTCTTCCTAAAATGATTAGTCACTAGGGTAGTGATGATAATAAAACTATCTTTGAATTTCCTTCAAAAGTTTGTTAGGCCATGAAAACTCTTTAAATCATGGATTGATGAAGATCTTGGTTAATCAATTGTAGCATTAATCATGTCATAGTATGATGATATATCATCTTTCATGGTTTGAAGCCTAAAAAGTTCACAAGATGGGAACACAAATGTTTAGATTTTATGTTGGGTAGAGGTGTTCTCCCAAAGCATTGAACAATTTTTTTAAGGTGTTCTACTTTATGTTCAATGGCACAATTAAAGTTCAAGAAGTCAATAAAGTAAACTATAACAAACTTTCCTAATTATGATGTTTGGGTTGTTATTCTTATCAATGTGCCTAGTGTATTAAATATGGAGAAGGGAATGACTAAATACTTTTATAAACTATCTCTTGTTTTGAAAGTAGTTTTTTACTCATCCTATAACATGATCCTATCTTGGTGTTTTCTGCTTCTTAAATTGATTTTGGATAAAATAGTGGCTCCATTAGTTTGGTCCAACATTTCATCCAAGCAAGGGATAAGGAACCTATAATTTGCATAATTTTGCAAGTTCCTCTTTTATCGAAACAAAATCTCCATGAACCATCATTCTTTAGGGCTTGAGGGGTGTGAACAACACATGGATTTTGGCGTTATCAAAAGAATCATTTGTCTAATAAGTCATGCACTTGTTAGGTGAGTTCTTAATGTTTGAAATGATTCAACTTATAATTTGATAAATTGAGTTAACTACCACCATGTATAAGGCCTATAACATATTGGATGTGAAGAAGAGGTGGTAAACCATGGAGTTCATTTCTAAAAATTTTATGGAAGCTAAATAAAATGGATTCTATAGTGGGTAGTGTTGTTATATATGGTATTATGGCTTAAATGAAAGTTCTATATATAAATTCTTTATCTACATTACAATTACACATAATTAATGTTTTTTTATTTAGAGTGTTAGGTGGTTTTTGACAGATTGGTTATGATCTTTAAGTGTTGATGGGTGTGTATTAAATTTCTATTTGTGATATGTAAATATGTAAGTGTTGGCTTTGCTAGCATTAATGGTATCATTGCCATATAATCATGGTCATAATAAGATGATACTTCATATTACCATAGTAGCAACATGACAGAAAATATCTTCCAATTTGTTGGCCAAATTTAATTGCTATAATTCATTTTATCATTACACTCACGGATATTTTATTAATAACAACATAATGGATGGGTTTGGGTAGTGAATGATCGAAAGTGTGATGCATGTTACACCATTTGTAGAACTTTAAATGATGCTACTACCAGTTTCCATGATGACCATGCAAACCTTTTCTCTATGCTTGACAAAGTATGAAAAATGGTGGCATGTCTTCAATCTTCATTTCCCTTTGGTTGGTGAAGGTACTTCTCTTGACTATAATGGCGCCGTCTTATTAATGTTGTTCTCTCAATCCTCCTAGGAGTATTCATTGGCTAAGTAGGATTAGAAAGCATATTGTTTGATCTCTTATTCTTCATTAGTGTTCAATTCCCCATAATCACTTTCCTTGACATAGCTTACTTGTCATTTTCGGTATTGGGCGATCATTTGACTTAACATTTTACATAAAGAGAAGTTACGATTTGGTGATTGGTTAATAGGTTGGTTGGATTTCATTGTAACTTTAAGGTTAGGAAGGGCTCATAGTGGGATGTTTTGGTACACTACTTATGAAGCATCTTGGATTAGCTAACTAGAAGTCGGACATTGTTGATACTTCAACTTTTTGATTGGATAAATGTTTCTAAGTTTCACTGTCAATAGTAATCCTGTAGGCCTCTTTTGAGGTGTCAATGTTTTGCATTAAAAGTTCCCTCTACATATATCTCTAAGCCCAACTGAAAATCAAAAAAAAGGTAACTAATTTGTCTTCACTAACACCACAATACAAATGTATTCAACAAAATGAGTAATGTACTCATTACGTAGTTTCCTTTTTTAGCTTGATTTGTGTAATCAACTCTGTTTGTTTTTCATTAAGTTTATACAATTGGAAGCAATAGTCCAAGGAAACCTTCTATTCAATATATTCATTAAGGTTAATGACGCCACCATTGTTGAGAATGTCACATTTTATAAACTTCCAATGTTTATTATATCATTTTCTTAGAAACAACCCTAGAAAGGATTGTTGATTATAAGATGTATTTGATTTGAGTGAATGACAACATTAGGATTGAAAATGTGGGCTCATTTTGAGCTTGTTCTAGTTCAATGATCCTTAAACAATATCTCTATAACTTCTCTTCCAAAGTTTGTAGTCAAGCCAAAAGATCTTTGAGGGTCACTTGTGGTATGTTGATGCGTGAGTGCTTCATGTTATAAGTTTTATATTCTATCAATTTTATAAATTGTGCCAATAGATGAAAGAAAACAAGTCGCTCGTCTCAGCTTTGTCACTTCGATTGGAGGTCCCACAAATTGTGCCACTTTAAGTTGGTCCTCATGGGTAAGCACAAAGTGGCTAATCCAAGTGCAATTGTGGGTAATATGAGTTTGTGATCTAGATTAGAATTTGAAGACCTGTTCATTGATCTATTTTAAGAAAACATGGTAAATGTATTCTACGAAGTCTAATAAGGTCAGTGGTGGGTAAGAAATGATGGCATCAATGAAAATGGGCCATTTCTTTGGATCTTTTTGCCTTTTTTGCATGAAATTTGACCTTCAAAAGGTAAACACACAACTTCACCTTGACTATTTTTTGCCTTGTGCTAGTACTCAACCTCTTGTATTTTTTTCTAGTTCGAACATAATCTAAGTTGTTCTCTTACAATGCTAAAGCAAAACTTTCTTGATACTTCATGGATTAGACTCAACCATCATAAACATTGCTACTTTTTTAACTAAAGCCCAGTAAAGTTATAATTCTAAAAATAACTGCCTTTACTTGAAGTATAGTACATAATATCCTATAAAATGTGGGTCATGTGTAGAACATATGAAAAATAAAAAGAAACATTCCCACAAACGTGTTTCATGCATTAGCTTGATAGGGAAATTTTGTACAACATTGTACTTTGCTTTTTTTAACAAAACATTGAATAAGTAGTTGCATGATTTTGAAGTTGGCAAGGGTTTTAAAAAAGTTAAATGTCACAAACTTAATTTAATGAAGGCATTGTAGAATTTGATTACATTTAGAAATGTTATGTAGCACTAATTCCAAAATTTTTTATTTAACTATACCTACAAAAACATTCGAATAGTTTTTCTTTCTTAGAGTTAATTTGATCCCTTCCAATTGTGAATTTACAATTAAACTTTCAAAGATAGGCTTTGAACTAACTTAAGAATGTCTACAAATGTTCACTAACTTAAGAATGTCTACAAATGTTCACTAACTTAAGAATGTCTACAAATGGTCATAAATTATTGATGAAGTTGTTCCAAGAATTGATAAAAATTGTTGTAAGGATTGATGTAGTTGTTGCAAGGATTTCTACTATGCCCGTCATATGGCAAACATTACTAGTTTAGTGGAAGCCTGCCTAGGTTGCTCGTTATTTAATGAGGTATTAGCATTTGTGGTAGGCTCATTTGAAATCGTTATGTGATTTATTTATTTTCATTATTGTTTTTTCAATTATTGTATTTTTACAAATCTATGGAATGATTTCAAATGATCAAAATAGTTGATACATTTTTTATGGTAAATTGTTTCCAATATCATTTAACGTTGTGGATTGACCATTTTTATTTCCTTAGAAACATTATGCATTATAAGAAAATTCTTTTAAAGTTATTTTTGTAACATAAACTATAATTTGTTCAATTTCTTGGTATGTTCTAGCATTATTCTTAATGATACAGGTCATAAGCCACGTATATTACTCAACATAATCCAAGAGGGCAAAATCTTTTACACTTTACTTTGCCTAATAGCATTGGGATAAAATTCCACAACTTTTCCTCTTGTTAAGAAGAAAGGCAAGATTTAGTTAAGTTATTTGGAGATAAATTATCTAAAATCACTATTTTACACTAGAAAGAGAAGAAGAAAAAGAAATATAAAGGGAAAGTAACATCACGTACACTTGAACTTAATTTGTCGATCAAAGGTGGATAGTTTATTTGATATCTTGATGATATCGCACTTGTTGAACATGATGATAATTTATCTAAATGCTTTAACAATTTTTACATGAGCACATGAAGCTAATCAATATTATGCTAACTTAAAAGTGAGAGCAACAAACACAAACAACATATTCATGAGTTACAAGAGGCAAGAAATTTTTTAAGTAATGAATTACTCTAAGAGGTTCCGTAGTCACATATCAATTTTTTAAATGACATAGATAACAAGTATTTTTACTATGGAAATAATTATTTTTAGGTAACTCTTGAATTGATGCTTTGAACTAATTGATTATTTTGTTAAGAAAAAAAATGTAGCTGTCAAAGAAACGTTTATTAACTCAGTTGTGTTGCAAAGGAAACTTATTAAATTGAAGGAAAATTTTGTCAATATCCCTAAACAGGTTACTTGATGCACACAAGTTATTCAGTTGTGAATTTTAAAGGATTTTGTAAGTCTATTAATAGTCCATCTCATTTATGTATGCCTTCTACCTTTTGTTTCAATTGATTTTGGAACAGTCACTTCGGTTGGAACACAATGAAGCACCCACCAATTCATTGTTTTAGTACTTCACTTAATAACATCAGTGACAAGACCCTTTCAAATTAGATTTTGCTACTTTGAATATCACAAATCCTAAAATGCGTTATGCATTGACGTGGAGTTAGCAAAAGTGTTGCCAAACATAATTAGAATTTCTACTGAAGGTGTTCCAAACAATAGCTTTTGTCAGAAATTCTTGTATGATATTTTACCTAAATTAGACAAAGCATGCCACAAACATAGGCAAAAGCTAACTCAAGGCAAGCATTAAAAATAATTAGATAACTGTTATGATCATCTTGTTGCTTATATCAAGGAATAGGGTCATGTGATTAATGGGCAAAATATAAAAGATGTCAACAAAAATAACCAAGAATAAAAAAATGTTGAAGCTACCAAAATTCCTACTTCAGTTGTTAACACTTTGGTTATAAAATCCACTATGGATGTTCAACCAAAGATCTTAACAATCTGGCAATCCAACTAATGGATGACTATAGTTCGTTAAAAAATTATAAAAAATGAGAAGCAAAATGATTAAGTTTCTTATTCAAAACTATCATAGGATAAAATTTAGCACCGATGTGACAATCTACATCATAAGTTTTTTCCTAAAAAGCTATTTTAAGATAAATAACCTAGGTGTTTGAAATTTAAACTAAGGAGTTTAATCCACTGAAATATTAATGGATGAGGAAAAAGTTATAGAAGATTCAGGAAAACCTAATTAGCCCAAAAAGTTTTAAAGGATGGTTTTAGTTATCCAAATTGAAAATAATGTTGGTCTTAATAAATAATTTCTTATTTTCAAATATTTAAGGTGCTATTAAAAAGGTTTTGGTTAGGTAATTAATCAATTTATCAAAACATGTATTGTTTGATAAGTTGTCTCGTTGGAACTTATGTCATATAAGGATATGGCATAAAAATTTTCTATTAAACTAATTTTTTAGCATTGTTATTACAATAAATAAAAAAGATACAAATTCTTTAAAAGAAACTTCAACCACAATGTTGACGTTAATGACCAGTTCATCCATATTGATGTCAAGCATTAAGGCTAAGTTTTTAATCTTGCTACACTTCTACTTTCGATAAAAGCAAGGCATCTAGAAAAAACCTATTATGTACAGGACATTTCACATTGTTGACAACACTACAAATCCATGAATCATAAGTAAGTATTTTAATGAAATCACATCTTTAGATGATTATAATTGACTTTCAACTCGTAAACTAAAACCAATGCAAGAGTTTCTTGATTGAATAATTCTATGTCCTTATAAGCTGTAGTAATTTTTTAGTGATTTCTTTATATGGGCAAGAAAAGGTAATTGAATATGGAGGAGATCACGACAGCGCCTCCCATGGAGCCAGTCGATTGTTTTCTTGGGCGTTCACAGTAGGGTGCTAGATATTGAGAAATAAGTAGACTACCATCAACTTTTATAATTCATCACCTTATAAGCACTGGATCAATTCATGTGCCTCTTCTACAAAATGTCATCAAATTCCATCCTTCTTTTCCCAAACAATTTAAATTTTATAACATGCTTTTGAATCGCACTACACTTTCATAAACAATGGAGAATAATTGGTATTTTTCTTTAAACAAATTTGGGAAGAAGGCCTTAGCTTTAAAATAAATTGGATATAAAATATTCCTTCAATGTTGAAAAAATCCATATTTACAAAAATCTCTAATCCCATTAACATAGATAAGGATGTGGTGAGTCGCAAATAAGTAATTCTTCTAGGAAAATGATATGTGGAACGAGTTATATCTTGTTAATACTTGTTATTCACAAGATTTAAAGAGTGTGGAAGTTTATCAAAAATTGAAAGGAGGAATTAGATGGCTAATAGATGGAGAAATAAAAACAACATTATTTTGTACAATAATGATGAAGTGAAGAAAAAAAACAAAGAGGTCAAAATAATGATAGTTGTAATCAGCCACTTTCAAAATATTTTTAAATATTCTAAAGTAATTGAAGGTGAAATTATGTTTAACTACATCCTTATTAATGAAAGGAAAATGATAATAGAATAGTGCAATATAGCACCACGGAGGAAATAAAGAAAAGTTTTAATATGAATTTAGGTAGCGCTCTGGGCCTAGATTGTTTTAATGGAAACTTCTTCACTAATTATTTTGATTTAATTTTATATGTTGTGGTGAATGTAGCTAAAGAATTCTTCTAGTAACTCCAATTCTTTGTAGGATTTTTGGTCGAAACATTATATATATATTCTTAGATCTGATAACCTAGAAATCTTTGTTTATTTTGGACCAAATATTCTTCAGAAATCATTGAAATAATATTAACAAAGCTCATTGTTGATTAAATATAACAAATTTATAATTAGTTGATTTCTCAAAAGCAAACGAATTTTACAAATATAGATATATTGTATATAATATATTATTGGTCCAGTAATTTCTATATTTTCTTAACTATAAAAATAAAGTGGTAATTTTATGGTTAAGTTGGTTTTAAGGAATGTGAATTACAACATTTCATGAAAATTTCTTTGTAAGACACTCTCCAAGTACAATGTTAGTAAGAAGCTTATTATGGTTCTCACAAATTTCCTTTGTAATACATTGATATCAATTGTCATTAGTCGATCACCAAGTAACTTTTTTCAACCTTCAATCAATCTTAGTCAGGGTAATCCCTCTATCTTCCATTCCTTACATCACATTGATGGAGTCTTACAAAAGAAGCACTAATAATATTTTTGCTTAAAAAGGATAGATATTATATAGATAACATAGATCGTCTGCATCTATCACTTTCCTAGCCTATGCAAACAACATAATTGTTATTATTAGAGGACATTTGAAAACTATTGTTGATCTTATTAAGTTTCTATGGCTCTTAAAACACTCTACAAATTCTTAAATATAAAAATTAAAAGTGAGGATGCTTATAGAAACAAAAAGAGTATCGTTAGGTAAATCGAATTTGCATGGGGCTAAGATTGCATTAACTAAATCTTCCTTTGGCTTATTTGTGCTGCAAACTATATATAGGTTAGAAGAAAGTAGCTTACTTACAAAATTTGATTGATAAAGTTAAAAATGAATTGCCTTAAGTGGTAAAAGAAGTTGTTATCTATCAAGGCTAGACTCATTCTCAATAACCTTGCCGTTTCCTCAATTCCATTATATATTGTATTTGTAAGTAAACTGCAAACATAATTTTATAACAAATTAAAAAAAAGGATTCAATTAACTTTTTGGGGGATTCTTGAAGAAAATGTTATGCATCACTAGAGTTCTTGGAATAAAATTAGTTTGTCATTACATAAAATAGCCTTGGTATTTACAAATTCAAGAAAATGATTAAGCTTTTTTTGTAAAACATAATTAGAAAATACTCAATAGCAATAGTTTGTGGTATAACTTCATGTCACTAAAACTCTAATCCTTAGATCCATCAAGAATACAATCAAACACATGGGATAACATAATGAAACATTTGAATAAAAAGAATGTAGATTAGCCTAACTCAATGAATTTGTAATATATTATCTTCTTCTTATGATGTGTAGATTATCTGTAATTCTACCTAGGTTTATTTGAGATCAAAAAATGTAAGTCCAAAATGTAGACTACAGTTATGAAGCACCAAATACACCTTAAATAAATTAATTTTAACATGGATGACATCCAATAACCTATGCCATTGCCAAATATTCTAATCAACCTAACATTTAACTTTCTTGAATGTGCCAACAATGTTGATATGAAGATTCAATTTATCATGCCTTTTTTATTATAAAGAGCTAAATAAGCATGGGTTACTTCTCAAAATAATTTACACATTGTGCAACTTGATACTTATAAAATCATGGAATGAATTACATCTGCGACAAGTAAGGTAATACAAAATTTGTAATAGAGAGGGCATAATCACACTGCCCTTTTTAGTATCATAGAATATTTAGAGAGCTAACATAACTAAGAGCTTTGAGCAATTAAATCAAACAATAAAAAATGTTATATGTAATATTAAAGAGAATTGTTGCTCCATAATAAGATGTTTTCTAATCATTCAAACATTGCAGGAAGATGTCAAAGAAATAATTTTGGGAATCATAGATTTATTGACAAGAACTTAGGATGCAATAATAGAAGCGATAAGATGGTTCCCTCAACCAAAGATCTCAACGTAGTTAAACTAAGTTGGTGAGAAGTTATCTGTCAATTGTAGTGCTATTATAGTTGAAATGTTTGGAACAATTTATAGGAAATAAGTTTAGATTTTTTAAAATTTAATAAATCATAACACCTAATGTTAAAGTATTGGGCATAATTAGGGGTCTTCAATTACGGAACCTATTTGAACTTAATAATTTATACATTTTAGTGGATTTTCATGTGCTATTGAATCTGTTTTAAGATAATGAAAATATACAATGGAAGTTAGCAAAAGACATGATGAAAGCATGGAAACTAGTTTCCTAACATAAAGTGGAGCTTATTATACAAGGAAAATGATAATGTGGCCATTCTCTAACTAAGAAAACAACAATAAAAAATTCAACTCATATAGAGATGAAACATCAATTCTAGATAAAAATAAGCTATTTTTAATATAGGGAAATTATAGCTTCCATATGTTTAGTCATGCACAACATTTAAAATATGGAGTAATTTTCATATTACATGGGGTTAGAATTAAGATATTCAAGGAATCTACCAATTTTGTATAACAAAAATATTATTTTCGTAAGATAGGTACTTCTACATTTCAAAGTTACTATTCATGTGCATAAAAAATCATAACAAAAAATAGCTAAATAGTAGTGGGTGGTAAGCATTGTTAATCTTAGTGCATGACTTCCTCAATACAACTTTAATTACTAATGGATAAGAAAGTATTCTACAAAGTAAATACTATCAAAATATAATATTATTATGATTTAACACTACTTAAAATCATAATAGTATATAAGGAAAACCTAGCTATCATCATAACATACTATATATGGAAGCTCAAACAAGTTTGAAGGTTCATAAAGAATTGCAAACAATGTACTAATATGATCTATGTCGATTACATTATCATCCATTTACACTTGATCATCACTAATACTCCCTATCTTATGACGTAATGGTATTGTGAAAATTTATTTAATAAGTAGAATAGAAAAAAAATACTCAAATATAAGCATAGGAAAAGCAACTCAAGTCATATACCAAACAAACCCAATCTTTATTTACATTGGACTAATATGATTGGCGTCTTTAAAAACAAACATTCAATTTCATTGATAAGGATATGCACATCAGGGATATGAAAATTCGGAAGAGCATAACAAGAATTTCATCTCCTTATATTACAGTCACATAAAGAAGCTTGCCCCATCCATAATCAGAATGAATTTCCTAGCATTTTTGTTGATGACATAAAAAATTTCTATTCTACATGTCCTACTAAATAGTTTGAAGAAAAATTAAGTAGCTTATAAGACAATATATAATAAATTTTTTAGATGAGTAAATAAAAGTGAATTATGTCAAATATTATTTAAAGTATAATAATGGAATGGCAAAGACATGAATGAAAAGGATTTCTAGCAATTTAAAAATGAAATAGCCAATTTATGTTGTATTAAGTGTTACGACTTCTAACTAGAAATCCCAAACAAAAAGAATAATGGCATATATAAAAAATGATGCACATAGTTGTGCCCTAAGTTACTATATCCTTGTTTCTCACTTGAAGGGTTGTTATGACTAATGTAGTATTTAAAGCCAACCACTTATATACTCTTAGTGATACCATGACCATAGTGGGGATTATCATTGCACTTAATTTCATAGCTTGATCCATTTTGTGACGTCTCCTAGCTAAAATCAATATAATGACCAATGATTTATGAGGTTTAAGACTCAAAAAGCTAAGGGCATGAAAAATAGTCCAAATGACCAAACATTATTTATGTATGATGGGTAGGAAGAATTCTTATAATAGGATTTATGATGGAAGATAATAATGACACAAAAGATAACAATGGTGGAAACTAATTGAAATCATAATTTAGATATTAGTTTACCACCTAAAAGACATAGATAGCAAACTAAGATTTTGTGCTCCTATTGATAAAGAAAACATTATTTTTAGAAATATAATGCTAATATTAAAAAAAACTCTCTTTTTATTCCATCATAAGGTTTTAAATAGATTGTAATTTTAAACCTAAATTTAAAACAAAAACTAACTAAACTACCAAATAATTGGTGGATAGAAATAGATTGTAATTAATTTAATGCAAAAATTAAGCTTATATTACATAGCTATAAAAATATCATTAAGATGTTATCAAAATGTCAATTTTAATTTTTATGAAAGCTTTTTTTGATTTATTAAAATAATCATTATCTAACATTTGCAACAACCCACATTACTGCTTTGAATTGTTTTATTATGAATGCAAGCATGATGTTAGCACATTTGCTACAATTTTGTTTTTTGAATTATTATTGGGAAATAGTGTTTCAGCAACACTACGCATGGCCTCAATATTGTGTATATGTCAATATGATTGTGCTTCTTATTTTCCAAACTCGTCTCCTTTACCTCAAAAGAAATAATTATTATGGAAAAGGGATTGCATCTTGACTACTTCTACATAAGTTAAATCCTTTTTCGAGACTGTTTAGCTTATTTTGAAAGAAAGTTTTCAAAAAATTTGTCATTGAAATTTTACTATATTTTGATGTAGTTCTTATCCCACTTGTGACCTATTATTTTTGAATTTGATATATTTTTTGGAAGATTAGATTCTATTTTATGAAAAACTAAATTGCAAAATATTTATCCATTTTAGAGTCTCCTTATGAAAACATATTAGTCTTAAAAGATGTAAACACTACGTTCAATCTTCTAAACATAAGCATCTCAAATTATACCTTAGTTACATGGGTTTTCAATATACTCAAATCATAAAATGATTCATGTTACACATTTATTACGTAAAATCTCACAATATGTTTAGTATTATTTTTTTTTGAAAAGCTATGATTTTTATTAATGAGAATTTTATTGTTTACCAAGGAATATCTTAATTAAATTTATAAATATTAATCCTATTAAAGTTTTCAGACCCATTTCAATGAACCTTCATAAGCCATCAAGTTAAAGAAACTCAAACATATCGTATTGTTATTAACTACAAAAATTACATACATAATATTTTGTGTGATGGATTTATATGGCTACATTTATATTATACTTTTAAAGAACTTAGTTATGCGAAGTGCTTAGAATTTTGGACATGTAAGTTCAATAACTTAAAATATCCATCTTACTGTTCAATACTTCTTTTTTACTTTTTGTCAATGATAAGTTCAAACGTGATGTTTTGAAGTTCTTTAGTACCAGTACAAACCTGAATAACTTTCTAAAATTTCTCCACCTAAGTCAACTCATCTGATTAACATTCAAATGATGTCCTAATTCTACTTCTTAATGCAGTAATAAAACTTTTAAAAATTATGTTTTTGAAGCATATTCTCCTGTGTTTATTTATCTTAAGCTTAATCTAACCAAAGCATTTAAAAATAAATAACATGAATCTATGTTACTCCAAAAAAATGTTCTTACCCTTGATTTCAAATATTACACTAAGCATAATTTTTTTGCCTATTTATATTAATTTGTTTTGAAATGTAGCTATTCACATTTTCAAAATAAAATGTAAACTTAAAAAAATAACCTAAAAGTACAATTACATAAAGTATGAATTTTTTGTTCGACTAACTAATACACGAAAAGTTGTATTACAAGATTAAAAATAATCATTTCTTTTTTTTATTTGTAATGTTTACTTTTTTGTAATGTTTTATATATAAGAAATTTTTTGATACATAAAGGTTGGAATTTTGATACATGGATTCCTATTAGTAACATGTTAAAATCTTTTATGAATGAATATATAAAATTTGTATTATAATATTTGATTTCTCTATCATTAAAACTTTTGGTGCAAGCAAGCAATTGGAGAGGAGCACAAAGATTGTCCATGCTTTATTTTCTTTTATTCTTTGTCCACCTTTTTTTATCAATATGGCATAGAGCAAGACCTAAATCTTGTAGCAAGATTTCCAATCCACCTTTTTTTGCATAATTCTTGTTCTAATATATATCTTTAATAAACATTTATCACACTTTTATGTATAATACATATATTTTTTTATTAATATAATATTAAAGAATTATTGATAAACCATATGTTTAGTTATTTTTATTATTTTTCATTTTGTATTTTCTTATTAATTTTTATTTTTTTTCAATATATGTGCAATATTTTATGACTAATTGTACACAACATTTTGATGATTTTCAAATATTTTAAAATGTCTACTATTTTAATTTTTTGACATCAAAGAAATTATGGTTTTACTTTTGTTTGGTAAAACATGTTTTCTATCATATTTTATTGATATTGTGCTTTAAATATATGTGTAACATTATATGTTTTGTGTTTTCATTTTATTTATTTTCTTTAATTATTTTTTTTAAAATTTTCTTTTTTCTTTTCTTGGAAATGACATGTAATGTATTTTTTATATGTTATACAATTTGAATGCCTAATATTTTTAATAAAATAGATAAATTATTAGTTTTCACTATTTTATATTTTCATAATTTTCATAAAAAATTTTTACCCTAGTTTTATTTAATTAATTTTTATCAGTTCATTACATTGTTGATTAGTTGGACATTTCAATATAACAATAATTTTTTCTTTGCTTAATCATTCTATTTATATTGGCACATTCTTAGACATGCCTAGTTCACAAAAAAAAATTATAAAACAAATATTGAAATATATCAAATGCTAGAATCTTGTAAATTAAATATCATTATATAAATAACAAAAAAATACCATTTAAATTAAAATTTTGTAAGACAAGAAAATGTTAAATTGCATAAAGTAAGTGTACTATAATTTTGAAAGGTGTGTAACATATTAAAAAAATATTTAGGTGATTAAATCAAGAGAAATTTTTCAATATACAAAATGAAAGAATTACTAAAAAAAACCATTAATAATGGCTTAAATAATTATAGCCAAATGCATTAGAAATGAGGACAAATTTACCTAACGATGTAATGGTTTCAAATTTATAAGTGTAAATATTTTCAAACAAGTAAAAGACATATGGTTCTTAAAATAATTTAATATTTAAAAGTTTAATTACTATGTTAAATATATCAGGTTGTTGCAACAAAAATTAAATAAAGAGAAAACCAACATAAATAACATGAAATAAAATAATTAGAGAAGTAATATAAAAAAATTAGATGATAAAAAATTTAGTCAAAATGGTTAATAGAAATTTTTAAAAAGATTTAAAATTAGGTCAATTAATTTTGATGACAATTGTCCCCTTAATTACAATTTAATTTCATGTTTATTATATAAAAACAATGAAGAAAGAATACTTTCTTATCAAATAATTTCTTTGTTCGAAACAACATTGACATTACATTGATAAAATAATATACTAAAATTTAGCTTTTAATCAATAACATTGAAATTAGTTTTTAGTAATTTCTAAGATATAAGAAATAGTAAAAATATAAAATTTTTATTAATATATTATAAATGCTGCGAAATCATTATTTTTCTTTACATATAAATATCAGATATTAAAACATTGCTAGTCATCAAAAATATTTTCTATTGGTGCAACTATCGTAAATGGCCTTTTGCAAAAAAGAAAGTCATAGATGTTAAAATGATTTGCAACTAAAAAAATAATTATTTCAAAATAAAATTTCAAAAACTTGTAAAAATATAAAAACATACAAAAAGATATATCACAAAACCTAAAGAGTACTACAAGTAAACATAATAGCAAAAAACTAATTTTTCAAAGAAATTTTTTTAAAAAAAAATAGATAATTTATTAAAAAAAAAATTTGAATGTATTTTTAGAGTTTATAAAATAATAATTTAAAATAAAAGATTTGATATTAAATATTTAAATAAAAAATTTTTTAATCATTTAAAACATTTAGATTGTGCGATGCAAGTAAAAAAATTTGAAAAATTTATTATGTGAACACAAAACTTATAACATAAATTAAATAATTCAAAGCTTTACAAATCGTGTAAATTATCGAGAGAACATATATATTAAAGAATTTTCATTATATGAAAATTTTTTTAAAAAATATTTATATATAAATAAGATGATCTATAAGAGTAATATTTAAACAAAGAGTTTTCTTTTTCTACAATTTAATAAATAAGTTATTACAATTAGAAATATTCAAATATTTTAAAATTTATTTAATTTTAAAGAGTAGTTAGTTAAATAAAACATGATAAGTTTAAAGAAAAATACAAAAAATGATACAATGTAATTATATAAATATTTTTCAAATATTCATTATGTTTACATGATACATAATAAAGTTGCTCAATAATGTAATAAAAAAATGTTCTTATTGAAATTAAAAGATAATAAGGTTACAAATATATAAATATATTAGAAACAATTTATAACTTCGTTATCAAACTTTTACATTAAAAAACTAAAAAAAATTTAAAAATTAATAAAAAAAATAATTTATAGTAAAACTGTTAAAAAACAGTTTATAATAACTAAAAAATTAGTCCACATATGTAATAAATAGGTATAACTAACTAACATGTAGTGAAGCACAACGAAGGCTTACGACCTTAAATTGGCTTTTCACATTGCTATTTAACAAATTTGTGTTTAGATAGAGGTGGTGTAAAAAGATTTTTGAGCATATTAATAAATTTAATTTTTTAATTCAACGATGAGATAAAAAAATTCAAAAAATATAACATGCTGTCACAAAGCTTAAAATTTTAAAACATATGAAAATAATTGAAAATAATATCCCAAAAAACAAGTTTTGATCATTTTCTTATCTATAAAGAGCACTCAATATCTTTATGATTTATTGTGAAATTACTCAAAAATATTATACTAATAATTATTTCATAAAATTCTTGTTGTAAAACAATAAAAAATTAGACAAAAAAGTCATGGAAGATTCCAAATAAAAAATAATTGAAGTTATAATATAATTTTAATATTTTTGTGTAAATAATAAATTAAAATTAATGAAAAAAATTTAAAATCTGAATTATTAAACTAATAAAATATATATAAAAAATCAATAGAACATGGATTACTAACTTTAAAAATTCATTTAGGGACACAATTATGAAAGCATATTCAATGAAACACTTTTGAAAAATAATTATAATTGTTAACCTAATAAGTATTTATCTTAGTTTATATTACAAACATTTTAACTAAAAGCTATAACAATAATTTAGATATAACAAATGAACTAACTTGCATATCACGGTATTCAAAAGTATAAATGATAAAAATACTACCATAGTAAAATATCTTGAAAGGTCAAAGTTTCAAGCACAATAATCAATAAAAAAAATTTCAAAAATATAAAAAATGTAAAAATTCGTAATTCTAGTAAACATAGATATTTATAATAAAAACATGTTAAGTAGAAACAAAAAATATCTTTATTATCGAAATATTTGATTAGGACATATCAAAGACAAATATCTAACAATAACTAAAACTTGTAACAAAATATTGAAAATGATCATGTAAATGGTTTAATGACGCATTTAAAATGGATAAAAGTTAATTATCACATAAAATGAGATTCATGATATCTAAAAATGGATAAAGGATTTACAAATTATAAAATTATTATCAATATAAGATATTTAAAAAATATTCAAAACATTGCCTTAAAAAATTAAATAATAAATTATCCAAAAATAAGAAAGTAGAAACTATCTACATCAAAATAAAATGCACCTAATTGCAAAATATATAAAATAAAAATAATAAAATAATAATGACATCTAATATATGAACAACATATTGATAGTAAATTCTCTCTATGCTATCAATTTACCAAATATTCACATTTAGTTAAAAATGTATTTTAAAATGAATAAAAAAATTTCAATGTAAGAAAAAACAAAATTATTCCAAGATTGCAATTAGTCAACTCCTTTAATATTTTTACAATAGAGGTTGTCTTAATTATATTTAAAATTAGAACAAATAGTTTACAAAAAAATTTGTAGAATATTCATAAATCAACATTTTTGTGAGACTTCGACATATTTAACTAATTAAACAAGTAAAAATTATTTAAGGAATATAAATTAGTTAATATCATAATTTATTTAAAATTTTCAAAACTGTTTAAGAAAATTAAGAACAAAAATTGTTTATAACAATCTAAAAGTACTATCTTTCATCAAAAATAAAATATTATAGCACCACAAATATATAGGAAATTATGTTAATTAAAAATTCTTAGCTATGAATTTTTAAGAAAATGGGTTCATATGAGCAAAATAATTAACAACACTAGGCCAAAAACTTTCTTTTTCAAACTTCTTTCAACATTCAAACTCAATGCCTCTTATTTTCAAAAACTATATAAGAATTCTTGATTTGTTAATAAAATTTCTCAAGTTAGAATAATGCGATAAGAGAATTCCATATCATCAAAAAGTTTTTCTAGTTATATTGTATAATTCAACATAATAATCGTATGGTTTGATATCCATTTATAGTCAATCTAGTTGGTACAAAAGAATGCTAGCATACCATATGAATTTAATGAACTTCCTATTGTAAGTAAACGTGAGTTGGTCATATAGTCCAATAAAATTTTATTGTACCATACAATTTTTTAATTTTATTTAAGTCTACATGAATAAGATAATTACATGGTCTAAACTAATATCTATATCATGTATTATGTTTTTTGTTTGACTTAACTTGGGTGGGAAAATCACCAATATACATTTTATAATTTTCATTATACCATTGCATATTATATGAAGGTGATGTGCAACATTTTAATTAGTTTCATTTCTATTTGAAGTATTTTACCATAATGTGTAAGTTAACTGTATCAATTGATTTGTTTGAGTTTTCCTTATACTTTTTTTGTTGAATGGTTTTCCCTTAATTTAATAGTTTGATCATATTGTTTCAATATTTGTTAGTAATTATCCAATCAATTTTACTAGATCCACTTGTTACCTCATATCTAATAATCTAGTCATATAATTGTCTCTTTTCTCTAATAGCTAATCACATTGTATAAAAATATGATCATGTCGTACATTTAATCATGCAAAAGTTTTCATTTATAATTTGAAAAATCATGCATAATGTAGTTGAGCCACAAGTTTCATTACGTGCCCACTAGTTGCATGTTTTTAACAACAAATTAAATGTCAACCATATTTTATTCTATATGTTCACTAATGAAATGGTGCCTTACATCACTTTGTCCTTTGAGTAGTAGATAAGGTTTTGAGTAGGCAAATGACACAACTTTTGTCATATTTTATGGGTATTTTTTTGTGAATGTTATCCTATTTCTTTTATTTTTCTTTTTAACATAAAAATATATTTTTAAAATCTTCCCAATGCTATATATTATGGTTCATCGGTTACAAGGAATATTTCAATATTTTTCCAATAGATCTTGAGTATAAGATGTGTCCAAAAAATGATTAAATACCTACAATGCTTTTCTTATGTACTCTTAAACCAACATAATCTTGGCAGCTTTATCTTATGAGATAACGACTTAACTAAATTTTCTATATGAAAACCGTAATACCTTTGTGCCAAGCAATTACCAAAAGACTCTTTTTATAGGTTCTAAATCAAACAATAGATTAAAAAAGTGCCACACTAAAAACTTTCTTAGGTGTTCTTGTTGTTAATTAAAAAACATATCATCCCATTGTGTACCTTAAATCTATTTGTTTTCTGTTCTTGTCTTTGTTTAATACTTTGGTGGAGAGTCTTGAAAGTAGAAATAGGATTTAGGTTCTCAAGATCAAGCACTTATAACATCTCATTTATATACTTTATTTAAGATATAATGATACCTTTCTCATGTTGTTTAACTTTCATTATGAGAAAAAGGGTCTTTTCACCCATTATATTAATCTTAATTCTTGCACCCATAAGCTTACTAAATCATTCACAATGGCTAAGTTGACTAATCCAAGATTGATATTGCCTTCATAACCATGGACTACAAGAAGTTCATTAATGTAGTTCTTGATTAAAAAAAATTCAATCTACATTCCCTTTGCTGAATTAATTTTTCAGTAGAAATCTATTATGTTTATCAGTATTGTGATATTTGTTATTGTTGCAAATCATATAAGTATTTAATTAGCTTTTACACATGATTTTAATGAAGACAATGTTCACAACAATCCAATTATTCCACATACACGTCCACAAAAATAGTAAAATTTATGAATGCGCTCTTAATATCAATTTGGTATAGTTTAAAAATTTTGTGATAAGAAAGGCTAATAATGACCATGTTTCCTTCAACATTATGATTAGTTCAAGTGCTCTTCTTAAGTTTAGTCCTCTTACTTGATTATAACCCTTTACCACTACACTTTCCATATTTTGAAAAATAATCTTATGATTAATTTATTTTTATTTTTTAATACCTATCTTTTAAAACTATATTGTGGTGACATATGTAGCTAATAATAACGAACAATTCATTCTAACAAACAAGTTAAAATCATCCGACAATCAATATAATAATATTCATTCCACAAAGCTTCACTTGTATAGTGACGAACAAGTTTTTAAGTTGATGTAACATATATGAAATCTTTTTAAAGAGAGGCATGGATTTGCACTAAAAAAACTAGTAACTTAGGATTAAATCTCTAAGATTATTGTTATTGTATACAACTCCATTGATGCAAACATATCCTTAGTTTTTAAATTTGAACATGCCATTTATAGATTTTATTTAATATACAGAGATGCCTTTGTCATTTTTCTTAACTTGTAGTCCAAGAAAATAAGAAAACTCACCCATTATGTTAATCTCAAATCCTACACCCATTAGCTTAGTAATTCATTCATATAAATCACAGTTGGTTGATCCCAATATTACATCATCCTCATAATGTTTTACTTGAAGAAGTTCATTAGCATAGTTCTTGTTGAAAAAATTCATATCTCAATTCACTTTAAAATAATGTTTGAGTAGAAATCTACTCAGTTTGCCATACCAAATTATTTTTTTGTCTTCTAATTTTTTTTCAAAATCTTCCATGTCTTTCAAATCAACATGAGTATATTCCATTGCAAGTAAAGTTTCTATATTAAACTTCCTATAAGTCTACTTATTTGAAGAATATCAAAAACAGATAGCCTCCATTAATTTTTTTTAATTAGCAATTTCTATTCTACATTAAATGTAGCACTTCCATCAAAAAATGTCTAAATTTTAATATTTAGGCTTCTTGTAATTTTTAAGTAATATAGTATCATATTTATAATTGGTTTTATAGTAAATCTATTAAGAGGATAGCACATTGTTTGATACATAACATTGAAGAAGCACAACTAAATATTTAGATAGATAATTAAGGCATAAATACTATATCTATAAAAAAAATAGAAGGAAGATTATTTTTTGATAATTGTGACATACTAATAAATATATGTTATTTTCCTGAACCAGAATGATAATATGTGCAAGATTAAAAAAAAAATACTTGTAGGTAGAGAGGTTGATTTAAACTAAATGAGAATAACATTATCTACCACAAAAATACATATTTGGTTCATTATGATAATGTTTTTTACAAAACAATAGGTCCAATATATGTTGATAATAATGCTACTCTATCTTTATTTTTCTTTTTATTTGCCTTTTAATTTTATTTTTCCAAAATCTTTCATGTTTTACAAATCTACCATTTTATTTTGATGCATAATTCCATCAAAAATAGCTTGGGTAGATTCTTTCACAACTATGGTTCCTTTGTCAAATGGTTTATAGGTGTATTTATTTGTGAAATATAATAAAGAGATAGCATCCATTAACTTGTTTTCTAATCTCAAATTCTTATCTTATTTTTGTTATATTACTTCCATCCAAAAATGTCAAAGCATTCATATTTGGGCATCTTATTATTCACAGTACATAAAATATCTTATTTATAGTTCATTTGATGGTAAATCAATCTAAAAATTAACACAAATAAAATAGATTGAATTATTCAAGCATTATGGTTTGGAGATCCTATATCACCAAGAAAAAAGTGAAAGTGGATACCAAATCTTTAAGGATTGCAAAAAATTATGATATATACATAGAGGTGGCCTAATTAAATAGTTAGACTACCACCATAAATTCAAGAAACTATACCATTGATCAATGTGGCATATTGACAATAAGAAGTTATTGTCTAAAACAAATATGACGACGTGTGGAAAATTAAAACCCAAATATTTGTAGGTTTGAAAATGAGGTTCTTTGCCCAAAAAATTCATATTTTACTTATTAAGGAAGCATTTTTTACAAAGAAATAAGTCAAATAAATATTTATTAATAGTATGACTTATGTGATATGGAAAATGCAAATATATTACATAATGATTCCAACCATATATCATACTTTTGCAAAGCATTTCTTGATCCATGTGATACTCAACTATTGTCTAACACAACACAACATTCGAGACACAAAAATAAACTCAATCAAAGAGAATATTTAAAACACTTTAGAATATATTCGGAATATCAAAATGATGTTTTTAATACAACTAGGGTAAGTGTCAAGCCCTAACCTCACCAAGTACCTCTAGATAACAAAATCAACATCAGAGGGAGTGAGGATATGGAACAAACCCTAGGTAGGGACCTAATGGTGAGATAAACACCAACTCCAAAATCCAAAATATATAAACAAGAACATTTTTTTAAATTTAATCACACCAAAAGCTTCCCTCTCTTGCACAACTCGTGAAAATGGCTCTTTTGTAACAGCACTATTCCGATCTCTCGGTGTAGTGGTTGCATGACCTATGATGGAAGCACTAAATGAGATTTTATAAATCTCAGTAGATAAATCGCAATATCTAACCAATTATGAAAAAGAGATCTCAAATTACTATGAACAGTAAAGATGAATGAAATTCATAAAGCTAAAACCATATGAGATGTCATATATAATGTCAGATGAAAAATGAAAAGAAATGCTAGTTCCTTATAGTTGTGTTATTACTGGGCCCAATTCCCTTTGACACATTATCCTCTAGATCTAATCATCATCGATACCCTGCGATCCCACATGCTGGGCCTAGTGCCACGAGGTAGGTATGGTACCATATGCTGCAACCAACGCTGAGCCTGGTGAAAATCACCATGAGGCCATAACACATAACATTAGGCAGATATCTGATCCGGAGATCGATACCCTGAGATCGCACCCGATGAGCCTAGTAGTGAAGATAATGTTCTTTGGAAATCCTAATTTTACTATCATTTTTCCAATTATTAATCCAGATAACTGTGCCCAATCAAAAGTCCTTTCATTCTATGTTGTTTCTTCCCTTTTTATTTTAGCATATTGTACCATATTATTTCTTTCTTTTTAGGTTTTATGCAAAATAAATGAGCAAACAACATAAATACCTTGTGATAGTAAAAATCATCTAAAAATACATATAATGTACTATATCACAGGGTTAGGAATTTATCTACCTGAATTTGCTGTACAATTTATATTGTTCACATCTTATTCTTCTTGATATCCTACGAACCCATAATGCAAACATAATAGAGTTAAAATATGTTTATTATCCAAAAGTTGTGTTCTAAATGTTGTCCCCAAACAGTTAAAAATTCTCCTTTCTAAAACCTTTCACAAATAGCTTTCAAAAATGCCTTTTCTAAAATTCCTTAATTTGACTGTTGGCTTCCATCGGCGTTGGACTACCCGCACCAGTGTGCTTGGCTCAGCAGCGCGTCCCGGTCCAAGGCTTGGACTGGTTCTTACGCATCTCTCTCCCATCCGACAGAACCAAACAGTTCACCAGAACTTGACCAGCCGGTTCACGCACTGAACCTGTCAAATCCAGCTTAGTTTCCACCCTATAGGTCTCCGCCGCTCATCAAGAAACCTTACACAACCCTGGCGAAGCAAAAATACCATTTTCTTATCTTATCTTATGGAAATCTCGTCAGCCATCACTGTTGTGTGCCAGAACTCTACACGGCGGCTGCTAGAACCCTCGCACACTCCTAAAAGGGTTTACGAAAATCATTGTCAGCCGTCACTTACGGAAATCCTCATACTCCGCGCACTCTCGCAACCCCTCTCCCACAGTCGATATTTGCAAAAGTGCTTTTCAAATCCACCATGCTTAGACTTTTATAACTGTGATCGAAACCAACTTGCCCGAAGGTTCATTAACAGCATTTTGCATATCACCCCTTCCCATGTTTTTATTTGCACCTATATCTGTCGCCCGAAGAAATAAACCTGCGTCGAAATCCCTAAAATTGCATATTTCCCCAGTGCAGCCAACTTAAATTTACAAATATACCATCCGCCAAAATGAATTGAGCTATGCCGACATTTACATTATTACAATTATATCCCGAATATTAAAAATCTATCGAAATATTTAAAAATTGATAATTTATTCCTTAGAACTCCAAAGATTACAAACTAAATACTGTTTGACTCGTCGCAAAGAGCACTTTCAAAATAAAAAATAAAATAAAGAAAAAAATAAGGATGTTACATTAAGTATTTTACTTTTAATTAATTTTCCAACAATAACAATTGTTATTCTAGCATAGACATGACAGCATACATAATATTTATAATAAGATGCGTTAATTATTATTATATTGGAATGAACGAACTAACAATACTCCAATGATATGGATAATTTTATATTCTATTAAGAGGATCTAAATAATTAAAGCATGAATTCAAAAGGAATAAATTTACTTCACAAAAATTATGACAAGAAAATTAAGAAGGCGGACTTTTAGGAAAAGGATCATGTATTTTTAATGCTAAGTCCTATAAAATACATTACAATATTTGGAAAAAGAGAATAGCTAAAGATAAGGCACTTTGTGCTTTCATAGATTATTGAAATAAATTTTTCAATTACTAACAAGATAGTTGCCATTACCATTGCCATAGCTAATCATGTATTTTGTCTTTCAGTCCAAATATAACTATTTGCTAATGGTACTTTTAAATGTAAATATGATCAAAGAAACACAATGGTGCATCCTAAGCAATTTCAAAAGGAAATGACAATGGCATTCTTAATATGACAAATCAAGAAAATAAGGAAAACGAGCATCCCTTGGACAAGTTTCTAACAAATAACTACTTGGAAAGTAGAGGAAAAGCCCTTTGGGGACATCCTAACATTTTTTGAATTTGGTTGATTTAATTCTTATATGGAGGGATGTTTACAAAATAGTTGAAGGCCTTTAAGATTTAGATAATTTTTTGTTGAAAAAATGTAAGTACATTCAAAAATTTATTTTGAATATCATGAAATCCAATTTGCATATGGATACCATTATATAACATCAAAAAGTCTATTATTTGAAACAACTCATAATATGAAAAAAAAACTCAAAAATTAAAGAAAAAATAAAAAGAAACGTAAAATAATAATTCTATATCAATTGGGAAGAGGATGAGTAATAAAAAGAAATACCAAAATATATTAAGAATAACATTAATTTATTTGTAAGAGAATTTTTAATGAAAAATAATAAAAGTGCCTAACTAAAAAATTTCAATATTTTGCTTAAATAAGTAGCTCATAGAATAGTTTTATATGAAATTGGCCAAAAGACTTTTGGATGTCATTTGTAATAGAATGTGCAAGAAATAAAAATCTTTATAACGTTTTCATCATAAGGGTTATCTAACAAAAAATTACTATACTTAAAGGGGAGAATATCAGGAGGAATGCTATCGATATTAAAGATACTATAGGTAGGAGTTAAGTAGAAATTGTTGTAAAGGTTAGGAAAAAGGAGACAAATAAGTTAATTATGAAAGTGCCTTTAAGAAAGATGAGACCTATTATTAAATTTTGAGACCAAATGATTCAATAAATGTATGGAATCATCTAATAATATTGTAGAATGGAGATAATGTCACTATCAAATGGTAGTTGATAGTTTGATGATCATGTTAGGGAGTACAGGATGGTTAATGTATTATTTTGTTGAACCATTTTATAATTTTTTGTTTGACGATAAAAACCATAATTATTACTAATGAATTTTCTAGTAGAAAATGTGTATGTTTCATTATGATTTCAAAGATTGGTTAATATTTATTAGTCATTTCATGAATAAAGATTAGATTAATATGGAAAAAATTGTATCATATATATTAGAAAGTTAAGAATAACTTGATGAAAAAACTTTTTTCCGAACAACATAAAACATTTTTTCTAAAATGACTAATGTAATGGCTAAATTAATTTCTATGGAATTAATCATTATGTAGAATTCACTGGTGCCATTGGCTTTTATCTGAGATGTTCTAAACCATCTGATAAAAAACTATAAAGGTGGTTGAGTTTTGAATGGTTAGATCAAGGTGGATTAGATTTGAGCCAACTGATCCAGTTTGATGAGATCAATGGAGATTTAGCTTATAATCAACAAATTAATATTCTATTTTATAATAAAAATGTAAACCCTTTCAAAGTTGATGTGAATGTCATTAATCCTTGAAGCTTACTAAATACTTCAAGGTATTTTGGAGACCACTAATTCCCCATCTTAATAGGTGTTAGGTTTAATCATTAAAATAAAATCTAATCTACAATATATAATCCCATTAGAATAAAATACTAAATATTTATAGCATGACTCATCAAAGACGAAGGTGACAATAATCTCTCCTTTTGATTATTATAAGACATAAATATTTAGATAAAAATATAACAAGTAAAAAACATATATTATTATGATAAGTGGTATTAAAAAAGAAAAGTTGGTGCTCTGACTTAATTCATATTCCACCTAACTGTATGTTCCTTCTTACTTATTTAAACAATGGTTATTCTCCCTCTTTAGTACAATGAAAAAAGAGGTATAATTTATATAATTTTTATTACATCTAATTAAGTTATGAATTTAAATTAAAGTTGGAAGAAATTTTGTAAACATGTCAACCAATTCTTGTTTAGTAGAAACATATGTGAATTTTATTAAGCTTTTAGCAAATTGGTCTCTCATAATGTAATGTCATGCACTATGTGTTTCGTCCTAGATTGATAAAATTGGTTCTTTGCTAAATCCAACGCACAAGTATTATCAATTCTAATGGAAATATGTGCAAGATCTAAACCATAGTTTTGAAATTATTGTCTTAAATATAACATAAGAGAAACACAACTTTCAATCACTACATACTTGGCTTCTATGGTCAAAATAGCTAAGCAATATTTTATTATTTCTTTACAATGAAATGAAAATATTTTTTTATTAATTGATATGTACCAAAGATATTTCTCTTATCTACAATAGAGCTTATGAACAATGAGTGTAAGAAAACTATAAAACCTTATGAATGAGCATTTTTAGGATGCCTTAAACCTATGTTCATTATACTTTCTATACATTTGAAGATTAATTTAATCACCTTTAGATTGATTTTCATAGGATTTTATAGAAGTATTTCACCTAAGAAAACACTAAATAAGATGTCTAATCTATTAACTGCAACATATAACAAAGATCTAACAGGTTCTTCATAAAGTTTTGGATTAATATATTTCTCAATTTCACTTAAATCTAAATGGATTGATTGATTCATTAGAATATCTTTATACTTCATATTTTCATACACAAATTTTTTGAACAAATATTTTAAATACCTTGTTTGTAAAATAAAAATTTCATCTTTTAGTTACATAATTTGTAATCCAAAGAAGAAATTCATTTCACCTATTATACATATCTCCAACTCCCTTACAATTAAGTCACTATGTTCCCTACAAATATTTTCATTTATGCTTTAAAAAATTTTGTCATCAATATAAACTTGTATAAGCAACAAGTGTTCATTTAAAGATTTTAAGAATATTGTTTTGTCCATTCTTTCTTTCTTATCAACTAGATAATTACTGAATCTATGATACCATAAATAAGGAGTTTACTTAAGACCATAAAATACCTTCTCAAGCTTATATACATAATCACTATGTACATGGGTCTCAAAGCTTATGGATTGTTTTATACACATCATTTTTTATTATCCCATTTTAAAATAGAAGATTTATATCTATTTAAAATAATCTAAAATTCTTATGACATGAATATACTAAGAAAGGTCTAATGGACTCTGATAATGTTACTAATAGAAATGACTCCTCAAAATATTGACCTTCAGCTTGGTTATCACTTGTAACAATAGATCTACTTTTATTTCTTGTGATCACTTTATTTCAATCTAATTTTTTTTAAATATCCATTTCGTTGGAATCACTATTGATCACTAGGCTTCAAAACTAGTTCCTACACTTGGTTTCTCTCAAACAGATCTTACTCTTGTTCCATTACTTCAATCTAATAGTTAACCTTATGGGCTTCCCTTATACATACTAATTGTTTGAAATATACAAACGTACTACGACTAATTCTATCATAAAGATTCTAGTCTTAAATCCTTCATTAACTCCTGGTATATTTGATTTTTTTGTTTGAAGCTTGGTATTTCTAATCTTCAGATAATTGATGAGTAGTCTCTTCTCCTACTTTACTTTCTCTTCACCGCCATCTTTGTTCAAGTCTAAGTTCTTTTAGGACTTTACATGTTAATCTAAATTTTTATTATTTATCTTATAAGTAGACTCATCGAACACTATATTCATAATTTTCTATATCTTTAAAGTAATTATGTTGTAAACTTTATAAGTTTTTCAAAAAGAAGAGCTCCTATGAAAAATTATAGGCATACTTTTTCATCAAACTTGTTCAAGTTGGACATTTTATTATTAAGAATGGTGCATCCATCAAAAAATATGAAATTTCTATACATTTAGTTTCTTATTTTTAAAAAACACATAAGGATTTTCCTAAATATTGGTCTTAAATTAAATCTATTTATACATAACAAGTTGTGTTAGTCTCCCTGGCCAAAAGGATTTTTATAGGTTGTATAATATTAACATAATTCGACCATCTCTACTAAGGTCCTCTTCCTTCTTTCTACAATCAGATGTTGTTGACATGAAAAGGAGATGAGAAATTGATGTCATTCTTTTTTAAACTTGTTACTACTATCATATTGAATACAAATTTATATGAGATAATTTTGCTCTTCTATATCTCTTATCATGTTAACAAAGATTTCAAATGTCACATTCTTACTCCTAAGAAATACAATGCAATTATATGTAGAAGAATCATTAGTAATCACTAATTTCTATTTTTTTAACCTAAACTTGTTGATTGTGTGACTCTAAAAAGGTCTAAATAAATTAACCCTAAAGGTCAACTAGTAGTTAAGCTATTTTTAGGTTTAAAAGAAATATTTAACTTGCCATGCTTTTTAGCATGATTCATACATTTTTCAACAAGTTTTCTTTAGCTTGAGAAGATCTCTAACTTTATCTAGCTTGCTTGTTTTCTTTAATGTAGAATGTCCCATGTGACCAATTCTGATTATGATTTTCTTAGACTTATCTCCAGATGTTACCGATCTATTTTGACCACATCTTCTTAAGATAAACTTTGATTGATCTCTTGTCGTATGTCTTTAGCAACCATTATTCAATTCTCAAAAGTTAGATTTTGATTTTTTTTTCTCTATATAAGACTACATAAATTATAAAAGTTTTAATTAGTAATTATAAAATGTAAATTTTATCTGCTTTATTTCTATGCATAATTCCAATGTCTATTGCTTCAAACCTACGAATGCCTCCAAAACACTATATCTCTATAAAACAATTATGAAAAAAATTTATTTTAAATTTTTTATTCTCTAATCTTAGTAATCCAACAAGCTTGACTTAGTCATTTGAAAAAAGTTTTTGAACTAGAAATATTTTCCCTAGTTTGATAATCCTTAATGGTATAATGTTTTTTACAACTATAAAAGTATGTCATTTTGAAATATTAGGCATGTTCACAAGAAGACATATTTATGTTTAGAAAATTAAACATCATGTGAAATATTTGAAAAATTTGTTTGTTCAACAGAAAAAATTTCTATTTCCAAACTCGTTCTTTTTTCGAAGAAGTATTCGCAATGATCATGGAATCATTTCCATTATAAAATTTTTTTTCAATCTCTTTTCATAAATAATCAAATTGATCATCTTCACCTTATAAAAAATTTTAATTTTTTATTTACGGATATTAATGAAGTTAAAACAATAATAATATTTATGTAACTACTCCAAAAACTTCACGAAGCTAGAAGCTTACATCAATCTTTTATTCTTCACTTGATGTACTTGATTCATCATCATTTGTCATGATGCATATCATTCCTTCCTCCACACTACTTGAAGTTATGGAGTTTAATTCTTCTCAAGCACTCCAACAAGCATGAAAATCTCTCTTTTTTCATTCTCTTCTTTTTTCTCTTCCTTATTTTTCGATGTGTTTGAGTTGTGGATGTTTTTGTTTGACTATAATCGTAGCATCTTTGTGTCTGCATTTTCTCTCTTGTTTTTTACAAATTTCTATTTACAATCTTTTTTAGCAAATTTTTATCTAAACTTTAACATGAAAGGTTACATCTTCCTCAAAGTCCACAGGAAGAATAGATGTTGTATCTATATTATCTTTGTTAGTTTCAAATGCTAATGGTTCTTTATACATTGCTCTTTTTTTTTTGCTTACTTATGTTGGCTTCTTTTCAACTCTTCTATTCATTTTGTCTTTGTCATTAATAATTCTCTGTGTAACTCATCTAATATGAGCTTGTTATGTCTTTGGTTGCCTTTATTACTACAGCAAGAAGATCATGCTCATTGGGTAGAGTCTTTTCCACTTTTCTAACAAAATCTAAATTAGAAATAATTTTTTCAAGATTTTCTAGTCCATTAATGATATTAGTAAATTGCATAGACATCTTCTTTATAGTTTCTCTTGAATTTAATCTAAAGAGCTCATAATCATGTGTAAGAAAATATATCTATATTTCTTTAACTTACAAAGTGCATTCAAAAGTTACTTCTAACTTTTCTAAGCTTCATGTGTAGTATGAAAATTCACAACTTGATTAAATTCACTTGCTGATATACTACAATGAAATTAGATGAGTGCTATGGTATTTAATTACCATTCTACTTTGATCACTAATAAGTGTACTGAATAACTTGATTTCATTTGAGCAATAACCTCTATGTAAATTGTATAATTGTATAAGAAATTCTAATCTTGCAAGTTAATTGATTGGATAAAAATACTAAATCTAATTTTCAAATATTAATAAAATTTTATGCTTAAATAATGATAGAATAACTGAAGAAGACATTCATCTAGTGGTGCACCAATATTAATCATGAGTTATAGTAATAGTTAACAAATTAAAAACTTAATTTAATAAGAAAATTAGCAAACTCATATTCTAAAAAGCCTACAAAAATGGTTAAATAGGAATTAAACTTTTTATAAAAAATTAATTAAACATAACAAAAAAATTAAACAAATCACCTAAGTGATTTGATTCGCTTTCTTGCAGGGACCCCATTCGACATTAATTTAAACAAAAACAAGTATACGAATGCCACATGAGGGGTAGACTTATGAGTTTTAAATTGTTTTTCTATTTTAGATTATATTTAGTTTTAAAAAGTATTCACAAAAGTAATTTTATGATCATGAAAAACCTTGATTTTATATATGTTAATTTTTCATTTTCATGATTTAAAAACGAAAATAAAAATTAAAATAATATTATTAAATCTTTAGGTTATTTGGTTTAAACTAGAACCTATGTCCATCCTTCATCATACTAACTTTTATAGATTCAATTATAACAAAGGCTTTTGTGAGATTAACACAAACTTGATTTTAATGATATCAAATAAAAGTCAGGCTTTTATAAATACTAGGTTCCCCAAACTAAAAAAATAAGAGAAGAAGGACAAATTATAATAAGTTTGTATAACTTTTGATGCTTATTGATTAATAGAAGAAGACACAACAAGCTTAAAATTATAAAGACAAGTAAGAAATTGAAATTTAGAAGTGCTAAGATTAGTTGAAAGAATTTGACATTTTGTGAAAAACTAAGTTGTAGTAGCTATCAAGAGATTTTATAATAGTAGAAAATCTTACTGCAACTTATAGAGATCTCAAATATTGATTAATGTTTATTAGTCATTTTATGAATATTTTTTAGATTTATATAGAAAATATTTGATCAAATTTATTAGAATGTTAAGGAAAAGTTTTAAAAGATGCTTCTAAAGAGCTTAAAATGGTCTTCCAAAAAATTTAAAATATTTCTTCAAATTGGTTAACAAAATGGCTCAACTAACAACTAAGGTATTAGCCATTGCGTGGGATCGATCAGCATCATTGGATCTTATTAGAGAGGTATTGGATTGTTAGATCAAGGACTACTAAAGTAGATTTTTTTATAGATGTTTGGATTACATTGAATAAGGTCTGGCAATCTGAATCAGTAAGATGAGATCTGGACAATTTTATTCATCATTTGCAAAGGAAAAAAAATCATAACTATAGGATACAATCATGGAGAGTGGTTTGCCTTCAAATTCGTGGTAGATCATTTTGAATAGTGGAATCAATCAAAGCAATTTGACGCACCCAGATGGTATCTTGGTTGTTCGATTTATAGACAAGATTGAGTGTTTATAGTGGACAAAACATTTACAACTTGATAAAGAATTGGATGGTAAGAAATAGCACATGTTTTTGGTGCTTAATAATTGCACAAATTTTAGTCCTATATTGCCAAAAAGAAAAGTAGTTTTCTCCTTACAATACCTTTCATGGGTACATAATGCAAATGTGCTAAGGATTTCATCACTTAGGCCACTTGTATGCTTATAGGTAATTTTGTGGTTATGGTTTTGACTTCATCTCTATTTGCCAAACCCAATCAATCCTCTATCTTATCTTAAGAAAATTCATGAATGCACCCTAAAAAAATTTTAGCCCACCCACTTGTGTTAGATGAGCTTGGGATGTGGCTTAAATTTTTTTTAATTACAAAAATTTAATAGAATTAATTTTGAAGTTTATACAAAATTTAATAATTAACATAAAATTCTTCTACAATCTATTGGAAGGTTTTAATAAAAAAATGATTTGTTAAAAATTGAAATCCTAAAAGATTGATTACATTACATAAATTGGAATTTGAAATAGAATGAAGATTTTAAATTTAATTAATAAGTTGATATTTTAACTTCTAAAAAAAAATCTTCACAGATTTGCTGCATATATCTTGATTTGTTTAAATTTTATTGAATACTCCAAAGCGCTTTGGATATCTTTAATTCATTATCTTTAAAGGTGTATGACTTTTTCTTTATAATTAAATCTGATTCACACTAATCAAGCCCATTAACATAAAATTGTAAGCATTTAAGGCCTAACTGATCAAACATAAAGGAAATGAAATAAAATATGACTAGATGCACTTATTTGATCGAGAAAATGATGTCAAAACTCTTTGAGAAAATAGTAAGACTTATGTGGCATGGTAAAAACAATTATATTTCATAATGATTCCAAAGTTTCATCATGCTATTTTAAAAGGTTGCATGGAGCATAATATAGTAAACTAATGTTTAACACAACATTGCAGGCTAAAAATAGAAATCTATAAAAGATAATATTTAAAAGACATAAGAATATGTTAAGGTTATGAAAATGAGGTTTCTAATGTTGTTAGGATAACTATTTGACTTTTAATTAATTTTCTTACACAATAATAATTATCATCTAACATTGTGATGACACATTACATAATATTGTATAATATCTTATATTAATAATCATTATACTTATATGAAAAAAATTAAAAATACTATTCTTGATATAGATCGAATTTTAGAAACTATTAAGAATATCCACTTAATTAAACAAGAATTAAAAAATAATAGGTTTACTCCATGGAAATTTTGAAAAAAAAATTAAGAAAGTGGAGTGTTAGGAAGAGGATCATGTATTCATAAAGGTATATGTCTATTGAATTGCATTATAACAACTAGAAAATGAGAACAATTAAATACAAAGAATTTTTTTGCTCAATAGATTATTGAAATAAATTATTGCATTACATTATTTACAAGGTAGTTTTTCCATTATCATTAATTTTTCTTTAAGTTTTAATAAAACTTTTTAACAATACTACTTAAATAACATGGTGGTTCATTCAAGATTATTTCATGAGGAAAGGCCAATAGGGTTGTTAACATGAGAAATCTAGAAAATAAGGAAGAAGAGCAACCCATGTTGAATGTATAATGGAGAAGTCATACTAACCAATAGTTATTTGGGAGGTAACTGAAGAGATTATTTATGAGCATCACAACATTGTTTGAATTTGAATGATTAAATTCTTATATGTAGGAATGTTTACAATTACACTTTATTAGATAGTTTAAGGTCAACTCACACAATTCCTTTACAAATTGTTTTAGTTCTTTTTTTAGCACTTACAACAAAATATTATTTAACGTATATTGTATTATTTTTTATTCGAAATTTTTTAAAAAGTAATAATTATTATGATAAAAGTTATTCTAGAATCAATCAAAATTTCATATTTAATTGGATTATGATAATCCTTAATAAGTTTTAAAATTTTAGATTTTTTTTAACTAAAACCTTTTTTCATCATTTATGTTTATACTAATTTTTTAGTTAAAATTTGTTAATCAAAGTTTATATGCATAATACTAGATTTTTGTTATTAGATTTGAGAACCTAAGCTATTTTGTGTTCATCATATTCATGTGTAACTATGTTACTATTTTATTTCACTCTATATGCAAAAGTTGAAAATTTTCAAATGTATATTAGCTTTAGTCTTTCATGCATCTAAAAAATAATTTGTTTGAATGTAATAGTGCGATGTAAACTTATGATTATAGCATATAAAATGTCAGCATACTTATGTATATAAGATCTTCAAACTAAATCTTCTTTACTAAATAGTTTTTGTTTTTCAAAATGAGCAAGTAGACTCTGAATATTTAAAGTCACTTAGCTATTTAACTAATGATACATGCTTATTAACATTATTTCTTGAATCACAAGCCTTTCCATTCTCTTTCAATATATTTTGGCCCTTTCTCTATTTTTTTTTATAATGAATTACATATTAGCTATATTATTTTTTAAATCCTTTTATTTTTTTACTAAACTTTTCATGCATTTTGCAAACATAAAGTAATTGCATATCCTTTTTTTCTTTAAAGTAATTTTCTTCCCCAATTGAAGATATACTCTCATGTTTTTCTTCTCTAGCCATCACATAGAAGACTCAATTACTTTCTTTCTTTTCACTTGTGATGATTACTTTTGACTCATTCAAAAATATTTTCAATGCCTTCTTCATTTTCTTATTGCACTTTTTATTTTGTTCATCCCAATTGATCCTTCATAAATCGTCACTAGCTTATGTCAAACATTATAAGTTTTTTCTAAACTCATAATTCTATTAAATTTAGTTGTATTCAAAAGACAATGAAAACTATTTATGATTCTTTTATTTAATTATACTTTATGTTCACTTTTTTTCTTATTTTACAAATTAATTGAATTAAAAGAATATTTTATGAGATTTTTTTAGTGAGAATATTAAAAGAAGTTTGAATTATTTCTCATATTTTTCTATCAATAGATTTTAAATAATTAGTTATTATAGTCTTTTAAGAGAGAAACATTATCAGAAAAGAGTGAAGGCCTATAATTAGAACCATCTTTGCCTAAATTTGTTGACAAAATAACTTAAGTTAGAGATCACTTGAAAAATTTCTTATCACAGAAAGAGATTTTTTTTATCATGTCAATTGAAATTGATCTAATAATGCATGGGTGAACAATTAAAAATACAACTTTCGATTTCTAAAGAAAAATATTAAAAAAACTTTTAAAAGATTTTTAAAATTAATTGTTTTTGTCTAAATTTCAATTTTAATTTAAAAGATTTTATTTTTTTAATAATATTTTTTATAAACATTATTAAATAAAAAAATCCATAAGAATTAAAAATATCTACAAATGATTTTTATTTTATATGACTTAAAACAAGAATTCGCCTAGCCATAGTGAAAATAAGTAAAAAAAATACTCAATAAGCCTTTTGCTAAGAGAATGATAAGCTAAACCTTTACAACAATGAAACAAAAGAAACTTGATATCATGAATTTATAATGATATAAAATAGCTATAGAAGAAACATAAAAGGCAACAAAAAATTAAAATCATTAAAGAGGCATAAGTATGTCAATTAAATCAATTAAGAATAATAAAATTATTATTGACTTTGTTGATTTTAAAAGAACGCCATTTTTAGGTGTTTGATGACCAACAAAAGTAGTGTATAGAAGTCAAAATGATCATAGGCTACAAATGCCTTCATTATTATGACTTAAAAATTTTGGTAAGATTGCAAAAAGATTCATCAATCCATATTACTAAAAAATTCTATTATTCAAAGCCATTTTCTATCCACTAAAAGTACTTACAAAATAGAAAAAATTACCTTATTATTCATGCTATTTTGGTATTTTTTAAAATATTCATTTAAATAAAATATTCTAGAGACTTGAAATAACGACTAAAAGAGTTATTTTGCTATGCTTCCTGATCAAATTGATTTAGACAGTTTGATTATGAAAACTACATGATCGATGGATGAGATTTGATTGGTACTATTTAAAAATAGGGTTTGATTGGGATTAGTAGATTTTGAATCATAATCGATCGAGTGGATTGTTGTCCTTTGTGTAGACCAAGCATGGACATTGTGAACTTGAACTTGCATGATCAAATGGAGGATATTATCTATATTTATAAAAATGTAGAGGTGATGAGATCATTCAATCACGAAATTATGCTACCATAAAATTTTGGTTCCTACTACAATTCAGAGACATAATGCCAAAAAATATAGCTTAGATTGTCTTACATTGTGAAGGGGAACATTTTTTTTTTGCAATACTTTGCATTATCCTCCAAATCAACCTATTAAAGGTTGCCAACTCCTTCAGTTTGATCAAGAAGTCATCACCCATGATACTAGTGATGAACCATACACTATATATTAGGATATTGTAGTAATAACATGATCTAGAAACCATATAAACTAATTTCACAATCCTACCTAGTACTGTATATAGTTGAGATGTTTATGGACATGCATTTTGTATTCGTTCATGTTTCATCAGTGACTGAGAGTCAAGGCTAGTGACAGCACATAGTCAGAGTCATCCCTGCGTGCCTCACATCCACTCCTTATAATCGAGTGCCTTACAGTGCCCTAAAATGGAGCTACCTGGGGCCGGGTTGCTTCATCGAGTGAGGGGAAAGACCTTTGGGGAACTCGAAAGGATTCCACATAGGGGCTGCTTCGGCCTACTGGGGGAAGTGAGCCCCCTCTGGAGCTGGAATTGAGGATTTGCTTTCGCTATGGACTGACATTGTCCATCTTATGCTTTTTTCAGTCAAGGTCTTTTCCTTCGTAGCTCCAGTTCCAACAAGAAAGAAATCAAATCCCCAGAGGGGGCACCAGGGGGGCTCGCAGAGAGACCAAAACCTAGCTAATCGTTTTGATCGTCTTTGAGACAAACTCTCCAAGACCTTCCAACCGAAACCTCCGACCATCAAAAAGGTAGTGAACTTGTAGAACTAGACCCTATTTTTGGAGTCTCGTCCAGCAAATTCCTAGGGTTCGTGGTTCGCCAAAGAGGCATCGAGATCGATCCTTCGAGGATCAGGGCGATGTGGACATGCCATCACCAAAGAATCTCAAAAAGATGGTGGTACTTTTCTCTCGTCCAACCTCTCATTATAAGGATAGTGACTACTATAAAAAAAATGAAGATTCATAGTACTATTTCACATGGAGGAGTGTGCATCCTTCTGTTGTGTGTTCTTTTTTTTGGCATCAGCAACAAGATCAGCAGGAGAGGCAAGAAATCTGTTGGGATGAAGCTAGGTAGAAAATTGTTGGCCTCTGATATTGATGGCCTGATCTTAAACTCTTGGGAATATGCCTTAATGAATGGCGGAATAATACAAAAGAAGGGCGGCGGTCGGGCCGATCTACAACCCTATAATGGCATCCAACATGTTTTAGGCATTATTGAGACTAATGGTTTCTATTACTAAAAATTAGCATTATTTTTTACTAACTAATTATTATAATTGTAATATATATATTTAATAGGTAATCAAACATGCTAAGAAATAATTAAGAAAAATATTTTTATGGTAGTCAAGGAGAATAGATTAAGTCGTGAAATATGTAAGGTATATGGCTCCTTTTTCATTGAGTTCAAGACATGCAACAGTCGGACATTATTTTACATTAATTAGACGAAATGTGCAATGAAAACAATATTTTTCTTCTTACATCAAATAAATATTATAGGCATATTTTGGTTAGGCTATCTTTGTCCACAAATATTTTTGACTATGAATAATAGATAAAAAAGATAGCCATTATCAAAAAAATAAGTAGCATACTTTTTGTTGTACAATCTTGACATACTAATATTATCTAGTTTTGATTTGATTATAATTATATATTATGATACATTTTGAATAGAATTTCTTATTTAAAAATCATGTCATTCCTGTTTTTTGAAGAAGCTTTTTCTTTCCTGCTTTGAAACAAATTTATATGCTTGTAGTTATTATCTAAATGAGTGAGTATAAGGTTCACTGATTATGATAGTGTTATCAAGACAAAAGAGAAAAACTATTCTATATAATAACCTAAAAATTTAAT
Source organism: Vanilla planifolia (assembly GCA_023846275.1). NCBI lineage: Eukaryota > Viridiplantae > Streptophyta > Magnoliopsida > Asparagales > Orchidaceae > Vanilla > Vanilla planifolia. Next base: position 514,088 of record JAIUJO010000063.1, on the reverse strand, counting down.
GTTTATATAATAGTATGTTTGTCTCACTTTGGGCGAGATAATCTTTCATGCTAGTAGTAATTTAGATTAACTAGAATATGTTATACAATACTCTCAATATATAGAAACTATGTTTTATGTTAGTATTTTAAGCTTTGTGCGAAACAGATTTCTGACTTTCATATTTATAATAGAAAATTTTTTATACTTGTATTCTAATTTGTTTTTAAATAATAATACATTTTTTAATATGTTAAGAATTTGTTAATTCATTATTCCTCATGCTGGAACTATTCTACACGTTTTGTTTGTGAAAATAATTTTCTTTGCATTTTCAAAAATTATGTTAAATATTTCAAAGTTTATGTACATTTTGTAAACCTCGCAGTGCCCTTTTCTATTTTGTAAAAATTTTAATTACATTATTTAATAGAATATGATTTTTTTTGTTAAATATGGTAGAAATTTATGGACCTTCTTGCCATATTTGAAGTGTTTAATATTTGCTATAAATATTTTACTTCAAAATATTTTATTTAAATTTTAGATTTTCTATTAACTATATGGCATTTCCATTTATTTTGGATAATTTATTCGTATAAATTTATCATTAAAATGTCCAAAAAAAATTGATATTTTTTCTTTTTAATGTTAAATTTCAAATTTCATTGATATAGCTCTAATTTTTTCTTTAATGAAACTATTTTTATTGATTTTTTGATAATTTTGTTTAATTTATATATTTAGGCAAGAAATATATTTTTATGTCTATACTAAAAGGATTTGATTAATATAGGTTTGTTCATTAAGCTTGGATTACACCCAAAGATATTTTCCACAAGAAAATACACACATTAAATCTTAAATCATTTTAATTATGTTAAAAATATTTTAGGACTTATATTTATACATTACATATTTGTTAAATTTTAATTGTAAAAAATGAAAAGTACTCCATAAGAAAATAAAAAAGAATAAAACGAATATTAAATGAATAGAACAAAGAATCAAATATGATGTAAAGAAAAATAAACTAAAGTTATTAAAGCTTGCGTGCATAACCTATTGTAAATTTTTTTGGTAATTAAATTATAAATATTATTTTTTTAAAAACTATTTAAAAACAAGGAGACGAGTAAGATAATAAAAAACTTGTAACATTTTGAAGCATTTGGAAAATATTGTTAAAAATGTCATTTTCCAACAATAATGGTGAAGAGTATGTCGATGTAGATATAGAAAGTTTAGTGCAATGTAATAAAATATAACTATTAAGAAAATTACAAACTTGACAATTTAAATAGTAAATTATCAAAAGAAAATATAAACAAAAATTGACGACAGAGTGCAAAATTGCAAAAGCTTTATATTTTAAAAAATTTAAAAATTACGCACGTAGCCAAAATAATGACAATAAAATCGCAAAAATGTATAAAAATATGTTAGTTAGATATTCAAATCATTTAAATATTTAAAATAATTTTGGTGAAATTCTAATGACAAACTTATTCCAAAAAACATATTTTGCCTTTTCTCCAAATTTTTATGCACATAAAAAAAAAAAAAAAAATGTAAATGAATTTTCAAATGAATTAGCATAATTATATAATGAAGTATTATATTAGAAAACATTTTTATTGTATAATATATTAAAAAAAGTATTGCAATAATTTGATTGAATGATATTATTTTGTGAAGAAATATTGCAAAAATTAATTAAACTTTGAAATAACAAATTTGAATAAGTATTTAAATATTAATACATTATTAAATCATTATTGCTAAAAAAAAAATAAAATAAAAATGCATCAAATTAGCAAGATAATAAAGAATCATTAACATTTTAAGATTGGATAACACATAAAATTAAATTTCTATAAAGTTTAAAGAGTACTCGAAATTATGTTTTGGGAAAGATTTTTTTGTTTTGAATGAGTTTCACAAATTTTTTGTTAGAATTAAAAATCTCAAATGATTAAAATGAATTATGAAATATTAAATAATAGTTTAAAACAATCATTAAGATAGCTAAATCATTAAAACATGATAATGTTAAAAATACTTATATGATATAGTAACAAGATTCTTTGTTAATAAGCAAAGACAAACAAACATCAATTAATATATAGAAAATTTCAACAAAATACAAACATAACAAAAATCATTGAGATAGCACATACTCATACTACTAAAAATTAGTTGCACAATTCATTTACAGGACATCCTCATAATAAGAATTATAAAAAATTGGTGAAAAACAAATTGACAATCGAATAGAAATGCAAATCGTTGAAATTAGATTACAATGAAACATTAAAAAAGTTGTGAAAGATTCCAAAAATAATAGGGATATTTGGCTCATCTTTAACCGTTGTTAACATTAATATATAGAAGGCATGCAACTACATAAATTAGCTCTTCCTATGGTCTATATTTATAATATTGGGTTTTTAGAGATGTGCTATGGTCAGATTGAACAATACGTTTCAAAAAATCTTTACAAAATAAAGATTAATGATAACAAGTGCAAGAATAAAATGTCAACATATTCATGTATATAAGGTCTTTGAATAAAAACGTTTCCACTAATTAGTTTTTTTTTAAGATGATCAAGTAGACTATAAGTATTTAAAGTCCCTCAATTCCTTAATTAAAAATGCATTTTTATTAGCATTTTATTTTCAATCCCCAGCCTTTTCATACTCTTTATTAGGTCCTTTCTCTAATTTCTTTATAATGAATTACATATTCATTATGTTTTATTTTTAAACCTTTTTATTTTTTACTAAACGTTTCATACTTTTGTAGACATAAAGTAAACTCTTATCTTATTTTCCTTTAAAGTAATCTTCTTCCTCACTTGAAGATATACTTTCTTTTTTTTCTTCTCTTGCCATCATACAGAAGAATTTTTCATTACTTTTTTCTTTTGACTTGTGATGATTACTTTTGACTCGTTCAAAAATATTTTCAATGCCTCCTTTTCCTTATGACACTTTTTATTTCATTCTTTTCCATTGATCCTTCATCAGTCATCTCTAACTTATGCAAAAATTTTATATGCTATTTTTAAACTCAAAATTCTATTAAATTTAGTGGTTTTCAAAAGATAATGAAAAATGTTTATTATTCTATCATTTGGTAGTTTATAGAAGTCAAAATGATCATTGGTTGCAAACGCCTTTAATGTCATGACTTAAAAATTTCGGTAAGATTGTGAAAAGATTATTAATCCATTTTATTAAAAAAATTTGTTATTCGTAGATATTTTCTATCAACTAAAAGTACTTACCAAATGGGCAAAATGACCTTGTTATTTATACTATGATCATATTTTTAATAAAAAATAGCAATTTAAATAAAGTATTCTAGCGTCTTGAAATAATGACTAAAAGGGCTATTTTGCAAGTGCTTCTTGATCAAAATGATTTAAACTATTTGATTATGAAAACTACATTATCCATGGATGAGATTTGATCGGTGCTATTTAGAAATAGGATTTGATTAGGATCATTAGATTTGAATCATAATCAAATGACTAGATTTTGATCCTATATGTAAAACAAGCAAAGAAAATGTGAACATGAACTTGTATGAACGAATGGAGGATATTATCTATCTTTAAAAAATTGTAGAAGTGTTGGGATATTCATTCACAAAATTATGCAAATAGAAAATTTTTGTTGCTGCTACGATTCAGTAGCATAATACAAGAAAATAAAGCTATGGTTGTCCTACATTGCGATGGTGAACAAATTGTTTTGTTTGGATTGGTTTGCATTATCCACCAAATCAACATTTTCATGGTTGGATACCCTTCAGTTCGGTTGAGAAGTCGTCACCCATGATGCTGGTGATGAACTATACATTATATATGAGGATATAGTAGTAATAACTTGATCTAGGAATCATATAAACCATTTTAACAATCCTACTTTGTACTGTAACTAGTAGAGAGGTTTATGGAGATGTGTTCCAAGCCCTTTAATGTCATCCAATATTTTTTAGGCACTGTTGAATCTAATGGTTCCTATTACTAAAATTAACATTATTTTTCACTAATTAATTAATGTAATTCTAATATGCCTTTTGTAAAAGTCATTGAAACAATAGTAAGATATAATAAAAAAATATTTTTAAGATAGCCAAAGAGAATAGATTAATTCATGAAACATGTAATTTAAGTGGCTACTTATTCGTTTAGTTTAAGATATGCAAAAGTATGACATTTTTTTATTTTACTTAGAATTGAAATGTTTAATGAAAAAACTTTAGTTTTCTTATATCAAATAATTATTTTAGGTATATTTTTGCTAAAATATCTTAGACTGGAAACACTTTTGTCTAAGAATAATAGCTAAAAGGAATAGCCATTATCATAAAAATATGCACCACCAACTCTTATTTTAAAGACATTGCTTCATTTAATATATTTAGATCACAACAAACATGCAATATGCTTTTTTGTAGTACAGTCATGAACGAAGTAAGCTTATGTAGTTTCGATTTGATTATAATTCTATATTATGATGCATTATGAATAGTATTTATTATGAAAAAATAATAACATAGATTTTCTTAAGAAGCTTTTGCTTTCCTACATTCAAACAAATTTATATGCTTGTAGTTATTATCTAAATGATAAAGAATAAGATTTAATTTGATTATGACAGCATTATCGAGACAAAAGAGAAAAAATATTCTACATAATAACCTAAAAATCCAATATTTATATAATGGAATTGTTTGTCACATTTAGGATTAGATAATCTTTCATGCTAGTAGTAATTTACAGTAACTATAGCATGTCATACATGATTCTTAATATACAAAAATCATGATTCAATTTAGTCTTTCTTGCTTAATGCAAAACGTATGTTAAACTTTCTTATTTATATTAGCATCTTTTTGTAATTGTATTCTGATTTGTTTTTAAATATGAAATTTTTTAATATGTTAACAATTTGTTAATTCTTTATTCTTCATGCTTTGTCTATTGTACACATTTTATCTTCCAAAATATTTTTCTTTGCATTTTGAAAAATTATTTAAATAATTTAAAATTCATGCACAATTGGTAAACCTCACTATGTCATTTTATATTTCCTAAAAATTTTTAATTACATTATTTAATAAAAAATAATTTTTTATTAATTATGAAACAAGTTTTTGGACCTTCTTATCATATTTGATGTGTCTTAAGATTTATTTTAATTTTTTTACTTCAAAATTTCATTTTTATTTAAATTTAATATTTTTTATTACCTTTATGGCACTTCAATTTATTTTATAAAATTTGTTTGTATAAGTTTATCATTTGAAATGTAAAAAATACGGATGTTTTTTCTTTTTAATGTTAACTTTCTAATTTGAGTGATATAGTTCATATTTTTCATATAATGAAACTATTTTATTTGATTTGTGTTCCATTATTTTTATTAATTTAAATATTTACCCATAAAATATATTTTATATCTATACTCAAAGGATTTGATTAATATTTGTTAGTTCATTAAACTTGTATTACACAAAAAGCTATTTTCCAGAAGAAAATACATATCTCTAAAGTTAAACTATTTTAATTATGTTAAATAAATTTTAAGACTTATATTTATGCATTACATAAAGTTGTTTGTATGCATTTTCAACGATTGAATTGATTAGTGCAAACAAAATATATTTTTGATGGGGAAAATTTATCACTATGTGATATAAAACAAAATACTAATTTAAAATATTAAATATGTAAAAACTTTTGCAAAAAGCAAGTTCCCAAAATTAGTACTAATAATGAATAATATGTGAAAAGTACTCTTTAACAAAATAAAGAAGGACAATAAAGGAATTAAAAACTAAGATCATCATTGCTAAAATATTGTACTTAATAGCGCTTAATAATTGTGTTTACAAAAATAAAAATTATGAAATGAGCAAGCAATGAAACATGATCTAAAAGAAAAATAAACTAAAGTTATTAGAGCTCGTATGCATAACCTGTTGTAATTCTTTTGTAATAAAATTATAAATATTATTTCATTAAAATATGTTTTAAAACAAGAAAATGACTAAAATCATAAAAAACTTTTAACATTTGCAAACATTTCAAATATATTGTTAAAATTGTCATTTTTTAACAATAATAACAAAGAACATGTTAATATAGATATAGAAAGTTTAGAACAATATAATAAAATATAACTATTAAAGAAATTACACACTTGAATGTTTAAATAGGAAGATTCTTGAAAAAAATATAATACCCAACCTAGACGACAAAGTACAGAATTACAAAAACTTTTAACTTCAAAAAAAATTACACACGTAGCCATACTAATGACATTGAAATAGAGAAATGCATAAAAATAAATTGCATAACATGTTAGTGACAAACTTTTGGAAAAAACATATTTTGGCCTTTTGTTTAAAAGAAAATTGTACATAAAAAAGAATAAAAAGAAAATTATCTCTAGAAAAAGAATTTTAAATGTTAAAAGGAATTAGCATAACATTATAATAAATTACTATAAAAGAAAATCTTTTCTACTGTATAATATATTAAAAAAAAAGGATTGCAATAATTTTATTGAATGATAATATGTGGTAAAGAAATATTTCAAAAAATAATTAAACTATGAAATAATTAGTTTCAATAATTATTTAAATATTCATACATTTTTTTAAAAAAATTTCCCAAAAGCAATACAAGAAATATAAAAATGCATAAAATTTGTAAGATAATAAAAATCTTTAAAATTTAAAATTAATTGGATAACACATTCAATTAAACTTCTATAAAATATAAAGATTATGCAAAGTTAAATTTTAGAAAAGATTTTTTTTTATTTTAAATGAGTTTGACCAATTTTTCATTATAATTAAAAATATCAAATGATGAAAATGAACAATGAAATATCAAATAATAATTTAAAACAATCAATAAGATATCCAAATCATTAAAATATGATGGTGATAAAAAATACCTTTATGGTCTTGTAAAAAAAAATTTGTTAATAATCGAAGATTAACAAATTAATATGTAGAAACATTCATTAAAATAAAAACATAAAAGGAAATCATTAAGATAGAACATACTTTAATTGCTAAAAATTAATTGCTCAATTCATTTACCAAGACATCGTCTTAATAAGAATTGCAAATACATTTATTAAAAACAAATTGAGGCATAATAGAAATGCAAAATGTTGAAATTAGATTATATTGAAAGATAAAGAAGTTGTGAAATATTCGAAAAAAATATGGACATTTGGCTCTTCTTTAACCATATTCTTACGATAGACATAAAGAAGGAATGTGACTAAATAGAGTAACCCTTCTTATGGTCTATCGTGTAAAATATTTGATTATTTGAGATGCGTTATGATTTGATTGTGCAATACATTTCAAAATATCATTACAAAATAAAGAATAATGTTAACAAGTAAAAGAATAATTCACTCAAAACTTAATAAAAAAATATTTAAATTTTTTTAATATATTGTAAAAAACGTCTAATGTTTTAGAAATTTTATTGTCTTTTCATAAGAAAAATTTTAATGTATTCTTTAGAAAATGATTTCAAAATGATCAATAAAATATTTTACTAAAAATATGCTTCTTATTAGATATTTTAACAAAAAAGGTCATAGGAATTAAAGTGTGGATTCTTTGTGTTATATCTAAAAATTCAAAAAAACTAATAAAGTGAAAAATGTTATAATTAAATTTTAAAATATTAATATATTAACAAAAATTTGTGAGTATAAGAAAAGGACCAGAAATATAAGGAATAAAGATATATAAAGCATTTAAACAAAAGAAAATCTAAAATATGGCATTTATTTCAGTAACACGTCTTGAAGTTATTTTCTATTGACGTATAACAACACTTCAAAATTATATTTCATATTGCAATTTAAGAATCATAAATGACTTATCATGATTAAAAAGCATAGAAATTTTATGGAAATAATAGAATATCAAAAAATCAACATAAGAACAATTATATATTGGGCATATAAATTATTTTTGACATCTATGCAAAGATTACCAAAAACTTTTCTGAATAATTTAATTTAACAAAAGTACACTTTATAATAAAAATTAAAAAAATAATTATTTAAGAATAACAATATCTACTAAAATAATGGAATGATAAAAATTTTAAAAAGAATTCACACCATAATTATTGTGAAAATAATCTAGTTGTGGACTACATCAAAATTTTGATAAGAAAAATTCATCAAATTATTAATATTCTAAAATAATTAAGTAGTAAATAGATCATACAAACAAGTAACTAAAAGTTAATAATACCTCATAATTAATGTTGTTTATTTAGACTTGTAAATGGTTTATGATAATATTAATTAGCATTTCCTCTTCTTTGTGACACATGTATTTGGGTATTATGAAATGTTTTTCATAACTTAGTTCATAGTTTATATAATTGGTTAACAAATGTTGGATCTTTTGCATCCACTTTGTTGAAAAATCATTTTTATGAGAATATTTTTATTCGAAGTTAAAAATTATTTTGTTTACTGTTTATTCATGGAAATATTTTTTACATAATATTGTATTAGTGAATTTTATTTACTTATAAAATATATTATTCTTATTTTATATGCTTTGTTTTACAAAGTTGATATTTCTTGAAAATTTTATTTATTTTTTTATTTTTGCCAGCTCATAAGACATGCATTAAAAAAACTGCATATTATTTTCAAGATTTTGTATTTATTTTGAGTATTTTTTATTTTGTTTTTCAAATTTAGCTGTTTTGTTTACAAATTATTTAAAATAATATGTTTTGTTTTCAAAATTTATTGAACTTGAGTTCATGGAAATTTTGAAATAATATATATTTTTAGCTATGTTACTTATTTCTTATGTTTAATTTTCAATTTCTATTTTTATATAGTATATTTTCATATTCCTCAGTAAGATACTGATTTCATTGATATGTTACACAATCAATTTTAACATTTCAAATGTTCAATTTTTTATATTATGGAAAATGCATAATTGATATTTTATCTTTTTTTTATTTATTTAAATATTATATTACAAAAATATCTTTTATTTCTACATTGTAATATATATTTGTTTCAATATAAAACATAGATAACTCAATTTGTTTCAAAGTTTATGTGTCTTCTTATAGTTGTAGAATGTTCTAAACCTGTTAAACATGTATTTATATTTGTGCTTATTGCATCTTCTTATTTTTGTTTCAATATTTATAGAATTTTCTGGAAGAATTTCTTTTGCAAATTATAAAGAAAGCTTTAGGAACTTTAATCCTTTCATTTCATCTTTGATAATAAAATTTAAAATATTAAAGTTTATGTAAAATTAAACAAGTAAGAAAACCAAGTAGATAATTTGGATAGTAGAATATCAATAATAATAATAAAATAATTCTTCACTAATATGTTTTTAAAATTTTTAAAATATTAAAAATAATTATCAGGCTTGATAAAAAAACAAACGACAATAATTTGAATTTTTGTGTCTTTAAAAAATTGTATATCACAAATTATGTATGTGAAGATTAGAATAACTATTAAAAAATCAAGGCCAAAAAAACAAAGATTTTAAATTGGTGATACCTGTTTTCACAAAATATTTTGTGAACAATTTAAATATTGAGATATTTTATCAAAAAAAAGTTGTTCTAAAAAAATTATTAGCTTAATAGGATTTTAAAATTGCACAAAATTGATGTCAAATAAGTTCAAAGAAACAAATGAACAATAATATATTACATATTACAAACTATGTATATAGAATGTTGAATAAAAAAGTACAAAACTATACGATAGCAATATATTTGATTATTTAAAATATTATATTATAATAATTTAAATAGGTGTTTAGGTTTGTTACTGGGAGGCATGCGCTGCTTGCCTATCTGACTTCGCTTGGGGATGGGGTATGCCTCTCCCTGAGCCCTTACTTAGGTTACTGCTTCTAGACTTGCTCTTTGATCCCCCATAGAAGACGCTGCATGTAACGATGTCCCTTCAAATGAATGAAGGTTACTTTTCAGGAAATCATGTCATTAAAATGTTTAATTTTTTAAAGATAATTTAAAAAACTTAATGCTAGTATCATAAAAGTGTAATTAAAAAAATAATAGATACTTAAATTTATGTTGTCAATTTAACAAAATTAGCTACAAAAATATTTTGTGGTAAATTTGTATAAAAAATAATAAAGAACAAAGAAATAACATTAAATTAATCAAGTAGAATATTAAAAACATTTAAGTTCGTTCCACAATTTTTTTTAAATTATGTACTACGGTAATACTATATGTAACAAAAAACATTAAAATTTTAGGACATATAAAAGGTCAATTAAGGTATAAAAACTTATTTCTTTTTATTCATTTTTTTTTAATAACATGTTCGTTATTCATTTATTACTACAAATACTTTTTAGCATAACATAAAATTATTCTTATATTTTAAATTTTTAATACTCTACTTTATTGTAATTTTATTTCTTCTATTCTATGCCTTCTTATTTTTGTAAACACGTGTGCTTTACATTACAACAAATTAAGCAAATTGTTCTCATTCCAACAAAGTATAAATTTTAGTTACATTATTTTTAAAACCACATTTGTTTCATATAATATATATATATATATGTAGATAGTGTTTTTGAATTTTTAATATTTTTATGTTTGGGTTTTTTCTTATTATTTTACTTTAAACTATGAAATTGTTATTTTTTTTGTTGATGTTTTAAGACTAAAACACTGTTCAAATTCCTTTCTAAAATGTTATGCAAATAATAATATTTTAAATAATGAATCAACTTCGAAACCAAAATAAACTTTATTCTATGCGTATGTATGTGTTCTAACTATGAGGTACTAAATGATCTACAACGTTTAATTATATAATAACAAAAAATTTCAAATAATTTGAAACCATGTGAAAGGAGGTTCTCTACATAAAATACAAAATTTAAAAAAATCAAGAAACTAATTTTTTTTAATTATATGAATGTCATTTAAAAAAAACTAATGTCATTTAAAGTAAAAGAAATTTCACAAAAAAACAAATATAAAAGTTTGACATTTAAATTTTTTTAATGCAATCATTGTATAAAAAATCATTACAGTCAAAGTGCAACTTTCAGATTAAAAGCAAAATACAACTAAAAAAATTTGAAAGCTTAAATTTATAAGTAAGAATCTAACGACACATTTGCCAAACGATGTTGGTATAAAAAAAATCGTTGAGAAATATTTAGTTCAAATTTCGAATGTTTTAAATAATTAAAAAATAATTTGATTGCAGAAGTTTTAATGAAGATGAATTATTTTAATTATAAATTGCTATAATAATAAAAATATAATAACAAAAGTTATGTCAGTAAAAAGCATGAAAAAAGTAGTGCTAAAAGACATCTATAGAATAAAAAAAATAAACATTCCAAATGTAGTGAGATCATGCAGTAGAACATATTTAATGAAATGTGCCATGCCTTACCCAAAATTGTCTTAGACAATTTATGTATATCGAATGAATATTATTACTTTTTATTTATTTAAATATAATTATTTGTTCATTAATAATTTTATCTAAGATGAACACTTAGTATATTTTCTAGTTTTTTTGTTAACAAATTATGAATAACAATATTACAAATTTATATTTCTCATTTCTATTGTATACAATATTTTTTATAAATTAAATACCATTAAATAACTTCAAAAGAATAAAAAATAACATAAGTGAAGTAATATTTAAAATGTTAAAACATACTTAACAAAAGCATAATATTAAAAAAACAAAATTACATGACAAATAAATGACAAAAATAATATTTAAATTTATTAAAATTATTTATTTATATTACCATTATATATATTCTAGCCTACAAAACATATCCATACAAATATTAAAAATTTGAAGGTATAGCATATTATGTTATTAGCAATTTTTAAATATATTTGCAATTATGAGAAAACCTTTTTGTGATTAATGTACAAGCTATGCAAAAATACTGGAGTTGATAAATTGATAAATCATAAAAAGCATAAAATCAATAAAACTAAAATTTGAAATATTTTGACAAACATATCCATAAACTATTTTGGAATAATTTTTTTATTTTATGTTTTGGAAAAATTACGAAGAAACAATCGTTAAAGTAGTGAACACCATTCAATATTTACATTTAATAAAATTATGTAAAGAACTAAAAACATTTGTCATAATAATTATTGTAAATTATTCTTGTTAAACAAAAAGTATATGAAATGTATAAAAAAATATTAAGGATTATGAAAACATTATTGTATGTAACAAAAAAAACATAGTAAATATATAAATAAAAATAAAACATAAAACCAAAATGAAACCTAACAAATCGTCTATTCCATATAATTGTTCAACAATATGCCCATTGAATATAACAATTTCTTAAAGCAAACAAGAAACTAATAATAACTAAAATTATATGTATAACCAATATATGTTTTTTATATTTATAATGATGACAAATAAGCTCGTACACCTCCACATAATTAAAACAATTATAGCTTTGAATAAAACTAAAATATAAATATTGACATAACAAATCTTTAAATGCTTTTAATTTTTTTTAATTTGAAAAAACCATAACATTAACTAGGTTTAAAGATGAACTTCATATTGCAAACGAATCCAAAATGTATAAAAAAAGCTAAGATATTAAATATATAAAAAGACTACAAACTATTACAAAGAATATAAAATTGTGATGATGAAGACTTATTTAAAATATCAATTATACATACAAATTTTACAAAGCATAAATTCGATTGAGGGTTCATAATTTTAAATATTAAAAAGTGATCTTGATAATGCATAAATAAAATATTTTATTAAAATGAACTTATTAAAAGTGATATTGAAAATTTAAAATATATTTGACTATGGTTTAAATAAAACCTAACTTAAGAAAAAAATCAAAAATTAAATAATTATATTGGTCTTATGCATCTCTTCAAATTGAAAAAAACTACAAAGCACATTGATGACATTTCATCAACTAGTGATACTCTCTAAATAGTATATAAGATAAATACATTATATAAAAGACACGTTAAACACATCACACAAATGTGCTTATTAATTTCAATATTATTCGTAATTGAAAATATTCATACAATGACGATGCCCATCACTTCTGCATTGGACACCTACATTATGTGAGCATAACATTAGTGACATCATATTGCTTTAACTATATCTCATCTAAATCACAAATTATTTCAGATATCATATGATAACATTTTGACTCAGCACGTAAATTCTATTAAGTTAAATCATCTCAAAAAATGTTTTATTATTTCAAATATTGGAAGCAAAACATAAGAAATGTTGTAATATTTAGTATCAAATCAATTTGAATTTATAAAAAAATTGCATGTTGTATTGTTACGAAATATCATTGTCAAATAAAACATCACATGGGATAAAAAAAAAAAAGCTTTTAAATTAATAAAAAATCTTTCTTATTTTTAAAATTTTGAATCTTAAACAAATCAGTTTAATACAATTATTAAAAATATTAAATATTGTGTAACATCAAAGAATTTTAAGTTCCAATGCAACTTGCAAATAAGTGACTTTTCATAAATAAAAATCATACTTAGAAAATTATCATTTTGACAAATAATCAATTTTAAAATATAGATAAGATTAGTAAAAATTTAATAAAACTTAAAATAATATCATCAATAGAACTCAATATTAATACACTAAAAAATTAAAATATTTTACAAAAAGCTTGAATAATAAACTATTTCTTAATCAAAGCTAAAAACACTCACAATACAAATAAAAGACGTTATAAATTAAAAACTATACAAGAAAATAGTAATTATTTAAGATTCTTAACGTGTTGATTGGTAAAAGTGTACAAAACTTTTAGTAAAGACAAATAAAAATATAAATATAATTAAAAATCTAATATAATAAAGAAATCGTTCATCAAAAAAATAAATAATTTAACAAATTAAAGGGCATTATCTAATACAAACATTCAATGATATTTGTGAAAGATAAGAGGAAGATTCTTGACTTATTTAATAGGTATTTTCTCTTAATATTGATTGTATTTAATATTATTAGTGACTATTTTGAAATAATGTTAATGAGTCAAATTAGACGCATTTTAAAAATGATTTAAGATTGGCATATCATTTCTATCATATCTTTTAATCATTTATAAAATAGATATTTTTATCTAATTTTTATTTCAAATGTCATATTGTCATTCTTGATAGTTATTTATGTTTTTGTTAATATAACAAAAACTTATTCATTATACTTTAAATATTTGAGTTTTTTTGTTATTGTAAATTGTTTTTATTATCTTGTAATATTTAAAATTTAATAATTTTAAGTGCATTTTATGAAAAGGCTTGTTCTTTTAAGTAGTTTTAATATTTTGTGTTGTTAATCATTTTATTTCTCAATCCAAAAAATATTTTTTTGTAATATTTTATTTAACAAAAACATATATCTCTGTAATTGTTTATCGATGAAATGTGGCAGATAACCTTAAATATTTTTATGTTATTTGTCAATACAATTATCAGTTATTTCCTTCAAATTTTTTAATTTATATTGCCATATTTTCATTGTTTGGAACAATAGGTCAATTTTTTTAAGATAACTTTTATATTTACAATTAAACAATTTAAATATTTATTAATAATGATGTCAAATTTTTATTTTTTTATTTTTAAATTCTCTATATAATGGAATGTATTGAATACCATGTTCTTAAGATTGTTTAGCAAGTAATCTACCTATTTTTAATGTAAGAAATACTTATGTTAAGAATCTTCTTTGTTGACGATTTAATATCTTGATAACTAAATTACGAAAAGAGTATAGTGAAACATTTATTAAATATTTTAATGATGACATAATTTTATATAGTGTTTTGAATTTAGTCTGAATGTTAGATGGTTCACAGACACATTTTGAAATTTTACCAACTTGGCAATGGAGTAGGATCCTTTATTGGTTGAAGAAGATGTGCATGATTTGATCTTGTTCTACATAAATTTTGCTTTACTATTGGTGAGAATTGATTAATCAAAGCTTGATTCTCTATCAATCCAATATTTCTAAACCAATTTGCCTTTTCCTTTCTTTGTTAATGTCATTAAAGGACTTATGAATGGGTGTTCTCTTATGTACCATTGACTAATTCAATCATTGAATTCATTCAATACATCGTACATAGTTATGACAAAACCCTTCTTTTAATCAAGTGTAGTGTTTATATTAAAGTCATTTATTAGGAACAACAAAGTATTAGTTTTCTCTATTTGAGTTAACTTATACTGAAGTCCCTTTTACTTAGCCTTTGAATTTAGCATATATAAAGGTATAATAGGCACCATTTTACTCACTTGTGCTAAAATTCTGATCTCTTAGATAGTTGATACAATTTGTTATTATCAATCAAAAGTTCCATGATAGCAATCAGAGTTATCTTTTGTGTTGAGTCTATTAAAGAGCTTACAGTGCTTTTATTTGTTGTAAGTCTTATATTCCAAAGTAGGATGTTATCTAAAAAAGCTATTCATTATGCAATTTGAGAGAATCAAGAACTTCTATTAATGTTGCTCAAAATGAGATGCTTCCCTTAACCATTTTTAGTCTCTCTTAAAGTGTCTATTATAAAATAATTTAACATCTTTATCTTTGAATTACCTTTAGATAAGAATTTGTAGTTCTTTTAAGTTAGTAATTACTAAAATGATTAAATGATTGTTAAGTCATATTGCAAATAAGGTTTATCCTAAGATGCTACTAAATAAAAAACCAAACATAGTTGTTTATTCTGCCTTTGGGATTTTTTAACAGAAACTTAATTATCAATAATCTGGATTGAAATTTCATGTTATTCGATGTCAATTGATTGGCTACCTTTCTTTTCCTTGATCATGTCCTAATTATTTTGCCCATTTTATTACAACAATCATTTGTGACTTTTATATACTCCTTCATTAGCATGTAAGAATGTTGTTGTGATTTATTTTTTTTCATAATCATCCTTACCAAACATTAAATTATTATATTTAAATCACTTCTCATTTTCCATGTTAGCCAAATTCGTAGATTCATCCACATTTGTTGGTGCTTTGTAAGCCTCAATTACAACATCAATATTAGATGAGATTTTATTTTTTTACATCGAAGTAAGATGTGACCTTGAACAGAGAAGTCAATTCAATAACAAATTATCTTATTGAATTCATTGCCATGTTCCATTTGAGTTTTCACCTTTTTTGTTATGTAGATGAAACTAGGTAATTCCATTACTAGATCCACTTCAACACACCTCCTTGCTTTCCCTGAACTTATTGGGCATATAGTAGCAATTGCCACTTGTATAGGACTTTTTCAGTAACAAAACTTTGTAGTTGAATGCTGCCTTATTAAAAAACTTTTCGATAGTAACTCAATGGAAACCCCAATAAGATCTAACAATGATTCAACATAAGTGAAACTAAAAATTCTACTTAAAGGTTCCTTGCTTAAAGTCATTGATGTTCCATGCCTAGTGAACCTAACATCACCAATAATCTAGCTAATGTAACTAGTGCATGTCAGTTTTCATGAGATCCAACCATAAAATTTATTAAAACTTTGATATTCTCAAATGCCATTAGGATTATTTCCATATTTGGGAATTTGTGTGAAAACATCGTAATCAATTCATGCCTGAATGGTACAGCCATTTTAATAATTTCTTCTTCATTGAAAATAATCTTTAGTTGACCAATTTATGTTCTCGTTCATTGATACAGACAAGTGAAACTTTAGCAATTTAAAATTAGCTTAAATACATATGAATTTAATATATTAACAATTTGAACTTGTTACACAACATATGTATTTAAGGATATAGAATTCTAGTTCATCTAGATTCCTTATTTAACTTAGGTTTATTCACAAAGGATCAGTCCTTATAAATTTGGTGTAGCTTTATTCCTAGTGAATCAAAATTAACAGAAAATGGAATTATATTCATAAAAGATTTATCATTATTGATTATGATCTTGAAATCTTAAAGCATTATGTTTTGTTTAAATATTTATTGTTTGATGTTAGGAGTGGCATAAATGATTAATTCTTGAAGCTACTCATTATGAACATAGTTTCACTAAGTTTATGAAATATAAAAAAAATTGTGAATAAAAATTGAAATAAAAAATATATTTAAAATAGATTTTAAAATTAGCTTATAATGTGAAGGACTAAGATTGGAAAATATAATCTACTTGCATAGAATAATTCGAAAATCAAATAGTTTATGATGATAATCTTAATAAGCAATAAGGTTTGTCCTTTTGAAGAAAAAAATGTTAAGGTTAATCTTTACAAGAGCTTAAAATTAAAGGAGGCCTACACAATTATCTAAGCTTTGTATTTAGTAATCGAAATAAACTTTGGATTCACTATAAGTAGTATTATGTGTGATGAGTGTTGAATTTTAGGTCACATACAAAACAATGTCACCTAGGAATCCAAACATATTTACTTGTAATTAAAAAAATGTTTTTCCTAAATGAGTAGTCTAATAAAATATGATTTAGTCTATAGCAATAATTGGGTATTGCATTTGATGACACATATGTAAGGCAAGCTTATTAGTCCTAGTTTATAAGACATTTTCATTGATAAACTTTCTTTAGTTTCAACAGTAGCAAGAGTTAATGATGATGCATGCATATGCACATACGATGTTTAAACTAAAAATATTTCCTTCAAAGAATAGACTTCATACAAATCAAACAATAGAAGTTTTTTATTCTTCAAATTAAAATTTTCATTTCTGATCAAGTTATTTTCTACTATAAAATAATTGAAAATTGAATCATGTCTTAGAAGAACAATTTCATAGTCAACCTTTTCTTAATGTAATTCACTGATGAAAGAAATGTTCAAATAATAATCAATGGTAATGGTTTATGTTTTCCTTAAGCTAGTTATATTTCATTTCTAGATCATTAATGCTATTTTCATGAAATATACAATATTCCTCAACAAAAATATTTCTTCCTATGTTTTCCAAATTTGTAATGCCATTCAACAATTGAGGACGATGATTCATCATAAAATAAACATTTGGATTAACTTTATTATATGAAGAACATTCACCTTGATCATGAGAGATTTTCCATGAAATGGACAACGTACTTTTGGGGCTCCTCCTTCTCTTCTTTTTCTTCTCTTTCTTCTCCTTTCTTTTCTTCTTATTACTTTATTTCTTGTGTTTCCATATTACCCATCTAACACACACATAGCCTTAAAGAAAGTGCACTGCATTAACATTTTAATGCAAATTCTTATGATATAGCACAAAAAAGTAATTTATACCTTTTGAATAATGTTTTACCAATAATTTATAAGAAATATTCATAATATTGACATGTGTTTTACAAATAATTTCCTCTACTTTAAATCAACATTTTGAATAAAACAATTGGAAATAATTTTTCCAAAATAAAAATTGTTGACTTATGAACATTGGTGGGTAGTTGAGGTTGCTCCCAAATAAGATTTTGCAAAATTTTAAAGAAATAATGTAATATGTCTATAGATGATATACTCCATAATGTTAAGCCCATGGAATAGATAACTTCTCTACACAAAGCAGTAACCTACTTTGATAGAACTTGTTCGACCTTAAGCATAACCAAAGGTGGAGAATTTGGATTAATCAAAGTTCTTAATAATTCAAAATCATACTTGGGTTTGACCTTTTGCATTTTACTTCATAAAAAAGAAAATATGAAGAAAAAAGCAAGAAAGTAAGTCACACTAAACTTTTTAAGATATTTAACCCTTGGGATGTATTATAAATCCCACCTTAGAATTTTAGAGCCTTGGGAGTATAATCACTCCTTTACTTAGCTTGAGCATAACGAAAAGGCATCACACAAACATTTTTTACTAAAATAATTTATGCCTAATCCTCAATAAAAAAAGGATACAAGATGTTTTTAGCTCAATAATACACTTTACTACAAGCCTTGTATTAAATCCTTAAAATCTGCACCAACAGTAGGCCTTACTTGGAACTCAATGCTTTGCCAATGCAATGCTTCGACATAAGGTTGCTAGTCTTCCCTTCATTAGAAGGACTTGATTTAGGATCTTTCCTTATAGAGAAGTAGAGCCAAGGGAAGTTTTAAGAATGTTGCGACAATAAATTTTCGAAAACATTAACTCTATCTGAATTTCATGGACATTGAATAAATATCACAAATAAATTACAAATTAAACTTTTACCAGGGTATATTTTAGGACGTACAATACTAAAGATTCTTGAAAATTATTAAAGAATTTTAAAGGATATTATACACTAATCATGGTCAGGTTGCATGTGTGAAATCTTATAATAATTAAAAGATTAGGCTCGAAATTTATAACATGAATTATTAAGGTAGGTGACAAAACATAAAGGGTTAAGCATAAAGTTCTAGTAAGAAGTTTTATGACAACTAATTTCATACAAATAAAATAAAAATTTTAAGGCAAACCTATGTAGAGTAGTCTAATAAAAGAAAAAGCAACTCTAATATAAGATTATCACATAGAAAATAAAAATTATAGTGAGAGTATAATTTTTTAGCAATGGTGGCTTATTGTTTCCATCAAAGTTAACATATGGAACACTAAAGATGGAAAAGGGCAACAAGGTGGAGGTTTGGGTAAGGAAGCTTATTTAAAAGGATAACGGGATCATATGCTAGGATATGGAGCCTTATTCAAGAGGGTGATGGTTTAGTTCGTGGATTAAGAAAGTTAAAAAGGTGTTTATAGACTTACAGGTTTTTGTAAAAGTGGAAACTTGTTTGGTTTCTTACTATATTGGTCAAAGCTTTCTCAGCTTCAATCCTTGTCTCTTACAAGAGATGCAAAGTTGGAATCTCACCAACAAGCGTTGGGCATGTTTTTGTTGCTTATAGAGCTGAAAGCATGCAAATAAGAAAAGTTTTATTCATCAATAACTATTATGTAATAGGGAAACACATCATATTTATAGATGAAAGAGAGCCCAATGCATGAAAAAAATAAAAAAAAGCAAAATGTACTACATTTGGAAAATATCATAAGCATGAAAAAAAAGATAATTTCGAAGTTGAATCACCTAAGAAACTAAAAGAGTTCTTTAGAATTTCATGATATTAACACTTAATAGAGTAACCACATTAAATATAAAATATGTTATGAAAGATAATTTTATAATTATATCACTTGAGAATCTAAAAAGATCATTAGAATTTTATGACATTAACTCCAAGTGGTTCAACCACATTAAATATAAATTATAAAAAATATGAAAAAACTTTTGATAGAAAAAATTATGCAATTATGCAACATAATGATTAGATGTCAATGATGATATAGCTAGGTTGTCAATTGTTGACAAGATAGATGAAGATGATTGGGAGCAACAAGAGGGTGTTAGCTGACAAGCAACTAGGTCACGGTCAGCAGCAAGAGAACAATAGGCAATTTAGTGATGATGGGCACCCAGGTGATGTTGGAAAAGTAGGTATTAGACATCATGAGAAATTAGTGATCAGTAAATGACAAATGACTAATTATAACAAGAAATACATGTACAAAAAGTGACATCGATGATGAAATATTTTAATACAAAATATGATTGGAGAAAAAGAGCAAAAATAATAGAGATAATTATAGGAAAAACTAGAGTAATATAGTTGACCCATATAGTTGACAAAGATGACTAATTAAAATGCGATTTATCTTGAGTACGACATTAAGTATGAATGGGTCTAGCATGATGCCATTGAGTGTGTGTTTGTGAGCTAACACAAGATGCTCCAACATCATCTTCCCTAGGTAGGACAGAGCTTGGCATGATATTATCAGGGTGATGGGTTTAAAGTGCTCCAATAAGTGTGGCATGATATAATATAAGTCATAAATTGCAAGGCAAGGGTTCTCAATCAGAGAAATTCCCTTGCAATGAATTAAAAATTTTATAGGTACACAATCTTTTTTTTTCATATGATGTAAAATGATTTTCATATTTTCCATACTCTTAGGTTTAATAGTTGTAGGAATGAGTTCACTCAACATAAAACAATTAAACTCAAATGAGTTACTAGGTATTAGATCTAACACCTTATATGAGACTAAATCCTTAACATTAATAGTCATGCCAATCCCATATTCTTCTAACAAATCTAGTACATACACAGTAGTTCATAGTTTTTGACAATCTTAAAAAAACAGCTCCATGTGCTTTAATTTTTTTGTAATCTCCAAAAGGAACCATTCTAACCTCACTCTAATTATAACATAATCTTCTTCAAAAAATTTCTTAACTTTTTACAATCATCTATTAGTTTCTTATATCATTGATTACTTAGATTAGGTTTTGTACATATTTTTTTTGTAATAAAAACATATGAGAAGTAAAGAAAGAATTATAAGTAGAGGTATGAAAGCCTACTATTAAGGGAATAAGATCAATCAAAGACTTAAGCTTATTACTAGGACAAATTTCAAAGGGCCTAAGACCAATACTATGATTAATAGAATTATTGTATGCAAATTTTGCTTATAGTAGTAGTTGGTCCCAAAGCTTTGGCTATTTCCCTATCAAGCTACAAAGATAATTTTTCAAACTCTAATTTAATACTGCTATTTGTCCAACTATTTAAGTGTCGTAGGTAGAAAAATGTTTTAGCTTAGTTCCTAGTAAATTCCATAAGATCTTCGAAAAATAACTAGTAAATCTTACATCTCATTCACATACTATAGTCATTGGAACACTATGTAATTTAATTATTTCATTAATAAAAATCTTATATACATAGGTTGCATTTGAGGTCTTATAACAAAGGATAAATTAGGTCATTTTAAAGAAACAATCAATGACCGCAAGGATAAAGTAATGCCTTGACGAGGTATTAGATAGTCCAAATATAAAATCCATATTTATGTACTCCCATGCTTTGTCAGGTATAGGTAGTGGAATATAAAGCCCATTGCCTATATTTCAAAATTTTGTAGCTATGCATATGTGACATTGGGCTTCAATAGATGTAAAATAATATATCATTCTAGGCCAATAAAATCTCTTTGAAATATCTCAATGAATCTAATCTCTTAAAAAATGATCAGATAATCCCTTAACATGTATTTCCCAAAGAAAAAAAAAATGTTTAGGTGATGAATTTGGGATACATAACCTTTTTTTCATATATAATTAACCATCTTTTAAGCTAACATATCTAGATACAAGGTATGGACTAGATTTGATTGCTTGATAAATTACTTCAAAATTAGAATAATAAAGATATTGTTTTTAATTTTGTGAAATTTTTTGTCCTTTATAGAATAAATGGTTAATAAGTAAACACATTGATTAAATGCATCAAATACTTTATTTTTTAAGCTAGACTTATGTTTGATAACAAATGTATAACTAAGGTCTCATTAGGTATTTAGGAGATTCAGTGCCTTATGGTCAGAGTAAAAGATAAATTATTTAGAAAACATGTCATATTGGCAAGGATTTGAAGATTAAACTATGACAAATAGTTTCTTTTCATATATAGAACACTTCATTTTAACACGATTAAGCTTCCCATTGAAGAAAACAATAAAATATTTATCTTAACAAAGGACATCATCTATCCCTACTTATGGTCCAATCCTCAAAAGTAGTAAAAAAATCTAGTGTTCGAATGGGTGCCTTAGTTATAGTCTCTTTCAAATTTTTAAAAGTTAGCTCTATAGATTTGGTTACAGTAAGCTTAACAGAATTAAAACAAGTAGTAAACAATGCAACAATAGTATTAAAGTCTTGAAAATCATCTATAGAAGGTGGCGACAGTGTGAAAGCTTTTAATGTCATAAATTATTGTTTTAGTAGGCTACTCATAAATGTCTTAATTTTGTTAGAGCTAACAGACAACCCTTTAGAAGAAAATATGTACCATAAGAAGTGAACTTCAATCGTGAAGAATTCACATTTATTTAGATTGATGAATAAGTATTTCTTTTATAGGGTGCAACATAATTTGTGCAAATAGACTAGTTATAGAACAAATTGCCATCAAAATAAAATATGATAAATTACCTTAAGTATGGTTTTAAAACCTATATCAACAATCTCATGAATGTACTTAGAATTTTATAACCTAAATGGCATCACTTACTATTCGTACAAACTAATTTTAGTCTTAAATACTATCTTTCAATCATCTCTTATTATAAACCTTAATTAAGGTTAACCACTTTTTAAGTATATATTAGAAACTATCGTGGCACGTAATGTCTTATTTAAGAGGCAACGTAAAGAGAAAATAAGAATCTTATATTTTATTATGATATGAATAATAACTTGATTATCAACACACATCCTTCATGTTCCATCATTGTTTCTTGCTAAAAGTTATAAGAATAGCACATGGACTAATACTTTCTTGGATAAATCTCTTTTTAACTAGCTTTTCAACCTAATGAGCTAACATAGTGTGAGTCTCTTAGCTTAATCTATAATAAGTGTTGGGTTTACTTTGGTGGTGGCTAATATTTTAATTATAAAAAATCAAACTAAGTCTCCTTGATTAATAAATTTTAAACACAAGGTAGTATAATTAAGCTCAAATTCTTTGTCTTTTCCTATTTTTTTGTTCATGGCCTTAAAATGCTTTGTAGGTTTATTAAGCTTCAGTGATTAGGATTTTTGATGAGGTTGGGAATGGCATAATGTGATGGCTTTTTCTTCATAAATATAGGAACACATGTTAGTCTTACCCTTCAAAGTCATATCCCAAAAAAAAGCCTTGGTCTTCCTAGGATAAATGACATACTTGCACGAATATGGTATTGGATAAAATGTTATCACTAAATCTTTTCAATTTTAAAGGTACATAACATTATTTCTTAATAAGTATTTAGGTTTATCTATTCATCATAGAGTAAAGGTTTGTGTGCTTCAATAGATAAACTCATATTGCTTAATGACCTCTTGCATTGATGTAACTGCCAATATTGCTTATCATCCTGCATTGGTGTTGCTAAATTTTTATACTAGTGTTAAAGTTGTTGGTGCACCTCCATTCATCTAATAGTTAAGGGGTTATTAGGGTGCACCTAACCACTAAGTTTTTTATATTTTCTTTTTCTTGCATAGCATCTTCATTAAACATTATTTTTTCTTCTTCCTTTCACTCTTCTTATTCATTATTAGTATATAAGTTTATAGCCATGACTCATATTGAGGAATTGATCACTACATGTTGCTTTCATGGCCCTTAAAATAAGAGATTCTTGTTTAGCAAATTGGGAGCATAATGGATTTTCTTGAAGAAGGGTGTGAAGAAGTCTATGATAATGTAGGTTTAGGACTTTTAGAAATTTGGTAGTGGGGATAGATGAAGCACAAGCATGAGTGGGTTATGTAAGCAATGGTTGTGTGAGCCTTTAAAGGGGCTAGAAGGCCATTTCTCTTAAATTGTTTATTCTATCTTTTTTTTCATATTTCTAGTTATATGATAAATTTTCACTAAGGTAACAACAATTTTCAAATTAACCTCAACCTATATATATTTCTTTAAACCTACCCTAAAATAGGGGGGAAATACATGTTTGGATTCATCTGTATCACTTCGAATTTTATAGTCCCCAAACTTGTTAATATACTCTTTACTAGATTTATCACCTTTAAAAATTTTTACAATTTATAAATTAATATTTTTTATTAACTTATTTGGTGCTAGTTGAAGTAATCATCCATACTAGTCTATTAGTCAATATAATCCTTAAGGTTAGAATTACAATTAAAAGTTGAGGCATCTAGTTTCATATTAAGGATATGTTCTCTTTCTCTCTTTTGATGCCTCATAAGTCTTCTTTCCTTACTAAGAATATCTAGATTACCATTTAGCTTTGAATCATTAGAAGATTCATTCAACTTCTATGTTTACAATTTGTCTTATGGATGTCTTGGTGAGATTCATTAGAGGGATCAACATATCTGCTATGGATTTTATGTCTCTTATTGTTTTTACAAGTTTATTTGGTGTGATACTTCTTCCCTTATTATCTCTTTATTTTCTAAGTTTTGATTCACATTATTAGTTTAACAGAATTTGTTTAACCATCTAGATGAGTCAGGCTATTGATAAACATAATTCTAGTATGAAATCTTGGATTATATTTTATCATTAGTTTTTATTTGATTCTTAACTTTAGTTTAATATTTGATAAGACCTATGAGGCCTTGTGATCATATAAAAGTTTGGCACATATGGATATCAAGAAAGGAGAATAACAATTGACATCCTCTTTTTTATATATTGTTTTTTGAATAATTTGCAAAGGCAAAGTAACCTCAACTATAGACTACCAATGTTAAAATGGTATATATTTTCGAAAACAATGATTAGTAATTATGGTCTTACTTTTACCAAACCACCTCATACATAGAACTTTATCATTCTCAATAAAGATGATAGGAAGCCATAATAGTGTTTTTGTACTATCTCCTAAGACCAAATTTGTCTAAAACGAATTAAGAGTTCTTGTGTAGACACACTAAGTAAAAGAATTTTTTTTAAGCAGAAAAAAATTATTAGTAAAATTTGTTTTAAAAATATTAATTTTTAATATTAAGTAGAAAACCAAAACACAAAATTAAATTTAATATAAAACAATTTAGACTTTTACTATGATCTAATTTTGGGTCTATAATATAGAAATTCTTAATAGATTATTAGAAAATATTAAAAGATATCATAATCTAACTAGGGTTAAGTGGTGTGTCAGGTATGTTAAAATTATTCAAATATTACTATCTAAATTTGTACCATAGATTTTAAAGTAGAGTATGTGATAACACATTAAGAGTTAAGTATAAAGTTTTACTAAGTAGTTTTATCACACCAAAATTCACTCAAATAAAATAAAACTTTAAAAAAACCTTTATTTGGACTACTTGAATGGATGAAAGAGAAACCTTTACTTTGATTATCATTTAGAAAGCAAAAGTTACAAAAAAATGCACCTTTCCTGTGATGGTGGCCTATATTTCTTTTGGAGTTAGTGTGTGAAGTATCAAAGATGAAAAAGAGTAGATAGTTAGAGGTTTGGATAAGTGCGATAGCAATAGGGTAATAAGATGGTTGGTTAGGATCTTGAAGCTTGTTGAGAAGGGTGATAGTTTGGTGATTAGGTGAAGATAGTAATAAAGTGGATGAAGACTTATGCGTGTTGATAAAAAGGTGAATTTGTTTGGTCGTTAGCTCTTCTAGTAGATGTTCTCTCACCTTGGATCCTTGTCTTAGAATCTCTTTAACTAGTGTTGGATACACATTCATTGCTCACAAAGATGGAAGTACACAAATAAGAGAAATTTTTTTCATTAATAACTATAATATAACGAGAGAGCCTCTCTCACTTATAGTTCAAAGAGAGCTTAATGTATAAAAAAATAAAAGAAAAATAAACCTTTGTAAAATATCAAAAGCATGAAAAAAGAGACAGATAATTTTAGAGTTTAATCACTTGAGAATCTAAAAGATGTTTACAATTTCATGGCATTAATTATTAAAAGATCAACAATTTTAAATAAAAAAATATATAAAGAAGGATAATGTTTGAATTAATTCACTTAAGGATCAATAAAAATTTCTAAAACTCCATGAAATGAACTATAAGTAATAATATTTAATACAAAATATAAAAATCTATGAAAAAACTTATGAAATAGGAAAAATAATCCAATCATATTATATGATGATTAAAAATCAATAATAATATGTCTAGGATGCCAGCAATGAAGAAGATGGATGACGACATTTGACGATGACCAAAGGGTAGTAGCTAATGAGTGGCCAGGAGATAGTAGGTGGTTGGGAAGTAGCAGGTAGCTAAGTGATGGTGGGTGACCAAGTGATGTAGGGTAATTAGGTAGCAGTGATTGGGAGTAGTAAAAGATTAGGTGATGGAAGACTACTATCGATAGTGAGTGATGCATAAGAACTAACATTGATGATGACATATTTTATTATGAAGTTTTTTGATGAACAGAGCAAAAATAGTAGAAGTAATGATAGGGACAATATATATCATGGTAAGCAAGTCTTATGGCTGACAAATATGATTAATCGAAATAATAATTGGGCTGGGTATGGCTTCTAGTTTTAATAGGATTGGTACAATTCCAATGAATATGTGTTTGTGAGTTATCACATGATGCTCCTATGTCATCCATTCCCATGAACTTTTATTTCTAAATTCAACAAACAATCCATTTTTAATTTCAAATTAGCTTTTGATAAAAACACAGTTTTAACTCAAGTTTCATTCTCATACATTAGATGATTTGTTCCATGTTCAAATATGGCATCATATTGAACTTAAAATTCCTATTAAATGGTTTGATGGTCATCTTATAGAAAGTGAAGTTGGTGACCAGCTTTGCTCATTCTATTGGATTTAAAACTTGAATAATCGATTGTGAATTTGATTGAATATTAGATTACTGATCAAGTTGTTTAATAAGCCTTCAAGAAATCTCCATCATAGAATTTCACAATTATTTTCTATTTGTAGCCTAACCAAGTGGTTCATTAGCAATAATACACTTGTTTAGATAACTAATTATATGATCATAAGGGCCATCAAATAGAGTTTTATTTAGCAATTTTTATTTACAAAAGTTAATTTTTTAACAATTTCTTTTTTAAAGATATTTTTTAGACAATTAACACCAAGTCAATTAGGCATAGCTCACATAATCCTTTCACTTCTTTGTCATAGTTAGTGAAGAAGCCATTAGATCACAAGCCATTTCTTTGGAATTGAAGCATAATCTCCTTTCTTTAGGTATGTTTGGCTTCATCACTGCTATCTTTATGAGATTTTAACAGGGCTCCAACCCAACATAATGTAGAAATATATACTACACCTTTTGTTAGCTCATTAATTATTGAAAAATATTTAAGTTCAAATAACATATTTTAATAAGAGGCTACTCAATGATTCTATTAATTCAGAATTGGAAATCATAACGTCACTAGATAAGTAAGAACTTTTCCAAAATCCAAAGACTTAAATTGATCTTTGACTTGATGGATTTTAATAATAAAGAAAAGTGCTTTTAATAAGCTACACAAAAAATAGTAATGTTGGTGGAGAAGAGGCAAGATGATTTGCCACTACAGCTAAGATGATTTTCATGCGATTTTATCTTTCTGTTCTTCTTTAAGTTCTTCCATAAAAACAAGCATATTTTATCTAAATTCTAAAAATTTCCTTTTGGTTTGTTATCATAAAAAAAGTACTATTACTAGATGTTAATAATATAATAAATATTATATCACTCTCCCTAGGTGAGAAAGAGCTCAACTCCATGAAGTCATATTAAATCTCTAATATTTCTTTAACATCTCTAAATTTACGTGGTGAAGCTCCTCCATGTAATCCAAGTGTCATTAGAAACTTAATAAACCTATCAGCCTACCAAAAATTTATATTATATATTATTGAATGTTAAGATTATTTGATCATCGAAGACTTACTCCACTTGATCTCAAAGCTCAAAAGATGTGGCTAAACGTATTGTTGGGACCTTTTTACTTGGCAATGATAGTGAAGGCTAAAATGGCTCACTAGGTATTAGGCATAGTTTTTAATAAGATACAAGTTATTTAATATTAAACGTAGCTCTAATTTTATAATATTTAGGTAAATCAAATTATAAATGTTGATACTTGGCCATTATAAAATTGTAAATGATCCAATATTATATGCAAGTAATATTTTAAGGGTTCCATGTAGAATCTATCAGACCTAACATGAATCATTATATAATCACTTTCAATAAACTTTCCAAGTTGTCAATGAGTATTTTTTGTTATTTGTATATTTAATTATTTAAATTAATTTATTTAGTAATATAATTACGTTATAAAAAAATATGATATGTAAAAGCTCAACAAACTAAGAAGTGTTAAATCATAAGGTAAGAGAATAAAATAAATAAGGCTCTGACGATGATTTTAAGGAGTCAAACCTGTTGCTCTATTAATTGAATCATTTTAAAAGAAATAAGTAGAATCTTATAAAAGATTCCAAGTTTTAATGTGTTCCATTACTAGGCTATAAAAAAGATTGCCTAAACTTCGATTGACTACTTTTATTCGCCCCTCTAATTTTTGGATAATAAGTCCATAAAAAAATAAGTTTTGATTGCTTTAGGCACCAAAGTATTTTACAAAAGTATCTAGTAAATTTGACATCATGATCTAAAATAATTGTTTGAGGTAAGTCATGTAGTTTCACAATTTCATCAAGAAATCACTTTGTAATATGGGAGGTATTTGATGTGTTATGGTAAGGTATAAAATGATCCATTTTAAAAAACTTATCAATATGAATATAGAATCTTTATTTCTAATGATTCGGAAAACTCCTAATACTAAGTATAAACTTACATGTTTCCATGGTCATTTTGCTATAAGTAATTGTGTATTGCACCTTTACTATAATTACCTAATTTAGTTGTGACGGATGTTTGGCATTGAGAATCTATTGATCCAACTTTTTTTGGGTAACCTTGGCCCTTGCAATGAATAAGTCACACCTCTTATTATTTTGACCCGAGCAAAATGTCTAGGACCCCCAATATGTATTTGTTAGACAAGAAAATCCCTAAGGATGTTTCGGGTATGTAAAGTTAGAAAAAGCAAAACAAAAACCATCTCTAAAATTGTAATCATCAAAAACTTTATTAAAAAAAGTATTGACTTTAGGACTAGATCTTAACAATCACTATATAAATTCTTGATGAGTGTGACTATAATTTCACCATTGTAGGAGCATCATGTTGGATGTGTTTAATGCTGAACTTTAGAACAAAGTGGTTTCATAAGTTCGTGCAACAAGGACACTCCATTAAAGTATGAATTTGAAAATCTTTATATGAAAAGAATGGATATTTTCTTATAATGTTAAATTCATTTTCCTCGAGTAGTTTGCAAATGACAATTAATTTTTTAGGTGCCTCCACATTAATAAGTAATTTTTAGAAGGCTGGCAAGCACTCTACATTATTTTCTCTAACTTATGAATAAGGGAATTACTTATAAGCTTGTATCATACTAAATTCATAGTGAATTGGATCCATCCATGTCTGTTGGGTTCCATGTTTGAAAATAGTGAGAGTGATGATGTCTATATCATTCTAAGTTAGGAGCATGCTCCATAACAATTTTTATTGAAGTGATTACTACTTACGTTTCTATCCTAGATAGTCTTTGAGGTGTAGGCCTTCTTGGAAAGCCATGCATTAAATGCATCCTTAGAATATTTCAATTTCCTAACCACTTGTCCATAGTTCTCCTAGGGAACCTAATTTATTTTGGTTGGCCAAATTTTGCTTATCCAAAGTTTTCTTATAGTTTAGCTTGATAATAGAGTTATTACCTTGGATCCTATGATTTAAAACATTAAATGCTTCTTATGGAGGTAAGATATTTTTAGAGAATTCCCTTTAGTGAAAGTTGATTGCTCTATCAAGATGTTAGTGAGTAGGAAACACTGTAAGATAACAAAATATAGTATTTTTTTAGAAGAAACTATAGAAACAAATTGTTCTAAAGTTTTCTAAAGATGTACTAAAAGAAGACCTTAGAAGGAAAATTATATTAATACTAATGATTTCTTTAGGTGATGGGCTACTAACAAGAAAAATAATGATCACGTCACAATTGTCATCTTGAATTATGGTCAAACAATGCTCACAAATGAAACCATTAAACCCAACCAATCCATGAGAACTTGAAGAATCCAACGAAAACATAATTTGTTATATTTCCTGCTTAGTAGTATGCTAAATCAACATCACGGTACTATTTAGTGAGTATAAGCATATCAAAGCAAAGCACCTATTCAGTAAAGACTAGATAGTGGTAAAGTAATCCATGACATATTTGGCAATTAAATCCTTCTTTGAGACCCAACTTCCACATGAATCTTTATTTCTTTATGTATTAAGATCCCTTTTCCTATTATTGACTATTGTGTGGAAGACATTAGTGTTTTTTTCACCATCCTAGAGTGACACAATAAATCTCTTTTGGCTCTAATATTTTTCTTCCATTTTAGCAAGCATGATTAGCTGATCAAAAGCTCTATTAGTTCCAACCTTGATAACTCATTTATAACTCTTTGAATATTTTTCCTTCGTCATAGCATTTTATTCTAAAAATTCAATCTTATACAATATATTAGCAAATTAAGTTTTAATTCATTCTTTAAAGGGATCTTTAACTCTCATTAGGTTGTAAGCTAGGACCCTCCTTCTTGACCTAGCAATTGGTAGACTCCAATTCTAAGCAACCACTAGATAGAATTCTTTGACTTCAACCAAAGTTCTTTGGAATCTAAGTTCTCTCATATTAGATTTAATTATTGATGGAGAAATGATCGTTATGGGGAGTGGTCTGATAAGATATTGTACATATGTTGTACCAATGTAGTAGGAAATTCTATAAACCAATCATGATTCAATAGGTAACACATCATTTACATATCATGCACTATAACCATATGAATGCATTTCTCTTCATTTTCAATATTTGTCATTGTAAGTACTACATCTAAAACACCCATGTTTTGCTAGAAATGTTGCCATTAAAATAGTGAAGAGTTAGTATTCTTTAATAATGTCCAATTGTTTATCACTTGCAAAGGCCTCCCACATTGTAGTTAACTTAAGTTTCTACATTTTGATCATGTTATTAAGGAATCAAGGGATTATAGAACTAACTACACCCTCGATGTTCAAAATCAAGAAGTTATTAGTTATAATATGTGATATTTGCATTATGAGATTCCTAAAGGCTTCTTTTGTTCTTTTTCTAAAAAATCAATTTTTTACATTCAATTTAGTTGCTTTTCTTAATGACTTGTGGATAGTAACCACTATAAATCCATTATAGTCTATCTCAAAATGCTTAAGAGCCTTAGTTTTTCTTGGAGATCCTTATTAAGGCTGTTGAGAGATTTAATTTTCACTTATTCTTTAAGCTACACATCCTTCATTTATTTGAAGTTAGATTTAAATGTTTTACTCTTACTTTACAATTTCTTATTGACGTTAGTCATCAAAATGAACAAATAGATGGTTCATTAGACAATTAGGTTCTTTTTATTAAGTGCTAATGTTCTATGATGTAGTGGGGGTTATTTCTTTCAATTATAGGGGTAAGAGTGTTTCAAGCATGTTAAGATCCTGTCATACCCTTATCAATTTCTATACCCTTACTTTGCCTCAATGATTTTCATTAATTATCCAACCTTTAAGTGTCTACATTGATGACTAACAATGTTGGATGTTTCACATTACTTATTGCTTAACTAATTGGAATTTTTGCATCTTCACCATTCCTTATAAATAATGGTCTAGAACTTTTTTTCTTTATTACAATGGACCATTGAGCATCCCTGTTTAAAATTGCATAGATAGTATTTGAAAAATTTTAAATACTTAATTTTTTTCCAAATATCCATTATTGCTCCCAATCTTTCTAGAGATTCTAATATCTAAAAGAAGATCTTTAACAAGATTGACCAATACATAGGCTAGAGTTCCACAGGGCCTTGTGAAGTTGGTTTGTGTAGAATCTACTTTTAATGGGTTATTGTCTATTGACATGAATGAGAATAGGTACAACTTGTTGACTTGGTGGATTGGCAGGTTCTCTAATATGATCCATACAAGAGCTTTCAATGGTTCGATATTGAGCCAAAACATTGGGGAAAATTTTAAATTTCTCATTTGGAAGACTATGATTTTCCAAATATTTGACATCTAGCATCAGATGTTGTCCAATTCTAGTGAAAATCATAAGGGCACAAGTCTACCCCATCATGGCAGACCCAAAGTGGCAATTTTTTTTGGATTCCTAGTCTTAGTAGTTCTGTGTTGGTCGATGCAAGTAAAAACATAGCTTATTAGAGTGAGTTTGAAGGGACAATCGTTTTTGGAAGCAAAGTCATCATCGAACATGTCCTCTTTTTGAAAGACATTGATTTTATCATATTTAGCACAGATGGAGAACTTATCTAGATTCACCATAAAAGAAAGGCCCCAAGGAAAATGCACTCGTAATGCCTAAAATAATTGAATGACCCTAGAATCATGTTGCAAATTTCATCATGCTCACACCAAACTTGAAAAATGTTATCACCTCATTCACTTAGAAGTTTATCTATGATGTTCTTTTGAAATGCCATATCAAATTGCATTACTTTTTATGAATTTTAATATCAGTAATGCTAAAAATAATGGAATCAATGTCTAAGAATTGTTAGTTTAAAAAAAATTTTAAATAATTACTTTTCTCAGAATTGTTCATTTTATTTGTATTCCTTAAGTTTGGTCAGATGTCCTCTATGCTATCAAATCTTCATTTCAAATATCAACTTGTTTCTTTATGCTTCACTATGCTCATTTTTTTCAATTTACTACTTACAAATCATTTCAGGTTTCAACATTAATCTTAAGCTAATGAGCCCCTCGTATCATGTGAAGTGCGGTTTAGCAAAAGGGATGATGAATTACTATTAATTTTTTTTTCTTATTAAAGTAATTAAAAAAATATAAAAGTAGTTTTAATAAGCTTGAACAAATCCTTAGAAGTTATTTTATACATATTCTAATTTTCTTTTAAAAAATATAAATTTCTATTTAATAATAAATTTTTAGAGAAATTATGAAAAGAAATGAAATAATAACTTCAAAGTGCACACAAGTATATTTTTTGGCAGTCTTACATAAAATCAAACCTACGGTTACCCAAGAAAAGCCTAGAAATGCAAAAACACTTATATAAAATCTTACAAAATTCTAAATAGGCTAAATCCTTAGAATAATTAAATAGAAAAGGACATGAAATAAATGTCTTATAAGAAAAAAGGATTTATAAAAAGTTGAAAGGAAAGCAACAATAAGAATCTATAAAGACTAATTCTTATGCTTAATGAAATGCTCAATAAGATACATGTATTTTAATTTAACTAATTAGAAAAGGAGAGTCTAACTGATTTGAAGTAATAATTTGAGTTTGATGATAAGGGACGCAACAAATGGAGGTGACGATGAACACTAGCTACTAATGGCTTTAATATCATTACTAGAAGAATTTTCTTTATATTCTTGTAAAAATTTAATCAATCGTTTTTGTTTAGTTATTATCCAATTTATAAACATTTTAACTCATCTAATAGAAGTTACCAAAATGACCCATTAACTGCTAGAATTTGAAGGATGTTTTAATTAGAAACATAATATTATTTGAATAAAAGTTATAATTGCTAATAAAAAAATAGTTAAATTGTACATTTGTAAGGGCCACATGATCAGAAGCATACTGGACCATTCGATATTGAAAATTGCCTAAAGTGATAGTTTTGAATGAACTAAAGCATTTTTCAAATTATGATTACATCTAGACCCTTACATCTAAATTATGATATAATAGTTGGATTTAATTTTACTTGTGGATTAAATCTCGACCATGTAATCACAAAATTGAATGATCGAATTGCTCATGAAATTATCGCTTAAAATAAGATAAATATGTTGGCAACCATTTGATTACAAAATTGTATGATTAGATAGCAAGCATCATTCATTAAATTTTGAAAGATAAGGAGAATGATTCTTATGATGATGAACATGTGAGATAAAAGATATTAAAAATAAAAATATTTTCTAAAATAGATAATGTAAATTTTAATTTCATCTTTGTAGCCTGAATGAATGGTTGAATTAACCGTAGCATTGTAATCAAAAATAAAATTAAAATGCATTAAATTACATTCTTAATGTATCACTTGATTTTTATTACTCCAATGAAGATGATCTTCATGAGATTTAATATTTGCTCCGCTTCTTTAATTTTGTTTCTTGAAGAACCATATCAACACTTTGACATCCAAAACTTTACTCAAACAAAAGTATTATTAATACATCAAGTTTGTTATCATCAAACTAAGCACAATGGTTAGGTGTCAGCAACATAACATCATGCTTGCAAAAGTTCTTGATGTCTCATTGAAGCTCCACTTCATCACTTATTAGATTAAATATATTCATGCTTTATCACTATGTTAAACTTTTGTTATTTGGACTATTACCATCAAAACCTCTTTGACACTCCATAAGCTCATGGGGATAGAAATGTTCACCATTTCCAAATAAGGCAAAATTAAACCATTAAAAAATAAAAATACTAGATAATTAATAATTAATAATTAATGTAACTACTTTTCTTAATTATGATTTCATTTTGCCTTATCTTAACTCTTAGATGACCTTACACAATCGTGCCTAATTTTTTTCTATAAAAGCCATTAATGTAACAAAAATCTAAAGAATAACTTTAACATATCAAGAAATCAGTCTTAACAATATAAGCTACTATATCAAGTCATAAAATTACTCTTGAACTTGTTATTTACTTAGTAGTAAGAAAGGGTAGTGATCTCCTAAATGAATTAGGGGTCCCCATATGTTTCACTAATTTAATACACACTTATAAACCTTGATATAGAGCTATCTTATGTAGAAATAAGCATTATTAGACAAAAATTACCAATTATTTTTTCATATATCTCTTTGAAAATGTCAAAGTATGTGTGGTATTAAATCTAGTAGTAAATCGAATAGTTGAAATTTTATCTGCCTATCCAAAACATTTAGATCCAAACCTTGTAGTTCGATCACATTATTTTCATGATCAAATGGTTGAAAGTTTATCCTTATTTCTAAACCAGAAGTTTATTTCCAATCATTCAATCACATATTTTCATTATCGGATGGTCTAAATTTCCTCCACCTTTCTAATCTACATAAAATTTAAATTTATTTATTTGATTGGAAACTTTTGTGATCTAATGGTCTAAGTTAAAATCAGTCATGTAGCTCACATTGACCTTTATCTGATCATGCATTGTTTTGATTTAGAAGTCAAAAGTAATGTCAATCATGTGGCTATCATTTACCTTGATTTGATCATGTCATATTTGACCTAACGATCCATATCAAAATCCATCATGTGACTCTCAATAATTATTAAATATTCTAGACTCTAAATGTAATAATGATGTCTAATGGATCATAATGGTATTTTTATAAACAATGTTGAGCTAGCCAACTCATTATTTTGCATAGAGGACTACATTTGAATTATTGATATTAAATTAGTGTCATTTGACCCATAGCATCAAATTGGAAAGTTTGGTTACAACTTTTAGTTGTTGTAATATATTTATAGTTTTTATATTTTTTAACATAAAAAGATTTGTGAAATGTTTATGATTTTTTTTAAGCTAGAAAATTGAAGTCTTATTTGTACGTGCTCATCATTATTTCCATTCACTGTATCATTTAGTCAATGAGCTCCAACACTCCTTTTTACTTGAATAAAAAAGGCTTATATTCTTTTATTTCTTAATTTATTCAAGAAAAACATAATACTTTTATTCTTTTTCAATTAATTTTTAAAAAATATGATTACTATAGGCATCAAATGTTATTTGTGTCGTTGAAATTTTTTTTCTTCTATTAGCTTTATATCTTTGAAAGGCTATTATTGACATTTTGTTTTATTTCATTTTTGTGAGGGTTGTTTTTTTCTGAAGGGTCCATACTAATTGGTGTTTTTTTTATTTGGCTTTTATTTGGAATAGATGTAGGCTTGGAATTAAGTTGAACTTTTTAAAAGTATTGGTGTACTTTTTAATTATTTTAAAGTTTATTATTTTTTTCTAAGCTTTAAGGAGAATTAAGTCATTTTAAAATGAAATAAAAATTTTTAAATGATTAACAAAGATTTAGTCAAATTCCATTTATAATTATTTTAAGTGGTTAACAACCTCTAAAATCATTTAATCAACTTTTTTTTAATACTACAAGGTCATGTAAACCATTGCTCAACCTTCTCTTTTGAAAAAATAAATGCTATTGCATATAGAGACTATTATAGAAAGAGTTTAGTTGTTTAAATGCATTAGTGTTATAACGAAGTCCTCTAAAGGCAAAATTTGATATGTAAGAATAAGGATGAGCATCCTTGAGCTTTCAATGTGCTAATTTGCATTAATGTTTTATGCTAATTGGTCACCATTTATTGATTTGGAATGTATGATTGCAGTACCTACATGACCCTTTCAATATATTGGTTTGAATAAATGCAATATACAAGGGTATGCATAATCACAATGGTCAATTCCTCATAACATATGCATTGAAATGATATAAGCAAACATAAGAGCACAATGAATTGAATCACTATATGAACAAAATCGTCATAGCAAACATTCTATGAAAATATTGTTGTAGTGATAAAAGATGCTAATTAAAGAACTGAATTATAACAATTGAAACAATGTGCCTAAATGGATATGTTTGATCGAAGAATTCATGTATTGTCATAATTGAACAACCTCAACAAAAATAAGAGGCATTCTATACATATCAAAATGGTATGTTCCATGCCACATATTTAGATAATAACCATCTTACCATGAAGTAAAATATCATGTTTCACATTAATGGATTTCATTGCTATAAAAATAGGAATAACTAATAGTCAACATATTTGTCTAATCCTTTGTAATTATTGACTATATGAAATTGATCATGACACCAAGTGGAGGAATAAAAGATAAAATTGATCCATTAGCATTGAGAATTATGTGTAAAGCATGGTAGTCTTGACATGAAATTTTAGGCTAGGTTGGTTGAGGAATGATGTTGCACTTATTAAGAAAATGTTCATCATCAAAGTAATCTAAATTATTTTTTGAAGCATTATCATAACAAAATTGCCCAAACACCAACTAAAATAGTTTTAGACCAATATAAATCATCCTTTTTTTATAATCTAAGCTAATGATATTATTTATTTGAAAGAAGTTGTCAAACAAAGCGATCTTGAACTCCATAACCATACGTTTTAAAATGAATGGTCAGTGCCATCATATTTATTTAGAATTTTGTGACAATATTTCTGATATAGAAAGCCATTAAGAAGGTGTAATGAATTCAAAGAAATCACTTAATTATCCAAATGAGATACAAAGTTTGATGTATTGTTTAATAAAACCATTGCACTTAACTAATGCCATTGAACTAGTCCTTACATTGGGTTGATTGAGAGGATGAACTAGCCAAAGAATCAGTACAAACCAATGATGGGCTTCTAGAAACATGCCATGTGATTGAATTAGTAAATACTTTCATTTGCTGTTGGATGAAGTAACAAAGACATTATCAATAAAGTGAAGGATTTTTTCTCACATTTTACCCATCTAATTTTTAATGAGAAAAAACAACCCATAGGTAGCTTCCTAATTCACAAATTGTCCATTGTATCCAATTTATGCTCAATTTACTTCCGCAAAAGTACTCAAAATTGTATGTGTTGATTTTGTATTTTTGTTAGAATGAAGTTCATGTTTGACAAAAAAATCTTGAAATGGGTTTTATTGGTATTGTTTTGGAAAATGAAAAATCATTATCTTTAATATAAGAACAATAGATATCATGTATTAGAATTGAGAGATTCTATGAAAAAGGCTTTTCTTTTAATGAAATGAGCCATGTCAAATAGGTTCATTTTGTTAGCCCAAAATATGACTTGTTTGGTATGAGCTACAACTCCTGAGGTAATTTATTGGAATTGAATTTTTTTTAAAAAGTTAAAAAAAATATGATTAAATTTTGTGGTTTGTTTTTTAGGATTTTGCTTCTTTTTTTTTCAACCCCAATTTCGTTGTGATTACCATAAGAACAAATCCAAGATGACCCCAATGAGCTTATTAAAGAATTTCATGAGTTTGATTATGGAAGGATTCATTGGTTGATCCTCTTACTCAATAAATATATGGGCATCTCCTTATCTTTTTTAATTAAAAATTTGAAACTTTTTAGAGGGACAATAAATAAGTGAGAGATGAGGCAACCGATAACATATTTGGCAATTAAATCCTCCTCTAAGACCCAACTCCTACTTGCATCTTCAATTCATTATATATTAAGCTTACTTTTCCTATTTTTGGCCATTATGTGGAAGAAAGTTTTGCTTTTATTACATTTCTTGCCCCACATAGTACTTGCCTTCAAGTTTTTAATACATATCCACGATTTTATTACCCATGAATAACTAATCCTAAGTTTGGTCAATTCAAAACTTTATAATTCTTTTATAGCTTCTTAAGGTCTTTTTGTCTGTCCAAAAGAGGCACTTCTACTTCTTGAATCATCTAGAATACGTTAAAAAATTAAGCTTTCTTTGTGGTGAGTTTTATGTCTCCTCATTTTGTAAGCTAAGGCCATCATTCATCAACAATTGGAAGACTAAAGTTCTAAGAAAACACTAGATAGAATTCTATTATTTTAGTCCATGTGCTTTCGAATTTTAACTGTCTTGGAATAGATCTAATTGTTGGAGGAAGGATAAAAAAAGGAGTAGTCCAATAGGATCTAGTTCATATGTTAAAATACTATATTTGGATTATTTTGAGCTAATCATGATTCATTAGGGTTCCATCCAAAGAAGTGATATTTAAATTCTTAAACTATAGCAATGACATAAATTCTTCCAGCCATTCAATGAAGATAATTAGCATCCATCATCAATCTTAAACCCAACAAATTTCTCTTCTGCTAATGAAATAGTTCTTGGCATACACAAAAGGGTAACACCTCATTTATGTATCATGCTTTATAACCATGTGGAGACATTGTTCTTCATTTTCATTATTTGTCCTTAGAAGTCATACAACTGAAAGACCCATACTTTGTTAGAGATGTTCTAACAATAGAAAAACTTTAGCTCCTTTGAATGATGTCCCTTTGTTTGTTACCTTCAAAAGGTTCCAAAAATGAAGTTAACTTAATTTTGTGAAATATGATCAGGTTCTTAAGGCATGAATCTTCCATAGATTAACTACACCATTAATGTTTAAAGTTATGATATTTTTATTACCATCTATAATGCTAGAATTTTGAGATTCCTAAAGTCATTTTTATGCCATTTTAAGAACATAAAATTTTTGCATTCCTTTTAGTAGCTTTTCATCTTGACATGTGACTGATAGCCACTATAAGCAATCTTGCTCCATCTAAAAAAGGTTAACTTCCATTGCTATTTCCTTGAGATCTTCACTAAAACATTTGAGTAGTTGAATTTCTATTTGTTACCACTAATTGTGCCTCACCTACAAGCACATTGTGCATGGTGGCATGTGAAACCCTTGCACGTTCTATTAAGGGATCAGATGACAAAATCTACAAGTTGTATGCTTCACGTCAA
Organism: Vanilla planifolia; assembly: GCA_023846275.1. NCBI lineage: Eukaryota > Viridiplantae > Streptophyta > Magnoliopsida > Asparagales > Orchidaceae > Vanilla > Vanilla planifolia. Next base: position 473,692 of record JAIUJO010000063.1, on the reverse strand, counting down.
TGGTCAAATGTGTCTTTAGAAAATTAAAATATTATACTTTTTGCATTAAATTTTGTATCCAACCATTATATAAGGAAGTATGCATGAAGAACAAAAGAGGGAGAAGTTCTTGGAGTTGTCAATCCTCTGATGCAAGCACAAGTTACTTCATTAAAACAATAAATAGAAGTGTTAATAAGGATGGTGTTAAAAAATCGATATACTACATCATAAATTTGAAAGACAAATCACCATGCAAAGAAACCTTTGCTAAATCAGGGACACTTGGGGAACCATTTGAGGATGAGATTATTAATTTTTTTATTCAATTGTTTTGAATTGATATGGCCTATTCAAGTTAGATATACCCTACTAATGATGGTACTTTGGATGCAAAAACATTAGATCCCTAATTAAATCAACTTGAGAACTGTTGCTCTTTATACAAATACTCTTCAATTAGTAAAGTAGTATATGCTTGATTTAAAATGTTGAGCCATGCTTTGGTCTAGCTGAATGTAAATTTAAGAACTCGTTCTGATATAGAGCTAATGTGGACAATGTTTAAGAAATTAATTTGAGAAAACTTTTATCTCATAGTTTGTGTGTGGAAGGTAGAGGAAGTAGCATTGTCTGTAATATTAACAAGTGCAAACAATCTAAGATTACATCATTAAATTTTAAAGATAAGCTACAGTATTATGGATTTCTATTACAATGATAAAGACTTTATCTATGTAGTTTTAATGTGTTTATTATCGTATTGCTACATAACTAACCTTATTTCTTATACAATCTTTGGTATAAGCAAGCAGATTTTCAAAGGCCATTGATATAATGGACATTGAAAAGAAGAGTCAAAATATGGAATAAAAGACATAGGATTTCATAATTCAGAAGGATTAGCACTGATATAATGAACTAACAAAAGAGGAAAGATTAATATCCAATAAAGTGGATCCTAGCCATAATGATAACAACACCAATTACCAGTGGGAGTCACAAAAATAGCAACAATTACAAAATAGCAAGTCTGCATATGAGAAAAATGTTTGATCTTTTACATTAATCTTTTCTTAGACATATTTAAGAAAAATAAGGAAAAAAGATCATTGATGCAACTATAATTGAGATGATTCTTGAGGCTTTACAATAAAAATATAAGACCCTATCTCTTTTTGTATGGCCAATAGAGCTTATAATTAATGAAAATATAATATGAACAGTGAAACTCTTTTCAACCTGCATTCATGTAGATGAGTTGGTCAATGCTACCATAGACATTAGTAGAAGCTTTGCTTAGGAAGTGGTACTTATCCAAGCCTTATTCTAATGGGTGGAGTAAAAAAGCCTCTAAAGCAAGAGTTAATAGATAATATAAGATAAAATTTGAAATCCCTTAAGAATATATTGATGAGGTTGTCCATGAAGCAATTCCATTAAATATTTACCAAATAATATTTGCTTATTCATACTTGTGGAATCAAAATGATAAATACTATTTGTTAAGCACAATAGTATCAATTCGTAAAGGTTAGATAGAAATTTAATATAATATCAAACAAAGGAAAGTTAATAGTATATATTATTGCTATTAGACAAGCAAAGAGATAAAGAAATAAAAGTCTAAATTATGTGTTATTTTTAATTACACCTGAGAAGCTGATTATTAGTTCCAAGAAATATAGTAATCCACCTAAATAACTTAAGACAATAATAAGAGAATATTCTACACTATTTCTTAAACTAAATGTGCAACTGCAAAATTATACTGCGAAGCATTAGATTAACTTTTATCAACTCAAGGTTGATAAACATAGATATGTTTCATAACTTAGTAGTAAAAAATGAAGTCATTAATAAACAAGTCATAGAGTTATTGAAGAATGGATTACTCAAGCTTATTAATTCACTGTTTGGCTCTCAAGTTCAATTAGTGCAAAAAGGGTGGAAGTTGGCACATGTTTGTGGATTATCATAGCTCTTAACAAAATCACTTGTATGAAAAGGTTTACACTATGAAGAATTAATTATCTATTATACTGCATAAAGCATGCATGAGCATTCAAAAATTCTATGTCTAAGCAAGGCATCAGCAATTACATATTACAAAAGAAGAAACTTTGAAAAAAACTTTTGAAACTTTGGAAGCAATTTATGAGTGGCTAGTAATGGTGTTTGGGTAGTGCAATGCTCAAGCAATAGTCATGTAAGTAATGAATGACCTTCTTTTCCCTTAGAAGATTTTATGCAAGTCTACCTTGATGACATTCTCAATTGTAGCAATACACATGGAGGACATTTAAAGACTCTATGGAAGGTGTTCCTCATATTACAATCCCATAATTTATTGTTGAATGAGAAGAAGTGTAAGTAAGAAAGGGAAACAATTTTATATTTTGGATATTAGGTTTGAAAGGGAGAGATGAGGAACACAAGAACTTCAAGGTCTTCGACTTGTCCTCTAGCTGCTTCTGCTTGTATTTTGATTACATCAATGATAGGAACGACGTTTAGCTCAGCGGCCCGTTGTAGATCGCTGGCCAAGCCATGGGGATCGATATTTGGAAGCACGAGTTTGGATGAAACACTGCCTCCGCAATGCGAGCATCGGTCTCGGTGCATCTCCTGGGTCTCCCACTTATCTACTAGGACGTTGACAACATCTTATGCATTGCTAAGGCGATTTGAGAACCCTTCCTCCTTGATGGCTGGACTGTCGAAATGGAACGCTCTTCCTACACTCGGGTGTGCATTCGGACGGATCTTTCGAAGCCGTTGAAACTAGGCATATGGCTCAATGGAGAATTCGGGAGAACCTATCAGGGCTTCGAGTACGAGGGGCTGCAACAGATCTGTTTCACATGTGGCCAAGTAAGACACCCAGCAAGCCACTGCAATAAACAAGAGGAGGCAGGGCTTTCCCGCTCAAGCTATCCCTCATCTACGGATGCGGGTCTAAAAAAATTGATAGTGGAGGGGGACACGTTCCTTGGTGATGACAAACCGACAGAGGCGGGTGGCACCTGTGGCACTTGGGAGCGGGAGGTGAGCTCATGTTCGCATGGGCTGGGGCCATGGATGATTGTGCAACCACGGTGTAGGAGACTGGGTGCCGTTGAAATGGCAAGCCTGCCTCCCAAAAGGATGCCAGCCGTAGAACTCGTGGCGATGACAATGCCAGCACGTCTCATGGCATCAGAAGCCTATCCACGGAACATGGTAGAAGGACCGGATGCAGACTAGCTTGGACAGTCATCCCTTGATGGCAGTGGACACGGGCCATGCGCCCCACGCAGATGGGCGTAAGAGCAAATTGCCCTTGGTGTAGGAGGAACGAGAGGCGGACATACTCATAAGCCCAGATGGGCATGGAAGCACTAATAACATGGCTCAAGACCAAATGCGGCTCATAATTTGGATCTTTAGAGGTGCTTAGAAAGGGACGTTAAGGAGTTACTTGCAAAGACTGGTTCGCGAGGGGAATGCTGCAATCGTAGCGCTAATGGAAATGAAAGCACAGATCTTCTCTCGATGAGGATGCGGACTGGCTCCTTGGAAGGGACTGGGATTTCGCGGCTCACACTTTCATGGGCATGCCAGCTAACATTGTTGTCTTGTGGAAGAACTGGGTTGATCTTACGATCACGGCAGCTTCGACAGGCGTCGTGGCATGCACGATTACCCCTCGCACTGACTGCAAGCTCAATTTTTTCTTTGTTTATGGGCCTAAAGATCACCATAGACGATGGGAGATTTGGGACACCATCCGACTCTCTAACTGTAGGAACGACCCACTCATCGTGGCCGAGGACCTTAACTTGGTTATGGCCGAGGTGGAGAAATGCAGCGGGCACAGATTCATCTACAGTAGGAGTCAGCAAGAACTTGTTGACTTCATGGAGGACCTCCATCTTGCTGACTTGGGATTCTGTGGCAACCGCTTGACGTGGTGCAACGGGAAGCAGGGCAACACGCGGATCTTGGACCGACTTGACCGGGTTCTTATGAATTCTGTAGGGATGCTTGCTTTTCTCGAACGTTCTGTGCATCATCTCAGCCGTCTCAAGTCAGATCACTGCCCGCTGCTGGTTATCCTGAGTAGCAGGAACCAGTGACCGAGCACCAGTAGGCTGCTCTAAAAAGCATCATGAATGGCAAAGACAGGTGGGGTGGAAATCGCATGGAGATTGTCCTGACCAAGTCCAAGCACTCGTTGATGGCGCTACGTAGATGGAATCGGGAGGAGGTAGGAAACCTTGTTAATCGAAATAAGGTTTTATAACGAGGCATCGATGAGCTTCAGACAAGGAAGTCCAGCGAGGTTCTAACTGAGGAGGACCATGTGCAGCTCGGGAACATGGTCACGACATTCCACCCAGCTACGCACACGAGGAGTAATTTCGGTCCCGGACGAATCAGTTTACCCTGCTGAGGGACGACGATGACAAGGTGGCGAACTCTCCTGACAGCATTAAACGGGTCATCCTTGCTTACTTCGAACACAAATGGTGGTGAGGGGACCAGGGGGACTTGCCACAGATTACCTCGCTTCGTGGCATCGTTGACGATAAGGCGGCATCCAATCTTTGCTGCAGGGTTACTGAAAATGAAATTGTCGCGGTAATGTGGGTAATCAAGAGAAACAGAGCCCCGGGTATCGACGGGATCACGACGGAGTTCCTGCAGGGCTATTGGGCCGCACGTGTAGCGACGTCATCAATGCGGTGCAGGCATTCTTCGAGGAGCGAAGGCTACCGGAGGGCTGGAAAGACATGCTCGTCGTTCTAATTCCGAAGAAGCAGGGGGTGTGTAGGCTGGAGCACAACCGGCCTATCAGCCTCTATAACACCATCTACAAGGTGGTGGCGCGCATTCTGGTCGGGAGGCTGGAGCCTCTAATGCCGATCCTCATCTCGCGTGAGCAACCCACCATCATCCCTAGGCGGAGTATCTCTGATAACATCAACATCATGCAGGAAATGGCTGCGAAGATGCATACCTACACTGCTACCTTAGGCCTCATGGCTGTGAAGATAGATATGGAGGAGGACTACGACAACGTGCACTATGACTTTTTGCTCGAGATGATGATGGTCATGGGATTCCCTCTTGTTTGGCATGACTGGATCGCTACATGCATCTCCTGCCTGAGATTTAGGGTCCTCATCAATGGAACATGTTTTCCGTTGGTAGTGGCACAGCAAGGTCTCCGACAAGGCTGCCCGCTCTCGCCCTACCTCTACGTCTTGGCTGCCGAGTACCTTTCAAGCTTGGTGAGGGACTATGGGTCAAGGCAACTTCATGGGTTTAGGCCTGGGCAGCACACGCCACAAATTTCGCACCTTCTATTCGTGGACGATGTGCTGGTGTTTGCTCTCGCCTCCCACGTGGCTACGCCCGCTGTCGGCAGCATTATGCAGGCTTTTGGGGAGGCCTGTTGGCTACGGGTCAACCTCGTGAAGTCCAGGTCTTCTTCAGCTCCAAGTTTAGCAAGAAGAAATCAAAGCTAATTCTGAGGAAGCTGTACATGGAGCGTGGCCGGACGTATATGTACCTTGGTGTTCCCATCGCTGCGAGGGGCCTGACTAAGGTTGATGTCAACTTCCTTGTCCAAAGAATGGATGCCATGGTGGTCAACTGGCGCATTCGGCCGCTGTTGCTTGCGAGCAGGGCCACCTTGGCCTCCTCTCTCCTCAGTGATATCCCCTTATCGTTCTGAGACACTGTGTGGTGCTGACGGGGGTCCTCGATGATATGGAGAGGCGCGTTAGGAAATTCCTTTGGGGCGGGACCAGCGGCGCGAACGTCATACATTACGCTCCTTGGGAATGCATCATCTTGTCGAAGGCAGTAGGAGGACTTGGCCTCCGTGACCTCCGCGTCTAGAATCGGGTGCTTCAAATGAACAACTACAAATGCATCTTCAACCGCGAAGCCAGCCTCTGGGTTGGCATCATGAGGACGAAATATTCGCTGAGTGATCCACTAAGGAAGGTTTCTTGGAATGCCTCCTCTGTGTGAAAAATGGTACTGGAGGCGATGTCGGAGGCAATTTCCTTTTTCGTCTGGTGCATCGGAGGAAAGGCGGACCATGCGGCTTGCGGAGGACAACTGGCTGGGTGTCCTCCCACTTTGCTGCTGGCCGACCTTCATCAATATGCATACATAATGGCTGGCTAGCATCGCTGATTGCATCACAACTGTCGAGAATTGGCATGTGGAAGTTATCCACCCCTGGGCGAGCGTGGACCTCCCTAATAGGACCTTGCACCTTCTGAGAGCTCGGGGGTCTACCCAGGATGTTCTGCTCCAGACGCACACCTAGACGGCGAAGGTTGACAGTGGCCCGATTTACACGAGCATTGTTTGCAATGCTATGAATTCCGACCGACTGGGTGGCCGATGTCCCGCAGAGGTGATGAGGGGAATCTGGAAGATCAAGGCGACGCCTAGGGTTCACATTTTCATGTGGAGGATCTCTGGAGAATTCCTCCCTACAGCGGCGTGGTTGGCCCGCAGGGGATTAAGTCGGGACTCCAATGGTTAGCTGTGCTGCGCGACAAAGGAGTCCCTGCAACACGTGTTCTGGGATTGCCCGCGTGCCCAAGACCTCTTAGTCGACTGCCAGGCCCGTGAGGCTCTGACCATGCTTGGTTGGTCCATGGGTGTGGTTACTGGGTCACTGTTCATTGACCAGCTCCTCCGGTTTGTGGGCTCCTCCAATGCGTGCCGCGGTGATGGTGCGAGACATGCTGCTACGTTAGCTACAACCATGTATTACATCTGGACAAGGAGGAATGCGACCAGGCATAACAACCCGGTGCCTTGGTCGTGTTCGCTGATCCGGACGATCAAGATCGAGGTCAATACTACACTTAATTTGCATACCTTCTACTCATCCCTGTCTAGCGAGAATCCTGGCAACTCTTCAGACTTGCTTGTAGCACACGATTGGCTTCCCCCCAACAGGATGGATAAAAGTTAATTGTGATGCTGCGGTTGGTGACTCCATTGCTGGTCTTGGCATGGTCGTTAGAGATTGCATGGGAAGGCCACTTTTGGTGGTTGGCAAGAGGATGTTCTCCCAGGCCGCTGACATGATGGTAGCACATGCTATACTCTTGGCCCTTAACCTGCTTACGGAATCCCTTCCCCTGTACCGGGCTGTGGAAATTCAAACTGACTCGATGGCGGTGCTCCAGGTGGTGCACGAGATGATCTCCCACCCTCCCATGGAGGGGGCTTTTGCTGAGACTCTTCAGTTTGCCAGGGGTTGGGAGGCTGTCTGGTTCAGCCATATTCACAGAGAGGGGAACACACCTGCTGACTGGGGTGCTCATGTTGCTTGCCGCAATGAGTTCGTCTGGGCTCCTTGGGACTCGCTTCCCAAGCCCCTACTCAAACTTATGTTGTCGGATTTCATGTTCAATCATCCCTGAGGATCTCGTTTCTAACACTTGTATGGCTTGGCCATTTTGATATAATATATATTATATCCATTTAAAAAAATTATTTTGTTATGAAGATTTAGTCCACTTATCTTTTAGCAAAATGATTTCTATTAGTTACAATTTTGACTACTTTTTGTCGAGGGAAGATATAGAATTGATTTTTGGTCGAGCTGACTAAAAAGTGTTTGTGTCCATTTAATATTTTTGTTAATTTTTGTTCTCCCTAAATTTCATAAATCTTTATCATTAAAAGAAGCTTAATAGTTTCCAAAATAAAATTAAAAAGTTTCTCAAAATCACTTTTAAATATGTGCTTATGTTTATTAACAAAATTACTTCAAACCATTTTTTTAAATGTTTTCTAAGGATCAAAAACTTTTTTTCTTAATGATTTGCTGACTTCTTTTGAACTCTTGTGAACCACACTTCAATTGGAATAAGAAAAAATTTCTTTCTAGCAAGAAGAATTGTCTAGTTGATCCATAACTCAAATTAATGTTTTTGCAAGCTTTGGTCAAAGTGCATCTTTGAATTGAACACCACACTTTTTTGACAAGTCTTACCATGAGGAAAAGATTAGGATGATTACTTATTTAAAAATTATTGATAATATAATATGAGAACTAATGAAGAGCTCTTTTAATTTTTCTAATAAAAAATAAAAGACATTTTTATAAAAAAATTTATTTAGCAAAATAATTGAAAAAAACTACAACCTATAATTTAATGATAAAGTTATAAGTATTTTATATTATTGATGTCGTATAGAATTAAACTTCTACTAGGGTCTAAATATTTACTTATAATACTAAAAATACTTAATAGATTATTAAGGAATATGAAAAGATAATGTGTATTAATTTGAGTTAAATAACATGTGTGTTATTTTAAAACTATTAAAATATTAGCATTTCAAAGATGTATAGATTTTTAATTGAGTAGGTGGTAATGCCATAAGCATTAAGTATTAAATCTTGTAAAGTAATTTTAATAAATTTAATTTCATATATATAAAATAGAGATTTTAAGACTTACTTTATGTGATGTACTTTATTAGTAAAAATAACCCTGACTATGTGACTACCTAAAAAATAAAACTTGCAAAAAGGGCACATCTTGTTTGCGATGATGCCTTTTAGTTTAGTATGCATTAACATTTGGAGTACTAATGTGTTAAAAGGGAGACTTAATGGTGATTTGAGATAATAATAAATCTTGGGGTATGAATGAAAGTAAGAAACTGTTTAGTTATTGACTCTCGTAATAGGTCTATTAATTTTGATACATGTTTCTCATATGTGATTTGGTTACTAACTCTCTTAAGGGAAAGTCTTTTACCTTCGATAATAGATTCTCACAAGTGAAGTTCGAATCACTTCAACTAAGTTGGGTACACAAAATTTGTCACTAAAGTGGAAGAATACAAATAAAAAAATTTTATTTTATAATTTTATAACCCATACATTATTACAGGCTTCCTTATTTATAGAGATCACAAAGGTTTATTAATAAAAGTTTAAAAAGAAAAATGGAAAAAAAAGTTAAAAAATTAATTGAATTAAGAATTAAAAACTAACTAAGCATTTTGACTGATGGTAGTGAAGAGCAATAAACAGTAGATGGCACAATTGTAAGGCTAGCGACACATTATAAGGAAGTCGATTTGATTTTCGAATAGGCAGGAGTCAGGAAGATCAAAATTGGTTGATGGGACTGGTTCATTAGTGTGGGTCTTTGTGGGACGTCATGGGTAATGGATCAATGCATGTCGAGCATAGGTCAAACAGTGCTCTTTTTCAATTATGTTCATGTTGGTGCACGGGTTAATTTAGGTAGTGAAAGTAGTTGCTGAAGGTGTTAGTAATGGTGGTACATTGGGTGGATAGTGGTAGTAACAAAACTAAATAAAAAAATTAATTTTTAGTATTTTTGAAGTAATTTTGGACTATGTTTTGCACCTAAACACTTGTTGAACTAGTGCAATGACCACGAATGTGAGTTTGTGACCATAAGATAGTTTTTTATACGTCGTTGTCCAGGATGGGAGAGAGCTTAGCTCAGTGGTGTCGAAGTGATGAGAATAGCAATGTTATAATAGGTGTGATGTGATATATTGTTACACCCCATTTTTTTCCTAGGCTGATTTTTGGAATATATTTTTTTTTTTTTTTTTTTTTTTACATATAGACAGCTCAGATCGTCCCATACCAACCTGAGTAGCCTACGAAAAACATAGGATATAACACATCATTACACACCTACTTTCCTTAACAATGTGGATCCCATCTCCCGGGTACACCGTCAAATCAGGATTCATGACTCCTAAATTAACTGATGAACTCGCGCAATGTTACTCCTACTAGACCCAATACTCCTAACCCATACTGGTAGGAGAACCGATCTAATAGAAGTCTGAACCCCCACGGTTAAGTTCCATAGTCATGTAATGACCTCACCATCAAAAATAAAATACATAACATCCTCAGATAAAATATGGCACTCCACACACTATACTACCAAGGCAATAAAGTAAAACAGTGAATGGAAACTACATCACAAGAATAAGATCCAAGTCCAACAAATACAATATCATCCAACTAGATACATAAGTCAGAATCACCCTCACATATTACATGACATAAGGATAACAGTCTCCCTGAATACATCCAATAGTATCAATCACACTAACCAAAATGTCTCAGAAAATCACAGATCAGATATCCTCCATTAGCCTGCTGACCACGATCCCACCTAATCTGGGTGGCGTCAAGGCTGTCGAGTCGCTGGAAAAATATGTATAATAAAGGAGTGAGCTACGCCCAGTAGGAAAGACAGCTAGTAAAAACTCACATGCAAGAGAACGATAATAGCAAGAGTATAGGAATACAGCATAACAATATAGGGTGGAAAGGCACTCTCAGTCTCAGACTCTGACCAACCATAGTCACCCCAGTCACACCAGAGCAGCTCTCCTCTGGGCTTCCAGGTAGCATGCCAGTGGGATCGCCCATCTCGAAACATGCATGGCGCTTAGGCAAAGCATGCCAGTGGGATACGCCCATCTCAAAACACGCATCATAACGCCTAGCACCCGACACCTCAGCGTCTATATAGCATGCCAGTGGGATTGCCCATCTCGAAACACGCATGGCGCCTAGGCAAAGGATGCCAGTGGGATTGCCCATCTCGAAACACGCATCACAACCTAGCCTGGGGTTCCAGGTAGCATGCCAGTGGGATACGCCCATCTCGAAACATGCATGGCGCCTATCAGTCACATGTATACTGTGGAAGCTAAGTCTGAACCGCACAGTTACCTACCACAACTACCCTAAAACATCATATAGGGTCTATAGTAGTCCAGTCCAATATGCCAATCCGTGAAATATGCCAACACTGAGTAAACTGACTCAAACCATGCCATTGCCATCCAAGCAACACAAACTGTACCAAAATTCTGACTATTCTTGTAGCACTTACCCAAGTGTCATACTTCCTTCCAACTAATCCAGCTGCACTGAATTTATGGATAATTTCCAACAGTCAATTTCAACTTGGCTATGTGATTTCCTAAAATCACCTTTTTCTCACTTTAGGAAATTTTTAAATTCCAAAATCAATTTCCGCCCTTTATCCATTCTCCAAAATTCGGAATAAATTTCCGAATAAAATTTAAATTCCACATATATCCTTTTTCCAAAAATTCGGATTAATTTCCGTAATTAAATTTTCCTCCGCGCCGCGCCGTTCGTCCGCGCCGAATCTCCTGAACCGGATCTCGCCACCGGTTCGGGTCTTCGCGCTGAACCGAGAACCCACCGGCCGAATATTTAATCCAAATTTCCAGCCGACGTCTAGCATTTAATTATTAATAAATATTGAATAATTACAATTACTTAATTAACTAGACCGTAATTAATCTAATCCATCTCCTTCCTCCGCCCGGCGCCCGCGAAACCCTAGCCGACGATTCCCCCAGGAAAATTCCGTTTTCCCCGTCGATTTCCGGCGACCGAGATCAAGGAGAAACAAAATCCGATGTTCGTACTATCCTAATGTTTTAATAATGCCACTAATTTCTAAGGTTCAATCAAAATTTCTGCCGAAGTTTCATCCGATCCCCATTTCAACAATCTATGAAATTAAACAAATTTCAGCATTTGATACTATCTTAACATGATTAAAGCACATAATCGAATCAACACATGCTCGGTAAAATTTCCGAATTCGGCGGGTATAATTTTCCAAAAACCCTAAAATGCTAAAATCAATAATTTGCATTAATCAATTTCAAAAACCACAATCTGCATGCTCCGGTAGCTATTTGCAAAATAATCCATATTTTTAATTTGCTAAATAACTAATTTAAATCTGAATTTCCTACCTAACAAAATTTTCCGGCGAAATAGAATTTTCTAGAAATCCAAAAATTGTAAAAGACGCAAATTAGCATTCAACTAAGTCCAATTTTTCATCCACATGCTTGATTTCATTAAGCAAAATATTCCATGCTTTTAATTTCTACTAATTAACTAATTTAAAACCTAATTTCCTACTATTTGCAAAATAATCCATATTTTAATTTGCTAATTAATTAATTTAGACTGAAATTCCTACCTTTGCTCGTCGCCGGCGACGGTGAATTTATTGAAGCTATAAAATTTAAGTCTTAGCAGACACTGTTAACTATTATATCTATTCATATTTTCCCTCATTCTTTGACTTCCAACTATCATATCTTCTTTAGTAAGCTAATATTTATTTTATTCCATCATTCAAGTGAAAGCATAATATATTTGTATTGTTTTTAATAATTTATCAAACATAAGATTACTATGAGCGTCAAATTAAAATGAGTTGTTGCAATTTTTCTTTTTCTAGTTTTTTTCATTTCTTTGAAATGATGTTGCAGCCCTTCTATTCTAAAAATTTTTTGTGACTGCTGTTTATTTGTGAAGGGTTTATACTAATTAGTTTGATTTTTTTGTCCTTTGTGTGGTCCTGATGTAAGCTTCCATTTGAGCTAAATAATCAAAACTTGTTATACTTTCTTATTATTTTTCAATTTTCTAATTAATTTTTTTCTTTGAAAATTAAATAAAATTAATCTATTATTAAAAAAATTAAAGTTTAAAAAGAATTATTCACAAAGATTTATTGGAGCTTAATAGGCAACCTAAAATAATTACTTTAAAATATATTTTTAGACTTTTTTTTCAAAAGTCTATTTTTTTCCTAATCATTCATTTCTTTTGCTAAAGCACATTTCAACTAGTATCAAAATAAAGTCCCTTTTTAATGATAAGTAATTCTTCAAAGAGAATAATGTCTTGAAATGATATTTCAATGAATTTTATTAAGAGTGCATCTTTGGATAACCCATGAATCTTTTTTGGTCAACATAATCTCTCTTGGCAGACAAGCATTGCCATTCACTTGATGGTTGCAGGTAAGGAATTATGAGAGCTAGTACAAATTTCATTTGAATTTAATTTTGCAAAAGTTCAAAAGGTGAACCAAAGCACCTAGAGTTGATCAAAGCTTGAAATGGTTGAATGAACAGTGCTTAAGGAAGTTTTTAAATATGTTTTAACTAATGAGACACTACTCTCTCTTCTTGTCAAGTTGTGGTTCAATAATGCAATGGTGATTCTAGTGGGCTTCCATTGTTTTGATGTTCTATTGTGAAAACAAAGTGGGCATCAGTTCCATTTAAGCATGGTCAACCTCTTGGTACCTATCTAGCCATTTTTCATTCTCTCTCAACCTATTAAAATGATATACTTAGTGCACTTTTCTCTCTTTTTTCGAACCAGATGGGGGTTTTATTCCTAGATGCCCATGGATGGTGAAGTAATGTGTGCTCTACAACCTATCAAAAGATTCTAACAGGAACCTTACGAAACAAATGACAATTTCTATCAAACTTGGCACGTGAATTCAATCGATCAAATTCACTTCAACGATCCAACCAATAGGTAGAGAATTAATGGATTCTTCTTTGGGAACAATTTATCCTTCCCAAACCACATGATAGAGGTAACATAAATGTTATATTTGTTGTTAAATAATTTAAAAGAAATATGACAGCACATAATTATGAGTTGCATAGAATTCTTTTCAATGAATTTATTAAAACAAATAAGAGAAAAGTTACTTTGATGAAGGATTATCTTAACAATTAAGTTAGACAGATGGTACTAAATATTATTTTGAAAAAAAGTTTAAAAAAATAAAAAATATAACATTATAGAACAATGCAAAAACAATTGTCCAAGTATAATAATTTTAAGAAACAAAAATTATAAAAATTTATAAATGTTATAAATAATATGTATAAAATATCAATAATTAATAATTCAAAAAATATATTCATTAGAAATGTTCTTTTGAAACAAATGGCAACTTCTATCGGACATGGCACCTGAATCGAATCGATCAAATTCCCTTCAACGATCCAATCAATTGGGAGAGAATCAAAGGATTCTTCTTTCGAAATGATTCATTCTTCTCAAACAGCAAGATAGAGGTAACTTAGAAAGGTACATTTGTTCTTTAATAATTTAAAAGAAATATGACAGTACATAATTATAAGTTGCTTAGAATTCTTTTTAATGAATATATTAAGAGAACAACAAAAAAGTTACTCTAATGAAAGATTATCATAAAAATTAACTTAGACAAATGGCACTAAATATTACTTTGAAAAAAAGTTTAAAAAAATAAAAAATATAACATCATAGAATAATGCAAAAACTATTGTTCAAGTATAAAAATTTTAAAAAATAGAAATTATAAAAATTGAAAATAATTATAAATAATATGTAAAATTTCAATAATTTATGATTAAAAAATGCATTGATTAAAAATATTTTTGTAAAATAAAATATTTATAATTATGAAAAAAGCACATGAGTAATAAAAAAGTAATAGTATATAAATTTTGTGAATCCATTGACAAAAAGTTGCACTTAAAATAAAATTGTATGTCAACTATTTCACAAAACTATTGTAATTAAAGTACAAAACAACAAATTTTTTATGTCAAAATAATTTTAAAGCATTATACCATTATAAATTATAAAATACATATAACTCAAAAAATAAATATTTTCTATATGAAAAAGGCAAAATATTCAAAATGATTTACATAATATATTAATAAAATGATTCATAAATACTCTAACAAATGTATGATATGTCAACAAAAAGTTTCTAGTACTAGAAAAGAATAATATTATGGAATGCAAATGTGGAAGCACAAAATGCTAAAATGGTTAAGACACTAATAATTTAAAATTTTAAACTTTTTCTATAATGTTATGTGAAAGCAATTCATTGAAAATTAGATCATCGTAAAAGATAAAAAGTGCAAAACGATTAAAATTGAAAATCATAAATATTTATAACTATTTTAGTAACATGTGAATTTTTTATCCAAAATATGAAATGCACAAAAAACTTATTAGGACATTTTATTAATGCAAATATCGTCAACAAGTTTTGCAAATATAAGAAACTACAATATTTAAAAATGTTATGTTAGTCTAACAAAATTAAAAACATTAAGATATGTACAAAATGAAAATGTAGGAGAGAATATATATTTAATTATACAATACATTGAAGGCATTCTTCAATAACGAAAGACAAATGACATCTTACTTATTTCAAATACTTTTAAGGAATTAAAAATATGCAAAAAGTAATTATGGTAAAAGAATAATTGAAACTTTAAAAATAATGTGCACAACTAACATATTGATATGTATAGAAAAAAAAACATAAAAATGAATCTAATAAATGATTTAAAACATTATCCAAAATATGCACAAGTAATGAAGTATAATAGAAATTTATAAGATTGATACCATCACCAAATCTAAGATTATAGTGATGCTTAGGATGTATATGTAGAAGTCCTATGGACATATGAGATGGCCTTAATCTTATTACATTACCTAACTATTGGATTTGCTACTAACAAACAAGAATTTTTATTTCTATTATTTTATTTTTTATAGAGTAAATATTTTTTTGTAATTGAACAGAAGAATATGTTTCATTTTTACTATTCAAACTTAAAATGCTATTTCCAAGACATTCTTAAAATTTTTGAAATGGTAAGACAATTTACTATTTATATAATATTTCTTTAGCAATGTTATTATTCAATAGTCTTTATGATTTTTTAAAATTCAGAATTTTTTATTATCTTTATTTTATTTTTACATGCTTCTTTCTTTTAAAGCAAATTATTTCTTCGTTTCATATTTCATCCATAATTCTAATTAATTTAAAACTTTACTTATAAGTTACATTTTTTATTTCTTTCATAGTGGATTATCCATCTATAATAACATGTTGTAGTATTACCTAGAAACTAACTTTTGATAATTTTTGTCAATAGATTAAATATTTAATATTTTTAATTACTCAAAGCATTTCTTATATTTATGCTTATGTAAAATGTTTATTCAAATTTTAAATTTTTTTATTTTAATAACGAAAATAATTTATTTTTGTCAATTGCAATTAAACTTTAGTGATCTAAAATATCTTATTTTTGTTTAACAAAAAAATTGAAAAAAAATTTAAATTGAATTATTATTATACAAAAGACTAAATAAACTAAATTACAAAATTGAAATATGAATTTGTTTTTAAATTGAATAAAAAACTTTTAATAATGTTGGAATAAAGTCAAACAAGGTAGTGTATGTTATTAGTTAGAAAATTTTAAAAATTTCATTCTACTAATTTATCTTATTTATAATTTGAAATTATTTGCACAAACATTAACCCAAAAAAGTATTTAGGAAATAAAATATATTTAAAAAATGCTACTATAAATGATAAAGGAATAAAAAGAAGTAAAATATGTTGAACAAAACTAAAAGTTGAAATATTTTAAAAAATCATTATTTAAGCCTTAATAATATCATTATAAAAGTGAAAAAATCATAGTAAAAGTAAAAAAAAAATGTAACAGAGAATGCTAGTTTTTAGAAGAAGTTCTGTCACAAAAAGTTTCTAAATAATACTTGTATAAAAGTGTAATGAAAACAAAATTTAAAAAATTATATGTTACATGCATGTTAAAAAATTAATGTTGTAATAAGTTAATAAAAAATATTTGTCTGTCAAAATTGTGTGAATAACAAAAAAGTAACTAAGATACTTTTAAATAATCAAGAATCATTAGTTTGAAATTATGGCATAAAAAATTTTAGTGCTTACATGAAAATAGCAACATATTGATATGTTGATAACTTTGCTCATAGTTATCAATGGAAGACTTTTTCTTTAAAAAAATATGAAACTTGATTCATAATGAATATAAAAAACATATAACAAATAAAAAAAAAATTATATAACAAAATATTTGAATTATTTAAAAGACTAAGTGTTACAAATAAATGATAAGTATCTTACGAATAAATAAATTACAAATAAGTATAATGAATAAAAAACTATCAAAATATTTAATTATTTGAAAAGTCTATCCACAATACATCAAGTTTGAAATTTTTTAATATATATTGAAAATTAATAAAAAAATATAAACTAAAATTATTTACATAAAATAAATTTTATGACATGAAAATAGTATTTGCATGATAAAAGAAGATCATTTTAGTCATGCAACATTGTTAAATTACACTTTTGTGCGAAACAATTGACAAAATGTAAAAAATAAAATCATATGTAATAAAAAATATTAATACAACTAGAAATAGTTAAAAGAATGTTAATTAGTAAATTCAATAAATAGCATAACACTTAAATGTCAATAATTTTTATTTGACAATGTTCAAGGATAGAAATTATTTTTTTTGAAATAAAATGTATAAATATAAAGATAAAAAATGCAATACATTGATCAAAACCTTTGTAATGTTAATTTCACCAATATTTTTTGAAATTAAAAGGATTACATAAAAATAAGTGAAAATAAATTTTTACATTAAGAAAATTTCAAATCCTAAATACTGCATACAAATTAGTAATCTTTAAAAAAATTAAAAATATCTAAAAATAATAGGCAATTACTAAAAAAGAGTAAATTTTTTTTAAAAATCAATTTTAAAGAAATTACCGTAATGGAAATGAGAAAAATTAAAATGTTGATAACTAAATTATAACATGTTAATATAAATAAAAATAGCATGAATAGAAAAAATACATAACGTTGATAAAATAAATGAATTGAATGTTTTAATACAATATCAGACGGATGCCAAAAATTTTGCATAATTGTGCTAAATATTTTAGAATAAGTGCCTTAAATAAGTTTTATTATCATTATAACTATCCTATATTTGTTGACTAGTGAGAACATTGTGTAAATTATGATCACTTCTTAGTAGATAAACGAGGTTGAATGTGTGTTTGATGGAAAAACAGTCCAAGAATGGCAATTGAAATTATATCGTAGAACATGTTGAAGTGGAAAATAAGCAATATCAAAAGTGCCAGCAAACTTTAGAGGATAACATTTCATATATAACTCAAGATCTGTGCCTTTAGTTGCATTGGTATCATTGCATATACTAACTCAAGATAAGGACATTATGTTTCATCTATCCTGATGAAAGCTTTGTAGAGTTTTAGGATTTAAGAAAACTTTAAGTCTTTAAGACTACATGCATCTTTCCAATCTTTCATGTTAAAAAGTAATGGTAAATATTAGAATAAAAATAAATAGTTAAATTTTAATTCTAGTTTTGTCAAAATGGCTAAATTTTTATAAAAAATAAATTTTCAAAACTTTGTTGTGATAGATAAAATATTTTAATTACAAAATGTATTGAAAACAATGGTATTGACAAGTTAGAGCATAGAAATTGTATAATTCGTTTGTAAACAATAAAATAATAAAATGATAAAAATGAAAATATTGATAGCTAAATGATAATACTTTTACATAAATGAAAAATTGGAATTCTTAATCCATTAAGTATCATTGTCAAAACTAATTTTCTACATAAAAAAGTTAATTATTCAAGATTAAGTATATGAAAAATATTTTATTATTAATACAACTGTTCTATAGGCCTTTTTTAAAAGACTATTTAGGTGTTAAAATATTGTTTGTTATTTTTAGTAATAATTAACTAAGAAGAATTAAAACGATAAGAATAGAAAATTTAACAGTTGGAAAATTATATTTTAAGTGTAAAGTAATAATTGAAATCTTAAAAATTTTTACATATTATTTTAAAAACAATCTTTTTTATACTCGTTGAAAAGAAAACATCATAATTTAAGTAAAAAATTGAAGAAGATTAAAATATAAAATTTCATCAATGAAATAGAAAATTTATCAATTTTAAAACTTTTGCATAACTAATTTACAAAAAATATTCTTACAATGAAAATATTTAAGTGTCTAGAAAAGTGAAATCTAACAAAAGAAATTACTTCAACAATTAAATGGTAATATTATGTGCACAAAAAGTATATAAATGGCCTAGGAATAAAAATGTTTTAAAAGGAAGGAAACATAAGGCAAATAAGGATATTAGTCAGCCAAATATAGGCTTTATTAAAAGCATGATTGATAGTTGCAAAAAAATATTCAAATATTTTTTTCTTAAACAAACTATTTAAGAGGACATGGCATTGGTACAATTGAAGCTAGATCCCCCCATTGCATTAAATGTGGTTTAGAATATACTTGTTAGTCAACTAGATCTTGTCATCTGTTAGAAAAATGAAACTCAATGTTCACAAAAGTTGTCTGAAGGAGTGGTCTATAGTTGTAGGAATAATTTTGGATTAGAAAGGAAAAAAAGTAAAATTTCTTGCCTAATTAGACTACCATTGCTTTAATATGGAAGCAAGTGTCTTTTCAATCCCCAAGGGTATGGAAGTGTAAATGGTAATAAGTTCACTATGCTGATGATTGAACTAGACCATATCACATATCTTAGAATGATCTTAGGTCTCCAAAAACTTACTTTAAAGTAAAAAAACACGTAGCAATTAAGGTGGATTGGTTCTTCATTTATAATGAGGGTAACCAAGGAACTAGAAAAATTAAAAAAATGGTTGGTCAATCACATGACAAATAGACATGATATTGTAATAACATTCCATTATAAAGTGAGACCATATTAAACATGGGTAAAACTCTATTATCTTACATTCATAAATAGTAAAAGGCATAAAGTTTGATCTTTTATGTCATAAAGATAAGTTGCTAAATTTCAAAAATTGTTGTGGTGCTTTGAAAATACCATAACGATCTCAGTAAATAACTTTTCAATTGCTCCTTTCCCATCACAAAGTATTTGAATTATTAACTACATTATCCTAATATAGCATATTATCACTTCTAGATAACTGAGTATAAAGAAATACCGTTCACATTGGTGCATCATAAAACTTGAATTATTATTGCTTCATTCTTTTACTAGGTAAAATGGGTACTATTTATAATAGGTTCACATATAATGGTATTGGTACAATCTAATTGATATTTTTCCATTAAAAATTTATTAGACTATTATGATTGCCAAACTAGGAGAATCACATCCTATCCTCTTGAGCTTTGTGCTTAACGACTATAACACAATTCTCATAGGTGCATGTTGCACTATGTTTCATTAACCTTAGGTATGTCGAAGGAACCTGAAGTGCGCAATATTGTATAAGGCCATTTTTTGTACTTTTTCATTTTATAATATATAGCAACTCTTCTTATGGAAAAGTTTTTATCACCTTGTTTTTAATGATATAGTTAAAATTAAATAAATTATGAAAAATTAAAGAATTAAAATTATAAAATATTACACCATTGTATTGTTGAAATATTTGTTTTGTTATATCAAGAGAAAAATATTATATCAACAAAGTTAAAAAACAAAATATATATTAAAATTTTCAAATAATAATTTCATAGGACAGAAGTGTTGATAATATTTTTTGAACATATAAAACGTAACAAAAAAATAAATGATAAAAATTTGAAATTTTAAAATATTAAATTTTTTTTTTAAGAAATTTTACAGATCGCATTTTGAAAATGAAAAATGTCAACATAGAAATTATTCAACGGAATATTGAAAGTACATAATTCTAATCAATCATATGGATAACATAAAATTATATTTCTTTAAAAGTTTTGCAAAACAAGATAAGGGACATATTTATTACTCTAATGTGAACAACAAAAAAGAATTACAAATTTTTTTGACATAAAAAATTGTAAATTTTTAAATTGCTGTAACATTGAGCAAAAATCTACAATTTCCAAAATCAAATTTACAGCTAAAAAAAGAGAAAATCAAT
Organism: Vanilla planifolia; assembly: GCA_023846275.1. NCBI lineage: Eukaryota > Viridiplantae > Streptophyta > Magnoliopsida > Asparagales > Orchidaceae > Vanilla > Vanilla planifolia. The sequence continues at coordinate 452,963 of JAIUJO010000063.1, read as the reverse complement.
TATAAAACTCTAAATAAATGAAAAAAATAATTATTACATTAAAAAATTTGAAATGTCAAAATTATGACTATTAAATTTTAATGGAAATGATTTTCACAATTGTAAAAATGGTATAAAATTGCAAAAATTAAAAGTATTTGTCAAAAAAAAATATCGAATGATTAATATAATTTTAAAAAAATGTTAATATATCCTTAAATTAAATGATACCTTTTGTTGTATAATATATCTATACAAATGTTCACAATAATTTTAGATAAGGAAGTTTTTTGAAGCTAAAATATTTTCAAAAAAGCCAAAAATATAAAAATACGTAATTTTTTATGACATTAGAAAATCTGAAATATTTATTACTATTTATGGAACTTGTAAAAAAAATATTTTATATGTAAACAAAAAATATATTAAAAATTCTATTTTACTAAAATGTTATTTAATGTGAGAAAAAATGGCATTTTAATATATTTTTTAGTACATGTATGATAAGACATTTAAAATGCAAATACATAAGAAAAATATGCAACTTAAATATAATAATAATTATAAATGTAAAAACTTATATTAAATATTTTAATTTCTTTCATAAAATATTAACACTTACGTGCATCAATTTCTTTTCAATAAGATTATTTCGAGAAATTTATAAATTAAGAAATAAAAAAGGAATCACTAACGACAGGCGCTTTGATGACGGCGTCGACTACCACGGGATCTGACGTCTGCATTTTGACGATGGCAGCAACTACGATGGATTCATAAAGCAAAGCAAGTTGGAACGTCAGCATAACGGTAAGTCTTTTGATGGCGAAGTTAGTGGCTAGACCATCCCTAGTGTGAGCATAGACTACTTAATCGGTGAAAGGAAAGTGCTAAGGTACCTTACTGGAAACTTTCCTTTGACTAAGTTCATTGCGTATCGTTTTCAATAGTCGTACAGTGGAGGGCAAAGTTGTCATTTGGCTGTTCAAATTTCAAATTTGAAACCCTACCCAGTTTTCCTTTGGCCCCTGTGTGCGGTAGTGATGGAACATGATTAAAGTTGTTGGCTACACCGCGGAATATGTAATTCTCGCCATGCAAATTTAGAAGCTTATGGTTGCGGGCTATCTACGAACAAGCAGCTGATTGCTTCATCCAGCGTTCTAGTGCTCTGCCCTCCCTGTGGAACTGCAGATGATTATTGCGGGTTCCAAAGGGAGGAAAAGTAATAGAACATCTAGAAACTGTGGAAGCACCTATCCTAAAAGGGAAAATAAGGAGATTGCCGTGGGAGGAGCCTTTGGGCGCAATGTGAAAAAAAGTCTGGTCATTGGTATGTCTGTTATCGACAAAAGGATGGCTATCTACTGCATGAGCTTGAAATATCAAATATTTCTACTGACTCTTCGAGTGCTGACGTGGGAACCCTAGAAGATGGTGCCACCTCTGGTACTACGATGCTGCCTCTAAAGCAGATTAACTACGAGTAGGGAGGAATGTCAGGCGAACCCTTGGGTGACACTGGGAAGTAAGGAGGTAATCTAGAATGCCTAGCTGGTGGCGCTTCCAGATTGGCAAGTGGCACTTGCATCAAGAATGGAGGGAATCTGAACCTGTCATATCACATTGATACTTTTAGGGCCAGTAATACACGTGCTTATGAACCAAGCATGGTTGACTTTGTTGACCATGACGAGATCATCATGACAAACGAGGCCTGTCAAAGGTGTATCGAGTTCCACAGGTATGATTTAATGGGCCGAGCATATGACAATACTCTCCAGTTCTTTGTCATCGCTCGGGTGCTTCATAGGCGCTGGGGGCACCTCAAGAATTTTCAGAATCCTGGACATTTCCACTTGTTGCTTCTGCCTCCACCTCAACTCCATGGAGGACAGGAATGCGGTATGACTAGGAGAATTGTGGCAAGTCGTTGGCCAGGCCATGTGCTTGGACATTTGGACTCCCGATTTTCGACCAAGCGCCATGACGGCGATGTGCGCCACTGCCTGGGTTCGGTTTCCAGCCCTTCCTCTAATGTACTGGGACGTCGAGAATATACTAAGAATCACGAAATCGATGGGAGAACCGATTCTTCTTGATGGTTGGATGGCGGAGATGCAGCACCCTTCTTTTGCCCTGGCGTGCGTCAGGGTGGACTTATCGAAGCCATTGAAACTGGGCATTTAGCTGAGGGGGGCAATGGGACGTTCTTTTCAGCCGTTCGAAAATGAGGGTCTTCCTAAAATATTTTTTGCGTGTTGCCTTGTCGGTCACTTTGCTGAGCAGTGCAAGCTCGAGAAGATGGGTTTTGCTGCGTCTGCACCTTCTACAGGGGATGTGAGCGCCTTGCTGCTGGGCTTTGGGAAGGCATCATCTTCCATGGTGGCGCATTGTGACTCTGCAACCTTTTGCGATCTCAAATTTCATTCGCAGGGGCCGCCTACTGTGACATCCTGGCACTCTAGGCAGAACCAGAACACAGCTGTTGGTAGGACCTCCACGGATGACAGGACATCCCTTAATACAGCAAGGGAAGGACCCATGTTGGATGATGAGGAGGGTACCAAGAAGGAGAACCTTGGCCCGTGGATGTTGGTACAACCAAGGAGGAGGAAGTAGGCCACCAATGCACAAAGGAATTGCTCTGGTAATTGGGCACATCATAATGTACATAGGACGACAATTGGAGTAAATAAGGCTGAGGAGGTTGTTGGCCAGAATGGCAGAAAGAGAAGCATCTCCCAAGCAAGGGGAGGCTCCAAGAAGAAGAGCACGAAGCCCCATGCGTCAAACATCAAGTGGAAGGCACCAATGCTGGCAAAGGAACAGGCTCTAGACATTAATACCCGTTATGATGTTGTTTATCGTAGTAAGAGTTAGGAGGATGTCCTCCTCACTGCACATCATGGGGTGCAGGAAACATCTTAATCCCCTGCGAGGACACTAGCATAGGATGAATTACCACGAGTGGGGAGATATGGAAGCACATACGTATCTGAGGTGCTGTGATCCATTATGGACAAAGAGGATGGGCATCGCCTTGATGCATAACGCATTCACCAAGACCTCCGAAGGAGGGTGCTGAGGCAAACACTTTGGCTAGTGCGCTGTGAATCCATGTTGTGGAGCGATACAACTAACACCTTTTAAAAGACTAAAATAGTAGTATGGAATATCAGGGGCATACAGGGTAAGATGTGGTGGAGCTACCTGCAGAGGCTTGTGAGAGAAAGGAAAATTTGGGTGGTCACCCTTGAGGAGACGAGAGCCCAAAGCTTTACGCAGAGGGATGCTGACTGGCTGCTTGGTAGAGACTGGACCTATGCAACACAACCTTCGGTTGGGAAGACTGCAGGCATTGTTCTTCTATGTAAGAGCTGCATGGATGTGAAAGCCATTCAATCATCAATGCATGCGGTGTCGTTTGAGGTCAGCATGAAAGGGGGAGTCATACTCAAGTGCTGTGCGGTTTATGGGCCGAAGAAAAACCAGAAATGTAAGGAGATGTGGGACTTCTTAGGGAGGAGGCCGAGAATGCTGGCCTCCTGCTAGTTCCTGGTGATTTAAACCTTTTAATGTCGCAAGGTGAGAAGAGGGGGGAAGGAAATTTAACTACGACAAACTGCAAGAAGAATTTGCGGAGGTGATTCAGGACCTTCAGTTTGTGGATCTTATGTTTAGCGAGAACAAATTCACATGGTGCAATGGCAAGGAGGGTGGTGCAAGGATACTGGAAATGTTGGACAGAGTGTTGACGAACATTAAAGGGTATGCAAGCGCTCCCTGGCTGTTTAGTTATGCACTTGGTGCGGATAGGCTCAGACCACTGTCTTCTTCTCATTGACATGGATGGTGGGCATAAACTTGAAAGTAAGCGCCGAATTCATTTCAAAAGTGTTTGGCTGGAGTTCCCGAAGGTAGTTGGGGTGGTTCATCATGCATGGAGTAAACGGACCAAGGAGAATCATGTTGAAGGCCTATCAACCAAATTCTAGAGATCACTTGTGGCACTGTGAAAGTGGAGTAAGTCGGAGGTGGGCAACATCATAAGTGGCAATGCGGAACTAGAAAACAGCATCAACACACTGCAAATAAAGGAGTTAGTCGTGGGATTGGCCTTAGAGGAGCATCGATGCCTTGGGCAAATGATATTGGAATTAAACCACGGTTGCGCGTTAGAGGTGCGGTGGTGTTGTCAAAGAGCGAAAATACATTGGGCTCGGCTTGGAGACCGCATTACTCGCTTCTTCCATGCTGCTGGCATCGTACGAACGTGCAACAACCTCATTGCCCAGCTGAAAAACGATTCGGGCAGTATGGTAACTGCGCATGAAAGTATGAGCACGATTTTGGAACCTTTTTTTCAAAAGAAGTGTTGTGGTGAGGCAAGCGCACTTCCTCCTTTACAGTATGTGTCGTACGCCAGATTCAACAACGCTCAGGAAACCATGTTGGTAAGCCCTGTGACTGAGCTGTAGGTTATCTTAGCTATCAAAGCTGCTAGGAAGAATAAAGCTCTAGGCTTGAAAGGGGTCATTGCAGAGTTCATCCAAGGCTACTAGCAAATTACACATGGTGATATAATTCGCGCAGTGCTTTCTTTCTTTGTTGAGAAGCAAATGCCTAGGAGTTGGAAAGACACACTTATAATCCTTATACTGAAGATCCAAGGTGCTTGTAAGAAAGAACACTTCCGGCCAATCAGCTTATGAAATGACATCTAAAAAGTTATTGCGAGGATCCTGGTTGAAAGGCTCAAGCCGCTACTTCCCAAACTAATATCAAGAGAACAGGGGGCGTTTGTACCGGGAAGAAGCATTGCGGACAACATTTTTGTAGCTCAGGAGATGGCTTCACGCATGCATTCATCCTCCACAAGGGCAGCCCTCATGGTAATCAAAGTGGACATGGAGCAGGCATACGATACGATGAGATTGGATTTTGTCAAGAATATGTTGAAACTCATGGGTTTTCCCTGCATATGGTGCGATTGGGTAGATGCTTGCATCGTGAATCCGAGATATGGGGTCTTACTTAATGGAATCTAGTTACCATGGATTCTGGCGCAGCACGGCTTACATCAGGTGTCAAGCCCCCACCGACATCAATACCATTATGTCACAAAATGAACATCAGAGTCACGAGATCCAACGTCTAAGTGAGGACAAATAAACAAACCAAAGGTGAGGACTCGACGGTAAGGCAAACACCAACTCCAAAATCTAAAATATATATATAGGCATGTTTTTAAAAACATTTAATCACACTAAAATTTTCTCACTCTCACACATCTCTTGAAAATGGCTCTTCTCTAGCAGTACCATTCCCATCTCTCGGTGTAGTGGTTTCATGACCTGTGATGTAAGCACTAAATGAGATTTACACATCTCGGTAGATAAATCTACATAGTTAACCAAGTAAATAAAAAGACATAACAAAATACCATAAACAATAAAGATGAATCATATGCATCAAGCTAAACCATACCATGTCATATATATAAGGTAATGCCAAATGAAAACCATAAAGAAATGCCAGTTCCTTATATGTGTATTATTTTCGGGCCCAATTCCCTTTGACGCATTATCCTCTGGATCCAAACATCATCAATAAATGACCTCCAGCCGGCATCTAACCAAACACATAACACTAGGCAGATATCTGATCCGAAGATCGATACCCTACAACACATGCTGGGCCTAGTGCCACCAGGCAGGTATGGTAACATACCCTGCAACACATGCTGGGCCTGGTGTAATTCATCATGGAGTCGTAGCACATAATACCAGGCAGATATCTGATCCGAAGATCGATACCCTGCGACACATGCTGGGCCTGGTATAAACACTAGGGAGATATCTGATCCGAAGATCGATACCCTGCAACACATGCTGGGCCTAGTGGTGAGGATAATGTTCTCTGGGAATCCATTTTTACTATCATTTCCAATCATTATTCCAAACAATTATGCCATATCAAAAGACCTTCTTTTCATATTGTTTCTTTCTTTTGATTTCATTGTCATATCATGTTATTTCTTTATTTTCAGTTTTTCATGCAAATGCATAAATAATCCACACAATAATATTCCTTTCTTTTTATACCATAAACAGGTGCAACAAATCACAAATTTTATAATAGTAAGAAAAGCATGTAAAAATACATAATATTGTGCTACATCACAGGGTTAGGAATTTATCTACCTGGATTCATTGTACCAACTATCTTACTCACTTCTGCTTCTTCTTGATGTCCTACAAGCCCGTAAAATACAAAAATAATTAATTTAAATATGCTTATTAGTCAAAAAAATTGCTTTCTAAAAGCTTTCCCAAACACATCCCAAAATAATCCCAAAAGATGGCTTACGCGGCACTGAACCGCCCGCTGGACCGCTCGCGCAGAAAAGCTTTCTAAAAGCTTTTCCAAACACACCCCAAAATAATCCCAAAGGATGGCTTACGCGGCACTGAACCGCCCGCTGGACCACGCGCGCACGCTCGGCTTGCTGGACCGCAAGCGCTTGGTGCTGGACCGGACGCTCGGCGCGCTGAACCCCGCGCGCTTGGCGCTGGACCGCGCGCTCGACGTGCTGGACCGCGCCTCGGCATCCGGTTCAGCAGCGTAACCCGGTCCAAAGCCTGGACCAGTTCATGCCGCCCCCCTCTCTCTCTCGCGTCCGGCGAAACCGAAAGTTTTCGCCGGCGCTGGATCGGTCGTTTCATATGCTGAATCAATCGAATCCGGCTCGGCTTCCGCCTCTCGATCTCCCCCGCTCACTAGAAAACTTTACACAACCCCGCCTCTCGAACCCCGTTTCGTAGAAGTGCTTTTCCAAACGCACCTGGCTCGGCTTTTATAGACGCGCTTACCCGTCGTGAACCGCGTTTTTGCAGAAAACCCCTCTAAATTTTATATTTGCAAATATATCATCCGCCAATCGGATTTGAACTAAGGCGACATTTAAAATTTACAGATCTATCCTCTACGTTACAAATTTATCTCAAATCTTCAAAAATTCATAATTTATTCATTAGAGCTCCGAAAATTACAAATTAAACATCGTTGGATTCGTTTCACGGAGCTCTTTCTATAAAAAAAAATATAACAATACAAATACGAGAAAACTAGGGCTGTTACATCAGGGGTGCCCGCACTTGCTATATTTGTTCACAATCGTGACAGAGTACCTCTCAACAATTATGCATAATTCTGAAACCAGATCACTGCTAGGGTTTCGATGAGGACAAAACACTCTGCCAGTTTCTCATCTGCTGTATCATGATAACATCCTTGTTTACATGGCAGCAATGCGTGCTGCCGCGCGCACGGCCAAAAGGACCAAGCAGGAATTTTGTAAGGCCGCGGGGATGAGGGTGAACCTCGCAAAGTCGAAGGCCTTTTTTAGCAGAGCCACGAACAAAAAAAGGAGGAAGGTTATTGCTAGGAAGATACAAATGGCTTATGGGGATAACCTCTGCTATCTTGATGTACACATCTCGGCAAAATTAATCAAGAAGGAGGACGTTAACCTCATGCTCCAGAAGATGCACGAGTCAGGTTTTGGAATGGCGTATCAGATCACTATCACTTGCTGGGAGGGTCGCCATTATCAAGTGTGTCCTTAATGCTATACCAAGTCACTTACTGAGCCACTGCGTCTTGCCAAAACATACTATAGAAGCGGTGGAGCAGAAGATAAGGAATTATTTATGGTGCAGAGCTAGTGGTGCAAGCATAATGCACTATGCGAGCTGGGAGACTGTCCCCTTGCCAAAAGATGCAGGTGGCCTTGGCCTCCTGGACATGCGCACTTGGCAGTGGGTCCTGCTTATGAAGCAATGCAAGAGATTGATTGGCCGAAAGGAAAACTCCTTGGTACACATTACGAGAACTAAATACGGTGCAGCACAAGACCTTGTTAGCACATCGCAGGGAGCCTCCCATGCAGGTAGACTCGTCGCTGTTGCCATGCTGTATGCCCTCACTAACTTTGTGTGGACAATTGGCAAAGGCAATGACGTTTTATTTGCGGTTGACAATTGGCTCGATGTGCTCCCAATCAGCTGGTGGCCCACCTTCATCAACATGGACGTTGACTGGCCAAAACATGTTTGCGAGTGCATTGCTGAGACTGGCTTTTTGAATGAAGATAACGTCCTTGCTTAGGCCAGCAATCTCCTATATGAACGAATTATGCATTTGCTCTGGGCTCAGAATCGTGACACACTTCTACAGTCCTATACAGAATCGTCCAAGGTCAACAACGTAGAAATCTACATGTAGTTATGTTGTGAAAGAGCTGGTGGCTGCATGAAAAACCCTAACGCGGACATGGAGCATCTCAAAAGGATCTGGAAAGTAAAAGGTCTGCCCAGGGCGCGATTCTTCTTATGACGCTTAGTGGGGGACCATCTCCCTACAGCAGTCTAGATGTCTTGCAGGAGACTCGCTATGTGCATCAGCTGTGTATGGGGGTGCATTGCTGATGAGACATTGGAGCACATAATGTGGGAGTGTCAGCATGCGTTGGAGGTTTGGAGCAGTTACCAGCTTCGTGGGGTCGTCCCCACACTTGGCCTCTGCCCTGGGCTGAGTACTGGGGTGTCCTTCATGCATCAGTTCGTCGATTATGTGGCGGTGCCCATGCGGAGCGAAGTCAATGGCATACTGTATGCTGCAACCTTAGCCACGGGGATGTATTACATCTGGGAGCTCAGCAATGCGAAGAAGCACAATGATGAAATGCCAAATTACAGTTCTATCCAGCAGAAGCTGCAAATTGAGATCGCTTTTCTTCATAGAACTCGCCCATCCATATCCTATGGGAACCTGCTCAATTCACCTGAATGATGATAGCCCAACAAATTGGGTTCCCCCTCCCACTGGATGGGTTAAAATCAATTACGATGCTGCCATCGGTGATGATTTGGCTGGCCTCGGTCTGGTGGTCAGGTATCACACGGGGAAGCCGTTGTTTGTGATCGGTAGGAAAGTATTCTCTCAGGCGACTTTGGCCATGGAAGTTTATGCCTTGTTTGAGGCTCTTGAATTAGCTAGGACGACACTGCCAAAGGTTCGGGCCATATAGACCCAAATTGACCCGACTCTCACGATGCAGGCAGTGCGTACAACGCTCTCGCAGGTGCCCGCGGGATGTGTTTTTGCTAAAGCAATTCTTCATGCTCGGGCCCTTCACGCGCTTGTGATCACGTACATCCAACAGACTGGGCTACGCACGCTGCTTGCCGTTCCGACTTTTGCTTAGGGTTGCGGTATGCCCCTCCCTGAGCCTTTACTTAATCTACTGTTGTATGACTTATTTTTTGATCCTCCATAGAGGATGATGCATGTGCTATTGCCTCCTTTTGAATGAAGGAAAGTTTTCAGAAAATAAAATTTTCCTACAATAATTTGGACTGCTGTCATATTTTTATGGACTGTTAGAATATCTTACACATTTAATGATAACAATAGTTAGCCTTTTATGCTATTAGTTTTGTACAATTTGAGATTTTAAGAATATGGTATGACAACATTACAAAGTGTAATTCAGTCGAAGAATACTAGATTTGAATTAATTGTAGTAGTAGGTTAAATCAAATTCATTTTATGCTTTTGTCTTATGCCAAAACATTGATTTTTTTATTGTTTACAATGATTGAATTGTAATTGACAAAGAAAACTTTTATTATATGAAATTTTATTATTGATATAATAAAAATTACTTTTGATATTATAAATTCAAAGTATAATTAATTATGTTTACTTATAATTTCACACTTTTTTTAATCAGTGAGGGCAACATGTTTTGTGATGTCATACACATATTACGATAATAACTTTTGATAGTTCATTATATTTATTATATTTCTTTTTTACTGGAAGAATTTTTTACTTATGTTACTTTGTATAAATTATTTTTTCTACAAAGTTATCCATTTATTGTTATAGATATTTTTGTAAATTTTCATTATTTTAAGTATATTGCAAATTTTAAATTTTTACAAACTTTTGTAATTTATAGTCATTCGTACATGTTTTGGTTAGAAAGGTGTACTGGTAAATTTCATTTTGATAGACACAATTTGAACAATATAAACGTTTAATTATAATGACGATTTTTTAAAGTTTTTAATTCCATTAATGCATTTTGAAAAATTACTATTATGGAAAAAAAATCTTTTCTTAACATTTGTTAAAGAATTTAGATCAATTGTATCATTTTTTTTGTAATTATTTTGTCTTTTATAATACTTTACTACTTTTAGATAACAATAGTTACAAGAATAGTTTATAAAAAATGAAAATGTTTAAATTATCCTAAATTTTTTAAGAAAGTATGAAAAATATATCTTAAATGAATAAGATAAATGAGATTCAAAAATATGAAGTCATTATGATATCACCCCATTTGAAATATTTAACAAAACCGAATTTAGTATTATAAATTTTTTTAGCTATTATACGATAATTGCAATTTATAATATTAATATAATAATATTAAATTTTAATTTTTGTATAAAAGTATTCAAAATATGAATAATAAAAATCATCAATAAATTTAAAAAAGTTGTTAGCAATAGAAAAAGATAAACGAAAGAAAATTATAAATATTAAGACAATAAAACGAATAAGATATGAATATTATGTAAATTAGATAGTGCATAATTCAATGATAATTCAATAAAATGTTATTCATAACAAATTATTAATAATAATTGTACCACATGTCGATAAAGAATTTTAGTTACAATTGTACTTAAAAAATATTTTATTCGCAAATAGTATTTTTAAAATGAAAAAACAATTTTCTCCTAAAATAACTTAAAATCCTAATAACATTCTAATTACGTCAATTTTGAGAAATATATTAAATATATCAAAGCCTAAAAAAGTTATTTAAAAAGTACAATATTTTTTAATATTTGTTTTCTTATAACGTCAATAGATTTAAGGAAATATTTAAAACCATCCACATTCTGCTTGGTTGTGGATAAGTATAAAGTATTAAAAAAGTAATAATTATCAAAATTTTTCAAACAATTTCATTAAGTTATCAAAAGATAATTTTTGATTTTAAATAATTAATTAATTAAAAAAACCTAAAAAGTATAAATTAGCAAAAAGTTTCTAAGAACTTAGTGGAAACAGTTTTAGAAAATAAATAATATAAAATATAAATACACAAATTATTCAAAAAATAAAACATTATCTATTTAATAAAATGAGCAAAATGTTTGAACACGTTTTTAAAAGATTTTATTTTAATTTTAATATATCGATATAGTATTACAAGAAAGTGAACTTTTTTAATTACAAGATATCCTAACATGAAAAGTCAGAATAAATAGAAACATGGATAGTCCATTTTTTGAATAAAATACAATGGAGTAGAAAGAGATCATTAAAAAACATTAAATTTCATAGCCAATTAAAAATAAGTTATTTAAAACAACAAACTTTAATAACATAAAAATATTTATAAATTCTTGAATCATAGCGATATAGAACATTCAATAACTATTTGAATAATGTTTCAAAAAGAAATTTCATTGTTTTATAAACTTGCCGAATAAAAAAAATTTTCTATAGCAAAAGATTTCTTTAATTGTTACAAGTGTCATAAATGAGTTATTATAAGCTACAATTGTTTACACCATTTAAAAAACTTTTATTAATTTTTAAATTAAATAATTGAAAGATTAACTACGATAAATGTAATAAAGAACTGTTTAAAAAAGAAAATATCTATCATTAGTATGGCAAAATATTAAAAATATCTAAAAGAAATGAAAGAAGTTAATAAAATAAACAAGAAAAGGATTATATTGTAAGTAAAAATGCAAAAAATATAAAAACACAAAAGCCAAGAACATAACTTAACAATTAAATTATAAAAATTATTTTAATACCTTATTCAAAAATAATCTTCTCATTTTGACAAGCATGATAAATATTTGGTAAGTGTTAAAGTTGATTAACATGTGAAATTTGTTATGAATTATATGAGACAAAATATGCAAGATTGTATCGGTGAATTATTTATTTAATTATTTTTTTTTGAAAATTTTGGAGAAAAATTTTTACACAAAATTAGAACCTACCTTTTTAAAATATTATTTTTAGAATGAGATTACCCAATATCAAATGAAGCATATAAGCATTTTTAAATAGTTCAACCAAAACTTGTACCTATATCTATTCCTGATGATTAATTAGACTTCTACTAATTACTAATTTTTATCAAAGTTAATAAACAAAATATACACAAATATTTCAATGAGATACCAAAATCTACAAAAAAGTTTAACTATATGAAGCAATTTTGAAACTTTACAACTTCTGAATAAAACAATTCCTACATTTTTAAATCTTTAAAATAATAGTTGCACAAGTAAGGGCTAAAATTACTATCTCTTATACCTAAAAAAAATTTTTTTAAAAGCTAGGCATAATAGGTGATACAAACAAGATGATGGTGTAGCTGTGATTTGATTCTATGTGGTCAAAGCAAATACCATTGGATTAGAGTAATAAATAAAGAGTTTATATATAATTATAATGGGATAACATCTAGAATTTTAGATTCAAAATGCTAAATCAAAAGTGATGTTAAATGTGTTATTATTGACAAAGGGAGAGAGACATCAAGTAGCTCAATGAACCACTCTAGATGAATGGGTAGATGTAAGTAAACTATTCACAAGTAGTAGTGTAATTTGGACTATTTAATAGCAAAAATGTTCTATTATTTTGTGTAGGAAAGCTCAAATTGGGCAATAGCTCTTTTTGCCTCACATTGCAAAATAGCTCATGTTATTTATGCTTATAATATTTTTCTTATGATTCAACTTATTAAGGTTGGCAATTTTATGGTCTTCTCAAAAAGACATAACCTAAGTCACTCGTGCATATACAAAAATATGAGTCTGACTTATCCCAATTTCTTAACCAATTCACGAGTCCCCCCTGACTCCTTACGATTAAGTCGGTTAAGAAGTTATGCCCTGAACTAATTGACCAAAAACTACGCAAGAATCATGCCTTAAATCGTTAATCTAAGCTAACCTGTCTCGATTATTTTGGGCTCCTAGCATGTGGCTCCACAATGCCTGTGCCTATATTGTGGGACATAAACTTGAGTCAAGTGCTTCAGGCTTTGCGATGCAAAAAATATGTATAAGATTTCAAAAATATTATATATATATGAACATTATTAGAATATTTATTAGATTTAAAAAATTCATTTATCATAATTAAAATAAACACAACATAAATGCAAGCTTAAATATGTATAAAAATAATAATTATTTATTGCATAATTGCATAGAAATTATAAGTTTTAACAAGTTAACCATAAAGATTTAGAAATATATTTTTTTGTGGATTAGCAACTCCAAAAATGCAATTGTTGTTGGCTCCAAAGTTAGTGATTTAAGCCATCAAAATTTATCAACTATTTAAGCTATAGCTTTGCTCCAACCAACTAAGACTACAACAATTAAATTTGAGATTTTATTAAAATAATATTAAAATGAACAAAATATTAGCAAATATTTAGCTTGACTTTATGATCATCACATAAAGATATACAACAAAATTAATTTTAAATATGAATTTTTATTATCTCAAAGCATTTGTACACAATACAATAAAAATTACCATAATTTACATTATTTTTTTGAAGTAAAAAAACCATTACATAATATAAAATAAAAAGATTCAATAAATTTATTATATTTATCTTAGAATAAACACGAAGCATTTTTTTTAAAAAGACAAAAATAAAAATCTTCAAGTGATACTCAGCTAAAATTCTAAAAATTTTGGTACATACAAATTAAAAACAACATTTTGGGTCATTTTGATCATGAAAAATGTATTACAAAAAAATATAAAAATTATAAAATCGTTATGACAAAAAATTGATCAACAGTATAACCAAAAAAAATATTTATTACAAAAACACATTTTGAACAAGAAGAAAAAATTTATCACTATTAAATGTTTATCTCATAACAAACTAATTTAGCAATTGAAATAAAAAAGATAATTATATTAATAATTTATAAATATATAAATTAAATTAAACTAAAAATATCATAATAGTCAAAAAGTCCAAAAGTATTGAAAATTAAAATATTCAATGCTTCACATTAAAGGAAATCATTCCTTAAAAAATAAATTATGTTGCTTAAAAACTTAAACAATTATTAGAAATAAAATGTAAATAGTGTTGTACTTTTTTTTGAGCTAATTAAATACATCTGTAAAAGAAATTGATGATAAATAATAATCACAAAAAATAATTTTTGAACGAAAAAAAAGTAAAAATTAAAGAAACTATAACTATTTTAAAATATTTAATAAAGAAATTTAATGTGATAAAATTATGTTTTTTATAATATCAGCAGAGCAAAATGTTTTAAAGATGATAAATAAGAAGAATAAAAAAAAATAAATATGCAATTATTAACATACCCAAAATTTACAATGTAAAAGTTTTCACTAGAAAAAAATATTTAAAAATAGAAAAATTTCAAGAATTGTGGAAAGTGTTAAAGAAAAGAAAATTTTTACAAATCTTGAAATATTTAAACATAAAAATTTTAAAAACAACGTGCACAATTTGTAGACAATATGTTATCTAAAAAAGTAATAAAAATAGTAATTTACATCAAAAAACTGTATACAAATTAATTTATAATTTAAAAGTAAATAATATTGAAAATATTGTTATAAAGTGCTATTATATAATTTATCTTGCATACTAATACAAATAATATTTTAGTGAATTTCAATATTGTTATAAAGTGCTATTATATAACTTATCTTGCATACTAATACATATAATATTTTAGTGAAAAAAGTTAGTGTGCTATAGAATAAAAAAATGTACAATTTAAAGGTAATATGATATAAAAACGCTTGATTGCTGCAAATTTAAAAAACAATTACGGTAAAGAGAGCCTAAAAAATAAAGAAAAATATACCTTTTTTTTGTAAAATGATAAAAGTAAAAAAATATTTAAAATTTTCAAATTTATTTATAATGCTGAATAATGATATGCAATATCGTATGAATTACTAAATATTGACCAAAGAAAACAATTTGCTAAGCTTTTTTCATAACATTTTAAATAATAAGTGAATGTAGTCATTCAATTATGATACATGTTCTTGATATACTGTACACAAAATATAAAAAAGAATATCATGTTTTTTCGTTGAAAACTTTTAAATATTGGAACAGAAAATTACTAAATATAATTAAATAACAAGTTATTTTATATTTTTTATATTTTATTTAAACTCGGTTTTCTATCTACATTATATCAATAAAAAACGTATTTTTCACAAATCCAAAAAAAAAATAATTATTAAATTATAAAAAATACTTCTTAATAAAGAAATGAAAAAATAAATAATTTGATAAAGTCCTTGCACAAATCCTATTTGACAAATAGTATAGAAGGCAAGGAAAAATTTAAAATTTATGTGAGAGGCCTCACAAAATAAAACATTAATTAACCGTATACAGTACTTAAAATTAAATAACAAACACAACAAATTATCATTAAATAAAAGGAAAATTTGTAGAAAATGAAATGAGATATATGTAACACAAAGAAGAAAATTAAGATTTGTACAAATAGACTGTTACCAATATGAAAAACTGAAAATAAATAATCATCTAATTAAATATATCATAAAAATATTTAAAACAAATAAAAGATATTTATAAAAATTACCCATGTAGCATATCTAATTCAATGTATAAGTCCTTTATTAGAGATAGAAAAACAAAAAGAAAAAAAAAAGTGTTAAAATAATTGAAATTTATGAACACTAAAATATAGTAGTAATATGAAACAAAATTTTCTTAGTAAAGAAATATACCAATTACAGGGAATATTAAATCTAATAAATATTGCCAAGAAATGTAACATTTAAAAGACACAAAGAACAAAGCATCAAAATTTTGTTGTTGTAATACATAAATAAAATACATGTGTATAGTGTTTTGTGTAAAGATTATCATTAATATAAGATTAAAAAAAATTTAGAATACATAAAATAAAAAAAAAAATTGAAAATCTGAAAAATGACAATAATTAAATAACTAAAAAACAAAAAAAATTGTGAATGTTATATTTATGAAACAATATTCCTAATATTTAAGTCTTAACAAATGTCTAAAAGCAAATGATGTTATGTGAAAATAAAAAATAATTAAAAAATATATTATCT
The DNA here is from genome assembly GCA_023846275.1 of Vanilla planifolia. Classification (NCBI taxonomy): domain Eukaryota; kingdom Viridiplantae; phylum Streptophyta; class Magnoliopsida; order Asparagales; family Orchidaceae; genus Vanilla; species Vanilla planifolia. The sequence goes on along the minus strand of JAIUJO010000063.1, from coordinate 436,727 downwards.
TATTTCATAAAATCTTTATGCAAAAGAAGTGAGAAAATTATTAAAAAGTTAAAACAATTTACCTGATGTACTAATAAAATATTTTGTAAAAGTTCACTTTTCTATTATATAATATGGATTAATTGATTATTTAATTGGAAGTAGGTATGTTATGCGATATGAATGAATGATATAAAATATAACATTCCAAATAATAGTGGATTAAAAATCTCCCAAGTTATAAAAATAAAATAATAGATCAAATATTTAGAAATATATAATGGACACAAAATTTATTTATTTAATATATTCATGAGAGAATATTCTCACTTGTGCATCAACAAAAGAGTTTTCTTATTATTGTAAATAGAAAAGACTTAAACTTTTAAATTATGTTATTTTAAGAAGTAATAAACTAAATAAAAAATTTGGTAAATTAATTATAAAAAAATTGAAAAAATTAATTCAACAAAAGATTTGAATATCTCGAAAAAATATTAGCATATACTTTTTATTAATGTAAGCCAAATAAACATAATTTTGGTAATAGAAATTGCTATAAATTTTAACATATAAATATGTCATTATTGTAACTCAACACTAAAAACGTTAAATACTAGCACATATGTTGTCTTCAAAAATTTTCTATTTCTAACCACAAATGCTAAAAAATAGTTACATCCCATGAAAATAAAAAGTTTAGATATCTAAAGAAAAATTTAAAATCTTAAAAATTATTTTTATTGTAGTGGACACAAAATATTATTTCAAATAAATAATTAACGATATTTTGAATTAAAATAACTGAATTGAAAATGTTAAAATCTAAATACAATTTTATAAAAATTACATCAACAAAAAAATTAAACAAAAAAATATAAAACGAGATGGAGACATTTGAATTTCAATTTTTAAATCCCATTTTGTAGAGTAAGTTAAAAAGACTATTTGAGATAACTCTATAAAATTAATATGCAGTAATTGTTTGTGGAGGTATTATTAATATGTAGTAGTAACTAGTGAAAGTGAAAAATTTCGATGGAGCATGGCACACCTACACCTTATGTTTGTTTCAAGATTGATGGCTCCACTTAATGGCTTGATTAACTTCCTAATATGGGGTCGAGTGGATTTGTTTCAAATATTGTGCTAAACCATTTCAAGATATTATGTTCATTAAGTTTTAGTTAGTAAAATAATTAAACCTTTTATTTATAGATAAGTTGTAGTTACTTTAAAAAAATGAAGCAACCATTCCAATTAAACCAATGTTCTTGAGTATCATTTGACATTTTTAGCTCTAGAACACATGATATTCAATCCTATATATCATAGATTCAAAATATGTGATATAAATTAAGAAAAGAAGTTTAAAAAAAGCTTAATATTTCTTGTAGTTTATGGTCATCAAATATGATGACTAATGTTACATATGTATGATCCAGCTTTTGTATTAATTTACCACAAAAAATTAGAAGTACAAATGGGTCACATATTTACAATGATCTCATTAGTATATATGAAAATAATTTTAGATAGAAATATGTAATGTGAACATTGTTTTACAACTTATCCATCTTAATATATCTTTTTAATGTTTTAAGAGTTGAGGACTTCTACATATAATATTTATACAAACTCTTTTTTATGTGTAAAATTTTTATTTCTTATAAGAATCCTAGGCCTTCGTTGAACTGTAATTGAGTTGAACATCTATGATATAATTTGACATATTGAGATGATTCTTCATTTAACATTGAATGACAAACCTCTTCTTTTTAGTAAGTTTTACCTTTCACATAAGAGTAGGCATTTTGTTTTCTGTTTTGCATAACTTTTATATGAAATATTACAAAGTAGAATGTTGTACTTGTGTGATACATTTCTTTTCATTCATTGCATAGAGGACTAAAGAAAAAAATGTTATAATGTTGTTATAGAAATTTCGTATTCTCTCTATGTGTATGACTTTTTTGTTAAGTTAAAATTTTTTAACAAAAATGTTGTCATATTATTATGGGCATATGTGTTACAAATTAATCCTAACAAATCTGCATATTATGAAAAATTAATTTTATATTATTGTCTTACTTTTATTTTTCACGATCACCTTAGCTCATTTTATTATCTATTCATTTATATCATACTTTCATGAAAAACTTATGTTGAAAATATGTAAATAACAGATAGCAGGTTTATTGGGGCAATCATATCTATCTGCCTATAGCCTTTGAAAGATCTATTGATTGTAAGTTTATAGTAAATTGCTAAGTTCATAATGGCTAGTTTAATCACTCCAAAAAAAAACAAATAAAGCTACTTGACTTACTTTCAAAAATGAGTTATTATAAACTATATAAGTAGGATTATTTTTTTTTCCTTAGAATAGGTGGATGAACACATTTCATTATATTTTTTTTATTTTGTTTATTCTAGGCGTAGTATTGTCTTCAACATACATTTAGATATTATGTCACCTTTGTCAAAAATGGACAAAGATAAAGATGTAAAAAGTTTTCTGTGTTATAGATTTTGATCTTTCAGCCACCATAGTTATTGTTGTGTTATGGTCAAGGTTAGATAATCACTGTAAGCTCATAGGGGTTGTGTTGAAGTGATTGATGAAGTTGTTGCAAGAATTTCTAATATGCCCACCATATAGCAAACATTTCTAGTTTAGTGCAAGCCTCACTAGGTCAACTGTTGTTTAATGAAGGCTTTGTATTCATAGAAGACCCATTTGATATCATTATGTGCTTTTTGTGTTTTTTCTATTAGTTTTAATAATTGTTTATTCAATAATAATATGTTTATAAATGTATGGAAGGATTTCAAATTATCACAATAATTGTTAGATAGCTAAAATCATTTATGTTAACAATTCAAAAAGGCACAATTTTCCTCATCTTATAGCAAGTGTAGTCCTTTTAACTATTGCCATATTGGGTTGTCTTAAAAGTAGAATTTTTTCCAATATCCATTAAAATTGTGGATTGTCCTCCTTTATTTCATTGGAAAATTTAAGCATTGTAGGAAAAATGCTTTTATAGTTTTTTTGAATTGTTTACTATAACTTTCTGAATGTTTTTGTCCATGCTAGGAATATTCTTGATGATAGAGGTCATAGGTCATGTAATTATTCAACTTAATGCGTGACGACAAAAACTTCCACACTTTTCTTTGTCCAAAAGTGTACAACATTTCTTCTTGTTATGAAGAAATCCAAGATTTAGGCATGTTATTTGCAGATAAATTGTTTCAAATCACTATTTATACTAGGAAGAGAAGATGCAAAATAAATAGGAAAGGAAGGTAACATCATGTAGTCACAAACTAAGTCTTTCAATCAACGGTTCAATGTTTAATTGATGTCTTGATGACATCTCAGTTGTTGAATGTGTTGATAATTTATCTAAATACATTAATTAATTAGTAAATAAATAATGAAACTGGTCAAGATTATGTTAATTTAAAAGTGAAAAGAAACAAGCATGAACAACATATTTAGGAGTAATAAGAAGTATGAAGATTTTTAATGTAATGAGTCACTCTAAGAGGTTGCATAGTCACATATCTTTTTTGTGATTGACTTACAAAACAAGCATGTTTATTGTGAAAAAATTTATTTGAAAGTAATTCTTCCATTGATGCTTTGAAGTAATTAAATATTCGTTTAAGAAAAAAATGTAGATGTTAAAAAATATTTATTCACGTTTGTTGCAAAAGGATCTTTTTAAATTGGAGGAAAATTTTGTAAAACTCGTTTAACATGTCTCTTCATGCTCATAAGCTATACAGATGTGAATTTAAGTGAACGTTTTAAGACTATTAATAGTTCATCTCATTTATGTATGGCTTCTACCAATTCTTTCTATTGAATTTGGAACAGTCACCAGTGTTGGAACACAACAAAAGACCTACCAATTCATTGTTTTCGTACTTCACTTAATAAAGTGAATGACTAGGACCTTTGAAGTTAGATGATGCTAATTTAAATCTTGCAAATTCTAAAATTTCTTGAGTATGTGTTGTCGTGGACTTACCAACAGAGTTAAACAAAATTGGAATTTCTACTAAAGGTATCTAAAGCAATGTCTTTTAACAAAGGATCTTGTATGATAACTTATGAAAACTTGACAAAGGTTGACACAAACATTGGCATGAGCTAGCTCAAGCAAAACATTAAAAAGATTTAGATAACTATTAAGATCATCTTGTTTTTTATATCAACAAAATAGGGTCATTTAATTAATAGATAAAATGTCCATGAAGATGTCAACAAAATAACCAATAATAGGAATAGTTTCAAGCCATCAAAATTTCTGCTTTACAAGTTAGCTGTTTGGCTAAGAAATCCATTATGAATGATCAACCAAATGTCCTAATAAAAACCAAAACAATTGAGCACATCTCTAATGCTAACAAAAGATAACTAATATATACAAGGTAGTGAAACTGTCTCACAAGCCAATAATTTCATGACTGTAGTTCCAAAAACAATTCTAAAAAATGAGAAGGAAAATGATTAAGTTTTCTTATTCAAAAACTTTGTATAATAAAATTTATCATTGATATGATAATCTAGATCTTAAAATTTTTAATGAACTTTAAATAGATCAACAACTTCTATGTTTGAAATTAAAACTATGGAGTTTAATCCATTAAAAAGTCAAAGGTGTAGAAGATTCAAAAAAATCAATTAGCACAAAAAGTATTACAAGATGCTTTCAGCTATCCAAAGTTTAGAAAATTGTTGTCTTAATGAATAAATTCTTATTTTGAAATATTTCCAATGCTACCAGAAATAGTTTACCCATGTGATTAATCAATTTTTTGTAAAGTATATTATTAGATAAGTTGCCTTGTTAAAACCTATGTCTTCTATGGAAAAGACATAAAAAATATGCTATTAAACTAAATTTTTAGTATTATTATTTCTATCAATCAAACAAGATATAGATTCTTTGGAAGGGTTTCAATTGTAATGTTGACATTAATGAAAAGTAGTTTATCTATATCAACATCAAGCCTCAAGACTAGGTTTGTAAACCTAGCTATGCTTTCACCTATGATAAAATCATGGTATCTCAAAGGAGCCTATTATGGGTGAGTCGTTTTGCATTGTCAATGGCACTATAAATCCAGGGATGGTTGGCAGGGATTTTAATGAAATCACATCTTCAAATGATTGCAATGGGAAATCTACTCTTAAACTAAAACTAATGTAAGACTTTGTTGATTGCATAATTCTATGTCACATTAAGCAAGAATCATTTTTTAGTCATTCTTTTATAATGGAAAGAAAAGGTAATAAAATATTCATTTTGAAAAGATTAGATAAGGTTTTGGTCTATGAGAAATAAATAGAAATACTTTAAACTTTTATAATTCATAACCTTGTTAGAACTGGATCAGGTCATGTTCCACTTTTACTAAATGTCATCAAGATTAATCTTTCATCTCTCAAAAAATTTAAATTTCATTACATGTTTTTGAATCACCCTATATTTGCATAGACAATGGAGAATAATTAGAATTCTTCTTTAAACTACATTTGGAAGAAGGTCCTAGCTTTAAAATAAATTGGACACAAAATGGGAAACGAATTTTGAAAAAACAAATATTAACAAAAATCATTTATCCTATTAAATTAGATAAGGATGTGGTGAATAACAAATATATGATTGTTTTAGGAAAACAAAAAGAGGATTAGTGGATTGTGTTTTATCTTGTTAATTCTTATTATTCAAAATAGAAAAAAAAAATTAGATGGCTAATAGAAGGAGAAAGGAATATAACACACGTTTATACAATAGTGAGGAAATGAGGAAAAAAACAAAGTGGACAAAATAATGATAGTTGCAATCGGCCACTTTTAGAATCTTTTTATGCCTTCTTATGTAATTAGTGGTGAAAGTATGATTAATTACATCATTTCCTTATTAGCAAAATAAATAAACAATAGAATAATGCAAGCTATCACCACGGACGAAATAAAGATGTAAATTTTAATATGAATTTAGATAGCACTCTCAGCATAGGTGGTTTTAATGGAAATTCTCTACTAATTCTTTGGATTTAATCTCAAATTTTGTGCTGAATTTAGCTAAGAAATTTTTATAACATTTCCACTCTTTGGGAGATTTTAGGCACAAAAGTTATATATATTCATAACATAACCTAGAAATCTTTATTGATTTTAGAGTAAATATTCTCGAAAACATCATGAAAATAATATTCATAACGCTCATTGTCGATTAAATATTACAATTTTTTGATTGGTTGATTTCTCTCAAGCCAACTAGTTTTATAAATGCAAAGATATTCTATAGAACTAATTATAAGATTAGTAATTAGTATATTGTCTTATCAATAAAAATAATGTGACAATTTTATTTTTAAGTAGGAATTTAGGAATGTGAATTACACATATCATGTAAATTTCTTTGTAAGACACTTCCCAAGTATAATGTTAACAATAATCTTGCACAACAATTATCTTTCAATTATATGAATGTCAACGATCATTAGTGTATCACCAAGTAACTTTTTTCAACTTTCAATATGGGTTAATCAAGGTAATCCTCTATCTTCCTTTGTTTTCATCTCATTCATGGAGTTCTTAAATAGAAGCCCTAATAAAATTTTTGCTTAAAAAAGTAGGATATTATGTGGACAATAGAAATCATCTATATCTAACACTCTCGCAGCTTATGCAAACAACATAATTATCATTTTTAGGGAACATCTAGAAACTAGTGTTAATCTTAGTAAGTTTTTAAAACTCTTCCAACACTCTGTAAGGTTGTTAGATATAAAAATCAAAAGTGAGTGCATCTACGAAATAGAAGAGTATATGCTAAGTAAATAAATTTTGTAAGGGCTCAAGATTGCATTAAATAAATCTTTCTTTGGATTATTTGTGTTATACACCATATATAGGTCAGAAGAAATTAGCTTACTTCAAAAATTTCATTGATAAAATTGAAAATAGATTTCCTTAGGTGGAAAATATAGTTGTTATCTATCAAGGGTGGACTCATTCTTATCAAGCATTCCATTTCCTCATTTGAAATATATATTGTAATGACAAGTAAACTTCTAATGTCGTTTTACATAAAATTAAAAAAGAATTGAAATGAGTTCTGTTGGGAGACAATGCTGAAATTCTTGAGCATCACTTGACTTCTTCGAAAAACATTAATTTCTTATTAGAGTAAAATAACATTGGTTTTTAGAAAATAAAGAAAATGATGAAACTTTTTAAGTAAAACTTAATTGGTAGATTCTCACCAACAACACTTTGTGGTCTAACAAAATGTCAATAAAATATGAATCTTGAGATGCATCAAGATGAAATCCAACACATGGGCTAGAATCAAGAGGATGAAACTTTTCATTACAAATAATGCAAATTGGTCTAACACAATGAATTTATTGTATATGTTCTCTAACTTGTGATGTGTAGTTTAGTTGTCATTCTACCTAGGTTTATTTCAGATGAAAAGAGCCAAGTCTAAAATTTAGTTGACAATTATGAAGCACTCAATGCCCTTTAAAGTTGTTAATATTAACATGGATGATGTTAAAAAACATGTGCCATTACTAAATAACCTAATAACCCTAAATTTCCAATATTCTTTAATGTCCTAACTATGTCAAAATCAAGATTCAATTGTTCCTTTATTATAAAGAAACTAAAAAAGCATGGATTACTTCTAAAAATAATTTACCCACTATGCAACTTGATACCTATAAAATCATGAAATAAATTACACCATATGATAAGAAAGGTAATATAAAATTTGTGATTGAGAAGTCATAATCACACTACCACTTTAATATCATAGAATATTTAGAAAGCTAACATAATTAAGAACTTTGAGTAATTAAATAAAACAATAAAACATGTTATATTTGTAATATTAAAGAGTATTGTTTTCTTTATAATAAGCTTTTTTTAAATCATTCAAAAGTTGTAGGATGATGTCAAACGAATGATTTTGGGAATAATAGATTAATTGGCAAGAACTTAAGAAAAAATTGTGGAAATTAATAGGTGGTTATAAATGATGATCTAGATGTAGTTAAATATCATTGGTGAGACGTTATTCGTAATTGAGGTGCTATTGTAGGTATAATTATTAGAAATAATTTAAAGGAAACGAGTTTAAATTTTTCAATATCTAAATAAATCAAATAATACCTAAAGTTATGGTAATGACCATAACTATCGGTCTTCAATTATGGAACAAATTGGAAATTAGAAATTTATACATTTTAATGGATTGTAGTGTGTTATTGGATCTATTCTAAGATCAAGAAAATATACAATCAGAGTAAGCAAATTGCATTATGTAAGTATGGAAACTAGTCTACTAAACATAAAGTGGAGCTTGTTACACAAAGAAAATAATAATGTGGACAATTCCATTGCTAAAACGCCTATAATAAGAAATTCAATGCATATAGGAATGGATAATCAATTCTAGATAAAAATTATAGTTTCCGTACATTTTGCCACCATAGAAGGCATGACATTGAAAATATGGAATAATTTTCATTTTACATAAGGGTATAATTATGTTATTTGACATTTTTGTCTATGTTTTATAATACAAATATTATTTTGTAGGATAAGTATTTCTTTGTTTCAAAGTTTCTATTATTGTGCATCGAAAATCACCACATAAAAATAGTTGAAAAACAATACGTTGTGAGCATTGTTCATCTTAGTGCATGATTTCCTTAATACAACTTCTATAACAAATGGATCAAGAAAGTAAGAAACAAAGTACTTTCTATTAAAATATAGAATTATTATTATGTAACACATCTTCAAATCATAAAATTATGTAAGGAAAAATTGGATATCATTATAACATGCTATATGTGAAAGCTCACATGAGTCTGAAGGTTCACAAAAATTTTAGAAAAAAGACTAAAATGATCTATGTTGATTATATTATCATCCATTCACACTTGGTTAACATTAATATTATTCATCTTATGATGTATTTGTATTGTGAAATTTTCTTTGCAAGTAGAATAGATAGAAAGAATATTTTAATATGAGCATAGGAAAAGCATCTTAACTCTTATACTAAATAGACTTAATATTTGTTTACATTGGACTATTATGGTCGACATCTTTGAATGAAAACACACCTTAACAAAGATTAGGACATGAACATGAGACATATGAAAACTGGGAAGAGCATGAGAAGAACATTGTCTCCATATTACAATCACACACACGAGGCTTACCCACTTCGGTAATCATAACGGATTTCTCAATATTTTGGTTGATGACATCTAGAACATCTGTACATGTCCTTCTAAATGGTTAGAAGTAAAATTAAATAGCAAATAAAGAAAAGTATAACACATTTATTAGATGAGTAAAAAAAGTGAAATATGCCAAATATTGTTTAAAGTTTTGTAAGAGAATGTCAAAGAAACGAATGAAAATGATTTCTAGCTATTTAAAAAGAGACAAATCAAATTTATATTGTATCATAATCACATCTAATTAGAAACCCTAAACATGAAGAATAAAGCCTTATTATAAAAAAAAAGATGAACAAAAATGTGGCTTAGGCAAAAAAATGCTTATTTCTTGTTAGAAGGGTTGTTATGATTGATGTTGTATTTTGGGCTAACCATATATGCACTCTTACTGACAACATGGTCATAATGGGGATTATCTTTACACTTAAGTTCATAATTTGAACCATTATTTGGGGTAGCATAGCTAAAATCAATATAATACCCACTAATTTATGAGATTTAGGACTCAAGGAAATAAGGATATGGCCAAATAGTACTAATGTAGAATAGGTATTAGGAACTCCTATAATAGGATTTATGATGGAAGGTAATGATGAAAGGATGACAATAGTGGTGGAGATAAATTCAAATCATAAATTAGATATCAGATAATCACCAAAAATACTTTCATAATAAACTTGGTTGTGTATTCTTTCAGTTAACCAAAAATAAATTTGTAGAAATATGATGCCAATATTAAAATGGGATCTTCCTATTTATTCTGTCATAGTGCTTTAAATATACTATATTTTTAAACAAAAATTCAAAAGAAATGTCGACCAAACTAAACACTCTGAATAAGAACACCCAAAAATTATATTATTTGTAAAAAAAGGATGAAAATATAATTTTGAAATTATATGAAATGTTAAAAATCAAATTTAAATAAAAAAATATAACAAACTAATAATAATAATAAATAAAATTCAATAGTTCAACTCAATTATTATCATAATTTAAGTTATATTACTTGAAAGAAAACTATTACGAGAAACTTTGTCGTATAACGGGTTAAGTACATCTACATCAAACTTAGCATCATTCTTATGATCAAGAAAAACAACGAAATTAATATTCAATAACTAGTGGAAAAAATATAATTAAAAATCTTATCAAAAGGTCAATCTTTTTTATCAAAGCTTATTTTAAGTTAATGAAACAACCACTATGATTCAATACCACAACTTATTGCATTGCCACATTTGACTTTTCTTCTATCTTTTTTAACATTTTTCTACAACTCACATTATGACTTCACATTATTCTATTTTGAATGTAGGCATGATGTAAGCACATTTTCTATGTGTTTTTTAAGTTATCCTTGAGCAATAGTATTTCAGGGACTCCACTCATGCCGCCACTATAATGTGTATGTCAACATTATTATGCATCGTATCGTCTAATTAACCACCATAAGAGTTAAAGTTTCAAGAGACTTCTCTCCTTTACCTACAAACCAATAATAAACATAGCAAAGTAATTGCATCTTAACTACTACAACATTTGTTGAAATTGAAAATGGCTTACAATGAGTTAAATCCTTTTCTTAGACTATTTATAACTTATTTTCAAAAGAAGTTTTGAAAATAATTTTAATTAAAATTTTACTAAATTTTGATGTCATTCTTATAACACTTGTGGCATAATATTTTTACATTAGGTATATTTTTTTGAAAGATAAAATTATATTTTATAACAAATTAAATTACAAAATATTTGACCTTTTTAGAGTTGTCTTTTGAAAACATTAGTCATGAAAGATGTGAACCCTTGCATTCAATATTCTGAACATGACCATCTCAAATTATGCCTAAATCACATGGATTTTTATTATATTCAAATTATAAAACGATTTGTGTTACACATTTATGTATTAAATTACATAATTCACTATTAAAATCCATTCAATTATTATGTGCAATCTCTTAATATATTTAAAATTAAATTTTTTCTTGAAGGTATAATTTTTATTAATGACAACTTTATTTTTCATTGGGATTATCTTAATTCAATTTATAAATATTAATCCTATTGTACTTCATAAAACGATTTCATTGAACCTTGATGAAGCCTTATAAGTTTAAAAAACTTAAAAAATATCATATTGCTATTAACTATAGAAATTACATAGATAACATTTTGTGTGATTGATTTATATGGCTACATTTATATTATACTTTGAAAGAACTTAGTTGTGCTAAGTGCTTGCCATTTTGGTAATGTAAGTTCTAAAACTTAAAATATTCATCTTATTATTTAATACTTCAGTTTTACATTTCATCAATGATAAATGCAAATGTCATGTTTTGAATTTCTTTAATACAAATACAAACTTGAAGAACTTTCTAAAATTTATCCACTAAGTGAACTCTTAGTGAAACCCATCAACCTCTCAATGATGATCTCTTAATTCCAATTCTTATTACAGCAACAAAACTTTTAAACGTTATCTTTTGAAGGCATATCTACCAACGTTTATCAATCATAAGCTTAATCTAACAAGAGCATTGAAAAAAAGTAAATTGCATTTTTGTTATTGAAAAAACTTTTTCTTGCATCTGATTTCAAATATAACAGAAATCATAATGTTTATTTGCCTATTTGTATGAATTTATTTTACTAAAGCAATTAGTTACATATTTAAAATAAAGGTTGAACTCAATAAAATTTTTTAACAGTATAAATACATAAAATAATTTCTTAATTTGGTTAACTAACATAATAAAAGTTGTATTACATGGTTAATAGTGATCATTTCTTAATTTTTCTACATTTTTACTATTTATTCTTCTATAATGGTTTATTTATATGGAAATTTTTTTATCCATGAAGGTTAGCATTCTGATACATAGATTCTTACTATTAACACACTAAAAACTTTCATGACTAAAAATATGAAATTTGCTTTATAATATTTGATTTCTCCATCATTGAGGTTTTGTGCACAAAATGCAAATAGAGAGGAGCACAAAGATTTGCCATTCTTCCTTTTTTTTAATATTTATCCACCATTTTTTATCATGGTGACATAAGAATAAGATCTAAATATACATGCAGAAATCACATCCTGCAAATTTCTTCATAATTCTTGATTTCATATTTATCTATAATAAAATATTTGGCATACTTTTATGAATAATAGATATATATCTTATTAATTTAATATTCAATTATTATTAATAAACAATATTTTTTGTTATTTTTATTATTTTCTCTTTTTATTTTATATTTTTTACAATACATATGCAATGTTTTATGACAAATTTTGTGCAATATTTTGATGATTTTTTAGATATTTTGTAGTTTCTTCAATTTTTATTTTTTGACAAAAATATATTAGTTTTATTTTTATTTGGTAAAAGAAAGTTTTCTTATTCCATTTTATTGATATTGTGCTATTAATATTTTTATAATATTGTATATTTTGTGTTCTCATTTATTTTTTATTTTGTTTAATTATTTTGCTTTTAAATATTGACCTTTTGTTTTATTTTTAAGCATATGTAAATTAGTTCTTTTTATGTTGTTCAATTTGATTGCTATATAAGTGTAATAAATTAGTTGATTGTTTTGGTTTCTACTATTGTATAACTAAATTAGTTTTTCATTTTTTTAATTTTATGTATTATCATTTCCTTCTCAATTTTGTTTAGTTGGAAGTTTTTATAAAACAAACATTTTTTTCTTTGCTTGACAAATCCATATATAATTGCATATTCATAGACGTGCCTAAATTGTAAAAATTAAAAAAAGTAAATATGTAAATTGAACTAATGCTAGAATAATTTTTATTATTTTAATATCATTTTATTAATTATATTAAAGTCATACTATCATTTTCTTCACATATTTCTTATCTCTTAAAAGAAGAAAATATTATATATATATATAAATTATGATTTATTTTTTGTTATTTAAAAAAAAATTATTTTAAAAATAAAATGAAATAATTTTTCAAATTAAATTAAAATATATAATTATCATGAAAAATTATGATTTAATAATTTTTAAAATATTCAAATAATTAGTAATAATTAGAAAAAAAATAAATTTTTTAATAGTAAATTAATGTGAATTATGCTAATGCAATTAAAGAAGCACGTAACATCATTAATAAAATTAAAGAATAATAAATAATATTACTTTTAATATTTGCATTAAAGTGAATATTGACGACAAAAATAAATATAGATTGTATATATTTCTTAAAATATTTGTGTTTTAAAAAATAATAATCAAGGTACTATGTAGATAAACCATTTTGTAGTTGTATGATATTTAAAAAAATATTTTGCAAGTGCCTGTAATTTAAAAATTTTAATTGTAATAAACTTAATTACGAAAGAGAAAATAAATAAGTACAATAAAATATTTTAAAATAAAAAATATTGGGCGAAGGAACTAATAAAAAATTAACTCAATATAAAAGAAGATTGTTCTATGAAACATAAGAAAAAAAATGTTGATCATATAGAACAAGAGAAATGAATATAGAACTATAAGTAAAATATCATAATATAAATTAAAAATAAATATAATTTAAATAAAAATGTTGTAAGACAAGATAATGCTAAATAGAAATGAAATAAATGCAACTCAATTTTAAAACAGCATGTATAAATATATTTAAAAATATTTAGTTAATTAAATAAAGGTACTTTTCCAATATAAAAAAATAAAAGAATTCATAAATAACCAAACCAATAAGAGTGACTTTAAAAATTATTACCAAACGCATTAGATGTTAATGCAAATTTCCCTAATAATGTAATTGTTTCAAACTTCTTAATATAAAATTTGAAGCAATTAAAGGACAGATGTTTGTTAAAATAATTTAATATTTAAAAAAAGAAAATAATTATGAAGATAATATTGAACAAATTAAAGTAACAAAACACTAGGAAAAATGATTAATAGAAATTTTTATACAACCTATATGTATTCAAAAAGACATTCACATTATGTTAGCAAAATGTTTTGAAAGGCTAATTTTTGTTTACTTATAAATATTAAATATTAAGATATTACTTGTCATCATAACGATTTTCGGTTATTGCAAGTGTCATAAATGACACTTTACAAATAAGAAACTCATAGAGGTTAAAGTGCTTTGCCACAAAAAAAACTTTTTAATTGCAAAAGTTTTTGAAAATATAAAAAAATACAAAAAAAAAAATTATAAACCTTAAAAATACTATAAATAATTAAAATATTTTGAAGGAAATTTAAAGAAAAACAATAAAACAAATTAAAAAATAGATGATATAAGAAAAATTTTCAAAAGATTTTCATAAATGTTTTAAAATAAATTTTTTTAAAAAATTATTATTAAATATATAAATAAGAAAAGTTTTAATTATTTAAAACATTTAGATAGCGTGACCCAAGCAAAAAAATTTAAGAAATTAAATATGTTAGCACAAATGCTAAAACTTAAATTAAATAATTCAAAGCTTTGTGAAATCGTGTGAACTAAAACAAAATAAGTCAATTATCGAGACAACATAATTTTGAAAGAATTTTCATTGTAAGAAAAATTTTTAAAAACAAGATTATTTTATATATAAATGTTTCAACAAAGTATTTTCCTATCACTACAATAAATAAATAAGGTAGTGTTTAAAACTATTTAAATATCTAAATATTTGCATGATACATTAGAGTTGCACAACAACTTAATAAAAAATCTTGTTATTAAAATTTAAAGATAATATGCTTAAAAATATATATAAAAATTACTACAGTTGAATGCTTAATGTATTACAAACAAAAATTAATTTAAAATAAAATTGTTAAAAAAATGCATATTGCAAGTAAAAATTAATTTAAAAATGTAATAAATATGTACAACCAAATTGTATGCAATGAAGCCTAAGAGTGGATAAAGAACTTCAAATTCTTTTGTGCATTGATATTTAGTAAATTTTTGTTTGGATCATGGTGGTGTAAAAAGATTCTCAATCATATTAATTATTTTATTTTTTAATTTCACAATGAGATAAAAAAAATTTAAAAAAGTATAAGTTGTTGTTATGATAATTAAAATTTTAAAATATATGAAAATAATTAAAAATAATATCCCAAAAAGTATGTATTCATATTTTTCTTGTGAATAAAGAGTACTCAGTAAGTTGAAGATTTATTGTAAAATAACTTGAAAGCATTATATCCATAATTATTTCATAACATTCTTGTGAAAAAATATAAAATAAAATGAGAGAGAAAATCATTGAAGATTTCAAATAAAAAATCATAAAAAATAGAATACAATTTCAATATGCTTGTGCAATTGAAAAATTGAAATTATTGAAATAAATAAAAAATCTGAATTATCATGGTTATTAAATATTTTTAAAAAATAAATAGAACATGTATTACATCTTAAACGAATTGATATAGTGACATAATTATGAAAATGTACTTGTGGAAACACTTTTAGAAATAAGTACAATTGCTAAGCCAATTAAATATTGGAAATCTTAGTTCATATTACAAACATTTTAAATAAAAGTTATAATAATAATTTAGGCAAACAAATGAACATGCATAACATGATATGCAAATGTATAAAAGATAAAAATTACAAACATAATAAAAAAACTTGAGAGGACAAAGTTTCAAAAGTATTAACAAGTAGAAAAGATTTTCAAGAAAAGTAAAAATGTTAAAATTAATAATTCTAGTAGAAGTAAATATACCTTAAAAAAAATTATTCAATAGAAAAAAAAATACTTTTATTATTGAAATACTTGAATATAACATATGACAGAGAAAAATCAAATGTTAACTAAATATTATAAGAAATATAGAAAATCGTCATTTGAATTGTTTAAAAACTGGTAGTATTTGTACTTGATGACGACCAAAAACTTTTGTAATAATAGGAGCTTGATAAAAGCTTTAAAAATAATGGGTCTTGAAAACTAGTGAAAAAAGATAAAGGAAATCATTAACAAAAAAATTATATTATGAAAATTATAATTATCACAAAATAAAATTCATCATGGTAAAAAATTTATGAAATATTTACAAATTGTAGAATTATTATGATAATAAAATATTAAAAATATTCAAAACAATTTTTAAAAATATTAAACAATTAATTATCTGATATGTTAGTATATGTTGATATGTTCAAAACTATTTTTTGGTCATTGATAATTGAAAAGTTCTTAGGTTCATGTAGCATATCCTTATAAATGCCTACCCAAAGGTGCTATTGGTTAACAATAACAAATCCTAGTATCATTATACAAGTAAAAACTTTCTTAGAAACTAAAAGCACAAACTGATCATTAACAAAAGGGATGGTAACCTAAAGAAAAAGTGGTTTTAATAACTAACATCCAAAATACTCTAGTTAGTGGCAAAGTATCAAAGTGCACAAGTGGAGTTCTTAGAATGCTAAATAAGAAAATAACTTGTACATTAAGAAAAAATTAATATTTACATGAGATTATTAATTTTCAAAAAGTTGAGATTAAGTGATTAATCACTTTCTAAGAAATTTGATGCTCTTGTGAATATTGAATAATATGTTAGGATCTCTCTTTTTGTAGCCATTCACTCTCCTTCCAAGGTTACCTTTTGAATCACACTGTTATATTGAATATACACAATAGGTTTTCATTAAACTAGCATAGTCATAGCACTTTGTTATTTCATTAAAATAGAGATCTCAAAGCTATAATGATAATTTTTTTGCTGAAGAAATAAGAGGATATTATTGGAACATTGTGGAACACATTAAAATTCTAAACTACAATTTTAGAATTCAAAATTTCCTCACAAATTATGAAAAATATATTTTGAATTAAGTAAAAAATTTTCTCTGAAATGAAGCAAAATTGATTTTGGCATAAGAAACTCACAAATTGGCATGTGCATTTTGAGTGTCGGTGAAGTGAGACGCACGGAGGGGGATTACATGATTAGTGCAGCAAGGCGAAGGGAAATAGTTACACCCAAGTCTAATTTGTAGGTCAAAACGAGTTAAAAGGATGACATTTTTTGATTGGTTAAGAAATTTCATGGATTTTAGATCAACAATGGTGAGCATAGGTTAAGTTGATTAATGAGTTTGAAGAGTCAAAATGGGTCAAGTAGGCCACCCAAAGCAACACTATTAGTAGTAAAGGTGAAAGATGACTACGAGAAATCGCAAAAGGCAACCCAAACTCCATTTTATGCCATTTTAAAGTCATTTTGAATCAATTGATTTGCTAAAACAATTTCCATACTATTATACGAATATCCTTGATACAATTAAAGCTATAAATATCTAAAAAGCCATTAATCAATCTCGAAATGACTTAAACTAAATTATAAATACAAATAGCTTAAAAATTTATAAAAAGAAAATGAAAAAGAGCAATAAAAAGGATTGATTGTAATTGGCTCCCACAATAGGAATAATATTAGAGACTAATTAAAAGTAGAAGTTCCAAACATGGAATGGCCTTAAATCTTAGTGGACTAGTACATCTCCAAGTGGACTATTGGTGTGATGTATGTTATCACAACCTTACTAATATTATTTGAGTGCTAGAACATAACTACTAAATGATTTCTTAAATGGTGAAGCCTAACCTATTGCATAGTTTTAAAATAAAAAAAAAATCTAAAATTTTCTCTTCAAAGAAGAAATAATTTGTTATTTTATTGCACATGATGTTTGGCATGATATGAATGTAGATATTAAAGGCTTGAATAATTTTTTTAGCTATGTTGATGATATAAATGATCCCCATAGCTTCCTTAATAATTACATGGCTTTATTAGTGAAAATGAGAAAATTTGAGGTTTTCAAAATTTTCAATAATTAAATGATGAATTGTAATTTCTTTGGTGGATGATTATGTTAACCATAAGTTATATAATACTATTTCTATTTATTATATGTAATTAACATGTTTTAAAATAATTTAATCAACTTTTCCACCATTTGAAGGTATGTAAACTATTTTTCAATGTTTTTTTATGCATAAAATATTACTACATATTGGAGATTATATAATTATAGTTTATTACTTAAAAACACATTATTATTATCATTATTATCTAGACATCTAAAGCCTGCTATGGATATGTGTGTGTGTAGATGACCATCCATAATCCTTTTATATGTTGATGCACGTGAACGTCATGTGCTAACTAGTTACTGTTCCATGATTTTGGCATGCCTTGTTGAAGTATCAATATTACCTATTCAATTTATAGTTGGAATGGGTCTAATGCATAGAGGTATATATAGTGACTATGATTGATTTCACATAAGTTATGCATTGAAATTATATAAGAACACGTAAGAGTGCAATGACTGACCTTGGTCTAAGGACTAGTCATATTGTATGATGAGAACCATTTTGCTGAACACTTTATGAAAAGTTTGATGAACTGTAAACCATGCTAAACTGAACCATGAAAGTTGAGGCAATGTGCCTCATTGATTAAGTTTGATTAACATATTATTGTATTATTGTAAATAAATAATCTAAAAAAAATCAGAGGGATTTAAGAGAATCCAAATCGTTCGTGCCATGCCACATGTTTAGGTGATGACAATCTTGTTATGAAGCAAGATAGTGTACTACATTGACATATTTCATGATTGCAGGATGTAAAAAAAACAAATTAGAGCCAACATATTTGTCTAATCCTTTCTCATCTGTGGTAATATTAATTCGACATTAACACAAAGAGGAAACATAAAAGATAGATCTAATTGATCATCATTAAGAAATGTTCATTGAAGATTATGGGCTTGATGTGAAACATTACACTAGGGTAATTAAGGAATCATATTGTAAATGCTAGGAAATTATTCAGCATTGGAGTAATCTAATCTTAGTATTGAAGCATTATTAATTTTTTTGGACCAATCCAAAATTTTTATGTTAGGTAGATACTAAGCTAGTGATTGTGTTGCAATGAAGTAAGATATAGCTCAATATAGTGATGAAATCCATAACAATACATGTTGAAGTAGTAGATAACTGCCAACTATTTTTTTAGACCTTAGTGACAATATTACTATGATTCAAAGCCATGATAAAGGTGCACAGAGTCCAAAAGAAGTCTCTAATGATTCCAAATAAATAGTGAGTCCAATTTATTGTCTAATTAAGTCCATCATACTTTACAAATGCCATTGAACTAGTCCTTACATATGGTTGATTGGGATGATGTGCTGGCCAATGAATCATGGAGTGCAAGATGATGAGGCTATAGAAACATCTTGTGTAACTAAAATTAATGAACAATTACATTTTCTATTAGATGAAATGATAAAGAAATTGTTGAGAAATAAATGGATTTTCTATCATTCTTTGCATAACTTATTTCTAAAAAGAACAATAAATTTGTTAGGTAGCATTCTAATTGAAAAATTTTCTATTGTATTAATACTACAAAAACCTTTTTCTAGTTGTGATAATACAATATATACTGAATTTACTTTAGCAAAAGTAGTCCTAATTGTTTAAACCCTTCTTTTGTATTCTTGCTAGAATGAAGTTCAAGTTTGATTGGAATATATTGAAATGGGTTGGATTTGTATTATTTTTTTTAAACAAAAAAATCATGATCTTAGATTTAAGAAGAATAGTTATAATTTATTAAACTTAAGAGATTCTGTCAACATTGGTTTCCCTTCTATGAAACAAGCCACATCAAATAGGTTCACTCTTTTCTTTCAATAAATGATTAACTTGACATGAGTTATATGAACCCAAAGTAGTTTATCAAAATTGATTTCCTAAGCTAAAACAAAAGTTATTTGGAAAAATGTAGTGGCTTTCGAAGATTTTAGTTCATTCTTTTCAGCCCTAAAGGCTTAGTAATTTTCATAAGCTCAAATCCAAGTCAAACTTAATTAACGTGTGAATGCATTTAATGCATTTGATTATTAATTAATAAGTTAGATTACTTTCCTTATGATCACCATATCAAATCTCTCCTCATCAAGCTTATTTAAAGCTTTGCAAACTTTTGAAATTAGTTTTTAACTTAAACCCTTCAATAAATACAATTGTTAGCTATTTGAGCCTACTATTTTGTTACTACATTTCTTTTCTTTAATTTGCATTAGAATTAAACAACTTTTCAATGAAATTGATTCATTCTATTTAGAAGAATTAAGATACAACATGGGTTTCCAATGCTTTTATGCAACATTCTAGGGGATTGATTAATTGTTTGATTCTATAATGCTGTTTACAGAACCCCAAATGATCACATAAGTTTAGTCCAAATAATATTTCAATGGCTTCAACATACATATTTTTTTGATACTAAGTAAATTGAGAGTGGTTTAATAGCTCTACATAGTAGACTCCAATCACACAAACACAACCAATAAGGTCTTGGCTCCTTCTCATTAATCTATTAGAATTACATTTGACTGAATCCATTACTTGTGGAGTTCATTAATCCACTTTTTTATTTTCCAATTTATCTTGAAAGATCGAGGAAGAAATCCATATTTTACTATTTGAGGATGTATAGAACTTCTTTACATAATTAGACAACATTTGAAAATTGCGTAAGTATTATGTTGAACTCTATCAGGGAATAAAGAATATTTGCTCATTGAATTATTTTGAATTTATATCTTCTAGATATTTTAGCATATGAGAGATGGTAGAACACTAAATCCCTTAATAGCTATTGAGTTTGGGTGACTACACCTCCACCATTGCCAAAGCATTTCATGAATCATGATGCTGGTTTTGTTTAATTGCAAATGCGTTCCATAAGATTCTTTTGAGAGTCCCTATATAAACAAAAACAAATTGTTCTATAAATTAAAATTCATCTCCCTCAAATTATTATCAAAAGGTAATTAGTTATTTAGGAGTCCACAGATAAGTGGAGAAATTATGGATGGTTGACAATTATTCTAGATTACTTTTGTGAGTTATGAGTAAGACAATTAATGACCTCTAAGCTTATCTTATTCTGAATTGATAATGAATTTACCATCCTTGGTCAAGTTCTAGTAATAGACTCTACTCTTATCTATTTTGTTTCAAGTATCGCAAAATACAAAATAGTGAGAATGATTCTCTTTAATTTTGATTCCAAGTCATTGAGTACGATCCGTAACATTTTCTATTAAGGAAATAGCATCTCATGTATATAAAATAGATAATGCTTGATGGGTAGCCCTTCTAAAAGAGCTTTACATTATATGCATCATTAAAATCCTTCAATTTCTTAACCATTAATCCATATGCTTCATAGGGGAAGTTAATCTTGTTCTAGCTAGCCAAACGATGCTTACTATCAAAATCATTATCACCCCAAAAGGAACCATTTATCATACTTTCTAAAAAATTAATAACATTATTGATAAGATAACATGTTGATGGATTATAAAGTGTGATTAGTTAGAGCACATGAATGACAAGTACTACCTCCCAATAAGAATAATTTCCTTTTGCATTTTTTGTCAATTTAGTGTTTGAAGTGGACCTCTTATTTCCTATCTTTCAATAATGTGCTTTTGAGTTGACAGATTGGAAGATAGTATCTTTTCTAAAGGAAGAGCTCCTTGTCAATGTTATCCTACTTGTGTTTCATGTTTTAACATCTAATAAAAAAGATCTTTTGTACATTGATCTATAAACTTGATGTGCCATAGAGATCAGAGAGGAATAATTTGATATTTTGATTGAGCATTTGTCACTTCTTAAGAATAGAATATAGCAATCTAAATATCATAATTGGTACTCTGGTTGACAACAACTTTGAGTGGCCTAGTGCTGCACTTTATCTGGTATATGTAGATTGTTTAATCGACTTGTTAGTACTTTAAAAAAAATCTGGGGATGAAATGGGGATATAGTGTTACCATACTTTAGTTAATGGTAGAGTTAGATGGAACCATTTCCTTTTTTGTTGACAATGACTATCAACTAGTTTACATTATATATACTCATGATTGGATTATTAAATTAACTATTGAAGTGAAACTTGTGTAGTACTTGTTTTCCTCATGATAATAGAGCTATTAGCCATGATCTTCTCATCTAAATCATTTGTTTTCTCTTATGAAAATATTATTTCTTATGTGGGTGAGATATTTTAAATGATTTCCACTTAATAATGCTGATTGCTCCATGGTGATGATGGTGGGTAGGAAAGACTACAGGCTAACTACTAACAACATAGTGTATTTTTTAGAATCTATATATCCAATTGTCATAAAGTGCTTGAAAGATGTATTACTAATCTTTAGAAGAAAACTTAAATTAACACTATCACATTCTTTAAGTGATGGGCTACCAATGAGAAAGTCATTGATAGAATCGTAAGCTTCATCTTAAAAAAATGGACCAACAATGTTTGTAAAATAAAACATGAAACCTATCCAATTTGTAAGCACACGAAGAGTCCATCGAAAATAACTGTTGTATTTTCTCCTTTTTAACTAGCTTAATTAGCATCATATTACTTTTTAGTTGGTCTAAGAATGATAAAGTAAAGCACCTCTCGAGTTTGTTAGTAAGGAATAGTGAGATGCTAAGCAATCAACAACATTTTTGGCAATTAAATCCTTCTCTAAGACCCAACTCCAACTTGGATCTTTAAGTCTTTATATATTATCGTTCATTTGGTTATTATTGAATATTATGTGGAAGATATTTGTGTTTTTATCACCATTCTTAAGCTGCATAATACTTATCTTTTAGCTCTTATACATATGATGTAGTAGCATCTAATACATGCTATAGAAGTTTAACTTAATGATATTTTACTTTGATTTGAACTTTGAGTCTTATAAGGATTGGCTACTATACTTCTCATTAGTCTTCCTTATCATTATCATTGTGGGGATCAATTGTACTAGACTTTATTTATTGCATATATCTAATTTTTTTATTAGTGCATCAATTTATCTATAGAAAAGTTCATGTTATTTAAAGTATAATTTAAAACCTTTTAGAGATTTTCATCTTTATCTCCAAAATAAGCCTTCTCTTCACCCATCTCACAAGTTTGCAAATATAAAATTTGCTTAAAAATTAATTTAAAACTTTTTGC
Organism: Vanilla planifolia; assembly: GCA_023846275.1. Lineage (NCBI taxonomy): Eukaryota > Viridiplantae > Streptophyta > Magnoliopsida > Asparagales > Orchidaceae > Vanilla > Vanilla planifolia. Next base: position 413,372 of record JAIUJO010000063.1, on the reverse strand, counting down.
TGCCATCGACCTTTGACAGCTATCATTACCACCACCATCAATGCTGACTCATCAACTCATGCTAACTCTCTTTGATCTACATTGATCCCAAAGCAAACTTGAAGTGTCAATGCCTCTCTATCAATGCTACCCATTAAAACTGGAACCTAAAGTGATGCATTGATTGACCACATAGCATCGTGCATTTTGTCTTTACTTCTACCGGAAATGAATGCACCAGTTTGAGAACAAATTATGGAAATTAATTTTTTAGTGCTTTGAGCAAATTTTTTTAGTTTTTTTATGGATTTTTTCAATTTATTTTGTAATTTTTTATGGCTTTGACAATTCCAAAATATGCCCCAGAATTCTGAAAAGGTATCCCTTAGTATTCCCATATGTCTTCGCCATACATCTCCTCCATTTTAATAACCATGTTTAATTCATCCTGACATTTGTTAGTTCTAACATTCATAACTCATCTATAACTCTTTGTAGTTGTTCAACTTCTCCATAATATGTTATTCTTCCTCTTCAATCATCAAAAATATATGACAAAATTAAATATTACTCCATTCTTTAAGGAGGGCTTCAGCTCTCTTTAACATGTAAGCTAGTACCCTACTCCTAGCCTAGCAATTAGAAGACTCCAACGCTAAGAAACCACTAAAGAGAATTCTATGATTTTAATCCAATTGCTTTGGAATCAAAGTTATTTAGATTTAATTGTTGATGGGGAAATTATCAGTAACAGGAATTAATATAGCAAGAACTTATTCATATGTTAAGCCACTATGTTTAGAAGGCTTTAAGCAAATCATGATTCAATAGGGTCCTACTCACAAGAGCGGCCTTTATATTTCTGAACCCTAATAAAGTCCTTTGTGTGTCCCTTCCGTTCAAGGAAGACAATTGGCCTCCATCATATATCTTAAATCTCTCTAAAGATCTATTCTATTAATAAAAGAGTTGTTGGCACACACAAAATGGTAACACATCATTTACATATTGCCATGTGAAGAAAATATTCCTAATTTTAAATTTTTAACATTGTAAGTTCATAACCAAAACACCTATACTTTGTTAGAAATGTTGCTTCACAATAGTAAAACTTTAGTCTTTTACAAAGAATGTCCATTTGTTTATTACTTGTAAAGCTTTCCATCATTGAAATTAACATAATTTTGTGTAATCTGATCATGTTATAAAGCATCAAGCTACTATAGAACTAGCAACGTCCTTTGTGTTGAAAAGTAGAGCATTATTAATTAAAATATATAAAGCCTATTTTTTGAGATTCCTAAAAGCTTCTTCGGGTCATTTTTATGTAAATCATTTTATTCACAATCAATTTAGTGACTTTTCTATTTGACTTTAACCACTATGATGCTTTTTGAGTCTATCCTAAAGATCATAAGTCTTTTCTTTTACCTAAAGAACTTTATTTGAACGTTTGATAGATTTAAAGTCTACTTGAAGTTTAAGCTACATGTCCTTCCTAAGTTTCAAATTACATTGATACTTTTTACTCTTACTTTACAATTGCTAATTGAAATTGAACATGTAATCATTGAATAGATTATTCAAAGTACAATTATGTATTTTTATTTTGTTGATGTTGTATGATGTAAGTGTGGTGTTTATAATGTTTTCTACATTGATGGCTACCAAACTTTGAAGTTTCAAATTACTCATTATTTCACTAGGTTGAATTGCCTCCTCTTCGTCATTTCTTACACATAAGGGTTTAGAACTTTTATCTTATTTTCATTGGACCATTGAGAATCCTAGGTTATAGTTGCTTCAATAATATTTAGAAAACTTTTCATTACTTAAATTTTTTTAGTAGTCTATTGTTGCAGCCAATCTTTCTAGACATTTTAATATATAAAGGAAGACTTTTAGCAAGATTGACCAAAATGAAGACCAGAGCACCATAGGACCTTGTTAAGTTAATTATCATAGCAATACTTTTAATTACTCTCTAACTGTTAACAAGTTTGAGAATAAGTTATACTTATTGACCAAGTTGATTGGAAGGTGCTGAAATAACATCCACACTAGAGCTTACAAAGGTTTAGTATTGAGCCAAAAATTTTAAACTATTTGAGGACCCTCATTTGAAAGACTACAATTATCCAAATATTGTGCTTCCAACATCATATATTTTTGCAATAATCATAGGAGCACATGCTTACCTCTTTGCAATAGATTCAAAGATGACAATTGTTATGAATTCGTATTCTTTGAAATTCTATGTTCGGTCATCCAATTGAAATTGTTGCCTATTAGAGTGAGTTGAAGGGAGCAACCGTTTTAAAGTCATCATCATCAAACATGACCTTTTGTTCACACTTTAAAAAAGAGATTAGCACTATCATGCATAGTGAGGATTAAAAAATTTACCATATTCAACATAAAAGAAAGACCATGAGGCAAATGCACAGATGAGATATATACCCAGTAAGGGAGAGGAGCGTACTTGCAAGAAAGCGTTCCTAGAGTCATGTTGGAAGTGTCATCATGCTAACACAAACTTGAAAATTCCTATCACATCTGGCTCACTTTGATGTTTGTTTGTGAAGTTCTTTTGAAAATTGTGTCAAAAAGAACTTTTTTATGATTTCAAAAATAAATAATGTAAAAAAAATGCAATTTATCTTTATGAATGATTAATTTCAAATTTTATAAAATAAAAACTTTTGCTCAAAGTTTTTCTTTTTATTTGTTTATTGTTTAAGTTTGCGACATGTCCCCCAAGTTATTAACTCTTCATTTCAAATATCAACATGTTTTGCTTGTGCTTCATTAAGTTCTTTCCTTGTAATTTACTAATTTTAGCTCATTTGAGTTTTGTACATCCATCTTAAGCAAATGAGCTCTTTTTATCATGTTAAGAGTAGTCCAATAAGAGAATGGGTGAACTATTTGAAAAATCATTTTTTTTAAAGAAATATTTCAAGAAATTGTTTTAAAATTTTTTTTAACATGCTTAAAAAAAATCTAAAAAAAATTTGTGAAAATTTTAATTTTAATTTAAAATATTGTTAATTTTTATTTAATAATAAATTTTTAAGGAAATTGTGTAATTGCAAGATTAACAAAAATATTAAAGTGTACTTAAGCATTGTTTAGGTTATTCAATGTAAAATAAAACCTACATCCACTCCTAAAGAAACAAGGCATAAACAAATAATATGTATAAGACTTCTATCAAAGAATGTGCATGCTAAACTCTCACAACAATTAAACAGAAAAAATACAGGCTACAAAGCCCCAATAATGAAGTAAGTTTTACAAGAAAAGGAAAGAAAAGTGGCAAATAAAATCTAGTCAAAGTAATTCCGACACTTGACAAATGCTCACAAGACAGAAGTATTTTAATTTAATCAAATAGAAAATAAAGGAAATGAGAGCTTTATTGTTCTTAATAAGGAAAATCGAATTGGTGAAGAAGCACACAACATATGGAGACAATAATGATCACTAGCTTTTAATCTCTTCAATGTCATTACTCAAAATATTTGTTTAGAATTTTTTAAAAATTTCATCAATTTATTTTGATCAATAATTAACCAATTTAAAAATATTTTTCGACAGCTAAAAGTATTTAAAAAAACTAATCATTTGAATTTTTTTAATAAATAGTTGTTGGAAAGATGCACTTTCAAATAAACTCACTGAAGTATCAATTTGAGTCATTATTCTCTCTCAAGATTTTCTTGCCACTAGAAATGGACATTTATTTTGATGCTAGTTGAAGTGTGCTTTAGCCAAAGGCATTAATGTTCAAGAATAAAAACATAGACTTTTGAAAAAAGTTTTTAAAAAATATATTTTAAAGTAAATATTTTAGGTTTACTATTAAGCTCCAATAAATCTTTTTTTAGTATTTTTTGCAAATTTCAGTTTTTATAACAAATTAATTTTATTTAATTTTAAAAGAAAATTTTTAATTAGAAAATCTAGAAATAATAAAAAAGTGTAATATGTTTTGATGATTTAGCTCAAATTGAAGCCTACATCAAGCCCAAATAATGGAGAAACAAAAAATCAAACTAATTAATATAAGCCTTTCACAAATAGAGACCTCTCAAAAAAAAAATAGAATAAAAAGTCTATAACTATTTTTCAATAAAATAAACAAGTAGAAAAAATTGCAAGAACACATTTGAATTTGATTCTTATAGTAATTTAATGTTTGATATAATATTAAAAAAATACAAATGTGTTATGTTATACTTGAATGAAGTACGGAATAAAAGAATAAAACATTTTGCTTATTCGAGGAGATAAGAGAGTTCGAGAGTTCACAAACTGAGGGATGAAATGACAAGAAATAATGATTGAAGATAGCTTTTAAGAATTAAATCTTGTAGCGTGAACAAATTCTTGATTCTTTGAAAAATTTTTTAATATTAAAAATACACTATTTATAAACATATTATGACTAAAAATTGTTGCCAAATATTCATATAAGATGTTACAAGTGAAATAGCTCGAATTCAATAACTATTCCAAAATAATAGTTTATAATAAATAATGAGCTAAAGTGGCCCAACTGTGTTTATAAAATAACTAAAACAATCCATCGAATGTCATTGGGACTTTCGAAGTAGGATAGAACAAGGTAAATAAGTGATGCATGCTTGATTTTAATATAGATTATTAGATAAAAAGGTTGTTTTGCTAGTAAAAAGTAAATGATAGCCACGTGATAGACTTTAATGTGAACTATTAAATCAAAAACTTATTTGATTGCATCAAGGTAAATTATTGATGCATGATTGATTTTAATCTAGACCATTATGATACAAAAATATAATAATTAGATAGTTTTAAATCAACAAAAATATTTCAAACTTTGCCAAGAACACATTAATTAGGTTATTATGATTATGAAACTAGCAGAATAACTTCTTACCCTCTTGAGCTTATTTCTTAAAGATTATAACGCAATTTTCATTGGTGCATCTTGCATTATGTATCATAATTCTTTATGCATGCTAAAGGAACCTGAGCTGTGCAAAATTGTATGTAGCAGCTTTGGTTGTACTTTTTCATTTTATAATATATAGAAACTCCATTTTTTTTAAAAAATTTATATCACCATGTTTTTAATGATACATATGACTGATATGTGGATGGCCTATGTAATTAGTAGATGGTTATTACTCCTATCCATTTTATGTTTCAGTTTGATATTGTAATAGGTGTCAAGTCTTGATTATTGATTATATTTAGCTTCATTCATTCAGGATTAATATTTGGTCTAATTTGATTGTTTATAAGCATTGTTATCTTAGGAGTTTTTTTTGTTATGTCACTTTACTTATTAAAAACTTCCTTCCCTTTATTTGTAATTTCATATTTGTCAATTTCTTTAACTAGATATTATCTTTTATTTGTAAAAAAGTCTTTTGACAAATTTTGCTTTGTTAGAAAAAAAAATTGTTTAATTATGGTATAGCATATTACTACTTACATCTAGTAATATTTTATTCTTACAATGTATTTATTATTTTTATATATTAATAGATATTTTTAATCAATTTAAAGTAAAATATTTATGGAATTTAGTGAAGCATTTGGATATTTTACTAATTAAATATCCTTTTTTAAACTACAATGATCAACATAGAATAAAATTGAACAACTATGAAAAATAGAAAATCATATTACAAAATTATAGTTGGCATATCAAAAACTATTTTGTAATATCTCAAGTTAGAGTTTAGTCAAAAATATAATATTGGAAAAAAGGTTAATTAAAATTAAAATATATTAAGAAAACTTAAGAAATAAAAATTAGAAAATATTATACTTTTTGGTAATGCTCAAGTATAAGTGTGGCTATGTGATGAGAAAATTATTGTATCAATAAATTTTAAAAAATAAATTATATATTAAAACCTTAAAAAAATAATTTCATAGTGACATAAGTGTTGATAATACTTTTATGGACACCTAAAACATAATACAAAAAATAACAAATAAAAATTTCAATTGTTTTAAATAATAAAATGTTTGTTTAACAAAATGTTTCAAAGTATTATGCAAATAAATACTATGAATGGTGTGGTGAAAATAAAAAACCTTAATATGGATAAAACGTAAACATATTAAAGATTGTTGTAAAGGACCAAAATGAAGATTCATTTAAAGATAAGGACTATGCACATGGCAAAGTATAAAGAAGTTTTTTGTAAATTAATCCAAGGTAGATTTAAGATTATCAGAATATTTAAATATAAAAAGAAAAATGCTAGCAAGAAGTTTTTAAAAATTCTATAATAAATGTATTTTTTATTGTAACAACAAATATTTCAAATATTTAAAAAATAATTATATTATTATCATAATTAAACTTATTCAATATATTTTAAAAAATTATCATAAAAGTCAAAACAAGAAAAACTCTAATGTGCATAAGAAAGTGTAAATATTTCAAAAAAAAATTAAAATATTTTCAAGAAAATAAAAATAATTAAAGTTCAAATTGTCCAGCATATCAATCAATATCAAATTTTCTTTAAAACAAGAAGTTGTCAGTTGTGAAATGTTATTGCTAAACATAATAGTTTTTAATTAAAAAACAATTTCAATTCATAATGATTTAAATATTTTTAAAACTTTTTAAAATTTGAGTTATTTACTTTTTCAATTTTTTTTGTTTTATTTTTTTATGAAAATTGTCATGCAATAACATTTTTGGACTAAACTGTTAAGTAATTAAATCTTTTACATAACTTGCACTAAAATCTTGACAAATAGATTCCTAATATTTCAGACTTTTAGTCCGATTTTCATTATAGCAAAAGTAATGGTCGAGCTTTATTGCCACTATAATAATTCAATATTAGATTTCCCAATTGATTTAAATTAGAATACATTATTCAATGTAATATTGTTATAAATCAGTCATTATCATATGTATTTAACAATTCTAACTATTTCATTTTAGTTTTTTCATATTTATACATGATATATAAAGTGTTACTCAAAAATAAAGTTAGCGGTCACAATTATTTAATAGGAAAGGTCTTAACATCAATACATGAAAGACAATTTATTTTTTAGAATACATTACATAATAAGCCATTACCATACTTAATAAAATATATGCATTTACCATAAAATAAATGTCAATAACTTTGTCATGGAATGCAAAGCTTATTATCTTTATTATTTCATATTTATTTTTGTTGGTATACAATATTATTTTTATCGTGTAATATATTAGTATACCAATGACCTCATTAAACCGTATGTATCCTCTTTGAAACATTCAAATATTAATTAGATAATTATTGAAAATTTGACGGGATTCTAAAAAATCACCCAACAAAAATTTCACAAAAATGTCGGTGCTTCTAATACTCGTATTAGCCCTTTCAATCTCTTATTATATAGGATTTGGAGAATCTTAGCTCCATCTAATAATGACTTCATCTATTTCCTTAATAGCCAACAAACATTTTAATCACTTGATTACATAATTAGATCTACACTTATTTTTCTCACTCATATGTCTTAAAAGGTTATTAAAAAAACTTTAAAGAACTTCTTGGGCAAGTCGTTTCTATATCAATTCAATATTTTCTACCTAGCATTTCTTAATAATTTTATTACTATTTTTTTTTAACATTCATCAAAAAGTTTTTACTAATCCAAGTGATATTATTGTCATTAGATTCTTTTAAATTTATCATTCAATCGTCAAGATTTTTTCCTTCTTTTTTAAGTAATTTTAGACAATTTTCCCAATAGTCTTTTACAAGTAAAAACTACATAAAAAAATTAAAAAATGATTTAAAAAAATGTAATTTTAAATTATGGAAAAACTATTATGAAGTTATTACAAATATGTCTCACATGATATAGCAAAAAAAAAATAATAATATATAACAAGAATAATTTAGATTAAAAGATAGAAAATCTTAATATTTTCAAAACATGTGTTTTACATTAATGAAAAAATTTAACATAAATAAAAAATTATTCGAATTTTTTTAAAAAAATAATCAATATATTGAGTTATTTGAAATGCTTAGCTCTATTTATATAAAAGTAAATAGGAGATGTTTTGGCAATTTATAACAAATAAATGTTACAACCTAGAAAAGGGCAAAGGCAAAATAAAATGAACAAAAGTCATTAAAATTAAAATTTGAGTAAACATTTATTTATATTTCATGATTAAATAAACATCTCCATAGTACAACATTGCATATCACATTTACGAAAAAAGATTGTTCGACTATAAAAAAATAAAAGGCATTGATCTACAAAATGTTTATTAAAAGTTTATGTATAAAAGATTAAAATATTACTGAATAATAGTTGGATTTTTTTTAACATTTATGATATAAAAAATGATTTACATTAAGTTTAAATAACATATCATTAATAAAAGTGCAACTATATGAACTATTTAATGAAAAACAAACTTTGCATTAGGAAAGAATATCTATGATAATAAGAAATAAAAAATATTTTATACAATTTACATACAAATGGATCTAAATTTTTTTTAATGATAGTATGAGTTATATATTATGTAGTAAATTATAACCCAATGTAGAAAAATTTAAAATCGTTATGATTATCAACAAATTATTAATATTTATAGCAAAGAATATTAATTTACTTGAAAATAATAAAACACAAACTTCTTTAAAAAATAAGAAGTCTCTAAACCTTTTATATATATATATATATATATATATATATATATATATATATCTTAAATCATTGTTTACATATAAAAATATACATATCTTAAACTGTAGTGTAAACAAGCATTGTATATATTAGCATTAATTCTTGTAAAAAATAATTAAGATATCAACATAGATGAAATCTACCTTTTAACTCTACTTTTAGAATAGATAATTTTTTTTTACAAATAAGACATGCTTGATTAATGTCATAGTGTTCAAAAATAAAAAAATATATTTATTTAAAGGTTGGGAAATAGTTAACAAGAGTGAGTTTTATGAAATAAATTTATTTTATTCTCTAACATAAAATTAAATTATATTTTTTCTTTATATAAAAATTTTGAATATTATTTTGTTATGACTACAACTTAAAAAATAAGAACTTTTAATAGATTTAAAAAAAATTAATAATATTGAAAACTTATAATAAAAATTAAAACCAATTACTATAACTTGAAATACTATATTACACCTTGAGAATTAACTGCTATAATATTAAGCTCAAAATAATATTAGTAAATATTTAACTTTATTTTGTGATCATCATATTTTAGTGAAAAACTATTTTTGTGAAAAAATATTTTAGTGAAAAAGCAACACATTTTAGTAAAAAAAATGTAAAAATATTTAAAGGATAACAAATTAATTTAGCATTTGAAATAAAAAATATCATTTTGTTCAATGTTTAATAAATAAATAAACTAATATCTAAATCATAATAATAGGCAAAAGACACAAAAGTATAACAAATTAAAATATTCAAATGCACATCACATTCAAGAAAATTGTTTATTAAAAAATACTAGCAAGCCAAGTTTAAAGTTAGTTACAAACATAAACAACTATGACAAATAAAATTTAAATAATGATAATATTAATTTTTAATTTAATAAAATGAGTCTGTGAATTATATTGATGAGAAGTAAAGATCACAAAAAATAAATTATTAAAGAAAAAATAAAAAAATCAATGAATTAATATCTATATTAAAATATTTAATTAAAAAATATGATATGCATAGTAAATACTTTTAAAGGTGTTAGTCAAGAAGGAATAAAAAACAAGATATGAAATTACTAGCATAAACAAATTTACAATGTAAGTATTTTGGCTACATGACAACTTAAAACATTACTAGTAGATTGCTAAAGCCAAATACCATTGCTGTAAAACTAATATAAAAAATATTTCAAAATAAAAAATTTAAATGTTAAATATAAGTTATACATAATACAAAAATTATATAAAATATGAAGAAAATGAAAATGAATAATAATATATCAAATATATCTTAAAAAATATTATAAAAGATATTTAAGAAGACTATTTAACTGATATATCTTACTGAATGTGAAAGTAAGTCATTAAAGCTTATGTTTACTAACATAGAATAATAAGTCTTTTATTACAAATAGAAAATAAAAAAAATTAGCATAATAAAAATTTATGATATTACAGCTAAATATATTAGTAAAATGAAATAAAATTTCTTTGGTAAAACAATATCTCAAAATATTAAATTTTACAATGAAATATTAAATGTAATTAATATTGTTAAGAAATTTAACATTTCAAAATCTAAAGAAACTATTTACCAAAATTTAGTTGTAGTATTACACAAAAGCAATGCATGAGCATAGAATTTTTTTTGTAGAGCTTATCTTAAACACTAAATTCAAAAAAAATTATAAAAATAAATAAAATACATATATGATTAATATTAAAAATTTAAAGGTCATTGAAATGTCTACGTATTATATTAACAAAAAGTTTTGCTAATAGTGTAGGAAAAATTAAGCTAATCTTGTAAATCAATGATTTTGAAAAGTTAAAAAATAGGAAAAAAATGATAACAAAAAAGTTAAAAAAATAAAAAAAAAGTGTACATAGATTTATGAAACAATATTCATAGTACTAAGAGTCTTAACAATTGTCCAAAGGCGAAAAATGTTATGTGGAAATAAAAAAAATTAAAAAATTGATTATTTCAAATCATTAAATGTTTATGTAAATTAAGTGAATAATTTTCAAAAACTAAAAATAATCTACCTGATATATTAATAATATATTTGGTAAAAGTTCAGTTAATAATTATATAATATATTTATTATTAGATTATGTAATTAGAAGTAGGTATCTTATGTTATATAAATAAATGATATAAAAACTGGGAAAAGAAAGCAAAATTTTAAAATATAAATGCAGAACATTAATGAATTAGATAAAACATGTCATTCAAATTAATAGTGAATTAAAAATTTGCAAAGTTTTAAGAAACAAATAGCATAAAATATTTCGAAGTAGAAAATGACATATAAATTTTATTTATTTAATTTATTCATGAGATAATATTCTGACTTATTCATCAAGAAAAGAGTCTTCTTTTTATTAGAAAAAGAAACGACTTACATGTTTAAATTAATACATTATTTTTTTAAAAAACTTCACTCAACAAACATATGATAATTTAATTTTAAAAATAAAGAAAATTATTTTAAGAAGTGATTTGAATATCTTGAAAATACATTAACACGTACTTTTGTCATAAAAGTAAGGCAAATAAACTTAATTTAATCAATAGAAGTTATTATAAATGTCAATATTGTAACTCAACATTAATAATGTTAAAGCCTATGTGCATAGGCTATTTACAAAATTTTTTCTAATTGTACTAGTAATGACAAGTTTTAAAAAATAATTAAATCTCATAAAAATAAAAAAATTTACATATCTAAAGGAAATTAAAAATCATAAAAATTATTTATGTTTTAGTGGATACAAAATATTATCTCAGTAGACAATTAATGATGTCTTATATTAAAAATACTTAAAATAAAAAACATTAAAATCTGAAGAATTTTATAAAATTAAATGAATACAAAAATTAATTAAAAAAATAGAAATTGATATGAAGACTTTTGCAAATCAATTTTTAAATCCTATTTTGTAAAGTAAGATAATAAAAAGCATTTGGGATAACTCTATAATGATACTATGTAGTAATCATTTCTTAAGCTATTGTCAATATGTAGCAATAACTAGTGAAAGTGAAAAATTGCGATGAAGCAAGGCAAACAGACACCTTAAGTTGGATTGAAGGTTGATGGCTCCACTTAATGGCTTAAGCAACTTCGTGATCTTGAATCAAGTTGGTTTACTTCAATTGTTGTTGCTAAATAGTTTCAAGATCCTATGTTTCTTATATTTTAATTGGTAGAACCATTGAAACTTTCCTTTATAGATAAGTTGTACTTCAAAAAATGAAGCATCCATTCCAATTAAATCATTTCTTCTTGAGTTCCATTTTACATGTTTATCTCTAGAACACAAGCTATTCAATAGAAAATGTCATAGATTGAAAATATGTGGTATTAATTAAGAAAAAAAGTTTACAAATAAGCTTAAGTTTTTCTCTTGTTTACAATCATCTAATATGATGACTAAATGTTGCACATGTATGGTCTAAATTTTTAATTATTTTACTAGTAAAAAATAGAACTATAAATAGATCATATATATACAATGATCTCTTTATATACATATGATTATACTTTAAGATAGAAATATAAAGTGTGAATATTGTTTTACAAGTTATCTATTTTGTCATATTTTTTTATTGTTCAAAGACTTGAGCTCTTCTACATACAACATTTATATAAACTATTTTTCATATCTGTAAATTTTTTTTTCTATGAGAATTCTAAGTCACGATTAAATTGTAATTGAGTTGAACATGTACGATATAATTTGTCATATTGATATAAATCTTCATTTAACATTGAATGATAAACCTTTTCTTGTTAGCAAGTGGTACCTTCTACATTAAATTAGTCATTTGGTTTTTTATATTTGCATGACTTTTATATGAAATAGTACAAAATAGAATGTTGTACTTATGTGATTTATTTCTTTTCATTCATTGTTTAAAGGACCAATAACGAAAATGTTACAATTTTATTGTGGGAATATCATATTCTCTTTATTAGCATCACTTCATTGCTAAGTTAAAATTTGTTAACTAGAACATTATCGAATTATTGTCAGCATATAGGGTACAAAATAATCCTAAGAGATCTACATATTATGAAAAACGTAAGTCTATATTAGTGTCCCCCTTTTTATAATTGTATGATCAAGTTAACTTAATGTAATAAATTTATCATTCTTGTAAAATTTGAATGTTCATTTTGCATGAAAATTGATAACTTGAAAAAATGCAATGATCCTTTTCATTGTATTGTCTATTCATTTGTGGCATACTTGTATGATATACTTATGCTAGAAACAAGTAATGGTGAGATAGCTATTTTTTAGAGCAATGAGCTCTATCCACCTATTGTCCTAGAATGGTCTGTTGAATGTAAGTTTATGGACAACGCCTAAATTCATAATGGCTTCTGTAATCACTTTAGGAAAGTAAATAAAACCATTCGACTTATCTTTAAAAATGAGTGATCCATCAAGAATAGAAGTAGGACAACACTTTTAACTTAGAATAGTCGAATGAACACATTTCATTTTATTATCGTTAATTATTCGATTCTAAGTGTAAATAATATCTGCATCATACATTTAGATATTGTGTCACTTTTTTCAAAAAGAGATCAAGGTCAAAGTTGTAAAACTTTTTTGTGTCATAAATTTTGTTTTTTCAAACACTATAATTCATGTTATGTTATGGTCAAGGCTGGCTAATCATTTGAAACTCAAGGTCTTGTGGTGAATCAGTGATTGATGAAATTGTTGCAACCACTTCAAGTTTGCCTATTATAAGGCAAATGTTGCTAGTTTAGTAGATGTTTGGCTAGGTTGATTGTTGTTTATTGAAGGCTTTGTGTTTGTGGAAGAACTATTTGAATCACTAAGTCCTTTTTTATTTCTTTATTTTAATTATTATTTATTCAATAAAAGTTATTTGCAAATCTAAAGAAGGATTTGAAATGATTGCAATAACTATTAGTTAGCAAAAATCGTTTATGTTAATAAATAAGAAAAAGGCAAAATTCCCTTGCTTTTATAGCAAGTGTAATCCTTTCAAATGTTGTCATATGGGTTGTGTAAAATATAGAAGTTCTCAATACAAGGTCATTCACGTGCATTTTTTATGATGAATTGTTTACAATATCTACGATCACAATTAATTATCCTCCTTTATTTCTTTGGAAATATTATGCACTATGGAAAAAATGCTTCTAATGTTTATTTGAAAATGAAAGGTAAACTATAATTTTTTGAAATTGCTTTGTCCATTCTATCATTATTCTTAATAATAAGTATTATAGGTCATGTACATATGTTCAATGTAGTATAAGAGGACAAAAACATTTACACTTTTCTTTGTCTCATAACATTTGGATAAAGTCTACAACTCTTCTTCTTGTTATGAAGAAATGCAAGATTTAGGTTAGTTATTTGGAGACCAATTTTCTCAAATCAATATGTAAAATATAAGAAAGGAAGAATAAGTAAAAGAAACAAAAAAAAAAGTAACATCATGCATTCTCTCATTAAGTTTTTCAGTCAAAGGTGTAAAGTTTAATTAATGTCTTGATGATGTCTCACTTATTGAATGTCCTAATAATTTATCTAAATGCACTAATTAATTAGTAAATGAACACATGAAGCTAATCAACAATATGCTAATTTAAAAGTCAAAAGGAACAAGCATGAATAGCATATTCATGAGTTATGAGAGGTATCAAATTTTTGAAGAAATGAATCACACTAAGAGGCTATATAGTCACATATCTGTTTTCTAAATGACTTACAAAATAAGCATGTTTACTATGAAATAAATTATTTCTAAGTTTCTTGCATTGATGTTTTGAATTGATAGAATATTCAATTAACATAAGAAAATGTAGAAGTCAAAGAAATCTTTATTCACTTAGTTATGTTGCAAAAGGTACTTATTAAATTGAAGGAAACTTTTGTAACTAACCATTAACGGTTTCATCATGCATACAAACTTTTCAGATGTGAATTTGTGTGAATGTTGTAAGACAATTAATAGTCCACCTCATTTGTATATGGCTTCTACCCTTTCTTTCAATTGAATTTCAATCAATCACCTGGGTTGGAAAACAACAAAGCACTTACCTATTGATTCTTTTAGTACTTCAGTTAATAACATCAGTGACTAGGTTCTTTAAGGTAGACGTTGCCACTTTGAATCTCACACATTCGGAAATTGCTTGAGCTTGTACTGATGTGGAATTAGGAAAAGAGTTGCCAAATGAAATGATAATTTCTACTAAAGTTCTTCCAAACAATAGCTTTGGTTCAAAAATCTAGTATTATAACTTACCAAAATTTAACAAAGGATGCCATAAATATAGGCATGAGCTAGCCAAAGGAAAACAATAAAAATAATTAGATAAATCTCAAGGTCATCTTTTGTTTATATTGACGAATAGGGTCATGTAATTAAAATAATAAATATCGATAAAGATGTAAACAAAAATAACAAGCAATAGGAAAAGACTAAAGCCACCCAAATTCTTAAGTTGTTAACCCTTTGGCAAGGAAATCAACTATGGATGTTCAAACATAGGTCCTAACAAGAACAAAAACAATTGATTACATCCCAAATGCTAATGAAAGGCAAATGCTATATACAAGAGAGTGCAATTTTCTAACAAGCTAATTATTGGTTGATTATTGTTCCTTAAAAATTTCTAAAAATTGAGAAGGACAATGATTAAATTTTTAATTCAAAAAATTCATAGGATAAGTTTTAGCATTAATTTGATAATCTAGATCTCAAAATATTTAGTGAAGAACTTTATGGAATTGAACAGCCTCTATGTTTGAAATTCAAACTACAGGGGAGTTTAATCCACTAAAATGTGAAAGGATGAGAAACAAATTGTAGAAGATTAAAGAAAAATTAATTAACCCAAAAAAAATTTGGGGATGCTTTGAAATATCAAAATTGTAGTTAGCACTATTCTTAATGAATAATTTCTTATTTTGAAATATTTAAAGTTATATTAAAAATTTTTTAGCCATGTGATCAATAAATTTATTAATATATATATTGTTTGATAAGTTGCCTTGTTAGAACTTGTCTTCTATGAATAAGATGTAAAAACTTGATATTAAACTCAATTTTTAGCATTATGATTTCAATATATCAAATTAGATATAGATTCTTCAGAATGACTTCAAGTATAATGTTGGCATTAATGAGGAGTAGTTTATCCATATCAATATCAACAACTAAGCCTTGGTTTTTGAAGCAAGCTACACTTCACCTATGGTAAAGCATGACATCTAGAAGGAGCTTTTTATGGGTAAGAAATTTAACATTATCAAAAGTACTACAAAACCATGGATGATGGGTAGGGATTTTAAAGAAATCACATCTTCAAATGATTACAATGGATTATGTACACCAAAACTTAAACCAATGCAAGAGCTTGTTGTTTGCATAATTCTATGTCATCTAGTGACTTTTTTAGTTGTTCCTCTATATAGGAATGAAAAGGTGAAAATATTTGATAGGTTGCTAGTTAATGGAAATAGATAACTACTTTCAACTTTTATACTTCATCACCTTGTTAGAACTGGATCAAGCCATATGCCTTTTACATTAAATCTCATTAAAATTCGTCCTTCATCTCCCAAACAATTTAAATTTCATAACATGTTCTTGAAACGCCCTACATTTTCATAGACAATGGACAATAATTGGAATTGTCCATTAAACAACTTTGGGAAGAAAGCCCTAGATTTACAATAAAATGGACATAATATGTACCTTAAGCCAACATTCATTCATTATACTTTTTATAAATTTGAAGGTTACATTAATCTCCTTTAGTTGACTTAGGATTTTATTGGAATCTAGCAGATAAGACAACAGTAAATAAGATATCTACCCTACTTACTTTATGATATAGTAAGAATCTAACAAGTACTTCATAAAGCTTTTTATTAATGTGGTTCTTGATTTCATCTTAATCTAAATAGATTGATTTATTCATTAAAATCTTCCCATGTTTTATACTTTCATACCTAAATTTCTTGAATAAATATTTTAAATACTTAGTTTATGAAATAAAATTCTAATCTTTTAATTAGATAAATTTTAATCCAAAGAAAAAATTCATCTAACCTATTATACTAATCTAAAACTCTCTTGCAACTAAGTGAGAGAGATCCTTACATATTTTTATTTGTGCTTACAAAAATTATGCAATCAACATAAACTTGTACAAGTAATAAAAATTACACCTTGAATGAGGAGCTTAAATAAGGATATAAAATATCTTTTTAAGCTCATTACAAACTCACAAAGTAAATGGGTCTCAAAACTTAGAGGTTGTTTTAGACATAGGTCTTCTTTTATTATTATACTTTAAAATAGATATTTTACATGCATTTCAAATAATCTAAAATTGTTACGACATGGATATGCAAAGAGAAGTTTAATGGTCTCTTATCCTGTTACTAGTATAAATGACCAATCAAAATATATACCATTAACTTGGTTATAACCCTTAACAACAGATCTACCTTTGTTTCTAGTGATAACTTCACTTTAATCTTATTTATTTTTAAAAATTCTATTAGTTCCAGTCATTTATTGATCATAAGGGCAAAAAACTAATCCATACACTTGGTTTTCTCAAACTGATCTGACTCTTCTTTCATTATATGAACCTAATAGTCAACCATATGTGCTTCTCTTATAGATACTATTTCTTTGAAAGATACAATCACACTGATTAATTTCTCTCATAGAACCTCAAGTCTTAACTCAAAAATTAACTTCTCTTATAATTGGTTTTTTTGGTTATGAAGCTTCGTACATCAAATCTTTAGGTAATTGATGGCTAGTCTCTTTTACATTTGTTTTTACTTTCTCTTTCACCTCCATCTTCACTCAAGTTTAAGTTCTTTATGGAGATTATCTATTCATAAAAAATTTTGGTATTCATCTTGTAAGTAGACTCATAAAGAACTATGTTGATTACATTCTCTACCTATTGAGTATCTATGTTGTAAACTCTATAAGTTTTTCTAAAAGAAGAATGTCCCATAAAAATTTCTAGGCATACTTATTCATCAAACCTATTCAAGTTGGCCCTTTCAATATAAAGAATGGTGTATTGATATCCAAAAATGTGAAAGAAGCTAAAATTTCGTTTTTATTATTAAATAATTCATAAAGAGTTTTCTTAAGTATTGCACTTAAATTAAATCTATTTATTGTATAACAAGTTGTGCTAATTACCTTGGCCTAAAAGTATTTTTGTTAATTGTATTTGAATAACAAAGTTCTACCCATCGCTATGAAGGTCCAATTCCTTCCTTTAATAATCCAATTTTGTTGATGCTGACAAGGATATGTAAATTGATGCCATTTATTTTTAACATTGTATTCACTATCACATTGAATACAAATAAATTTGAGGTAGCTTTTCTCTTCTATCTATTTTATCAAATTAACAAAGTTTGCAAATGTCTCACTCTTGCTCTTAACAAATACAACTCAATTATATCATGAAGAATCATCAATAATCATAAATTCATATTTTTTCACTTAAACCCTTGAGTTGTGTGGGTCTAAAATGGTCTAAATAAGTTACACCTAAAGGTCTACTATTAGTTAAGTCATTTTTAGGTTTAAAAGAAATATTTAACTTGCCTTCTCTTTTTGCAAGATTCATATATTTATCAACTAGTTTTGTTTTGCTTGGGATGATCTTTAACTTCATCTAGCTTATGTATTTTCTTTAATGTAGAAAGACATAAGTGACAAAGTATGATTATGTTCTTCTTAGACTTTTCTCCAGGTGTTACCCATCTGTTTGGATGACATTTTATTTAGACAAACACTAATATGTGTCTAGTCATATGTCTTGAGCATCCATTATCCAACTCTTAAGAGTTAGATTTTTATTTTTTTCCTATATTAAGATATATTAATAATAAAATTTTTTTATTGAGTAATCATAAAATGTAAGTTTTTCTTGCCTTCTTTATAATCATAATTCCAAAGTATGTTAACTTTAACCTATGAACTTGTCCAAACTATTATATCTCCACAAAACGGTTACGAAGATAACTTATTTTAAATTCTCTATTCTCTAACCATAGGACACCAAACAAGCTTGGCTTGGTCATTTGAAAGAAGACTTTGAATTAGAAATATTTTTCTTAGTTTGACAATCATTATATGTATGACCTTTTCTACATCTATAAAAGCTTGTAATATTTGAAATATGAGGCATATTCGAAAGATGACATATATTTATGTTTAGAAAAGTAAACTTCATGTGAAATATTAGAAAATTTTGCTTGTTGAATTGAATAAATTTTTGTTTTAAAACTTAATTTTTTTCAAAGAAGTATTCTTAATGATCATGAATAATTTCCATTATATAATTTTTTTAATCTCCTTTCATAAAAAACTAAAATTACCCCTTTTGATTATAAAATATTTTAAATTTTTATGAATAGTTATTAAAGAAGTTAAAACACCAATTACTCCTATGCAATTATTTTTTTGCTTTTCATTGTTTTTAAAGTTTTAAATTTCATTAATATTGTTCTCAATTTGTTATTTTGCAAAGTTATTTTTTATTAATATATTTTCATCATTTTAATTAATTTAAATATGTGGTAAGAAAATATAATTTTTTATCTAAACACTTAGAATTTACCGTTTATTGGTTTGCTTATTAAGCTTGAATTACACCAAAAAAAATATTCTTAGTTACTCAATCATGTAAAGTGTTCTAGTTTATTAACAATTGTAAAAAAAAGTAATGATAGAACTTTAAAATAGTATTTTTCTAATAATAATATAATATAGCCACAAAAAGAAAATAAGATATTTATTTATGTGATATAATAGGTGAGGAAATTATAATTGCTGAGAACAAAGAAAATAAGAAAAAAAAGAAAAATCCTAAAATAAAATTTCCAAATAGAATATAAAACCTTTTAACTGCAAATATCATTTTTGATAAAAAGAACATCGATAATATATTATTGAAAAAGAAAAAAGTATCACAATGATTAAAAAAGGAATATAGAATATTAAATGTGTTATGAATTTTCCACAACTTGATTAAATGAGAAATACTGTATAACAAAGGAATTTTAAAATGTAAGTGAAAACTACCACTGTCAAAAAAGTAAAATATTATAGTAAAAAGCACAAAATAAATGTGTTCATGAAAATAAAAATCATGCAAATTACAAAAATGAAAAATCAATAAAGAAAAATAGTTTATAGTTATTAAAGCTGGCATGCTTAACATATTATAAAAGTTTTTCGTTTAATTCAATCATAAACAATATTTTGTTATGGAAAGTGTTTAAATAAAATAAAATTAGTAACAAAAAAAATTTAATATTTTAAATATCATTCAAAACATAATATTAAAATACATTTTTATAAATTATAATGATAAGAAAAATGTTGATATAGATATAACAAGTTTGGAAAAACATAATTAATATAGCTATTAAGACAATTACATCCTTTAAATAATTTATTTAATATTTATTTCAAAAATTAACCTAATTATTGAAACATAATGAAAAATCAAAGATTGCAAAAAAGTATACAATTATAAAAATTTTATATATTTAAATAACTAAAAAATTTATAAAACAATTTCGAATAATAATAATAGTAAAAACAATTGTTTAAAAAAATAATTGATTAATAAAAATATTTGAATTTTTGAAATTTATTAGGTGACTTATCAATGGCAAAACTATAGGAAGAATAATATATTGAAGTTTTTTCAAAATAAAAATATACACAAAGATAACAAAACTAAAAATTATCTTGATAAAAAAAAAGGTTTAGTTGCTCCAAAAAATTAGAATAATATTTTAATAAAATATCAACTTAGGAAAACATTTCTATGGTATAATAAGCTAACAAAAAGTATCATAGTTGCTTGATTCAATGATATTTTATGATAAAAAAATATTTCAAAACTAATTAAAACGCTAAATAAATTATTTGGGTACGAACTTTAAATTACATGGATAACATGTGAAAACTAACTTTAATGAAAAAAGTAGTGAGTATTCAAAATTATGTAACGCCAAAATATCTTTTTTATTTTAAATGTGTTTTATGAATTTGTGGAAAATATAAAAATACTAACATAAATAAAAATCATTAAGATATCAAACGTTGAAATGATTAAAATAATTGAAAGCAAAATTTGTTTTCCAAACAATTGTTGGAATAATAATTTAAAAAATTTTCAAAGAAATATACAACATTTGAATAGAAATACAAAATGTTAAAGTGTGTCTTTCATATGATTGAATTAATGAGCACTCCATTTGGTGAATCTTATGTAATTTTTTGTTTTAGAGATGTGATATGATTGCATTGTAGAGTTTATTTCTAAAAGTCATTACAAAATAAAAATTAGTAACAAGAATTCAAAGTTATAACTCGTATTCATAAACCATGCAATGTTTTTATCATTTTTTCAAATATTTTTGTCCTTAAATTAGAAGTATTTAAATATATTAACGAAATAAATTAAAAATAAATTTAAAATTTTAATAATTTGACACAATTATGTCACAAAAGTATTTATCGATAAGAAATGTAAATATTAAGTGATAGAAGAAAATATAAAATTATTGAATGTAGGTAAAGTTTGAAAATTTTAAAACTAACACCATAGTAATAATAATTGCAAGTAATGCAAATATTTATGTAAAAGTTAAAAAGAAAAATAAAACAAATCATGTATGGTTAGTTTTAACTAGAATGTAATATATACAATACATAAGTTATAAGAAACTCTCCTGCTCAATCAATCATGGATGTCATTATAAAAAACTCTAAAAAATGAAGATTGATTTAGAAGTATAAATATATTTCATTAAAAAAATAAGTCTTTTACATCAATAGAATATGTATCGTGATTTCAAAAAAAATGTTTTAGTGCAAATAAAAAGTTATAATTAATTTAAAATTTTGTTGTTTTATGGTAATGAAAAGTTTAAAACTTTTTTGTGTTTTAACTTCTAAAAAAATATTCCCAATAATCAATATTTAACATAAAAATTAACACAATAAAAATTGTTGAACAAAAGTAAACATTTAGGATGTTAAATCAAATTGTATTTTTAAAACATTAGTTTTAACACTTAGTCGAATGTATTCTGAAAATATGAACTTGTTCAATACCATATTGTAAATAATTAAATATAATAATAATAAAAATGGTCAACTTGATGATATGACATTGTAATGCTCTTAATGCATTTACATAAGCTTGCGAATTACAAAGGTCATACATAGATAAAAAAAGACTAAAAAATTAAAGTCTTATAGGTAAAGACATCTTTGAATGATTTAGCAATAAATAAATAATTAATCAGAACAATTTTTTATAAAACATAGTTTTGATTATTATGTGTGTGCAATTTGAGAATAAAATGCATAAAAAAATTAGAAGAAGTCACTAAACTTTGAGAAACAAAAAATGTAAAAACTTATTAATATTTTTATAAGAAAAAAAATAATTACTATGGTGCAGCAACAATAAATATCTAATTAAGAAAATGAACTTTTTAATAAGTAAGAAATAAAAATATATGGAATAATGAAAAATGTTTGCTCATTGTGTTAAGAAAATAAAAAATTAAGTTGATTGATATAAATGATAATATTTGAAATGTATTTTCGATGTTAAAAATAATTTTTATAATTTACAAAAAAATATTATGATACAAAAATTTCAATCATAATATATTTTTATGAGAAAGTTCTCAATAATTTTGAAGAAGTAGTATATAAGGATTTTTGGTGGTTTGACGAAACTTTTCTTAAATTTAACCCAAATCAACTCAAATAGTGATGCAAGAACATCTAACTCAAACAGTGATTCGATCACAGGTGTCACAAAAATTCAGTAAGTTTGCTAGTGTAAAATCTGTTAAAATTGCTAAAAAATACTTAAATTTTTTTTTCTTGGATGTCTCAGTCTTCAACCACCTTCCACCGTCATTAGTGCCACTATCAAAAGCAACTAAAGCCACTTATCTCACACTCACTTAGTCATGTGCCAACTCATGGAACTTGAAACCCACTGAACTCGAATCGATCGGAACAACGAATGTGTTGACTTCTTAACTCATTGATTCTCCAGAAAACACGTTGCCAAAAAGTAGACATGAAACTTTAGCATGTCTCTACCAATGCTACTCTCCAAAACAGAAAATTGAAATGGTGCACCAGTCTGTCAAAGCCACACCAATCATCCAGCTTTTGCCCTTGCCATTGCCAATACTTAAAATGTCGGACCAGTTTGTGAGCTACATAATTCAATAAATTTTATAGTTTTTTATTTTTTTCAAAATAATAGATAAACATATGAGGTCCATATAAAATTGAATACTCACATTGTGAAATGAAAAGAATGGAATGAATTATTTTGCATGTTTCTACCTTTGCGAAAAAATTTTATACCAACCTTAGTTGGAGAGACTCCAACTTTCCACCTTATGAGAGATTAGGATAGAATGTGATAGACTTTCCATTAGGAAAGTCGGCAACAAAATCCCTTGTGAGAGATAAAGATCAAAATTGAGAGACCTTCTACTAGAAGTGTCATTAAACTAAAGGAATTCTTACATCCACTAATACCCATAACTCTTCACCCACCATTTCACTCTACTGATCTAATCATCCAACAACCATATTCCCTAACAAGGATCTAAATCATTTCCTACTATCTTATTATCTATTTAAGTCAAGCTCCTCATGAACCAAAAACCACCATCTCTTTGCCCCCTCTATCTTTGGCACTCTAAACATTAATGCCAATAGAACTCTATGATCTCATCACCAAAAATACATGTTCTTTTAGTAATTTTATTTTCCTAATAATCTAAACTTAAAGTAGTTCTTTTGTATTAATGTACTCAATTTAGAGATTTTCTTAAATTTTTTATTTTATTTATGTGAAATTGGATGTAACAAAAATCACTTTGTAAGAATTTATACTTAATGCTTAAGATATTGTCACCTAATCAACTTAATAATCTACACTACAATTTTCAAATGATAATCTATAAATAGTTCTAAAATATCACACACTTTACCTATCCCTAATTATTACATAATATCTTTTCATTTTCTATAATAATCTATGAAACATCTCAACTATTGTAGGCTCAAATTTTGCACATCACAAAATTCTAAATCTGCTCTACATCAAATAGGCTTCTATTAATAATAACACTGTTTTATTATTGCCTATAAAAGCATAGCCTTTCCAACCACACCTTTGTTTTTGTTGGCTAGCTTATAGTTTCTTTTACAAAACACTATATTTTTATCAAAGGCAAAATAAAAGACATTTCACACAAGTATACTGCTATTTTGACAATGGCTCAGTAAAAGTCACCTCAATCAAAAAAGTACACTACATCTTACACAATTGCTGCAATAATTTATTTAATTCACAAAAAAATAATAAAATGACCTAATAACTATACACTATCCATGAAACTTCAATGTAATAGCAAAGTTGACAAAGTAAATCTAAATATAATATCGATAAAGCCAACTTTCTATTTCCTTATTTTATATGTAAAATGACTTCATAATAGATTGATTGCCTTATCCATTAAAAAATTACTTCCATTTATACAAATCAGGAGAATATATGGAAATGAAGAAATTCTAGTAGCTAAATCTCATTCTTAAAGAAATTGATAAGTATTAAATTACAATTTCCTATAATAAGTCCCTATCTAATCTATTCTATTTTTGATATCTCATTGTATCATTCTTATGCAAGTGTATTATAATATATAATTAGACAAACCAACCTTAACTAATTTTTAACTCTTGAGAAAATATTGTATAATGCAAGAATATAGCATACGATATGTTGTATGAGTAGCACACAATAGTAATCACAAATGATGGTGATTACATGAAAAGTAGACATAATAAAAAATACAAAAATAAGCCCAACAAATGGCCAAATCATCAAATCTAAGTCATATATGTGTCTATATCATAATGGCATGACATTAGTATTGTACTATTATAATTGAAATCTATCTATATGTCATTTGTAAGATTTATCATATTAATATGATTGCATAGTATAGTCTTACAACAATGCACACTTCAACTCAATTAATTTGATTATACTATTATGACCTTAAGATCATGTAAGTACAAATAAATTAGCTCACTTATAAATTAAGTCCTCAACTCTCAACTCATAACTATTAATTCTACATTGGCAATGACCTTATTGTATTTAGACAACATTTTAAACTTAATGTCACGTAATATCTGTTAGCTTCCCATGCAATTATAGAATGATTGCATTGTATAGTACCATATATGATATAATTTATAATCTTACACACCTTTGGTCAAGCCCCCACCTCACTAAACCATTTGATAACAAAATTAATATCAAATTATTCTGCTATTACAACTTATGGCGAGGACAAAGAACCAAACCCAAGGTGAGGACTCAACTACAAGATAAACGCTAACTCTAAAATCCAAAGTATATAACAAGAACATGTTTTGTTTAAAGTTTAATCACACAAAGCCCTCCTTCTCTCACACATCTCGTGAAAATGGCTCTTCTGTAGCAACACCATTCCCAATTCTCGGTGCAGTGGTAGCATGACCTGTGATGTAAGCACTAATGAGATTTACAAATCTCAATAGATAAATACACATAGTTGACCTAATATAAATGAAAATACATGCCATGAATAACGTAGATGAATCATATGCATAAAGAGAAAATCATACCAGATGATGTCAAATGAAAAATCAAAAAAGAAATGCCAATTCCTTATAGGTGTGTTATTACCGGGCCTAATTCCCTTTGACGCATTATCCTCTAGATCCAATCATCATCAATAAATGACCTCCAGCTGACATCCAAACAAACAAATAACACTAGGCAGATATCTGATCTGAAGATCGATACCTTGCAACACATGCTGGGCCTAGTGCCACCAGGCAGGTATGGTACCATACCGTGCAACACATGCTGGGCCTGGTGTAAAACATCATGAAGTCATAACACATAATATTAGGCAGATATCTAATCCAAATATCCATACCCTGTGACACACATTGGGCCTGGTGTAGACACTAGGCAGATATCTAATACGAAGATCGATACGTTGCAACACATGCTGGGCCTTATGGTGAGGATACTGTTCTCTGGGAATCCCATTTTTATATTTGCCATTTCCAAACATCAATCCAAACAACTTATATCATATCAAAAAACATTTCTTTCAATATTGTTTCTTCCTTTTTTATTTTAACATATTGTATCATATTATATCTTTCTTTATCATATGTACAATTATTAATATGCAACATATGCAACAATTAAAATACTATGACAGTAAGAAAAGTATGTAAAAATACATAATAATGTGCTAAATCATAGGTTTAGGAATTTGTGTACCTGGATTTGCTGTACCAAATTTTCTTGCCTATTTCTAATTTGTCTTGATATCCTACAAGCCAATAAATGCAAACATAATCAAGTTAAAATATGTTTATTAGGCAAAAGTTGCTTTCTAAAAATCGTTCCGAAACAATAAAAAATCCTGCATTTTAAAAGCTTTCCCAAACAATCAAAAATATTGTTTTTCTAAAAGCTTTTCCCAAAAAAACTAAAATTATCTCAAAATCCCTTAAATTTCTTCCACAATGCAAGACCGCCAGCACCTGGCACGCCCGGTTCAGCAGTGCAAACCCGATCTAACTGAACTAGTTCCTATTCTACTACTATGCATCCAGCGAAACTGAAACTTTTCTCTGGTGCTGGATCGGCCGTTTAATGAGCTGAATCGGTCGAATCTAGCTCAGCTTCCTCCTTCTCAGTCTCCACCGCTCACCGGAAAGCTTTACACAACACCGACGACAAAGAAATTATTTCTTACCTTATGGAAAACCTCGCTGGTTGTTTCTGTAGCGTGCCGGAACCTCGCTGACCATAGCAGCATTCGTTGGAAATCTCGCCCTTGCACTCCGACAACCTCCTTGCAGTCAAAGTTCGCAAAAGTCCTTTTCAAACGCACCTGGGTTTCGGCTTTTATAACTACAATCAAAACCGATTAGCCCGATGTTCGTGAACCGCATTTTGCATATCACCTCTTTCAAATCTTTTATTTGCACATATATCCTCCATCCGAAGAAATAAACCTACGACAAAATTCCTATAATTGCATATATACCCAGCAAGGCCAACAACGTTAAAATTACAAATAAACTTTCCACCAAAATGAATGGAACTATGACGACATTTACAAAAGCACAAATATATCCTCAATATTACAAATATATCAAAATTTTTAAAAATTCCTAATTTATGTCTTAGAACTAAAAAAATTTCAAACTAAACACCGTTAGACTCGTCTCAAATAGCTCTTTCAATGAAAATAAAATAAAAAAAAGTAAGGCTGTTACACCTTTACACATAGCACAAATATTGTAATTGATGCATGTCTCACATGATCACATTTGGCTTAGTCAGTATTCCATGCCATGTAATGTAGATCATATAAAACATATTTGAATGGTATAAACACAAAAGGCATATGTAATATGTTGCTTTTATTGCTTTTGCAAAATATGATAGTCGATCCATTTAACATTTGAAATCTATGTAATAAATGTTTATTAAGGCATGTTTATAGCAATGTAAATATGCACAAAATACATGCTTATATTATCCTAAAGTTAACATTCATGTGTAATATAATACTGTCATATTTATCATACAAATATAAAGTGATAATTTTTATATTTTTAACAAAAATAAAGCATATATTATGAATTTTGTATAGGCAACTATTTTATCAAGTGCTTAGAAAATGACTCCTTAATTTATAAATAGAGGTACACTTGAATAAACACTACCAACACCCATTGACTTATCTTGAAAAGTTAATTACTCGTACACTTGATTGAGTTTTTAAATTGATTTATCAATATTTGATTTAGAATTGCAAGAACAAAAAGTCATTTAAAATAATCATTAATAAAAAAACATGAGATTTCGTTAGCCTCAAAAGACTATTTGGTAAACATAGTTCAAGAATTAGAATTGTTGTGTTTGACACAAAGAACTTCTTTTCAAAATGTAAACATAATATTTCTCAAAAATATAAGTCATTAAAGAGTTTTAATTATTATTTAATATATCATAATGATTTATTATAAACAAAAGTATTAATTCTTAAAAGATGCATAGTTCATTTTTGTTATAATTAAATAGAAAGTCATATAATGATAAGTGGAATAAAAAATATGAAAACCAAAAAAGAAAATCATTATACTAAACTACTTATAATATTTGTAAAGCACAAGAAAATTTTCTTAATAATGGAAAAAAATATTGCATCAAAAATTAAAAAATTATAATCCTTAAGAATTAAAAAAAATATTACAATAATAGAGTGTTCAACATATTGAAAGCTATGTGTAAACCAATATTTATTAAAAAAGTTAAATCATTGAAAAATAAAATTAATTGTATATAATTAAAGGATTTTTTCATTTATGGGCCTAATAAATATTAACAAAAAATGAACTTGACAATTCAAATATGCAATCCATGTTATGAAAGAAAATAGCAAAAGCAATTATAGAAATAGAAATTTATCTTCAAAGATCTACTTTAAAATGCAAACAAATATTTTTATAATATTTTGATGAAAATATATTATACAAAATTTTCTTGTTTTTTATAATATACCAAAACTATTCATATAAGTGTTAATGAAAGGATCTTTGTGATGTATCTCAAAATGTGTTAGTAAAAGCAAAGGATCATTGATAATAAAAACATATAAAATTATAGAGATAAAAAAAGCTGAACTATTCTTTTATTTGAATATTTGATGAGAAAGTAACTTTTATAGACAAGTTTGAGGAACAATATTATATAAAACTACTAAGTCAAAAGACAATCTAAATTGCCTAGTTTTATCCGAATAACATGTCAAGATGTCATTGTTTTCTTTACAAATATGACAATGCTTCAAAATATACATAATTTATTAATGTAATAATAATAAATGAATTATTAAAAATGCATGGAAAAAATATTTTGCAAAAATTTTATCATATCTAACAATCAACTTATGAAAAATTATATTATCTTTATATAATTAATATAAAAGTACAAGAAAAAATAGTAACACCGGTATAATGAATATGTAACCTATTTTGCAAATATACACAAAACATTAACAAAAACATTTCCAAATTGTTATATTTAGGAAATTTAAAAATATATGAAAAATTAAAAATTTAAAGAATTTAAAAATACAAATATCTAAAAGCATAATGAAATACTATAAATGTTAAAAACTTTTTTGGTAATGAAATTACAAAAAAAATTACTTGTTTTGGACAAAATGAAAAGTTTTATAATGAAAAAATTATCAAATTAATTAATTGGACAAAATAGATAACTAGTAAATAGATAGCATAGACTTGTAACAAAAAAGTAAATAATTTTCATAATTAATGATGCTTTGTTAGAGATTTAGAATTTTTATGACCTTGTTAATTAGCTTTTTTAGTTCTTTATCATACATCAATTAAGGCATTAAGAGGACCACTGGATTAAAGAAACATTTTTTATGATTTAGTGTTTTGTTTGGAATAATGATTAAATAAAAGGTGGGCCATTTGTATGTATCATTATGGGGAAGTCTTTTTTATGAGAATATTTTTTATTCTCAGTTTAAAATATTTGGTTTCTTTTTTATTATTAAAAATATATTTTAAGTACTATTACAATAGTGAATAGTTCTTACTTTTAATCATACCTTACATGATATTTACTTATTTGACATTTCTTCACTATTTTAACATTTTTTTCATTTTTTTAGCTAATGTGCCTTGCATTATGAAAAAATTCTTAATATTATTTTCAAGAGTTTAAATAAATTTTAGTGTTCTTTACTTACTTATTTAAATTCAACTATCTTATTTTAAAAAAGCATTTTTTTGGAAACTTATCAAAGCATTTCTAATTGCGATTTTGAAATAATATATGTTTTTGATGACATATTTTCGTCATCTAGATGTCATATAAATTTATTTGATTTGTTAAACAAAATAGTTTATTTCAAATGTCAGATATTTTACATTATTGAAAATATATATTGGATTTATGTTTCTTAATTTTGGTTGATTTGAATATTTTGTAACAAAATTTGCTCTTATTTCTTCATTATAATATTTTAATTTATATTTAGTTCAATATAAAGCTTTCAATACTAATTGTTTTTGAAGATTTATGTAATAGTTTTTTTGGCAATAAAATTTATTATATTTTTGTTACTAAAAGAGTTTTTTTGACAAACAATAACGCAAAGATTGTAAAGTTAGAAATATTTGCCCTACAAAATAAAAAAGTTTTACAATCCCTTTAATTTATGTAATATTATAATTAATATAATTTTTATGCAAATAAAATTACACCATAAAAAAATTGACAAAACTTAATTTACAAATATTTTAAGAAAACATATTTTAATAAAATATAATTAGTAAATAAATGATATGGTGAATTAAATAGTGTGTTGATAGAGCTATAAGGAAATAAATGAACTAAAATATTCAATAAATTATTCGATGATATAACAAGAAAAGTGTTCAGGTAATTTGAAACATTATCAAAGAAGATACATTAAATAAAAAATTAAAAAAATAATTTGAAAGAAAAAATTGTAAATTATATGCATTTCATTTCACAAAATGTATGTCTCTTAAAATAAAATAAGTCTCACTAAAACACATTAAACGGAGTAACATTTAAAATAAAAAACAATTGTGTAACGAAAGTTAAAAAATCAAAATGGCAAAGCGAAATATTCAAATGTGACAATTGTATGAAAAAATGAAGGTGTTAAGAAATTAAAAATTAAAAATGGAAAATGATCTAATAATAAATGCACCTTATTTTTCAAATTCTACAGTCTAAATCTTTGAATGAACATGTAAAAAATTTCTTTAGAATTTTGCCAAAAAAGTTTAAACATTCGAGATTGCTACAAACATTTCTACTATAACATCTGATGACTTAATAGGTGAGCTCATGAATAATAAACTAGAGCTAGAGAGGACAAAAGAAAAAGTCTTGATTAAAAAAAAAAATTCTGAACAAAAAGTAAACAATATCACTAAACAGAGAGGAAGATACCTTAGAAGAGGAAGCTATAGATGAAGACATCATATGACTAATTTTGGAATGTTTATCTTAAGGTTTTAGTGTTGCAAGAAGATATAAAAAACAAAGGTAAAAAAAGAGAGAGAAGAGAATAAGAGATCCTTTGCCATATGTGTGACAATGTAGGACATATCAAACTAGCATGTCTTATGGTGTAAGATGGAATCAAAAAAGATAAGAATGCAATGATGAATAGCAAGAACAAGAAGAAGAAAGCCATGAATAAAGCCTAAAATGACTTAGAAGAGGCAAACACAAGTGAAGAGAGAGAATAAAGAAGGGCAGTTTTTAATGATGGCTGAACAAGATCAATAAGAAAAGGAAACATCGTTAGGTGAAGTTAAAGTAAGTCAACATAATGACAGATTACCTTAACAATTAATTTATGTGTGTAATAATGTGAAACTCTATGCAAGAAAAATAAGAAAATAAAAGAAAAAGATAGCGAATACGTTAGACTTTGTGAACATATTAGAGATTGGGCTAATTGATATTTAATATACATATAAAAGGATAATGATGGATTAGCAAAAACAATTAAGGGCATGCATCATTAGTTATAAATTAATGATCTTAAATCTTTGAAATATTATTGTTCAGCATTAAATAGAAAATTTATTAGTAGAAAAATTTTTGTTTCTAATGGGAGAATATTTCATGTTCATTGGGGTAATGGAAATGTCAATATTTTATAGAGTTACAATAATAATTTTATATGTCATTATAGAATGCAAACTAACTATACAGCACAAGTAAGTACTGTTAAAGCTCATGTGTATTCTAAATTTCCTTTCTTTGGTTGGTAGCTAGAGTAAATTATAATTCATCTAGTCAGAAATATGCTTGCCCTATAAAGGTTTGGGTTCATAAGCTTAATAATTAATTTATAATTATAGGAAGGTTTTCTTTTGAAGGAAAAGTAAGACAAGCGTTTCTTGCATAGTTAACTTTTGAGAGGCATGACTAGAAATATTAATGCATTCACCCAATAAGAAGCCTGCATTAAAGGAAAGTAGTACTTAGTGACAACTCAAAGAAATAAAAAAATATCAAAGTACTATTGGAAATTCTATATTTTTTATTGCTAAAGTTTATTAGTTTCATTGTAAAGAATAATTTTTGTAATATACGTCAACTATGTGAGAGCAATTTTAGTATTTTATTTGATGTTGCTACATGTAAAATTAGAAAATATGGAAATATAGCAGTTATTAGAACCAAAAGAAATAACACTTATTTACATGATTTAAGTAAAGAAAATAGTTCCCAAATAAAATGTTTGTCATATGTTAGTGATGTTAATTTATGGTATAAAAGTCATTGTCATGTTAGCACACATACCTTTAGAAAAATGATTAAATATAACTTAGTAAGAGGTTTAACTAAATTGTGTTTTGCAGATGATTATGTATGAGCTTTGATTTTTCCGAAATAAATTGTTTGGACATATACACTACATGAGTATAGGACATAAGAAATATGAACTATTTATATCAGATAACTATTCTTGGTATACACATATAATTTTCTTACAAAAAAAGGAGTAAATCTTGTTGAAAACTTCATATCTTGATAACTAAATTGAAAATGAGCTCAGTTACAATTTAGTAGCCATTATAAGAATAATAAAGGTGAATTTAGAAGTGAGGAATTTATTGAAATTTTTAATAATATAGAATTTCACAAACATTTTCTAACAATTTTGGTGGAGAAGTAGGATCCCTTTTATATTAAAGTAAATGAGAATAAGTTGATCCCATTCTACATAAATATTGCATTATTGTTGTTGATAATTGATCAATCTAAGCATGATTGTCTAATAATCAATGTGGCCTTCTATATAACCATTTGCCCTTTTATTTCCTTATCCACAAAAATTAAGGTCCAATGAATAAGAATTCTTTTATGCATCGTTGATTGACGTAATCAATGAATTTAGTCTTTACTTCCCACCTAAGATTGAAGGAACTCTTGTATCTATCAAGTGTAGCTGTTGCATTGAAGTATACAATTTCAATCCATGGAGGTTTCATTTCCTATACAATTTGAGTCACCTTATGCCATACTGCTCTTAGTTTACCACATGAGTTTAGCATACACAGTTATAATAGGCACCATCTTTTTTTCATGGATTATCAATGAGCAAGTGAACTAACTACTTATCCACATTTAAGGTTTCACAATGGATGCTTTACATTAATAATACTCAAATCTCATTGGATTTATTCCTAATTAAGACCCAAATTCTAATCTCTTAGATCAATTATTGAATTAGCTATTGTTGGACATTGGTTTGATGAGAGCAATAACAATTATTTTTTGTTTTTGAGTAGAAGAATAAACTAGCTTATATAGCACTTATTTGTTGTACCCATTCTATTACAAGCTAGGATGTTAATCAATAAAGTCATTTGCTACAAAATTTGAAAAAATCAATCACTTCTTCAAATCCTACTCAAACTAAGATAACTCTTTAACGATTCCTAATATTTCTCTTTGAGTGACAATTATAAACTATGCAGAAATCTTCCTGTTTAGATTACATTAGACAAGAATTTGTGGATCATTTATTCTAGTCATTTCTAATATCTTAAAATGATTGTAAGTCATTTTGTTGGTAAGCTTTATAATAAAACACTAGTAAATCAAAAACTAAACGTAGTTGTTTGTTCTACCATTGGGGTTTTCTTACAAGAAACCAAATTATCAATAATTTGGTTCAAAATTTATGTTGTTACATGTTAAATCATTTGTAAACTTTGTTTTCTTAAATCATGTGCTTATTATACTATTAATTATATCGGCTAAATTGCTTGTGACTTTTTATACTCCTTTCTTGTAGTGGAACAATTTGGTAGTGCCTCAATATTTTTCATACAACATCCTATCATAAATAAAATTATAATAATGCTGTGACATTTCATTTATAATGTTGCCTAATTCATAAATAATGTCTTAATGAGATTATATTCATTAAAATTTTTCTATGCTTATTTTATCTTGCATATTTGGTGACACTTTATTTTGTTTACATTGAAGAGAAGTGCGACCTTGGCCATAAAAGTTGATTTAATAACTAAGTTATCATATTGAATTAATTGTCATAATCTATTTAAGTTTTCAATTTTTTTATAGATATTGTCATTTGTATATGATGTTTTACTTCCAAAGCTAAGGAGTACATAGCTATATTTCTAAAAAATTGAAAAAAACCTAAATTAGAGCTAATGTTGATTCAAACAACATTCACGTGAAACTCCTGATGCCACATAAATACTATTTTGTTAAAGCCATTAATGTTCCATGTTTGGTGAAGTCAAAATCTAAGAAAATCTATCAAATGTAATTAGTAAATATTAGTTATCCTAATATGATACCTTTTAGTCACTAAACGTTTTAATTTTCATAAATGCCTCAAGCATTGTTTCCATATTTGGAAATAAGTGTGAACATTTCATCATTAATTCAAGCCTGAAAAATGTGTCAATTTTTCGAAATTTCTTCTTCATTGAAAATAATTTTTGGTTGGCCATCGAAGGTTCTCTTTAGTTGATTCAAACTAGTGAAAGGTTAGCTACCTAGATAACAACCTCAACAAATGAATGGTTTAGGGAGGTGAGGCCCGCTAAACCTACAAAAAGACTTGTTGTCCTATTGGCTTAATGTTACAAAATATGGTTTTGTGAGGCTTAAGTCCTTGTGAATCAAAATTAATTAAATAATTGAGTTATATTCACAAATGATTATCCTTATTGATCTTAAAACCTTATAGCATTATGTTATCTTAAAATGTTTATTGCTCGATGTTAGAAGTTGGGTACATGATGAATTCTTGAAGCCAATCATTATGAATATAGTTTTACTAAATTTTATAACATCTAATTGAAAGTTGTGAATAAATATTCAAATAGTACTTAAATGCATAATAGATTATATTGTCAAAGACCATGAGGAGATAATATTATATACTTACATAGAATAGATCCCAAAACAAATAGTTCAAGATGCAAATGTTTATCTGAAATAAGTTATGTCATTTTGAAGCAGACAAAGTTAATTTTAATCTTCGTAGGAGCTTATAATGTAGGGAGACCTACATGATTTCCTACGCTTTTTATTTAAGAATCAAAAAAAACTTTGTATTCATTAGAGATAGTAATGTGTGGTGAGTGTGAAGTATTTTAAGTTCACATCCAAAAAGATGCCACCTATGAGTTTGAGCATATTTACAAGGTATTGAACAAATGGTTTTCCTCAAAGAGTATTGTAATAAATTTTTACTTAGACAATAGAAATAATTTGATATTGCCTTTGATGATACATATGTAAAGCATAAAAATTGGTCCTTGATGATAAGTCATTTTCATGCATAAGTTTTCTCAGTTTCAATGTTAACAAGAGTTTCTGAAAAATTCATGCATAAGCAAATATGATGTATAAACTAAAACTATTTTTGATCAAATAATTTAATTCATACAATTCAAAAAATAGAAAATTTTTTTTATTCTTGGAAATTTTTTTTTTATTTTTGAGCAAATTACTTTTTAATATCAAATAATTGAAAATTGAACCATCTTCGAGTGGAACATTATCATAGAAATTCTTTTTTGCATGTAATTCACTATTGAAAGAAATCTTTAAGTAATTATCAAGTGTTTACGATTTATTTTTCGTAAATTAAATCATACATCAATTAAAAATAGTTAGCATTTTTGTCAAGCAATGTACATTATTTCTTTACAAAAAATGTTTCTTTTCTTTTTTTCAAATTTGTCATGCATTTCATCATTGGAGGTACATGATTCATCATGAATTAAAATATTTAAATTAACTTCATCACATGAAGAAAATTTACCTCGATAACGAACTATTATGCAAGTAAGGTACGTACATATTATTTTGGGGTTCGTCCTTCTCTTTCTTTTCTTCTCTTCTTCTTCCTTTTCTTTTTATGACCTTTTGCTTTTTTTTCATATTACTAGTGTAACATACACAAAGCCTCATGGAAAATGTTCTGCATTAACATTTTAGTACAAATTTCTTATGATATAGCACAAAATAAACATTATACCTTTTGATTAAAGTTATTTAGTTATGTTCATAAGAAATATTCCTAATAATATTATGAATTCTTCATATAATTTCCCCAACTTTATATTAACTTTTTCGACAAAATAGTTGTAAAGCATTGTTCCAAAATGAAAATTGTTGACTCATGAACATTGGTAGGTATTTAAGCATGCTCCCAAATGGGATTTTACAAATTTTAAAAAAATGTAAATTTGCTATAGAGGATCTACTCTATGATGTTAAGCTTATGGAATGGAGAAGTTCTCTAATCAACATAACAATCTACTTTGATACAACTTGTTCGCTGTTCTGTGTAACCAGAGGAGGATAATTGGAATTAATTAATCTTTTTATAATCCAAAATCTTGCTTGCTCTTTATTTTTAGCATTTTGGTCCATAAAAAAATATGAAGAAGAGTGTAATAGAGTAAATGACTTAAAAGTTTCGAGATATTCAACAATTACACAATTTTGAACATCTACCCCATAGAATTCTATAACCTGGACTATATAATTACTCTTCACACAACATGAGTGGGATGAGAAGGCTTTAGATCAACATTCTTTTACCAAAAAAATGTGTTCCCACTCCTCTAACAAAAAGAATACAACTAGTATTTACCTCAATAACACAATTTACTCCAAGCATTGGAATAAATCCTTCCAATTTCTACTAAAAAAAGGCAATACTTTTTAGCTAAATGTTGTGGCACTATAACACCTCAATGTAAGGTTGCTAGTCATCTGCACATTAGAAAGTCTTCAGTTAAGATGTTTCCTTACAAATAGAGCCAAGGGGTTTTTTAAGAATGTAGTCACAACAAAATTTGGAAAACATCAGCCCTAATTTAATTACATAGATATGCAATAAATATCACTAATAGATTGAGATTAGAATTTAGAAAAGAAAATCATTACATTTTTATTATTTTGAAGGTATGAAAGTGTTATGTTATAGAAATATAGCAAGGCACTTCAATATATTTGAAATTTAATATTTCAATTAAGGTCCCATGAACGATCACCCATTAATTGAAATGATAATATACAATGGAATAATAATGAAATCCATCATACTTTTCTTAACAACAGTGTGAGAGAAAAATGAGGCCTATTTAAAGGAATTTTAATACTAATAATTTCATCCAAATGGTTTTATGACAATTAATAAAACCTCCTTTTCCCTCACAATACATAAAAATCTTCGTAGATTTCCTATTATAAACATATTGTTTTTTGAACATACACATAACTTACATCACAAAGTGTTATTGCACATGATTTACCAATAGAAGCTACATTTAGAGGAGTATTTAACACTCTAATTCCACTCATTGATGAGAACACACATCACATAACTCCTATGAAATTTGACATTGTGCATTGTGTATTGTCAATTGCACTGCTAAGTAATAACACTCAGTAGTACAATCCTTTCCTACATGAATGAATCTACCTACATATGGTGTGCATGTATCCAGGGCCATTAAATTTTATGTCTGATGCTAAGAATTGTGTATCTTACTAGTATCTTATTAGTGATGTATATTTCATAACATTATCATAACAAATATTTTCATTAGACTTTATCTTTCATATAACTGTAAATTACCATTTTAACTTAATTTTAGTCAATTCAATCAAGTGTCAAAATGAACCAGATGATGCTTAATCTGTGATATATTTATACTAAAACATTTTAATGTTTTTTGAAGTCTACTACACAAATGATGCATAAGTCAAGTCAAATTGAAGCTATGATAAGTATGGTTTGATCGTAACATGAATCTTTTATATAACAAAATTACCTTAATTGTTAAAATGGGTTAGTAATTCTCTAAAAAACTTCACAATTGATATGATGAATTATAATGATATAATTATTCAATTTCTTATGCAATCAATGAGTAACAATAATTAACAATATAATTTATCAATTTGGGGTTGTCTTGTAAAATTTATCTTGACTTGATACATACATTTAACAATAATTTTCATCTTATATCATGCATAAAAGATTCTTATGAATTATATTGATGTGTATTTGCATGCTCTTAGATTTTATAATATAAGCATTAATACAATCTCTACTTTTGACCCACCATAAGGCCTTATGGGATTATTTGATACCTTCTTTTAGTGTAAAGCCATTATGATACTTTTTGTGAGGCTTGGAATTCAACTCACTAGATGTCATACAGCTAAACCAAAGATGGGAGTGAATTTTCAATTATTAGAATTTTGAAATACTTTGGTAGAATACCATAATGGATCACCAAAACATTACATGGAATTATAAAAACAATTCAAGAATCAATAAAAATGAAAGATAAATATATACTAAAGAGAAGTGCTGGCCAAATATGACCTGGTTTGCCCAACAAAACTATGGACATTATTGACCCTTAAGTTGCCAAGCATAAGCCTATCAGTACTTATTTGCTACTTCATAAGTGGAGAAAGTTTTGTAGTTGTTATTTACATAATTTAAAGCATAAACCGCTCTCTACATTTTCATGAACCCAAACTTTATTATCATTCATTTTTCTTACAAGAACTCAACCCTCATTTCTTTATTATGGTGTCAAACAAAACCCAAAAAACTCTTGATAGTAAGCTCTAAGAGTGTTTTTCCTTTCCTAAAACAAAGAACTAGAGTGGGAATTCCTTTCTCTTAATCAATGTTAGAAGGAAATAAAGAGCACAAGAATTATAATGCTTAAAAAGGAAAAAATAATAAAATTCAATGTACACGTTTTGAGATATAAAATAATCAGTCATAAAATAATGGTTGAGAACCAATTACCAAAGAATATTTTCAAATTATTTGATGAACAATGTTGTGTTATTGCTCTTTTAAGATTTTCGAGAATCCACATCTAAGCAATTGCAAGAAAAAAGATTAAGAAAGTGAAGTATTACTGAAGTCTAGAAAAAGAACATAGTAGGCTTTGAAAAGTACTTTATACATTTTCAAACTTAACAAATGAAATAACAACTTCATGTTGAGTATTAAAATATATATTTTTCTTTTATACAAACTTTTTTTTTCTTAGATCAACAAACTATACATTTTACCTTCTAGTTAGCTTTTGATAAAAACCTACCTTTGGCTCTAGTTTTATTCTTATTCAATGAATTATTTGACCCACGTTAAAAAATGCCATCATATTGCACAAGAAATTCCTATGAAATGGTTTGATGGTCATCATATAAAAAGTCAAGTTGGTGGTAAACTTTTTTCTTTCTGTTTGATATAGACCTTGAATGATCCATCGTGAATTAGATTGAACATCACATGATTAATCAAGTTGTTTGGTGGACCTCAAATATTTTTACATCTTAGAATTTGACAATTGCTACTGATTCCAATCTAACTAGGTGGTTTATTGCACATAAAACATTAGTCTGAGTAGCTAATTAGTTCATGAAATGGGCAATCCAATTGTGATTCTTTTAGTAATTTCATTTTAAAAAATTCATTTTTTACTAATTCCATTTCATAGATATTTTCTTAACCAAATCTTGAATTTTTGAAGATGAAATATATTTGCAAATATGAATATTATTTTTTTTGATTTGATGGTCAACATTTGTATATACCAAAATTAAACATTTTTAGCTTAAGGCTTTTCATTATTCAAAATTTAAAGCTTTCATATCAAGAAGGTTAATAGATTTATATTCAATTTTATTAAGAATAAAAAGAATTATAGGTGCATGTTTGAAATACTATGCAATTGTAGTTCATGATCAATCTCAAATAAAAAATAATTTATCCATTACAAAAGTAGTCACTAACATAAATAATTCCTCAAAGAAAAACTCATGCTATGCTTGGGGATCTTAAAAATCTTCCACATCTTCAAGATTATTTTATATCATCCATACCACTTTTGTAAGTTGTACACTAGTTCTAAGAATCCACACCATGAATACTCACATTGGTGGTGAAGTGGCAAGGTAAACGCATAAGTGAAGTTTTTAGAAAGCCAAAAAAAATCAAACATTCGCTTGGATAAACAAGAAAATTGGACTTAATGTTGTAGCATTAGACTTAAAAATAAGATTTTCTTTAGAATTTATTTTGTAATGTTTTTTGATATAATTTTATATAATTTTTGGCAATTAAAAACTAATGCATAAAATTGAAAGATGTTGGTTTAATGATAAATTCACAAATATGCAAATTTCTTATGGGAAACTATTTGTTGATACAAACTTAATATAGAATGATATTCTAAAACAAGTTTTTAGGTCTTCAATAATTGAAAAGTTCAAAAATTCATGCAATATATCCATATAAAAGGCTTACCCAAAGGTGCTTTAGTTCCATAATAAAAAATCTTAGCATCGTTGGATAAGTAAAACATTTGCTAGAAGCTTAAGACATACATTGATCATTTACATTAAGTATTTTAACTAATGGAGAAGTGATTTTAATAGCCAACATCTAAAATGCTCAAGTCACTGGTGAAGTGTCAAGGTGAACAAGTGAAGTTTTTGAATGCTAAATAAGAAAATCATAGGTTCGTTAAGGAAAACACAAAATTTGGCTGTGGTGATTAATTTCCTCAAAGATAAAATTAAGTGATTAAGAGCTTTCTCAGTGATTTGATGCTCTTGTAAATACTAAATAATATGTTAGAGTCTTTTTTTTATTTGAGCCTTTAAATCTCCTTCCTGGGTTACCTTTAGAATCACACCATTATTTTGAATATACACAACATGCTTCTATTAATCTAGCTCAATGTAAGTACTTTATTAATTTATTCAAATTATATTACATACAATATCGGTAGCGTTGCTATTTATAGAGATTTCATGGCTACAATGATAATTTGTTAGCCTAGGATATGAAAGGATATTTTTCAAATACTATGAAACATATTTTAGATTTCTAAAGTATAATTTTAAAATTCTAGAAGTCATCTAAATTTATAAAAAACATAATTTAGATTAAAACAAAATTTTCCATAAAATGAAGCAAAAGTAAGTTGGCATAAGAAGCACCCAAATTGGAACGTGTATTTTGAGTGTTAGTTGAGTGAGTGGCAAGGAGGTGGCCTATGCGATCAAAGCGGTATGGGCAGATAGACACATTTACATGTCAAGTTTATTTTGTAGGTTAACATGAGCTAACAAGTTCCACTCCACCGGAAATTCCCTCTGCCCCTACAATCGAAAAGGTAACGAAGATAAAATACGAGCTTGACATATGTTGACAGGTTAGGAAATTTCGTGCATTGTAGATCAAAACTGGTCAGTGTGTGTTGAGAGGAAAATGAGTTGGAAGAGTGATGGTGAACTAAGCAGGCCACATG
This sequence comes from Vanilla planifolia, assembly GCA_023846275.1. Taxonomy (NCBI): domain Eukaryota; kingdom Viridiplantae; phylum Streptophyta; class Magnoliopsida; order Asparagales; family Orchidaceae; genus Vanilla; species Vanilla planifolia. Next base: position 372,026 of record JAIUJO010000063.1, on the reverse strand, counting down.
AATTGACATTAGTAGTCGCAAACGTGAAAGACATAGTGAGCAGTAGGAGAAAGCAACCCAACTCTAAATTTTAAGGCTTTTTAAAGTTATTTTGGAAAAAAAAAATTTTCTTAATAAAACTACAATACTATAACGAATCTTAGATAGAATTTAAGTCTAGAAGTATTTCAAAAGCTGCCAATCATACTCCAAATGACTTAAACTAAATTATAAATACAAATAACTTAACAAATTAATGAAAAGAAAATTTAAAAGTTTGATATATAATGGTCAATTATAATTGGCCCCAAAAATAGTAATGAATCAAAGACTAACTAAAAGTAGAGATGTTATACTTTGAATGTCTTTAAGTTTAAGTAAGACTACTATGCCTCTAGATTGAACCCCTCTTTGATGTACAGAATGCTACTATGTCACAACCTTACTAATATTTTGTAAATGCTAGAACATAACTACTCAATGATTTTCTTAAAGGGTGAAGTCCAACCTATTTGATGATTCTAAAGAACAAACAAAATCCTGCAATATTCTCTTCAAAAAAAAATGTCTAATTTTATTACATATTACGTTTGGCATGATATGAATGTAGATATTGAAAGCATGCAATGTTTTTTAAGCTATGTTAATGATATAAATGATCCTCTTAGCCACAATAATGTTATACATGGCTTTGTTTGCGTGGCAATGAGAAAAGGAAGAAATGAGGTTTTTAAAATTTTCAATAATTAGATAATCATATGTAATATCACTAGTGGATGATTATATTCATCATAAGTTATAAGCTTTTGTTTATATTTATTCCAAGTAGTGAACATCGCTTGAAATCATTTAATAAACTTTTTTACCATTACAAGGCAACGTAAACCATTTCTCAACCTTTTCTTTTATGAGAAATATTACTACATATTGGAATTTACTTTAGTTAGAGTTATTACTTAAAATGCATTATAGCTATTATCAAGACTTCTAAAGAACACGATTGATATGTGTGTGTGAAGATGAGCATCCATAAGCTTTTGATGTGTGGATGCATGTGAATTTCATATTTAAACTAGTTACCATTTAGTGATTTGGAGGGTCTCGTTGGGGTATCACTATTACCAAAAAAATATATATGTTAGAATGAATCCAATGCATAGAAGTATTTAGAGTGACCAAGATTGGTTCCACATAAGTTATGCATTGAAATTGTATAATTACACATAAGAGTGCAATGAATTGTCTCGTTGTAAGGAACTATCCTATTGTATGATAACTATAATATGACAAAAATTTTATGAAAAGATTGATGAAGTGGTAAACCATGATAATTGAGGAGCTGAACTACAAAAATAGAGAGTTTGTGCCCCAATGGATTAGTTTGTTTAACATATTAATGTGTTATTGTAACTATATTATCTAAAACACATTAATGAAATTTCAGAGAAATCCAAATGGTTGTCGATTTGCCAAATATTTATCTAATGACAATCTTGCTATGAAGTAAGATATTGTGTACTACATTTATGGATTTTATGATTGTACGACATAGGAAAAACAAATTAGAGTAAACATATTGGTCCAATCCTTTCTAATTTATGGTAGTATTAGAATGTCCTTGACACAAAAAGTAAGCACAAAAGATAGATCTAATTGATCATCATCAAGAAACGAGCATTGAAGAAGATAGTTTTTATGTGAAATATTATACTGGGCTAATTAATGAATCATATTTCATGTGTTAAGCAATGTTCCCCCATTGAGGTAATCCAAATTGAGTATTGATGCATTATTAAAATGTTTTGGACCATTCTAAAAGATCTATATTGGGTAGCCTACTTATCTAGCAATTGTATTGCTACAAAGTAAGACATAATTCAATACCATGACAAACTCTATAACCATGCATGTCGAAATAGTCAATAGGTACCATCGTTTTTGTTCTGTAGTTAATGTCCACATTAATATGATTCAAACCCATTATAAAGGTGCAAAGAATCAAAATAAATAGAGAATCTAATTTAATGCCTAAATAAGTCCATCATAATTAATTGATGTCATTGAACTAGTCTTTACATAAGGTTGTTTGGGAGGATATGATGGCCGATGAATGATGGAAAACTAGATGATGAGAATGTAGACACATGTTATGTAACTAAAATTGTTGAGTAATTACGTAAGCTTTTTTATTAATCGATAGAAATTTTTGGCAAAGAAATGGCTTTTTTCTCATTCTTATCGTATCTTATTCCTAAAACCAACAATAAATTTGATAGGTTGCATCCTAATTCACATATTATAGAAACAATTTCATTGTAATAGTAATAAAATATGTACTCAATTTACTTTAGCAAAAGTCGTCATAATTGTACGAACCATTCTTTTGAATTTTTGCTAGAATCAAGTGCAACTTTGATAAGAATATATAGGAATGTGTTGGATTGGTATTCCTTTTTATGCAAGAAAATCATTATCTTAGATACAAAAAGATTTGTTATCATTTTTTAAAATTGACAGACTCTATAAATATTGTTTTCCCTACTATAAAATGAGCCACATGAAATATGTTCGTTCCTTTTTCCCAAAATATCATTGACTTGACATGAGTTATTTGAACCCAAAGTATTTTAAGAAAATTAATTTCTTATTCTAAAATAAAATATATGTGATAAAATCTATTGGCCTTCCAAGATCTTAGCTAACTCTTTTTAGCCCCAAATGGTCAGCAACTTCCATGAGAACAAATCCAAGTCATCCTTAACGATTGTGTGAATGCATTTCATACATTCGATTATAGAGGCATTAGTTGGATGACTTCCCTGATGAAAATTATACGAATATATCAACATCTCTCCCCATCAATCTTAATTAAAGCTTTCCAAACTTTTAGAATTTGTTATGAATTTAGAACCTATAATTGAATACAATTACTAGCTATTTAAGCCTACTAGTTTTTTTACAAGATTTCCTTCAGTAAAAAATGTGTTAGAATTCAAATACTTTTCAATGAAATGGATTCAATCTATTTAGTAGGGTTAAGATATGGCAAGGAATTCCAATACTTTTATACATCATTATAGGGATTGACTAATTGTTTTGTGCTGCAATGATGTTTCTATAACCCCAAATTATCACCTATGTTCAAAAATAATAGTATTTCAATGGCCTCAACTTATATATTTTTTTTTTGATACTATGCAAATTGAGAGTGCTTTAATAGCCCTAAGAACTTCTCTCTAATCAAATAAACACAACCCATTTGGCGTTGGTTCATTCGAATCAATCCTTTGGAAATTGATTTGTCTAAATCCACTACTACGGGAGTCCATTAAACAAATTTTTTTGTTATTCAATTGAACTAAAAAAAATCAAGGAAACAATGCATATTTTACCATTTGAGGATCTATTAAACTTCTTTACATAATTAGGCAACATTTGAATATTGCATAAGTATTACGTTGAAATCTATTAAGGAAATTATAGCGAACAATGCTCATTGAATTGTTTTGAATTTCTATCTTCTAGATATTACAACATATGAGAGATGGTAGAATATTAAATCCTATCCCACTAAACATATTTCTTAATTGAAACATTATGAGGATTTTAAACTCTAATTTAAATTTCAAATATATTCACATGAGGTCTCATATAAATTTAAAATTTTATATGCTTGTTATCTAATTATTATAAGGACAACTTAAATATACTCTAATCATGCAGCTTAATAAGAACAACATAAATTCAACTTCATTCAATTATTGAATAATACATATAGAAAGTATTGTCCCTAAGTTTAACGTTCGAAATTTTATGATAATGTTTTTTTTATGTTATAATTTTCACTACGTTGTATATTTATTATATTGAAATTGTAAAGTAGTTCTTTAAAAGAAATATACAAGAAAGGGACAAGAATTTTTAAAATTATTTTTTTTTACAAGAAATTTGAAATTACTTTAGTTTAAATAAAATTATACAACTAAGAAAATAATTAATGTAAAACATTGTTTAAAATTTTAAAATTTATGTTATATAATAATAAAATGGTTCTTTGATGGTGTAATGATTGAACATCTACCATTATTAGTAAAAAAATGTGACTTGAAAAGTTGTCAATAAAATAAAATTTAGCATAAATTCAAACATTAACTTGGAAAATGTTCAGAATAATCAATGCACTATATATTTTTTTATTAAAATGTTTTCAATACTATAATCACAAAAAATTGTTAGTTTAAAAAACCTTTGAAATAAATGGAAATTAATACTTATTATGGAAATTAAATATTTAATTTTTTTTAATATGTTGATATTTCATGAAAAAGATATAATAATAATTTAAAAATCATAAATAAAGTAAGAAAGATACAATAATACATATATATATATATATATATATAACTCTAAAGAAAGACAATGATAAAAAAAATTTGAAATTTCTTATATAATACATAATATCAAAAAATTTAATTTGAAAATATAATTGACAACATTCAAATTATAATAAAATTGTAAATTTTTCAAAATGCTAAAATTTTTTAAAAACCTAGAAATTACGATGTAACGAAATATTCAACATAATTAAAGCTATGTCAAGATAATGCTAGTAGGGAAAGATCAAAACAATTTAAATAAATTGTCTTTCATGTGAAATAAAATTAACATGCTAAAATAATTTTACATTATTCAAATTCTTTGTATATTTTATAAATAAGAATTTATAATTAAATCAAACTATAATAATTTCTATAATAATATTTTAGAAAGTAATACCATAAAAAAAAATTAGTGCAAATAAGAATGGCATAAAAGATAAAACAATATAAATCATAAATAAGAAAGCATACTAAACATAAAATAAAACATTCTAAATGTCAGTTCATATATTTCTTTATGAAAAAAGGCTTCTTTTAAAGTTATGTGAATAATTCTTGATGTCAAAAATAAAAACTTATTAAAATTAAATGCATAAAAAAAATTAAAGCTATGTAGATATTCATCATGATAATATAACTTCTTAAATATTAAGAACTACGACCCAATTAAAAAATAATTTTATCATGAGAAAAATGATAAATTTACCAAAAGATAAAGTTTCTAATTTATTTAAAATCTAAATGGCTAAACTTTTATAGCATAACATGTAAATAAGTAAAGCATCAAACATTGGAATGTTTATCTCATCTTCATTAAAATTTGTAGCAGATTTCAAGAATGGTTTTCACCATCTCTATTGTCTCATTGGGTAGCTAAGACTAATGGTAACAAAATATATTGTCCTTTGGTTTCCAAGATAAAGTTAACGAATGACCTTTGTGTAATATTTGAAGCTCTAATATGCTTTTTCTAATTTTGATTGTAATGTTATATATTAATCATAAAACAATTTTCAATTTTCAAATATTTTATATAATCTTTATTTCTAACTTTGCTAAGTTTTTTTTAAATTACGTATTAGTTTAATTTTCTAGTATTGATTATTTTTTATTTATCTATGAATCATTTTTACATTAATTATTTTGTAATATACACATTATTGCAAAATCTAACAAGAAAATGTTTTGCATTTTTTTATAAATTTAATTTTTCCATATTATTAATTTATTTTTTTAATTTCTATAATATTGTAATTGTTCGTATATGTATAATTCAATAGTTTTGAAGATTATGTCAACTCATTTTTTGTATAGGATACATAGATTATTAAAAAAATATATTATTAATTTTTATGTAATTTTTTGTTTACATTAAAATTTACTTCTTATTTAGTTATAATTTTTTTACAAGTTATAGATAAATATTAGAATATTTAAATATTACATTTACTTTTTTATCAAAATAATTGAAAACACATGTGAAAAATAAATGACGTCTCTATAACATAAACGGCACGATATTAAAGGGCATGAAAAATAAGAAATCAAGAATAGTATCTCTCATTTGAAATATTTAAGTGCATATTAGTGTTATGTCAATGAAAGAGTTTTTTTAGGTAAAATCAACTTTAAAAATATATTTTTGTAGCAAATATATTTTAGAAAAGAATAATAAAGATAGACAAAGAGTACAAAATCATTTTGAAATGTAAAATTTCCTGTACATTAAAAATACCTTAAAAATCGATTTAAATATAAGAAAAAACAAATTTATTTAGATTGATAAATATTTCAAATATTTAAATCATTGTTCATAAAGTTCTATGTATTTCATCTAAATATGTGTAACAAAAAATAACTTATGTGTCAAAAATGGTTTATAATTGTAGTAATCAAAGAGATGATAAAATATAAAAAAATTGCAAAAATGCATGTAGTTTATAATTATATCATCATTTCAATATTGCAAATTTAATAAATATTAAATTTAGTGACAATATCTTTAAAATAGTAAAAAAATTATGAAAGTGAAATATTAAAAATCTTTAAAAATAGACAAAATTGAGAGCTTCGTTGGTGACATGAGAATAAAAATTAACTTGATCAAAACAACAAAAATGAATTGATGAACAAAAATTTCAAAACAATTAACCTTTAAAAATTTTTAAATTCAAGTACACAACTAACTTTTAAAACAATATTCAAAATTTTTTAATAAATTTAAAATAACTAATATATTGAAATAGTAAGTTCTTAAAGCTTTCTTTATAAAATATTAATTAAATTTAATATACATAATTCATCACGAACTAGTTTTTCAATTTGTAATTTATTAATTGAAAGTATCATAATAACCAAGTGAAAGAATAATGTGTAATAACAATAAAAAATGTAAATTATAATGACAAAAAATCCTCTGGTCTTCCCGGAGGGGAATTTTTGCAAGAATTATCCACTCTTCGGGTTCCGTCTATCAATTGTAGTTTTATAATACATTAAAAAGGGAATGAATTTAATTTTGTGATGATATAATGTGTAAAATCTTAGACATTACAAGACTTCTTTGAATAAAATTAGTTTCCCATTCTACGAAAATAGTCTTGGTATTAAGAAAATAAGGAAAATTAAGAAATATTTTCTATAAAACTTATTCAGAAGATACAAACAAACAATTTTTTGTAGTCTAACTACTTCTTAATGAAGTTCCAACTCTCACATACATCAAAAATAAAATCCAATGCATGGCCTAGTGTGCAATAGATAAAACATTTGATTATAGGGATGGAAAGTGGTTTTGCTCAATGAACTATTGGATATGGTCACTAACTTATATTGTGTAATCAAACAAATATTCCACTTGAGATTAAGATCAAATTAGCTAATTCTAAAATGTAGATTATATTTATGTAGCAAAAATTATCCTTCAAAGATTTTAATGTTGACATTGATGATACTGAATAACCTTACCATTCCTCAAAACTCTAATGAACCAAAAATTATAACTTACTTCAAAGTGATCATGATGTTCAAATGAAGAATCAATTGATCATGCTTTTATTTATTATAGAAAGGTAAATAGGCATAGGTTACTTTTTCAAATAATTTAAGCATAAATCATCTTAATATCAAGAAGATCATGAAATCGATCACAAAATAGGGCAAGCTAAGTTATATGAAATCAGTTATATAAGGATCATAATCATGCTATGCATTTTAACATCATAGAATATTTTGAAAGCTAGTAGTGTTAATAACTTTGCAAAATTAAATCAAACAAAACCAAATGTTATATGCAATATTAAAGAGAATTGCCATTTAATAAAGAAACTATTATTTGCTCAATAAAATTTTGTTATAAGAAGATTTTAGACAAGTTTTTAGGGAATCATCAATCAATTTAGAACAAGCCAAGTAAAAATAATGCAGGGAGTGAGGTGGTTCCATCTACTAATGATGTAGATGTAGTTAAACATCACTGGTGAGAATGTAAGTACCAATTGTAGTGCTGTTGCAGTTGAAATTCTTTGGAACAGTTTAGTCAAATTGTTTATCATCTTTCCTTATTGAAAAAAAATCAAATAACACATGAAGTCACGATAATGGTGATAATAAGAGGTATACAGTTATGCAGCTAATTGCAATTCAGCAAATTATATGTTTTAGTAGATTGTAGCGTGTTAATTATTTTATTCCAATATGCAAAAATTATATCATGGGTGCTAGCAAATTGTATGTTCCAAGTAAGGAGAAAACATTGTTAGACATAAAATGCAGCTTAGTTTACAGAGAAAGCAAGAAATTTGGAATATCTTTGTCTTAATCAACTATAATAAAAAATTCAACTTATATGTGTGATGGACAAGCAATTATAAATAAATGCAATGTTTTTATTAATATGAACAAATTATATCTTCCATACATCATATGATCATAAAGCATATGACATTTGAAAAGTTGAGTAGCTGTGGTGGTGAACCCTTTTAATCTTAGTACATGATTTCCTCATAACAACTTTAATAATTGATGGATAAAAATGTGCACAACAAAAGTGACTATTAACAAAGTACCATAATGTTATGATGCAACACCTCTTCAATTCATAATGCTATGTAAGAAAACATTGTCCATCTCCATAACAATCAATCTTTGCATACTAAGACTAGCTCGAAGGTCATTAAGGAATTGTGCATGATAGAATAACATGATCTATGTATATTATATTATCATTCATTTGTGCTTTGTTTTCATTGATATTGATCATCTTATTATGCAGTGTATTATGAAAATTTCTTTACAAATAAGAATAGGTAAATACAATATTCAATTATGAGTGTAGGCAATGCATCTTAACTCCTATACAAAATGGACTCAATTTTTATTTACATCAGACTAATAGTATTGGTATCTTGCACAATGGTGCAAAGATACTTTTCAATGATATGGATATGCACATCAGACATATACAAACACAGGCATGAGTGTAACAAGAATGTTGTCTCTATATTACAATTAGCAATATGATACTTACCCGCTTCCTTGGTTGAAATGGCAAATTCACCATTTTGGTTGATAACATCAACAACTTTCCTTCCACATAGAATAGATGAGCAAAAACTTTATTAAATGAGGAAAAAGGTGAATTGTGCCAAATACAATTTAATGTTTACTGAAGGAATATCAAAGTTATGAATGAAAGTGATTTTTAGGTATTTAAGTTTGAGATAGTCATAATTTATGATGTGTCATGGGATACTACTTCTAAAAAGAGTTCCAAAAAATGAAGATTTAAAGTATGTTCTATAGAAAATGATGAACAAAGATGTTGTTTGGGCCATTAAATCCTTTGTTTTTTACTAGAAGGTTGTTAGGATTAATGTATAGTCTTTAAGGCAAACCACTAATAGTCTTAATGACAACACTGTCTTAATGGGAATTTCATTGAACTTGATTGCATAACTTGAACAATTTTTGGGATGGCTCACTTGAGAGTAATATAATGCCAGATGATTTATGACTCTTAGGACTTGAAGGACTAACATCATGACAAATGGCCTTAATGGCAAAATATGATTAATTTAGGATTGGAAGAGGAATGTCTATAGTAGGACAAAAAAGGGAAGGCAATGTTGAAAAATATAACAAGAATTATGGAGATAAATTCAAATCATAAATCAGATATCGAATCACCTGCAAAATAACCTCGTTGCAACTTACGATTATGCACTCATGTAGATAAGGAAAACTATTTCTAAGAGTTTAATGCTAACATAAAAAATCGTTTTTTGCATTGCATAATAGAGCTTTAAATAGGTCATAAGACTAAACATAAAATAGAAATCAAAACTAAATAAAATATTGTTCTTATTGGAAACTAACTAGTGACAATTGTTACTACTGAATCAAAGTTCTGATGGACAAATAATAGAGCACAAGACAAGGGCATCTGTTTTTTTTTTCTTGTCTTAGTGCTGCAACAAATTAGAAATCCCTATTTTCACAACTATTACCAATGACAAATCTTCATGTTGCAAAAATAACATTTGGAAATCCCGGCCACACAAACTCAATTATCTGACTTCAATAGAGACCACTAATAGAAATCCTATTTATAAATTAGTGTTGTGCTCTAAGTGAATTTTCATCAAGCTTAGTATTGATTTTATGATCTTGCCAAACATCTAAATTCATATTACATTGTTGATGGATAGAAATATCGTTAAAAATTTATCAAAAGGCACCATACAAAACTTTTAAAAGAGAATTACCAGTCTAACTAAAAATAAGTAGAAGAAATTATGCTACTTTTGTTAAATTTTTACATTTTATTGGGTATTTTCTTCCATCATTTTGATAATATATTTTTTGTCTTTAAGAATTTGTTTTTGATTGAGTTGTTACAAAATATATGTTAGTTTGTTTGTAGATTGTTTTGGTTTATGATCAAGTAGCTATGGATTGAATTCAGGTCACACACACAAATAGCATGCATTTGTTTAGAGTGAATTGGACTCGTTTCATTCATGCACTAGTTTTGCTAATGTGCTAGGCCTTTGTTTGCATAGCTTTTTTGTCTATTTGAGCTCAGAATAAGTTCGTTAGAGAGGAATATATAAAAAGCAAGGACAATAATCACTAATAAATCAATCACAATTTTAAGGATGACAATTCGATGGTAAAACAACATCTATAGTCATATATATTAAAAATCATAGATAATCTAATATGTTTCACATGCATTGCATGAATTTGAAGTGTTTCATAATTTTTCTCTCCATGGTGAGAAACCAGAGGTAAAACATCAAGTAGAAATGGATAATGGAAGTGGCATAATATTTGTAGTTTTGTTTTTCATCCTAAGGAAAATAAAAGATTAGCAAAACTAATCGATTTAAGGAGATTAAATGACACTCGCTAGTTTGGCATTACATGGATAAACAAAAATCAATTACCTCATATCTACATGAAAGCTTTTTGAATCTAAATTATAACCAAGATTACCTGATAAACTAGTTATAGAAGTTATGGTTCATTGCAAGATAAAGATGTTGATCTAATGAATGTTTTTATCTCTTGCGCCTACTTAATCTTGGCTACATTAAAGGGAACAAATGCTGATATCATGTTCCCATCGTACTACATAAACAATGAAACCATTAATGATAGTTTATGGTGCTATAAATATTAAGAATAAGTTTTCAATTTTTTCCTTTGATGATTACCAAATTACCACAATACTTACCTATTGAATCCATTTTTATAACTTAATAATTTATTAGAATATATGTAGCTAAACAACAAGGAAATAAAAATAGAAGAATTAGTCAATTGTGTTGTTGTTGTACTATATCATATACAATATGATAGGAATAATAAATTACAGTTTAAGTTGACACACCCATCCACTTGATAATCAAAATTATCCCATAGATTTTTTGCAATGTAGGAATTTTTCTATAAGGAACATTTGTGGCCACCAAAGCGTACATGGGCCACAAGTTATTTAACAACAAACGTTTACTATCATCTTGGCTTTATGAAGGTGAACAATGACCCTACCTATATTGTAAACAATTGTTGTGTTTTAGTATTATTATTTGAGATGGAAAAACATTTTTTTATTTTAGAACTTCACTAATTACCTCAATTATTCCTTACAACATGGGCACAACGAAAGGATCAACACCTACATTTCTACGATAGCTCACTTTGAGCTGCAAAAATATCCCCAAATGGAAAAATTTTAATGTGAATATATTTTTATGACTTTTTACTCAATTCAAGTTTTCCATATTTATCATGAAGGGAACGCTACTATGGATTGGGCAGCAAACTTTACTTTGTAGAATAATTTTTGCAAGACTAGGGCATGTCCCTTCCTAAATGTTTTTGTTTGCTTTTGTTGTACAATTACTTGTTAGAACGTCCATGATGTAATATTAGCGTAAGCTTAAGTAATAGTTTTTTAAAAAGCCAATGCTAAGAGGATGAGCACTAAGCCTAGCCTTGTAGTATATTCATAATGGCCCAAAAAAATTAGAGATAATGAAACTAAAAGAGAATAATACATCCACACATCCACACCCACAAGGATCAACAAAATAAAAGAAAACTAGTCATATGCACATATGAATGTCGCATTTCACTACAGTTACATTGGTGGATCCATATGGACATGACGTTTTTAGACCAATAATCTTTCCATATCGGCACACTGTGGGCTCAAACTTATGACATCGGCTTTGATACCACTTGCATCTTAGAATTTGTGGAACTAAGCATCTATGGTTTACATTAACCTTATTCTTATATTATGCTTCCTAATTCTTTCTATCATATTCATCAACCAAAATATTATCTCTCCAATTCAAAATGATTAAACCCTTAAATAGTAATGTTTAACAATCTAATGATCCTCTTTCCTCTCCCTCCTTTGGCATGGTTGTATACTTCGAGAAATGTTGATCAAGGGTGGCATTCAAAGTTAAAAGTATTATTTAGATTTGACTTAGTGAACTTATCATCTGTCTTACATCAGGATGGTTTTGTTTCACTATAGTCTTGTATTATATCAAAATTATGTTAGAAATATTAAATAATTTGACCATTATAGAAATTCCTCAGTCATAGATTATTTGCAAGTTTGGTTTGAGGGAAATAAAAAATTATGGGTCAATTGCTTTAAACTCTAGCTTAGTACAAAAAGGTTCATGAGCCCTTGACCAAGTCGTCCCATCAAGCCTTAAGGTATACACTAGGTGAAAATCATGGAAGAAAATTGCAAAATTTGTATAGAACATCACATATCATAGATTTCAGAGCTATTCTAGTATCAGTATGCTAGTAATTCTCATAACATGTTGGGGTATACTACTATTTCTTAAAAATAATTAATCATTTCTCAAAGTGAAACTTGAATTTAATAATCATCATAATAAAACATTAGAGATTACCTTATCATCAATAGAATTACCAAAACACAAGTTCATGTACACACTCATTTGATCTTAAGTGTTGTTATGAAATATAATTACAATTTCCCTCTTAATAAAATCCAAAAAATGGAATCATTCATATATACAAAATATTTGGATCGAACCCACGCACATTTGTAGTTTAATTGCATAGCCTTGAGGTACATCTTACCATGATCCATGTATAGGCATTCACCAATGAATGTGCCTCGTTCTATTTAAGATCAATGTAATCCTTCATCACCTCTTCAAAATCATGGTTTCAATTTTTTTCCTTACTTCTTTATCGATTAGCTTTTCATAACAACCAAGAAAAAACCAATAATTTCTTCTATAGCTTCCTCACCAAATCTTCTAAAGATAATGTTCCTCAAGATGATATTAGTTAAAGATATGGCTTGCTTAATTCACTTTCCGATTTCTTGGAACTCAAGGGAAGAATTATATTTTGCGCTTTCCTGGTTGTCCCTTATCTACCAAGTTTTAAGGCATCTAAGTGAATTCACACCTACATGTAAAACTGAGTGTGATGTTTGTTTCTCTAAAGAGACTTGCTCTAAAGAGCATTCAAGAAGGGTTTTCAAAACATATTGCCACCAAAATCCTTTTTGCTTGGGGCATAGCATTCTTTATAAAGCTTTTTAGCTCAAAGCTATAGACAACAAAAATCTAGTCATCCTCTATTCTAAAAATGAAAATTGAATTAATGCCAAATGTGTGGCAAAAATTATAATGAGCACCTAAATATTAATTTGTGTACAATAAGACAATAATTAGAAGATAAACACTAGAAAACTAAAATGCAATACACAAGAGTCACCCATCAAGGAAAATTTAACTCAGAGGGGACCTAGAGCAACATAAGGTCACATTATATGCAAGGTTAATTACCCCACTAATAGTACAGAGATGGTGTATTTGGAAAGGTGTTTGATAAAAGTGCCTTTGAAATAATGAAATAGCTTTGCAAAGGCAACATGGGAGTTTATTAAATGAATTGAAAAAGTTTACTAAGTGTTATAAAAGATCTTAAGTAACAACGTAACTATATGTAAGATTAGTTCAAACACTTACAAAAAAAATTGAGAAGAGTATTGAATGCAACGGTAAGTAGAACAAGAAATTTGTGAAAACATTAAGCAATGAAGCGAAAAGTGTCGAAAAAGGGGACAAAAATGATGTAAAAGGGAATTAATAAGTTGAAAGAAACAGCATAGTCAAAGGACCCACTATTTAGCTATAGTAGGAATGTTTTATCATATAATCATATGTAAATTAGCATTGTGTCTCATCGTTTTAACCTTGCTCTACTAACAAAATTCATGCACTCAGAAGCCATCATGATAGGCTTTTGTAATCAAAATTAGACCAAACAAGACACATTGGATAATGGAAATTTTGCTTTTACAAAGATCATCCATTTTGAAGGATAGGCTTCCTATTTTATAAAAACTGAAGAATAATAAAAGAAAATAAAGAAAGAAATAAGAATTAAATTGTGGTGGTCAAAAACTAATTCCATATAGATTTCTAACAAACTACCATTTCTTTTTAAAAAAGCTATTTTCTGTAGGATTTGCCAAAATTATGTTTAAAAGAATTCCAAAACAAATTTTTAAAGAGCTATTATTTTGGACAAAAAGTATTGTGGTCAAAGCTATTACTAAGTAGTTTTATAAAAAAATCTACATTTTTTGTTTCTAGCTAGCTTGGTTAGCTACGGCCCTTGTATTTTTTATCATTATTTACATGTCATGGATTTTGTCATTATGTCTTAGTTCAATGTGTTGTACATTGGTTGAGTGAATTAATGACATGTTAGCAATGTCCAAGGGCATATTGGGATATTCATGTCATATATTACTTTGATGGGGCTAGTGCGACATTCATTGTGCCACGGGTAAGATCAGGGTCAATGTATCATAGGGCGGGCAGTTGTGTAATTTTCTCATTAATTGTCTAAGTTTGTTTTCAAGGAACATGACCTTTACTACTGTTGGGTCGATCAACTGGTTGCTGTAACCAAATGGATCTAGGTTCAATCGTGGGTTATGCAAACTCATGCATGGGCTTGAGCTTAGATGACCCATTTGCAAATCTATTTTTTGTGTAGTCCTTGTGAGCTTCAAATCAAATTGAGACAAGTCAAGAGTGAGCGATATAGGAAACAATAATGATGATATCAATATAAATGGGCTAAATGGGTCATTTTTTTGTATCTTTTATTTATTCAAGATGTGAATTTTTAACAAATAATAAAGTTTTAGGCTCCATTTTGACTTAGCACATGAGGAAACGATAGCTTGATTATCTAGAATTATGGACACATGTCTTAATGGTTTTAGGAAATAAAAATCTTGACTTGTTTCCACTTTAATTCACTTGAAGTAGACGACTTTCATTTCTAATGAGTTACCTATTGTAGATTTGTTCTCATAAATCTCTAATGTACCAAGTTTTGATTTCTATGACTCTTTTATTATGATCGAAGTATCCTTATTTTCTTGTTAACCTTTCCAATGAAATAGAAACTTTTTGTTTGCTTAGTATTCTTAAAAATTACTCGTTCAATCTTCTTACTCCTTTGGCCATGATAGGTCAGTAAGCACTCAAGTAAGTGGTCACTATCAATAGGTGTTATTTTTGACTCAAACAACCCTCTAGAAATCATGATGAACTCCTTGTGTGTGCTACCAAATTTGTATTATTAAAGGTATTGCTAATGTCGTAAACATCTGGTAGCTCCACGATCGATGCATTTGGTCCAACCATTTTTGAGGTTTGGAATGAATGGACTACTCTTGCATGTAACTTTTACAAAGTTCATAGAGGAAATGATTAAGACTTTAGTCTAGTTATGAGCTAAATTTGAAAAAGGATGCCACAAACATAGGCATTAGCTAACTAAAAGAAACATTAAAAATTATTAAATAACTCTTAGGATCACCTTGTTTTTAATATCGAGGAATAGAGTCATGTAACTAAAGGACAAAATGTCGAAGAAGAGGTAACAAAAATAATTAATAATAAGAAAATATTGAAGCCACCAAAATTCCTACTTTAGTATTTAAATCTTTGGTCTACAAATCCACTACGGATGTTCAACTAAAGCTCTTAATGAAAATAAAAACATTTGAGCACATCCCTAATGTTACTAAAAGAAAATTGATATATACAACGGAGTGTAACTATCTAAAAAGGCAATTATTGGATGGCCATAGTTCCTTAAAAAATTATAAAAAATGAGAAGCAAAATGATTAAGTTTTTTATTCAAAAAAATCATATGATAAAATTTGGCACTTATATGATAATCTAGATCTTAAAATTTTTAGTGACACTTTTTGTAGATAAACAACCTATATGTTTGAAATTCAAACTAAGTTTAATCCATTGAAATATCAAAGGATAAGAAAAAAATTTATAGAAGATTGAGGAAAAACCAATAAGCCCAAAAAGTATTAGAGTATGCTTTCAATTATCTGAATTGTAGATAATGCTGGTCTTAATAAATAATTTCTTATTTTCAAATATTTATGGTGCTATTAAATAAGGCTTAGCTAAGGGAATGATCAATTTAGTAAAATATAATTTGTTAGATAAGTAGTCTTTTTGAAACATATCTCTTATCAGGATGAGATGTAAAAATTTGCTATTAAATTCAACTTTTAGCATTGTTATTACAATCAATCAAAACTTACAATGATTATTTGGAAGGAGTTCACCTATAATGTTGACATTAATGTAAAGTTGTTCATCCATATCAATATCAAGCATTAAGTCTAAGTTTCTAAAGCTAGCTACACTTAGACCTAAGATAAAAGCATGGTATCTAGAAAAACTCTATTATGGCCAAGCAATTTCATGTTGTCAACAACACTACAAATCCATGCATGGTGGGTAAGCATTTTAATGAATCACATCTTCAGATTATTACAATGGACTATCCTTAAATTAAAACCAATGTAAGAGTTTGTTGATTGCATAATTCTATGTCATCTTAAGCAGTAGTCATTTTTTAGTTATTCCTCTATATGGGCAAGAAAAGGAAATAGAATATGGAGTAGATAATGACGACCCTCCTACGAAGCCATTCGAGTGTTTTCTTGGGCTCACAGTAGTGCTGATTATTGAGAAATAACAAAACGACTTTTAATTTTTATAATACTTTAGCTTGTAAGAGCTGGATCAATTCTTGTGCCTCTTCTACTAAATGTCATCAAAGTGCATCTTATTTCCCAAACAATTTAGATTTTATAACATGTTTTTGAATCACCCTAAATTTTCATAAACAATGGAGAAAATTGTAATTGTTCTTTAAACTAATTTGGGAAGAAGGACCTAGCTTTAAAATAAATTGGACATAAAATATGCCTTAATGATTGAAAAATCAACATTTACAAAAATCATTGACCCTAATAAATTAGATCAGGATGTAGTGAGTCACGAATAAGGAATTCTTCAATGAAAATGATAAATCGAATGAGGTGTATCTTATTAATTCTTATTATGCACAATATTTTTAATGAGTTGAATTTTAATAGAAAAAGAAGGAAGGAACTAGATGGCATATAGATGGAGAAAGAAATACAACATTCTTTTGTACAATAGAGATGAATTGAAAAAAAACAAAGAGGTCAAAATAATTATAGTTGTAACCAACCACTTTCAAAATGATTTTGTCTTCTTAAATAATTGAAGGTGAAAATAGGTTTAACTAAATCCTTTCTTATTAACAAAAGCAAACAAACGATAGAATAGTGCAAGATATCACCAAGGAGGAAATAGAAAGATTGTTTTATTGGAAACTTTTTCACTAATTACTTCGATTTAGCCTCACATGTTTTGTTGAATGTAGAAAAAGAATTTGTACAGCATCTCCAATTCTTTGTACGCTTTAAAGTCCACACATCATATATATTGCTAAATCTGACATCCTAGAAATCTTTGTTAATTTTAGAACAAGTATTCTTCAACAATCATGAAAATAATATTCACAAAACCCATTGCTGATTAATATAACAAATTTTTAATAGGATGATTTCTTCAAAGCAAAAAAAAATTTTAAATACAAATATATTGTGTAAAACATATTATTGGTTTAGTAATTAGTATCTTCTCTTTACAATAAAAATAAAGTGGCAATTTTATCGTTAAGTTGGATTCGAGGAATGTGAATTACAACACTTCATGAAAATTTCTTTGTAGGACACACTCTAAGTACTACCTTAATAATAAACTTATTAAGATGTTCTCAAATTACCTTTGTAATAGATGGATATCAATTATTGTTAGTGGATTACCAAGTATTTTTTTCAACCTTTTGTCGGTCTTAATCAAATTAATCCTCTATCTACCTTTGTTTCTCATTCATGGATAATAATGTTTTTTCTTAAAAAAGAATGATGTTGTATGGACAACATAGATCACCTATATCTTTCACTTTCCTAGCTTTTGCAAATAAGATAATTGTAATTTCTAGAGGACATTTGAAAGCTATTATTAATCTTAGAAAGTTTCTATAGCTCTTCAAAACTCTACAAAATTGTTAAATTTAAAGATTAAAAGTAAGGACTTCAATAGAAACAAAAAGAGCATATGTTAGGTAAATCAAATTCGCATAGGGCCAAGATTGTATTAAATAAATCTTCCTTTGGCATATTTATGCTATGCACAATTTATTGGCTAGAAGAAAGTAGCTTACTTCAAAAATTTGATTGATAAAATTTAAAACAAATTTCCTTAGGTGAAAAAAAGAAGTTGTTAACTATGAAGGATGGACTCATTATCATAAAGCATGCCAATTCCTCAATTCCATTATATATTGTAATGATAACTAAATGCCAAACAAAGTTTTATAATAAATTAAAGAAGGATTGAATTGAAATTTGTGGGGATTTTTTAAGAAAACCTTAAGCATCGCTAGACTTCTTTGAATAAAATTAGTTTCCCATTAGAAAAAATAGCCTTGGTATTTAGGAAATCAAGAAAATGATGAAACTTTTTATGTAAAACTTTATTCGTAGATACTCAACAACAATAGTTTGTGTTCTAACTACATGTCAAAAAAATACTAATCCTTAGATACATCAAAATGAAATCCAACACATGAGCTGACATGCAAAAGATGAAACATTTGATAAAAAATAATGCAAATTCGTCTATCTCAATGAATTTGTAATATGTTGTCACTTGTAATATGAAATTTGTAATAGAGAGGGAATAATCATGCTACCAATTTTAATATCATAGAATATTTACAAAAGCTAACATAACTAAGAACTTTTTGCTTATTAATCAAATTGTTCAATGATGTTATATGTAATATTAATGAGAATTGTTACTTCACAATAATCTTTTTTCAGTTCAATCAAACTTTGTTGGAAGATGTCAAACAAATGATCTTGGAAATCATATATTTATTGGCAAGAACTTAAGGAACAATAGTGGAAGCAATTATACAATGGGAGTTAGCAAATGGCATGATGCAAGTATGGAAAGAAGTTTCCAAAACATAAAGTGGAGCTTATTATAGAAAGAAAATAAGAATGTGTCCATACTCTTGCTAAGAAAACAACAATAAAAATTTGAAATTATATAGGCATGGAACATCAATTCTAGCTGAATACAAAGCCATTATTAATATTGAGAAATTATAACTTCTATGCATTTTATCATCATAGAAGGCATGAAACTAAAACTTTGGATTAATTTTCATATTATATGTGATTAGAATAAAGGTATTCAAGGTGTCTACCTATTTTATATAGTAGAAATATAGTTTTTGAAAGACAGGTATTTCTACTTTCTAGAGTTACTATTCGTGTGCATAAACAATCATAACATAAAAATAGTTGAATAGCAATGGGTGGTGAGTACTATTAATCTAAGTGATGATTTCCTCAAGACAACTTTAATAACTAATGGATAAAAAATTATTGAAAAAGTAAATACCATCAAAATATAGTATTATTATAATTTAACACTACTTCAAATCATAACATTATGTAAGGAAAACTAACTATCATCATAACATACTATATGCAGAAGCTTAGACAGCTTGAATGTTCATAAACAATTGCAAACAATTGACTAATATGGTCAATGTTGATTATATTATCTTGGATTTAATCTTGGTCATCACTAATACTCTTCATCTTGTGATGTAAATGTATCATGAAAATTTATTTAGTAAGTATAGTAAAAAAAAAGATTATTCAAATATGAGCATAGGAAAAGCATCTTAACTCTTACATTGGACTAATATTATTGACATCTTTTAATACAAACATACTCTTTCATTGATATGGATATGTACATTAGATATACGAGAATTGGGAAGAGCGTAACATGGATTTTGTCTCCTTATATTACAATCACACTCATGAAGACTACTTACTTCCATAATCAGAACGAATTTCTCACCATTTTTATTGATGACATCAACAACTTTTATTTTACAAGTCCTTCTAAATTGTTGGAAGCAAAATTGAATAACTTATAAGGAAATATATAATAAATTTATTAGATGAGTAAAAAAAATTGAATTATTCCAATTATTATTTATTGTCTAATAATGGAATGTAAAAGAAACAAATGAAAATGATTTCTAGCTATTCAACAATGAGGAAAAGCTAATTTATTTCTAGAGAATCCTAAACATGAGAAATAACAAAATATTATATAAAAAATGAGGAACAAAAATTTGGCTTAGGTTACTAAATCCTTGTTTCTTGCTAGAAGAGTTGTAGAGACTAATGTAGTATTTACAGCCAACCACTTATGCACTCTAAGTGTGGCGATGTCCATAGTGGGGATTATGATCGCACTTAATTTCATAAATTGAACAAGTTTGTGAGGAGGCCTAGCTAAAATTGATATAAAGGCGAATGATTTATGAGGTTTAGGACTTAAGGGACAAAGAACATGGCCAAACATTATTAATGTATTATTGGTAAGAGGAACTCCTATTGTAAGATTTATGATGAAAGAAATATTAAAACGGATGATAGCATTAGTGGAGATAAATTCAAATCATAATTTAGATATTAGATAAACAATTAAAATACCTAGATAACAGACTTAGATTGTGCAATCATTTAAATAAAGAAAACAATATTTCTAGAAATTTAATGCCAATATTAAAAAAAGATACTTCTATTTAATCGATCATAGGGTTTTAAATAGAATGTAATTTTAAACCTAAATTCAAAAGAAAAACTAACTAAACTACCAAATAGTAGGTGAATAAAAATAGATTGTAATTTTATTATATGTAAAACAACTAGATTCATATTGCATAGTGGATAAACATATCATTAAAAATCTTATCAAAGGTCAATTGTATTTTTTATCAAAAGTTTTTTTTGAGTTATTGAAAGAATCATTAAGATTCAAAATCACTACTTGTTGCATTGCCATATTTGACTCTTCTTCCCTCTTTTTTAACGTTTTCTTATGGCCCATGTTATGGCATCAAATTATTGTATTTTGAATGCAAGGGTTATGTTAACATATTTGCTTTGTTTTTTAAAATTATTCTTGAGCAATTGTGTTTCAGCAACTACACACGTGGCCTCACTACCGTGTATATGTCAACGTTATTATGCTTCTTATTGGGCAAGTAGTTCCCATAAGAGTAAAAGTTTCGAGTGACTTGTCAGCTTTACGTCCAACCTAATAATTAAAGTAGAAAACTAATTACATCTTAATTATATTTATTTAAGTTGAAATTGAAAATGGCTTATGTAGGGATATTAAAATAATCATTATGTTTCAAAATCACTACTTGTTGCATTGCTACATTTTACTTTTCTTTCCTCATTTTAACATTTTTTTACAACCCATGTTATGGCATTCCATTATTGTATTCTGAAGCATGGTCTAATGTTAGAACATTTGCTATTTGATTTATTTGAATTTATTCTTGAGAAATAGTGTTTTAGCAGCACCACTCATGACCTCACTATCATGTACATGTTAACATTATTATACTTCATATTGGCCAAGTAGCTCCCACAAGAGTAAAATTTTCAAGTGACTTATCTGTTTTATCTCTAAACTAATAATTAACATAGCAAAGAAATTGCATCTTGACTACTTCTAAATATGTTCATTTGTTTTGGGACAATTATAAGTTATTTTGAAAGCAAGTTTTTAAAAAATTTGTCATTGAAATTTTAATATATTTTTCATGTAGTTCTTATGCCACTTATGACCTACTATTTATATATTAGGTATATTTTCTTAGAAAATTAGATTATATGTTATGAAAAGTTAAATTTCAAAATATATATCGATTTTATAACTATCTTATGAAAACATATCAGTCTTGAAAGATGTAAAACACTACATTCATTATTCTAAACATAAGCATGTCAAATTATACCATGGTGACGTGTATTTTTATCATAACTAAAACATAAGATGGTTCATGTTACACATCAATGTATTAAACTACATAATCCACTATCAAAATCTAATTGATTATAATGTGCAATCTCTCAATATGTTTAACAATAATTTTTTTAAGAGCCTTAACTTTTATTAACGAGAACTTTATTGTTTACATGGGATTATCTTAATTAAAATTTACAAAAATATTAATCCTATTACACTTTTTAGACTCATTTCAATGAACTTTTGTGAAGCCATTCAAGTTACCAAACACAAACAATTCGTATCACTATTAACTATGGAAATTACGTACATAGTACTTTGTCTGTGGATTTATATGGCTGCATTTATATTATATTTTGAAAGAACTTAGTTATGTTGATTATGTGTTTAGCACTTTTCCATGAAAGTTCTATCATTTAAAATGTAAATCTTATTTTTCGATACTTCATTTTGTACATTTTACCATTTATAAGTTAGAATATGAAGTTTTGAATTTCTTTAACATAAATACAAATTCGAAGAAATTTTTAAAATTTGTCCACCTAAGTTAACTCTACGTGAATCTAATTAACATCTAAGTGGTATCCTAGTTCTACTTCTTGATATAATAAATAACTTTTAAACATTACCTTTTGAAACATATCTACCTATGTTTATCTATCTTATGTTTAATCTAACTAAATCATTTAAAGAAACATAAGGTGAATTTATGTTACCCCAAAAAGTATTTCTGCCCAAGATTTCAAATATAAAACACTAAGTGCAATTTTTTCTGCCTATTTATATGAATTTTATTTGATAAAGTAATTAGTCACATCCTCAAAATAAAAGTTGAACGCAATAAAAATCCTAAGGGTATAAATGTATAAAGTATGAAAATTTGTAGTAGGGTTGCTTAATATAAGAAAATTTGTATTACTAGATTCATAATGATCTTTTCTTAGGCTTCTTAAATTAAAACATTTATTATTTTGAAATGGTTTTTTTTAAGGATTTTTTTGATACGTGAAGTTTGCATCTTCGATACATGAATTCATACTATCAACATGTTAAAAACCTTTATGAATGAAAATATAACATTTGTATTACAATATTTGATTTCTTTATCATTGAAATTTTGCAGACATGCAAGAAATTAGAGAGGACCACAATGATTATCTGTCCATGCTTTCCTTTTATGCTTTACCTACCTTTGTTTATCATTATGACATAAGAGCAAGATCTTAATTTAGTAGGAGGATCTCAATTCATACTTTTTCTTGAAAATTCTTTTTCTCATATATATCCTTAATAAAAAAACATTTATTACGCTCTTATGTAATATATATATATTATTAATTAATATAATATTAAATTATTATTGATAAACTATATGTTTGTTATTTTTATTATTTTTCATTTGTTATTTTTTTTGTTTTTTTAATATTTTTCAATTTTTATGCAATGATTTACCACAAATTGTACACAATATTTTGATGATTTAAAAATATTTTTTAGTGCTTGTTATTTTAATTTTTTGATGTGAAACAAACTGTTTTTTTCACTTTTGTTTATTAAAAAATATTTTCTTATCACACTTTATTGTTATTGTGAAGTGAATATATTTGTAATATTATATATTTTGTGTTTTCATTTTATTTACTTTCTTTTTAATTTTTTTGTTTAATTTAACTTTTTTGTTTTATTTGTAAAGATAAGTGAATTTTTTTATATGTTATACAATTTGAATGCTATAAATGCTTAATAAATTAGTTAAATTTCTAGTTTTCACTATTTACTATTTTCATAATTTTCACAAAAACAATTTCTTTTCTTCGGCTTATGTAAACTAGTTTTAGTAATTTCCTTCACAATGTCGATTAGTTGGATGTTTCAATATAACAATAATTCTTTTTTCTTTGCTTAATAAATTCATTTATATTGGCACATTCAGAAACAAGTCTAATATGCAAAAAAATTATAATGTAGGCATGGAATTAGATAAAATGATAGAAGTTTGTAAATTAAATATCATAATATAAGTAGTAAATAAAAACCATTTAAATAAAAATGTTGTAAGACAAGAAAAGTTAAAATTGTAATGAAATAACTATGCCACAATTTTGAAATGACATGTATATTATATTAAAAAAATATTTAGGTAGCTAAATCAAGACAAATATGTTAATATAAAAAGAATAAAAGAGGCACTGAATAACAAAACCATTAAAAATGACTTAAATAGATATCACCAAATGCATTAGAATTGAACACAAGTTTCTTAGTGATGTAATGGTTTCGTGCTTATTAATGTAAATATTTTGATACAATTGAAAGATATATAGTTGTCTAAATAATTTAACATTTAAAAGTTTAATCAATATATTCAATATATCAGGTAGTTGCAATAAAAATTTAATAAAGAACAAACAAAACATACACAAAAAAAAAAAATTTATTAGGGTAATAGTATAAAACAATTTAAATTTTACAAAACTTTAAACAAAATGTTTAATAAAAATTTTTAAAAAGATTTAAAATAATGTCAACAAAAATGTCATAAAAATTGTTCGATTAAGTAAAATTTAATTTCCTATTTATAATATAAAAAGATTTAAAAGAAGAAAATTTTCTCTACATATAATTTTTGTGTGTGAAACAACATTGACGTTAGTTCAATAAACTAATATACTAAAATATAGCTTGATTTCATCAATATTTAAATTTGTTTCTAGTAACCTCTAACATATAAAAAATATTTATTAATATGTTATATATGTCGTGAAATGGTAATTCTTCTTTACATATAAATATCAAATATTAAAACATTACTATCATCATAAAGATTTTCTGTTACTACATATGTCATAAATGATATTTTACAAATAAACAAGTCATAGATGTTAAAGTGATTTGTCACCTAAGAAAACATATTTAAAAATTCAATTTCAAAAGCTTGTAAAAATATAAAAACATACAAAAAGTGTAGTTGGCTAAATAAAACATGATAAGTTTAAATAAAAAAACGTGTCATAATTATATAAATATTTAAAATATTCCATATATTTAGATGACACATCATAATGTTGTACAATAACGTAATAAAAAATTTATTATTGAAATTAAAAGATAATAAGCTTAAAATTATATAAATATATTAGAAATTATTTATAACTTATTTATCAAAGTTATTGTAAAAAAAGGCGAACAAAATTGAAAATTTAAAAAAATTAAATTATATCAAGTTTGTTCATAATATAATATATAGTAACAAAAAATAATTAGTGTACATATGTAACAAATAGGTACAACCAACCGTTATGTAATGAAGCTTAGGGACGACTTAAGGCCATCTTAAAATACCTTTTCACTTTCATATTTAATAATTTTTTGTTTGGATAGGTGTGGTGTAAGAAGATTCTCAAGCATGCTAATTATGTTATTTTTTTTAAATTCCATAATGAGATAAAAAATTCAAAAATTATAACATGTTGTAATGATAATTATTATTTTAAAAATATATGAAAATAGTTCAAAATAATATCCCTAAAAAATAAGTATTAGTAATTTTATTTTGAATAACAATCACTCAATAACTTTAACATTAATTGTGATATAACCCAAAATTTTATAACAATTATTCCATAGAGTTCTCGTGAGAAAATATAAAAGAAAATCAGACAAAAAAATATGGAAGATTTTAAATAGAAAATCATAGAGGATATAATGTAATTTCAATAAAATATAGAATTATTATAACAGTAAAATATTAAAAATATTAAAAAAATTCCTAAAAATAAAATAATTAATTTTCAAGATATAAAAAAGGATAAAAGCTATCTATGCCAAAATAAATTGTGCCTAATTACAAAAACAAAAAAAAATTAAAACTATAACTTAATAATAACACCCAATATATATCACATATTGATAATAAATCCTCTTTATGACATCAATTTATTCATTATTAAAATGTAGTTAAAATGTATTTTAAAAAGAATAAAAAATTTTGAATGTAGAAAATATTAAAATTATTCGAACTTGTAATTATTCAACCCTTTTAATAGAGGATGTCTTAATTAAAATTAAAATTGGAACAACCTGTTTACAAAGTACATTCATGGAATATGTATGAATCTATATTTTTGTAAAAATTTTGCATAATTAACTAATTAAAATTTAAATTATTTAAGGATTATAAATCAGTATCATAACTTTTTTAAAATTTTTCAAAACTATATAAGAAAAATTAAAACAAAAATTGTTATAATAATTTAAAAGTACTATCTTTCATCAAAAATAAAATATTATAACAACACAAATACATAGGAAATTATGTTAATGAAAAATTCTTAGCATTGAATATGTTAAGAAAATGTGTTAGATTGGACAAAAGAATTAACAATATTGGACTTAAAAATTTGTTTTACAAACTTCTTTCAACATTCAAACTCAACGCTACATATTTTCAAAAACTATATAAGAATTCTTGATTTTTTAACAAAATTGCTCAAGTTAGAATAATGCTATATGAGAATTTCATTACATCAAAAAGTTTTTGTGGCATGATTATATAATTCAACATAATAATAATAACGTTTATATCCATTCATAGTCAATGCAATTGGAATAAAAGAATGTTAGTATACTATATGAATTAGATGAATTTCTTGTGATAAGTAAACGTGAGTTGACCATAGATTCGATTAAAAATTTATTATACCATACAATTTTTTTAATTTTACATAAGTCTACATTAATAAGATAATCACATGGTCTAAAGTAATATTTGTATATTGTATTATTTTTTTTACTTAATGTGGTTGAGAACATCATTGATATATAATTTATAATGTTCATTATACCATTGCATATTATATGATGATCATATACAACATTTTCAAATGTTTAATTTTACTTTGAATGATTTTACTACATGGTTTAAGTTCACTATATCAATTGATTTGTTTGAGTTTTTTATACCTTTTTTATGGTATTTTTTCCCCTAATTGAATAGTTTTATAAAAAATGTTTTAATCTTTGTTAGTAATTATTCCATCAAATTTTTCTAGATCCACTTGTTGGCTCAAACCAAATAGTGTAGTCTTAAAATTGTCTCTTTTCTCCAATAGCAAATCATATTGTATAAAACCTCATCATGCGGTGCATTTAGTTATGGAAAAGTTTTCATGTAAAATTTGAAAAATCATGCATAGTGTACTTGGGCTGTAAGTTTCTTTAATTTACAAGATAGGGAAAATGTCTTACTTAAAAAGAACACTTAGTTCCTTGATCATACAATTATCTTTTCCATTGTTATTTCACAAATGGATACATCCATGTATTTAATCAATTGAGATGTCTTCCAACATTAATCTCCTTCCAATGTTGTTCATCATCATGCCTAGAAGCAAAGCTTAATTATTAATGAGTATGTTACTGAAATAGGTTGTTATTATCAAAATATTCTAGATTATTACTCCTTAGACCAATAACATCTTATTTTTTATGATAAGTTACATTCTATACTTATCATAAAGTAATTCAATGTCATCCAAGAATTCATTTGCTTAATAATGTGAAGTGAAGCTAGATTTGGAATTTGGAAGTAATAAAAGCACAATGTAGTCCACTTCACTCAAGTTACTACACTTAAAACAAAGATTAACGTCTCCTACTTTTAACAGCATAAAAATGTCTTCTACTCCTATAGAATAAATCGTTCCTAAGCAGCTTCTTTAAAATGCCAACTAGTTTCATGTTGTTAACAATAATTTAAATGTCAACCACATTTCATTCTATATACTTCATGTTGAAATGGTGCAAAAAATCAGTTTGTTTGACCTTAGAGTACTACATAAGGTTTTGAGTTAGTCAAATGACACACATATTGTCATATTTCATGGGTATTTTTAGTGAATGTAATAACATATCCTTTAGTCTCCTTGTTAACCCAAAAATGTTTTCTAAAACTCCTCCCAATTCTATATATCATGGCTAATTTGTTGCAAGCCATAGTTCAATATTTTTTTAATATATCATTAGTTTATTATGTATCAAAAAAAATTAAATACCTACTATTCTTTCCTTATGTACTCTTGAACCAACATAGACTTTGTAGCTTTACCTTATGAGATAATGACTTAACTCAAATTTGCTATATGAAAACCCTAATACCTTTACACCAAGCAATTGCCAAAAGATTCTTTTTATAAGTTCCAAATCAAAAAATAGATTTAAAAAGTTCCACAATAAAAACTTTCTTAGGTGTTCTTGTAGTAAATTAAAGAACATGTCATCCCATAGTATACCTTGAATCTGTATGTTTTCCTTTCTTGTCTTTGTTTAATACTTTGTTGGAGAGTCTTGAAAGTAGAAATAGTTTTTAGGTTCTCATGAACAAGCAATTATAACATCTCATTTATATAATTTTTTTAAGGTACAATGATACCTTTCTCATATTGTTTGACTTTCAATATGAGAAAATGGATCTCTTCACCCATTATATTAATCTCAAATCCTACAGCCATAAGCTTACTAAATCATTTGCAAAGGCAAGTTTGGCTGATCCAAAATTGATATCATCAGCATAACCTTGAACTTGAAGAACTTCATTAGTGTAGTTCTTGATGAAAAAAATTAAATCTATGTTCCCATGCTGAATTAATCTTTAAGTAGAAATCTACTAAGTTATTCGATAATAGGATCTTTGTTCTTGTCACAAATCATATTAGTATATAATTAGCTTTTACACATTATTTTGATGAAGACAATGTTGACAACAATCCAATTATTCCACATACACTTCCACCTAAACAATTACTTTTATGAATGTGCTCATATTAATTTGGAATAGTTTAAATACCTTATAATAAGAAAAAGGTAATAATGACCGTGTTTCCTTCAACCTCATGAATAGTTCAAGCACTCCTTTTAAGTTTAGTCCTCTCACTTGATTATTACCTTTTGCCACAAGCCTTTCCATATTTTCAATCATAACCACATGATTAATTTGTCTTTATTTTTTTAATACACATTTTTTATGACTATATTGTGGTGATATATCCTACTTAATAATAACAAAAGCATTCATTCTAACATACTAGTTATAATCATCTAACAACCCACGTAATAGAATTCATTCCTTAAGGCTTCAATTGTATTCTAAGGAAGAAGTTTTTAAGTTGATGCATCATATATGGTTTCATTTTAAAGAGAGGCATGGGTTTGTACTAAAAAGGCAAGTCACTTTGGATTAAATCACTAAGATGATTTTTATTGTATACTAACTCATTTGATGCAACCATATCCTTTTTTTTGAAACTTTAAAATATCATTTATATATTTTATTAAAGATACAAGGATGCCTTTCTTGTTTTTCCTACTTGTAGTCCAAGAAAATTGGAAAACTCACCCATTATGTTAATCTCAATTCCTATGGCCATATGCTTAATAATTAATTCATATAAATCAATGTTGATTGATCCAAATATGACATCGTCTACATAATCTATGACTTGAAGAAGTTCATTAGTGCACGTCTTGCTGAAGAAAGTCTTAGTTAAATTCCCTTGTTAAATAATGTTTGTGCAGAAATCTACTATGTTTGTCATACTATAATTTTTTTGATCTTCCTTTTTTTTCAAAGTCTTCCATGTCTTTGAAATCTTACACTTCTTTATGCATAATTTCATCAAACACAACTTGAGTATATTCCGTTACTATTAAGGTTTCCATATTAAAATGCTTATAATTCTTTCGATCTGAAGAATATCATAAAAAAATAGCCTCCAATAATTTTTTTTTAATCTCCAATTTCTATACTACCTTTTGATGTAATGCTTCCATCCAAAAATACCTAAGTTTTAATATTCAGGCTTCTTATTATTCCAAAGTAATATAATATGATATTCATAATTGATTTGATAATAAATATGTTGAGACATTGAGACAAATAGAATGTCTTGAATTACTGAGGCATTATGGTTTGGAGATCCTATATCACTAAGAGAAAAGTAATGGAAGCTGCCACTACGTTTAATAGGAGAGCACATTGTTCGATACATAACATTGAAGAAGCCTAACTAAGTATTTAGATAAACAATTTAAAGATAAATAGTATATTTATGAAAAATAGAAGGAACATTATTATATTGGTAGTTGTGACATACTAATAACCAAAAGTTGCTATCCAAAACTAACATGATAATTTCTTTGAAATTAGAATAAAAATATTTGTAAGAAGAGAGTTTGATTTAAACTAAATGAGAATAACATTATCTACCACAAAAATACACATTTTACCTATCATCACCACATTTTTGGCGAAATAATAGGTCAAATATATGTTGATAATAATGCTACTATATCTTTATATTTGTTTTTTGTTTGTCTTCTAATTTTATTTTTCTAAAATCTTCCATGTTTTCGAACTATACAATTTTATTTTGATTCATAATTCCATCAAAAGCCGCTTGAGTAGATTCTTTCACAAACAAGGTTCCATTGCTAAAAGCCTTGTAGGTCTATTCATTTGTGGAATATCATAAAGAGATAGTGGCCATTAACTTAGTTTCTAATCTCCATTATTATCTTACTTATTAATATAACACTTCCATGCAAATATGCCAAAGCCTTCTTATTTTGACTTCTTATTATTCATAGTACACATGATGTATTATTTATAATTTGTTTGATGATAAATCTCTTTAGATATTAAGATAAATAGAATTGCTTGAATTATTGAAGCATTTTGTTTTGGAAATCCTATATCACCAAGCAAAAAGTAAAGCTAGATACCAATTCTTTAAGAAGGATTGCAAAAGCTTATAATATATAACATAGAGGAAGCTCAACTAAATATTTACATAGATAATTGAGTGATGCAAGCTATATCCATAGCAAATTGAAAGAACTTTACTATTGACCATTGTGGCATATTGACAGTAAGAAGTTCTTGTGTTAAACGTACATGATGATGTTCGGAAAATTGAAACCCAAATATTTGTAGGTTTGAAAATGAGGTTGTATGCCCAAAAAAATCATATTTTACTTATTAACGCAAGATATTTGACAAAATAATTAGTCAAACATATGTTGATTAATAGTACGACTTATGTGGTATGGAAAATACTAATGTATTACATAATGATTCCAACCTTATATTGTACTTTTGAAAACGACTTCTTGATCCATGTGATACTCAACTAATGTCTAACTCAACTTTCTAGTCTCAAAATAAAGTCAATGAAAGTGAATTTTGAAAACATTTAAGAATATAATAGAATAATTATTATAAAGATGTTTTAAAGACAACTAGGATAAGTATTTTACTTTTCGTTAATTTTTTGACAACAACAATTATTAGTATAGCATAGAGATGACACCTTACATATTATTATATAATAAGATGCATTAATTATTATTATACTAGTATGAATAAACTAATAATACGCTAATTGATATAAATATAATTTTATATTCTATTTAGAAGATCTAAATAATCAAAACATTAATTCAAAAGAAATAGATTTACTTAAAAAACATTATGATATGAAAATTAAGATAATGGACTTTGAGGAAGAAAATTGTGTATTTTTTTAATGGTAAGTCCCATGAATTACATTACAATGTTTGGAAAAAGGGAATAACTAAAGACAAGACATTTTGTGCCCTCATAGATTATTGAAATAAATTGTTCTATTACTTCAAGATAGTAGTTGTTATAATTGCCATAATACATCATGTATTTTGTCTTTCAGTCCTAATAAAACTTTTTTCTAATGGTACCTTTATATGTAAATATGATCAAACCAACTGGTGGTGCATCCTAAATTATTTCATAAGGAAATGACAATTGGCATTCTTAATAGGAGAATGAACAAAATAAGGAAAAAAGAGCATCCCATGGACATGTTACGAACTAGGAACCACTTGGCAAGTAGAGGAGAGCTCTTTGGAGACATCCAAACATTTTTTCAATTTCATTGATTTAATTCTTATATGGAGGGATGTTTACAAAAGAACCGAAAGCTTTTAAGATTTATATAATGTTTGGAGATGACATGTCTTAAAAAGAAATACAAAAACATATTAAAAATAACACTAAATTAATTATAAGGGAATTTTTAAAGAAAAATAATAATAGTGCTAAATGAGATACATACGAATTTTTTGCTTAAATAAATAGTTCATCGAGTAGTCTTTTATTAAATTGGTCAAAAGACTTTTGGATGTTATTTGCAATAGAACGTGGAAGAAAAATAGATCTTTATAAGGTGTTTTCACAAGGGTTATCTAACAAAACATTAATTTTCTAAAAGAGGATAATATATAGAGGAATGCAATTGATAACAAAGACACTATAGGTAGGAGTGAAACAGAAAATTATTTTAAGGTTAGGTAGAGGGAGATAAATTAGATAATTATGGAAGTGCCTTTAAGAAAGTTATGCCCTTTATTATAAGTTGAGACCAAAAGGTTTCATAAATGGATGGAATCAACAAAAAATACTGTGGAATGGAGACAGTGTCATTATCAAATGATAGTCGAAAGTTTGATAATCATTTCAAGGAGTGTTGGATGGTTAATGTATTATACTTTTTGATCCTATATTATGATGTCTTCTTTGACAATAAAAATATTAAGTATTACAAATGAATTTTTTAGTGGAAAATGTGTATGTTTTGTTAAGTTTTCAAAAATTGTTTCACATTTATTAGTCATTTCATGAGAAAGGGTTAGATTTATATAGAAAAAAATTTAATCATAGCTATTAAAAAGTTAAGAATAAGTTGATCAAAAAACTACTTCCAAATAGCACGAAATTTTTTTTTCTAAAATGACTAATGTAATGGCTCATTTATTGGCTACAGAACTAATTGTTATGTGGGGTTGACTAGGGCCACTGTCTTTGGTCCAAGAGGTTGTAAATCATGAATTAAAAAATTGCAATGGTGGATGAGATTTGGATAGCTAGATAAAGTTGGATTTGATCTGAGCCAACTAATCTAGTAAGATGAGATTTGAATCCTTTGATTCATCAATGGAAAAACATGGAAAGGTCTCATTTCTAAGATTCAGACATTGAGAAAGTTATGTCATTTGACTCAAGGATAGACTATGTCAAAAGGCTAAAATAATAAAAAAATTATAGTGAAGTCAAACATGACTTTGCCATTCAATTTAGAGCTTGGATCAAGTGCTTATAGTAGACGAAACATATATCGTTCAGTCAAAGATCAAATGGTTAGATTGTTGAGAAGAAAAGTGTTTTTCTCTTTGTAATTCCTATCATGGGTGTATAATACTTAACAAATTAAGGCCAGCTCCCCGTTTTGTCCTTAGCATTTCATCATCTAGGATACTCATATGCTTATATGTCATTTCATGGTGATGGTTCCAATAGGCCCCCGTTCACATACATAATTTAACTTTATTACCTTTCAATTCTCCATCTTACCTCTATCTGGACAAAGGATGCACTCTAAATAATTTCCTGGCTTATTTTAGCCTAGACTCCTAATTTGATGCTACCAAGCCAAGTTGGTCTTGGTAACCCAAGTGCTTTGCACTTGCCAGCTTATGGTGTGCCTTAATGTTTTTTAATTATGAAAATTTAAAAATAACTTAATTTTTAGTTTACTAAAAAGTTTAGTATTTAACATGAAATTCAACAAAGATGTATTACATGGATTTAATCAAAAAACATGGTTGAGCAAAAAATGAAATCCTATAAGTTTTTGAAATCAAGGAAAGGATGAACAAGCTAAATACTTAAATTAGAATGTCAAAGTGAGATTAATGTAGATGGAGCATGTAGTCAACAAGTTAATATTATATTTTATAACAAAAATGTAAACCTTTTCAAAATTGATGTGCATGTCTTTAATCCTTGAGGCTTACTAAATACCTCAAGGAATTTGGGAGACCACTCATTCACCATTTTAAAAGATGTTTAGTTTGATCATTAAAAAAAAAGCTAATCTAAACTTAACAAACCTATTAGAATAAAATACTAAATATTTATAGCTTGACTTATCATAAATAAAGCAGACAATAGTGTCTCCTTTTTGATGATTACAAGACATCAATATTTAGATAAAAATATAAGTAAAAAACATTTATTATTATCATAAGCATTATTAAAAATGAAAAGTTGGTACTCCTCCATCTTAATTCATACTCCATTTGACTATATGTTCCCGCTCAATTATTCAAATCATGGTTTTTATCCCTTTTTAATACTATGAAAAAAGTGTTATAATTTTCACAATTTGCATTAGACATAACTATTATCTTATGAATTGAAATTGATTAGTTGGAAGGAATGTTGTAAATATGTCTACAAATTCATGTTTAGTAGAAACATATGTGATTTTCATTAACCCTTGAACTTCCTGATCTCTCATATAAGTGATGTCATACACTATGTATTTTCTCTTAGAATGATGAACTTTGTTTTTTGCTAAAGCGATGGCACTAATATTATCAATTTGAATGTTAATATGTGAAAGATCTAAACCATAGTCTTGAAATTGTTGTTTCAAGCATAACGCTCGAGCAACAAAACTTTCAGCCACTACATACTTGACTTCTATCGTCAATTTGGCTATCAAATAATTTTTTCTTTCACTATCATGAAATTAAATTTTTTCTTAGTAATTGATATGTACATAAGTCATTTTTCTTCTCTACACTAATGAAGGCTGGATTTGATAAACCAATACAATATCTTGAATGAATATTATTTGGGTGCCTTAAACCTATTTTCATTAGACATTTTGTATATTTGAATATTAACTTAATCACCGTTAGTTGGATTTTCTCATGAGTTTATTGAAATGTAACACATAAACGAACAATAAATAAGATGTTTGATCTATTAATTAAGATATAACGAAGATATTTTAATTTATATTTCTTTTCATTTTTTTAAATTATCGATAAACATTTTAGGTCCATATAAAAAGGAAGCAAGTTATGAGTGAAAAATAATAAAATGCAATTTCTTTTATTTTTATACTTTCTTGTATAACAAGTGTGCACGTCTAACCATAGTATGAAAGATTCTAACTATCCTTTTGATAAACAAGGATAGAAAGTGGAGATCTTCCAATAGAATGTTTGATAATAAAATCTCTTGTAAAAGATAACGATCGAAGATGAGAGACCTTCCACTAGGAGTGTCATTAACCAAACAAATTCTTACCTTTACTAAGTACTGTATCTCTTCATCCATCATTTTACTCTTATAAACTAGTCACCAAACCACTAACTTTCTTAACAAAGCTTTAAATCATATCTTACTATCTTGTTACTCGTTCAAGCCAAGTTTCTCAACTAAGCTAAAACTAAATCCTTGTCATGTTCTCTATTATTGGTGCTGAAAACACCACTTCCTATGGAACTAAAAGATATTATTATAAAAAAGATATGCTCTTTTAGTAACTTTTATTTTTTACTTAGTAACTAAAGTTTCAGCTATTCTTTTTAATTAAAGAACTATATCTTGAGTTTCTCTAAATTTTTATTTTATGAGTAAAATAAGATGTAATAAAAATCACCTTATAAGATTTTATGATTAATGCTTAAGGTGTTACCACTTAATAAATTTAATTATCTACACTAATACTTTGGAATACAAATATTTGATTAGTTCTGAAATATTATGCACTCTAATCCTAATTAGTGTATATTTTCTTTTTATAGTTCCTAATAATTTATTAGGCTTCTCTAGTATTATAAAATTCGATTTATACTATTGCATAAATCTAAATCTATCCGACATCAAATAGGCTTCAATTAATAACAACACCCTTTTACAATTATGAACAGAAGCATAACCTTTCAAATAACACCTATTTTACCCTTGGCTAGCCAGTACTCTGCTTTAGAAAACATTATAATTTTACCAAAGACAAAGTAAGAGGCATTTCACTCAAGTCTACTAACTTTTGGACAATGACCATGTACAAGTCCCCTCAATCAAAATAATGTAATACAGCTTACACAATTACTACAACACTAAAAAGAAATAATACAATAGTTTATATAATTCACTAAAAAATAACATGACATAATAGCTAAATATTATGAATGGATGTTAGCATGCTAATGTGCATTAAACGTCAATATATTGGCAAAGTTGATGAAGTGTATCTAAAATATAATAGCAATAAATTCAATTTTCATTTTTTTATTTTATATGTAAAATTACTTAGTAATAGATTGATTGTAATATTCTTTCAAAAATCACTTCTTTTTATATGAATCAAAGGAATGTATGAAAATCAAAACATCTGAACAAATAAATTCCTTCCTTAAAGAAATTAATCATTATTAAACTATTATTTCTTATGATAAGTGCCTATCTAAAACTATTTCTTTTAGATATCTCAATGTTTCTTACCTATACAAGTACATTCTAATATACAATTTGACAAATCAAGCCAACCTATTTTTTTAACTCAAAAGGAAATTTTGCATGATGCAAGAATATAGCATATAATATGTTGTATGAGAAGCTCCCGATAATAATCAGGAATGATTGTGGTTGCAAGAAAAGGACATAAAACACAAATTACAGAAACAAACCCACCAAATGCTCAAGTACAGAAACCTAACTCATATATAAGTCTATATCATAATGGAATGATAATAATATTGTACTAGTGTGATAGAAGTCTATCTAGAGATCATTTGTAAAGTTGATCTTATTAATACGATTATGTAGTATAGCCTTGCAACAATCCAAATTTCAACTAAATTAATCTTATTGTGCTAGTATAACCTTAAGATCATAAAAGTACAAATAATTTAACTAACCTATAAATTATGTCCTCAACTCTTAGTACATAACTGATTCTAGATTGGCAATGATCTCATTATATTTACACAACATTTGAAACTTTGCATCACATAATTAATATCTATTAGCTTCTCATCCAATTATTGAATGACAAAATCTATGGTACAACACATGATATAATTTTGTATGAATTTTTCAATTTTGCACATCTTAAGACATAGTACAAATAGTTTAATAAATGCATGACTATCATCACCACATTCAACTTAATCCACCTTATAAATTTTTATTAAGGTACATTTATATGAATATAAACATGTATGAAATAAAGTATGGATTACGAAATTTTTATAGGCAACAGTTCCAACAAGTGCTAGAAAAATGACTCCTTAATTTAGAAGTAGAGCAACATTTGAATAATGCCACCAGCACTCATTGAATTATCTTCAAAAGTTAATTAATCGATGTAAATTTGATAAGGGTTTTTAATTGATTAGTAGATGTTTGATTTTGTGTTGCAAGATTCAAAAATCACTCAAAATATTCATTATTAGAAAAACATCAGATGTCATTGGCATCAAAAAAGCGTTTGGCACTCAATATTCAACAATTAGAATTATTTGTGTTTCTCTCAAAAAATATCTTTTCAATATATAAATATACTTTTTCCTCAAAAATGTGCATCATGAAAGAGCTTTAATTGCATTGAAAATGTCATAATGATTTAATGCAAATAAAAATGTTAATTCTTGAAAAATGCATAGTTGGTATTTTTTATGATTAAATAAAAAGTGTTATAATGATAAGTGGAAGAAAAAATATGAAAACCAAGCCAATGACACATCATCATTATAGTAAACCATTTAAAATTTCGAAAGCACAATAAAAATTTCTCAATAATGGAAAAATATTGCATTAAAAACAAAAAATTCATTCAAAATTCATAGTTATTTTAATAAAATATTAAGAAAATAGAATGCTCAACATATTAAAAGATATTTGTAAGACGTATTTAATAAAAAAATTTCTCAAGATGTGATGTGCAACAAGCTTACCAAACCAAGTTATTAAATTAATAAAAAAAACCTGGCATTTCAAGAAATTAGTTCATAACAAGTAAGTTGTGTAGGCATCCATTATATGAGTGCAATATATATTTTAAAGTAATCAAAATGCTGAGCTGGATAAAACGAACACTTATGTACTTGTTAACTTTATCATTTGTCCACCCTGCATCACATTCATCATTTTTAATTTGTTCAACTAGATAACAAGATGAATTTTGCATAGTAGAACAAAGCTTATATTATTGATAGTACATTAGATTTGATCCATCATGTATTATCTTATGTAGTTCTTCCTTTTATTGTGGTATCTTTTTTATCCATTGCATCAAAACTTTTCTTTTTTTATTTTATAAAAACATGTTTGTCTTGTTTTAAATGGAGAGAAACTTTTTATTGATAATTTATAATTTCTATCATATTTTTTAATTTTATTTATATTTCTTGTTTAAAATTTTTTATATTATTTAATATTTAATATACTTAATTTAGATGTTCAAATAATTTTTTTAGTATTATTTTTTGAAATATTTTTTATTATTATTACTTATTAAAACCATGGTTATTCTCCTTTTTAATTCTATGAAAAAATAGTTATAGTTTATTCAATTTGTATTACACCTAATTATTATCTTATGATTTGCAATTGATTAATTGGAAGGAATTTTGTAAATATGTCTACCAATTTATTGTTTAGTAGAAACATATGTGAATTTTATTAAGCCTTTGCTATTTGGTGTCTCGTAAATTGATGTCTTACATTATGTGTTTGCTCCAAGAATGATGAACTTGGTTCTTTGCAAAAGCCAAGTTGCTATTATTATCAATTCTAATGGAAATATGTGAGAGTTCTAAACCATAGTCTTAAAATTATTGTCTCAAACATAACACTTGGGCAACAGAACTTTTAGTCACTGTATACTTGACTTCTATGGTCAATATGGCTACAAAATTTTTCTTCTATCTTGACTATGAAATTAAAAGATTTCTTAGTAATTCATTTGTACCTAAGATATTTTTCATATCTACACTAGAGCTTATAAAGTCTTCATCTAAAAACCTATAAGGCCTCATGAATGAACATTTTTAGGATGCCTTAAACTTATGTTTAACATACTTTCTATATATTTGAAGATTAATTTAATCACATTTAGATGGATTTTCTTAGGATTTTGTTGAAATCTTACACATAAGCTACCACAAAAGAAGATGTTCGATCTATTAACTCTAAGATATAGCAAAGCTCTAAGAAATTCATCATAAAGTTTTTGATCAATATATTTCTCAATTTCATCTAAAGCTAAATTGACCAATTGATTCAATAGAATCACTTTATATTTCACATTTTCATACCCAAATTTCTTTATCAAATTTTTTTAGTACTTAGTTTGTAAAGTAAAATTCTCATTGTTTATTTACATAATTTGTAATCCAAAGAAAAAATTTATTTCATCTATTATACTTATCTCAAACTCCCTTATGATTAAGTCACTAAATTGTTTACACATATTTTCATTTATGCTTTAAAAAATTTTGTCATCAATATAAACTTGTGTAAGCAACAAATTATCATTTAAAGATTTTAGGAATACTATGTTACCTATTTTTCATTTCTTAAATCCACTATCAACTAGATAATTACTCAATTTTTGATACCATAAACAAAGAGCTTGCTTAAGGCCATAAAATCCCTTCACAAGCTTATAACCATGATCATTATACACTGGTCTCTAAGCTTATGGATTGTTCTATATACGTATCTTCTTTGATTATCTTATTTTAAAATAGAAATTTTACATTTATTTGAAACAATCTAAAATTCTTATGACATGAATATACTAAAAAAAGTCTTTTGGCTTCTAATCTTGTTACTAATAGAATGACTCCTCAAAATATATACCTTCAACTTGGTTATAACACTTACCAATAGATCTGCTTTTTTTAGTGATCACTCTATTTTTGTCTAATGCATTCTTTAAAATCTATTTCGTCACAATCACTTGTTGATCACTAGGCTTAAAAACTAGTTCCCACACTTGGTTTCTCTTAAATTTATCTTACTCTTCTTTCATTACTTAAACTTAATAGTTAACGTTGTGGACATCACTTATACATAATAATTCTATGAAAGATACATATGTACTATGATTAATTCTTTCATAAATGTTCTATTCTTAATTTCTTGATTAACTCCTTTTGATCTTTTTGGATGTGAAGTTTGGTATTTCTAATCTTTACATAATTGATTGCTAGTCTCTTACTCTACTTTACTTTCTCTTTCACCTTCATCCTTGTTCAAGTCTAAGTTCTTTTAGGACTTTATCTATTAATCAAAAGTTTTAGTATTTATCTTATGAGTAGAGCCATCAAACACTATATTCACAATTTTCTCTATCTTTTATGTATCTATGTTGTAAACTTTATGTTTTTAAGAAAAGAGCTCTTATGAAAATTTTTAGGCAAACTTTTTCATCAAACTAGTTCAAGTTGGACCTTTTATTTTTAACAATGGTGCATCTATACTCAAAAATATGAAATTAGCTAACATTCAGTCTCTTATTTTTAAATTACTCATAAGGAGTTTTTTTAAAATATTGGAGTTAAATTAATTCTACTTATTGCATAACAAGTTGTGTTAGTTTCATTAGCCAAAATTGATTTTGATATGTTGCATTAGATTAACATAGTTATACACATCACCCCAAAGGTCCTCTTCTTTCTTTCTATAATCCCTTTTTTGTGATGTGAAAAAGGACTTGTAAATTGATGCATCTCATTTTTAAACTCGTTACTACTATCACATTAAACACAAATTAATTTGAGATAGGTTTACCCTTCTATCTCTTTTATCAAATTAATAAAATTTCAAATGTCACACTATTATTCTTACAAAATACAACCCAATTATATCTAGAAAATCGTTAGTCATCATAAATTTAAATTCTTTGTACCTAAACTTTAGGATGTGTGAGTCTAAAAAGGATTATTTAAACTATCCCTAAAGGTCAACTAGTAGTTAAGAGATTTTTAGGAGATCTAGCTTGCTTTTTTTTAATGTAGAATATCCCATGTGACCAAATTTGATTATCTTTTTCTTAGACTTGTCTCCAAGTGTTACCCATCTATTTGGACCACAATGAATTGAGTCAAACTTTTATCAATCTTTAGTTATATGTCTTGAGCATCCACTTTTCAATTCTGAAGAGCTAGATTTTTATTTTTTTTTCTTTATATAGGGATACATAAATTGTAAAAGTTTTACTTGGTAATCATAAAATGTATGTTTTATTTGCCTTATTTCTATGAATAATTCCAAAGTGTATTGCATCTAACAAATCAATGTATCCAAAACACGACATCTTTGTAAAACGATTATGAAAACAACTTATTTTTAAATTCTCTATTCATTTATCTTAAGAACCCAACATGCTTGACATAGCCATTTGAAACAAGGTTTTGTACAAGAAATAGTTTTACTAATTCGATAGTCCTTAATGGTATGATGCTTTTTAGAACTATAAAAGTATGTAATTTTGAAATATTAGGCATATTAAAAAAAGACATATTTATGTTTACAAAACTAAACATCATGTGAATTATTAGAAAAATGTGTAGGTTCAACAGAATAAATTTTTGTTTCCAAACTTTTTCTTTTTTCGAAGTATTCTATATGATCATGGAATCATTTTCATCATATAAATTTTTTTCAACCACTTTTCATAAATAATACAAAGGATCATTTTTTCTTTGAAAGATATTTTTAATTTTTCATGTACTGATATTAAAGTTAAAACACTAATAACTTTTATGTAATTATTTTGAAAAATTTCACGGGGTCAAATGCTTAACTTAATATTTTATTTTTCACTTTGTGTACTTGATTCATAATAATTTGTCATGAAGCAAATCATTCCATTCTCCTCCCTACTTGAAGTTATGAAGTTTAATTCTTCTCAAGTGCTCCAAGTAGTTTGAAAATTTTTCTTTTGTTCATTCTCTTCTTTTTTCTTCCTCAATTTTTATTTATTTGAGTGTTGGATAAGCTTGTGTAATATGTTGGTTTGACCACCATCATGGCATCTTGGTATGGCATCTTGGTATCTTCATCTTCTGTCTTCTTCTTATTTACAAATTTCTCTTCACAATTGCTTTAGAAAATTTTTATCTAAAGCTTTAACATAAAAAATTATAAATGTGAATAACTTAAAAAATTGATAAGAGGAATATTAAAAAGTTCAATAAACATGGGTCAACTATAATTGGCTCTCATAAAAGGAAGAGACTAACTAAAGGTTCAGGTGCCAAACCTGGAACGGCTTTAAGTCCATGTAGGACTATTATCCAATGGAACCTCTACATGATGTGTAGAATGCTACTATGTCGCAACCTTACTAAAGTTTTTTAGATGTAAAAACGTAACTACTTAATGATTTTTTTAAAGCGTGAACTACATCCTATTGGACACTTTTCTCTTAAAAGAAGAAATAAAGTCTAATTTTATTACATATGATGTTTGGCATGATATGAATGTAGATATGAAAAGTTTATATAGCATTTTAAGCTATGTTGATGATATAAATGATCCCCATAGTTTCCCTAATAATGCAATACATGGCTATATTGGTGTGGCAATGAGAGAATGAAGAATTTAGGTTTTCAAAATTTTGAATAATTAGATGATATATGTATTTTCACTAGTGGATGATTAAATTGATCATAAGTTATATAGTTCTATTTATAATTGTTAAAAGTTGTTGACATCTCCTAAAAACAATTAATCAACTTTTTCACCATTAGTAATTGTTGAAGTCACAATAGTTATAATTTATTAATTAAAATGTATTATTATTTTTATCAAGGCTTTAAAGGTTGTGGTTCAAATACTATCAAGTTAGCATTCAGTGATTTGGAGTGTCTCACTGAAGTGTTAGTGTTACCAATTCAATTTATTGTTTCAAATTAGTGCAACACATAGAGGTAGCCATGTGAGCATGATTGATTCCACATAAGTTATGCATTGAAATTGTATAACACATATAAGAGTTCAACGACTGGTCTTGGTCTAAGGAAACATTATATTTTATGATGAGAACCATTTTAGCAAAATTTAATGAAAAGATTGATGAAGTGATAAACCAAGCTAATTGACGAATTAAATTGCAAAAATCTAAGGCAATGTGCCTTCATGATAAGTTTGATTAATATATTAATGTATTATTGCAACTAAATAGTATTACACATATCAAAAGGATTTTAGAGAAATCCAAATTGTCTGTGTCATGCAGCATATTTAGCTAATGATAATCTTACCTTTACTAAGTTATTGTGTACTATATTGATGGATTTTGTGATTGTATGATATAACAAAAACAAATTGGAGTCAACATATTTGTCTAATCCTTTTTAATGAGTGGTAGTATTAGAATGACCTTAATATAAAGAGGAAGCACAAAAGATTTATTTGATTGATCAGCCACAAGAAATGTATATAGAAGATCATAACCTTGATGTGAAATGTTATACTAGGCTTATCAAAAATTATAATGCACATTCTAAGAAATTATTCTCAATTGGAGTAATCCAAACTGAGTATTGATGCATTATTAAAATGTTTTGGACCAATCTGAAAGATCTATGCTAGGTAGCTTTCGTAGCTGTTATTGTAGTTCTTTTGAGGTAAGATATAATTCAATCGTATAATGAACTCTATAACTATACATGTTGAAATAGTCAATAAGTGTCATCATATTTTTTTAGTCATTAATGATCACATTAGTACGATTGAAAGCCATGATAAAGGTGCAAAGGATCCAATGAAAGTTTCTAATGATTCACAGTAAATATAGAGCCTGATATATTGTCTAATTAAGTGCATCATACTTAACTAGTGCCATTGAACAAGTGTGTAGATAAGGTTGATTTGGAGGATGTGTTGGCCAATGAATCAAGGAGTACTAGATCATGAGGATGTAGAAGCATATTTTGTAACTAAACTTTATGAATAATTACAATAGCTATTAGATAAAATGAGAAAGAAATTGTTGTGAAAGATGGCTTTTTTCTCCTTCTTTGAATATCTTATTCCTAAAAAAATAAATTTGATAGGTAGCATCATAATTAACAAATTTTCTATTATACTAGCACCGCAAAAAATTATTGTAATAGTTATATATTATGAAATCAATTTACTTCAGTAAAAGTACTCAAAATTTTATAAACCTTTCTTTTGTATCTTTGCTATAATCAAGTGAAAGTTTGATGGGAATATTTTTGAATGGGTTTGATTGGTATTCTTTTTAATACAAAAATATCATGATCTAATATAAAAGAAGAATATTTATCATTTGTTAAAATTGTGAGATTATATGGACATTGATTTCCTTATTAAGAAACAACCACACCAAATCGGTTCATTTGGTTTTCCTAGAATATGATTAACATGATATTAGTTATGTCAACCAAAGTAGTTTATCAAAATTTATTTCTTAAGCTAAAATGAAAGCTATATGATAA
The DNA here is from genome assembly GCA_023846275.1 of Vanilla planifolia. Classification (NCBI taxonomy): domain Eukaryota; kingdom Viridiplantae; phylum Streptophyta; class Magnoliopsida; order Asparagales; family Orchidaceae; genus Vanilla; species Vanilla planifolia. The sequence goes on along the minus strand of JAIUJO010000063.1, from coordinate 327,435 downwards.
AATCTAGAGGTTTTCCAAGATTTTAGTTCAATAATTTTGGCCCAAAGTGCTTTGTAATTTCCATAAGAACAAATTCAAGTCAACTATAATGATTGTGTGAATGCATTCCATACATTTGATTATGGAGGCATTAGTTGGAAGACATTCGATATGATCACTATATAATATATGATCACCTTCCCTTTTTTTAAACATTATAGGAAGTTATTATTTGTTTGATTCTATAATAATGTTTCTATAATCCCAAATTACCACATAAACTTAAACCAAATAGTATTTCAATGGTTTAATAACTCTACCAAGTAGTTTCCAGTCACACAAACAGAACCTATAAGGCCATGGTTATTTTTAGTGAGTTAACTAGAACTTAATTTTTCTAAACCCCCTACCATGGAAGTCCGTTGAACCACTTTTTTTTATTGTTCAATTAAACTCAAAAAAATCGAAGAAGTAATTTAATATTTTACCATTTATGTATCTATTGAACTTCTTTACATAATTAAACAACATTTGAAATTTCATAAGTATTATGTTTAACTCTGTCAAGAAACTAAAAAGAATATTTGGTCAATCAATTGTTTTCAATTTTTATCTTATAGATATTATAGCATATAGGAGATGGTAGAACAAAAAATTTTCAATAGCTATTGAGTTTGTATGACTACACTTCCATTTTTGTAGAAGCATTTCATGAATTTCTTTAGTGCCAAGATTCATTACAAAAGGGTTTAATAAGATTCATTTGAGAGTCCCTATAAGCACAAAAGGTGCATTTGTCTATAAATTGAAATTCAACTTCCTCAAGTTGTTATCAAAAGGCAATTAGTTATGTAGAGCCTCCACAATAATTGAAATATTTTGCAAGGTTCATAATTATTCCACATTTTTTGTGACTTATCAATATAGCAACTAATTAACTCTACGCTTATCCTATCCTAAATTGAGAGTGAATTTGCCATCCTTAATAAGGGTCCAACTATTGTTGCCATCCTTATCTATTTTGTTCCAAATATTACAAAATAAAAAATAGTGAGTTGATTCTTTATATTTTATTCCAAGTCACTGAGCATGCTACACAACATTTTCTATAAAGGAACTTACATCTCAAGTATGTAAAATGGATAGTGTTTGAGGTGTAAACCTTTTGAAAAAGCTTTACATTGTATACATCCGTAATATCCTTTAATTTCTTAACCAGTAATCCATACTCTTCGTAGGGGAAGTAATCTTGTTCTAACTAGCCAAATGGTGCTTGCTCACAAAATCATTATTTCCGCAAAGAAAACAATTTATCACACTTTCTAAGAATTCAATAATTTTCTTAAGAAGAAATGGTATAACTTGATTTATAAAGTGCTATTGACTTGAGGACATGATTAACAAGTACCAAGTCCTATTGAGAGTATTTTTATTTTTGCATGATTACTTAATCTAGTGTTAAATGTGGACCACTTATTTCTAACCTTTGAATAATGTGCTTTTTAGCTAAGCGATTGGAAGGTAGAATCTTTTTTGAAGCAAGAGCTCCTTGTGAAAGTTCACCTGCTTGTGTTTTGCATTTGTACATCTAATAAAGATGATCCTTTGTACATTAATCTACAAAATTGATATGCCCTAAAGATTAGAGAAGAATAACTTGATATTTTTCATTAAGTGTTTATCACCTTTTAAGAAGAGCAAAAGGAAATCTACAACGCACAAATGAGACTTTGGTAGACTACAACTTCGAGTGGCCTAATGCCTCCACTTTAGCTTGTATATGTTGATTGTATTAAACCTTTTCTTAGTTCTTTAGCTACAACGTGGAGAATAAATGGGGATGGAGGGTTACCATGATTTAGCCATTTAGAGAGTTAGATGGAACTAATTCTTTTCTCGTTAAAATTGACAAACAATCGGCTTAAATTATAGATACACATGACTAGATTAATAATTTAACTAAAAGTTAAACTTATCTAATACATGTTTCCCACATGATAGATCATTGAATAAATTCTTATAGTCTAACTCGAAAATAAAGCTATTAGCTTTGATCTTCACATTTAAATCATGAAGTTGCTCCTATGAAACTATGATTATTTATGTAGGTAAGATATTTTTAGTGATTTCCCCTTCCTTAGCAAAAGCTGATTGCTCCACTAAGATGATGGTGGGTAGGAAACTCTATTTGCTAAGTAACAACAATTTAGTATATTTTTGAGAAATTATACATCAAAATTGCAATAAAGTCTTTGAAAGATATATGTTAATTTTTGTTTTGAAGGAAAATTAAATTAACACTATTGCATTCTTATTGTGATGGGCTACCAATAAGAAGATCATTGATAACATCATAAATGTCATCTTGAAATATGGTCCAACAATGCTTGTAAAACAAAATAGTAAAGCAATACAATCTGTAAGCACATAAGGAATCCATCAAAAAATATATTTTTTTTTATTTTCTCCCTATTAACAAGTTGAATTAGCATCTTATTTCCTTTTAGTGAGTTTAAAAATCATAAAGCAAAGCACCAATAATTTTTCCTAGTAGGAAATAATGAGACATCAAGAAATCAATAACATATTTGGCAAATAAATTCTTACCTAAGACCCCACTTCCACTTGGATCCTTAATTCTTTTTATATTACCCTTCATTCACTAATTGTTGAACATTGTATGGATGACATTTGTGTTTTATCACCATTCTTAAGCTAAATAGTAGCTATCTTTTAACACTTATCCATTTGATATAGTTGCATTCAGTACATCACGTAGAGGCTCAACCTGGAGATATACTACTTCTATTCAGACTTGGAGCCCTTTGAGGATTGGTTACTATATTTCTCAATAATCTCCATCATTATTATTATTCTATATATGAATTAAATAGACCATTTTTTGTTGCGTGTTTCTATTTATTTTTATTGTATCATCAATTTATCTACATTTATAATTTAGTGTAAGTTGTTTAAAGAAAACTGGAAACTTTTTGGAAGTTTTCATCTCATATTTAGTGTACACCTTCCCTTCAACAATCTCATAGGTCCTTGAGTAGAACATTTTCTTGAAAAATGATTTAAAAAGTGATTTAAATTTTGTTTTGGGCTTTTTTTATTTGAATAAGCCATTGTTGCACCAAGCTTTTTTGGGATTTTAATATCTAAAGCAAGATTTTTAGTAATATTAACCAAAACACAGACTAGAGCCCCATACAGCCTTGTTAAGTTTATTGTCATAGCAATACTATTAAAGACTTGGCAACTGTTAAAATGATTGAAAATATAGCCAATATGTTGACCAAGTTCAGTTTATGGTGCTCAAATGAGATCCGCACTAGAGCTTACAATGGTTTACCATTGAGCTAAAAAGTTGGAAACATTTGAGGACCATCATTTGAAAGACTACAATGTTCTGGATTTTGTACATCCAACATCAAAAGTATTCCAATTCTACTAAAACTCTAAGGAGCACATGCTTAAGATTTCACAATAGATTTAAAGATGCCCATTGTTTTGAATTCATACACTCTAAAATTGCATGTTGGGTCATCAAACTGAAAAAGTTACTTAGTAAAGTGAGTTTGAAGGAAGTAACCCTTTTAGAGACAAGTTCCTCATCAAACATGATCTTTTCTTCACACTTTGATAAAGGCATTAGCATTATCATGGTTAACAATGATAAAAAAACTTTCCCAAATTCACTATAAAAGAAAGGCCACAAGGCTAAAGCTCATAACATACAACCAATAATGGCGAGGAGAACACTTACAAGAGAATGCCCCTAAAATCATGTTGGAAGTGTTGTCTTGCTCTTAGAAAACTTGAAAAATTCTATCACCTCACTGTCGCTTGATGTTTGTTTGTGCTGTTCATTTGAAACTCGTGTCAAAAAGTACTTTTTATAATTAAAAGATCAAGAATGTTTAAAATAATGCAATTAATCCATATGAATGATTAATTTAAAATTTTATTAAATAGAAACTTTTAGTCAAAATTGTTCTTTTTCATTATTTATTGCCTAAGCTTGGCAACATGTCGTCTATGATATTAACTCTTCATTTCAAATATCAACTTGTTTGCTTATGACTCTTTAGTTTCCTTCCTTTTAATTTACTCCTTATACTACATTTCAGTTTTGTACATTCATCTTAAGCAAATGAGCTTCTTGCATCTTGTGGAGAATGTTTTAACAAGAGAGTGAGTGAATTATTAAGAAACAAATTATTTTTTCTCACAAAAATATCTCACAAAAATATTTTTAAAAAATGTTGAAAAAAATTGTAATAAGCCTAAAGAAATATTTAAATTTAATTTTGTGAAAAATTTAATTTTTTAAAATATTTTAATCTCTACTTATTAGTAAAGTTTTAAGAAATTGTGAAATAAGAAGGTAAACAAAACTTTTAGAGTACACTTAAGCATGATTTTCCATGATTATTTATGCTTAATACATAAAGGCTTAGGTAACAAATATAAATAATAATAAGAATAACATTTAGCATAATTTTCACTTATTTTACATGTTGATGTATATGTTATGAAGTGTTTTTTATCAACAAATTGCGATTCTAGAATCAACTTCCACATAAATTTATAACCAATGCTAAACATGCAAGATGTGATCATGTAATCTACATTGTATTCAAAGGAAAAAATGTAGTATACATTTTTTATCACTCAACTAGAAACACTACATAAGAAAGAGTGAAAATTGAACCATTCATTTACAAAAATAAGTCTCCTTTATTTTGTTTGAACTTGAATGATTAAATTTTTTTATGAAGGGAAGTTTACAAAATATTCAACAGACTGGAACATTTTTTTAATATTTGTTGAATAAATGTAAGTGCATTTAAAATTATTTTTTAATATGATTAAATGAAATTTTCATATGTATTTATTTTTTTCATATCACAAAGACTAATATTTGAAAGAACTAATAATATAGATGAGGAGTCAAATATGGTAGAACAAATTAAAATGAACACTAAATAACAATTTTTCTTCAAATTGAAATGGATATGCTGTAAAAAATGCCAAAACGTGTTAAAAATAATATTAATTTAATCTTATTGGTATTTTTAAGGACAAAATATTATGCCAAATTATTTTAGAAATATATGAATTATTTACTTAAATAAATAGCACTTGGAGTAGGTTTTTTTTGGAATTTGTTGAAAAACATTTAGAAGTCGTTTGCAATGAAATGTGTAGGAAATAGTAATCTTTATAAGGTTTTTGTTGCAATGGATATCTAATATAATAAAAATTATGTATTAAATGAGGAAAATTATGAAAGGAAAGCAACTAATAAGAAAGATATTATAATTAGGACTAAACTGGAAAACTATTATAAAGGCTAGGAAGAGGGAGATAAATAAGATAATTATGAAGGTTCCTTTAAGGAAGGAGAAGGAACAATTTTCATGATTATATGATGGTTTTTTTATGAAGGAAGATTAGTTACCTCTTGAAGGTGGATTTAATTTTCTAAAAAAATTAGTAACAATACATGTCAATATGTTTATCACATAAGGTATTTAATATTTTTAATAATACTTTCACTAGTTTTAAGGCAGTTTTAGGATGCCAAAGCCATGATGCAGATGAGACATTATTGCAAGTGGGTACGAAATGGTCCCATAAAAGGATAGAATGGTCCAAAAGTGTTGTTGAAAGGAAACTAGGACAATCAAATGATAGTTGATAGTCTTATGATAATTCACACAGTATCTGATGGTTTAATATATTATGTTATTAACCCTTAGTCATGGTACTTTATTTGATAATAACAAATCCTAAGAATTATTAGTGAATTTGATAAAGAGAATTTCTAAATTTTAGAAAATTGATTCTTATTTTCGTTGGAGAATTTGGAAGGGAAGAGTATTTATTATGTGATTTTAGGAAAGGGATTTATTTTAAATTTAATTTTAGTTATTTCAATTTTATTTTGATTAGATGTTAAGCTTTATTGAAATCACTCATTCAAGGTAGAAAAATTTAGTCTTACTTAAATAAATTATCCTAAAATAGTATTAGGAATCTAAAACCTTGATCTTTTCTTTACCATCCAAGAATCATGTTATTCCTATCGTACAATTGAAGAGTCTCTTACCAAAACTTGTTGCAAAACATGTATTTTAATTCTTAAAAAAATTTGTAAAAAAATATTAATATGATTAAAAAAATAGAAATACATATTGCTAAAAGTAACAAAAAGTCTTAGTTAGAACACAGTGCTAGAATACAGCTAGTAACATTTATCATGTCGATAAAATAACTCTCAAACCTATCAAAGAATTTTGGTTCATTCATAACAAAAGAATTAAAACAAAACTTACATCTAGAGCATGACAAGGGGTAGACAAACCAAAACAAATTCAAAATGTGCAATGTAAGAAAGCTATAATAAAGTCGTAATAATCAATCATTTATTCAATGTGAGACAAATAAAACTTGTATCCATTTCACTCGGTTGTACTAAAAATTGTGGGAGTGTTTTTGCTATCCAATTGCACAATTATGTGATCAAATGATTCTAATCTCATCCACTTATAAAAAAAATTATTTATGTGCTCATATCCAATCACATAAGTTTGAGAATTCACAGACCATATATTATTTACATGTAATAGCTAAATCTAATAATCAAATCATGATTTAGATTTATCGATTCAAATGAAAAAATAATATCTAAATAGTTCTTTTAATCTTATCTATCCAATTGAGAAGTTTTGATAATCAAATGTTCTAAGAGCCTTTTGATTGAGTGGCTTCCGTGTACTGAGTCCTTTTAGTTCTTTGGATTTTTATAATTTATTAATTAAAAACTTGGTGGATTTTTTAATTTAAATAATAATGAGTATTTGGGTAGTTTTGCAAGTGGTTCTAGACATTAAAAAATGTTTATAAATAAGTGAATTCTTGAAGAAAATCGACTAGTAAAAGTTTTACAAAATCTGAAGATAACATTTTAAGTGATGATATTCAAACATTTAGTTTTAATTGCTCATTGACATTTTCTTATGGAACATGCTTCAACCATCAAACTAAAAATCTCTACTTTCTTAACAAATAAGCTAAATTCTAAATTTTCTTTAACTATAATTGATTTATTTAAAACACTTATTTCCTAATAGGCTTTCATTGAGTATAAGATTGTTTTGTTTAATTTACATTTTTTTTTATCAAATTATTTTATTCAATTATGATGTTTATTATGTTGTATGATCGTAGTAGTGTCTTTCTATTTTTTCGTTATGAGGATTTGGCTCTTCTAGAAAAATGCTTTATATGAATAAGAATAGTATCTCAATTACAGCTAAATGTATTGCAGCTAAAATTCTTTGTCATGCCAAAGCTAATACTTAATATCGAATATTATGTATTGCAACATTGATCAATTAATTCCAACAAAAATAATATTCATAGATATATATATATATATATATATATATATATATGTATGTATACATATATATATATATACATAAATATATATTTATCTATACATACATATATATATATACATATATATATATCTATATATCTATATATATATATATATGGATATATATACATATATTGTACACATAAGATTTGAAAAATTATGTTTATGAAATAAAAATAATAAATAAATAAATCAAAATAGTAAAAAAATCTTAAAACTTTAAGTTTTTGTAATGATCTTGTAAACGAGAAAAGTTGTAGATGAAATTTTGATTGGTGTTACACGTTAATATTTCACCACCATAATCCATTGTAATGAATTTCAAGCCATGCATTACACAAGATAGCATAAATAAAGAATTTTGGTAATAGTTAGAAAGAAAGAACATAATATATTTTAAAGAAATTATGCAAGTCTTAGATCCTTAGATATAGGTATAATTTTAACATAATAGACTTAAATATAGGTATAATTTTAACATAATAGACTTAAATAAATTGATTAGTTGGTTGATAATTTAAAAAAATAATAAATTTGTGAACAATTCATTCAGTATAGACTAATTCTTTTTATGTGCTCACAAAGTGGGGGAGAATGAAAGTGAAAGATTAAAATGAGCATAATTATTGGGGAACATTTTTCTAATATAGCATACATGTAATAAGCATATCTTTAATTGTGGTTCATTTTATTTTTATAAAAAATTTATTCTTTATTAAAGGTTTCGTTTTCATCAGGAAAGAGTGATTGTCGTGTTGACCCATTGTGTTGAAGTTTTGTTTGATGATCATAAACCCTAAGTGTTACAATTGAATTTTCTTAAATGAATATTAAATTTTAGAAAGATGATATGTTTATCGAGGTAAACATTGAAAAGAAAGAACATCAAAGGTGAAATTTTGTGATGATCATTTTTGTTTGTTTAACAAATAACTAAGAAATATTTTGAATTTAATTTTAGATATTATAATTTAATTTTTATTAGAATGTTAAGCTTGATGAAAATCGCTCTTTCAAGGCACAAATACTAAATTTTATTTAAATTAATGATTTTAGAAACAATATTAGGGTTCTACAATCTTGATAAAAAATCAACCATTTAAAGAATTATTTAATTCTTAGTCATATAACTAGAATTTTTATATAAATAATTTGTTTCAAGAAGTGTATTATAAATATAATAATTAATTAGTTAAAAATAATAATATAATTAAAATAATAAAAAAGAAAACCTATTGTTAAGAATAATCAAAAGTGTCCGATTAGAGCATTGCTCCAATAATTCAAATCAAATCATAATTTCTAAACAGTTCATTTAAACTTATCCATCGAAATGAAAAGTTTTCATAATCAAATGTTTAAAGAGCCTTTTGATCGAGTGTCTTCTATGTAGTGAGTGTTTTTAGTTGTTTCCATTTTTTATAATTTATTAATTAAAAACTATGGTTGATTTTTTAATTTAAATAATAATGCTTAGTTGGTTTATTTTGCTAGTGCTTTTAGTCATTAAATATGCTTATAAATAAGTGAAATCGTGAACAAGATCGGCGGTTAAAAGTTTTACAAAATCTAAAGATAACATTTTAAGTTATGATATTCAAACAGTTACTTTTAAAAGCTTAATGACATTTTCTTATGGAACATTCTTCAATCATCAAGCTGATAATCTCCACTTTCTTCTCAAATAAACTAAGTTCTAAATTCTCTTTAATCATAATTGATTTAATTAAAAAACTTAATTTTCAATAGACTTTTATCGAGTATAACATTGTTTTGTTTAATTTACATTTTGTGTCATCGAATTATTTTATTACCTTGTTTATTATGTTGTATGATAGTAGTAGTGTTTTTCTTTTTTTTTGTTATGAGATTTTAGCTCTTTTGGAAAAAAGCTTTATGAGAATAAGAATAGTATTTCTTGCATCTGAATGTGTTGTAGCTAAAATGGTTTGTTATGCCAAATCTAAGACTTACTGTCAAATATTATGTACTGCAACATTGATCAATTAATTGCAACTAAAATAGTACACACACAAACACACACATTCACACACACACACACACACACACATATATATATATATATATACAAATAGGATTTGTATAATTATGTTTAGAAAATTACAATAAGAAATAAATAAGTAATAATAGTCAAAAAAATCCTAATACTTTAAGTTTTTTTAATGATCTGTCAAACAAAAAAGTTGTAGAAGAAATTATGATTGGTGTTGCACCTTAATCTTTCTTAATAATAATCCATTGTAACAAATTTTAAGCCAGGCATTGCACAAGATAGCATAAACCAAAAATTTTTGTAATAATTAGAAAGAAAGAACAAAATATATCTGAAAGAAGTCATGCAAGTCTAAGGCCATTAGATAGAGGTGTAATTTTAATATAATAGACTTAAATAAATTGATTAGTTGGTTGATAATTTCTAAAATTATTAAATTTGTGAACAATTTACTAGATATAGACTAACTCTTTTTAGGTGATGAGAAAGTGAGGGAGAATAGAAAGTTAAAGATTAAAATGAGAATAAATTATGGAGGAACGTTTATCTAGTCCAGCAAACATGTAATGAAGCTTACCTTTAATTGTTGTGCATTTAATTTTTATAAATAATCTAAGTTTTATTGAATTTTGTTAAATGTTTTGTTTTCATCAGGAAAGTAATATTGTTCTGTGGACACATTGTGCTGATGTTTTATTCAATGATCATAAATCCTAAGTATTACAAATAAATTTTCTTAATTAAATTTTAAATTTTAGATAGGTGATACCACTATTCAAGGGAAACGTTGAAAAGAAAGAAGAGACAAGTTGAAATTTTGTGATGATCATTTTGGATGGATTGACAAATAACTAAGAAATATTTTGAATTTAATTCTAGATATTATTATTTTATTTTATTAGAATATTAAGCATGATTAAAATCACTCTTTCAAGGCACAAATACAAAATTTTATTTAAGTTAATCATTTTGGAAACAATATTAATATTCTATAATCTTGATGAAAAGTCAACCATCTAAATAATTATTTTATTCCTAATCATACAACTAGAATTTTTATAACAATAAGTTGTTTCAAAAAGTGTATTTTAAATATAATAATTAATTAGTTAAAAAAGTAATATAATTAAAATAATAAAAAAGAAAAACCTATTATTAATAATAATCAAAAGTGTCATATTAGAGCATAGCTCCTAAAATTAAAATCAAATCTCAATTTCTAAATAGTTCTTTCAATCTCATCCATCCAATTGAGAAGTTTTCATAATCAAATGTTCTAAGAGCCATTTAATCGAGTGGCTTCTATGTAGTGAGTCTTTTTAGTTGTTTGGATTTTATAATTTATTAGTTAAAAACTATGGTGGATTTTTTAATTTAAATAATAATGAGTAGGTGGTTAATTTTGTAAGTGCTTTTAGTGATTAAAAATGTTTATAAAAAAGTGAGTTCTTGGGCAAGGTAGATTTGTAAGAGTTTTACAAAATCTGAAGAAAACTTTTTAAGTCATGATACTCAAACATTTAGTTTTAAATGCTCATTGACATTTTCTTATGGAACATGCCTCAATCATGAAACTAATAATCTCAACTTTCTTCTCAAATAAGCTAAGTTCTAAATTTTCCTTAATTATAATTGATTTAATTAAAACACTTATTTCTCAACAGGCTTTCATCGAGTATAAGGTTGTTTTGTTTAATTCAAATTTTGTGTCATCGAATCATTTTATTCTATTACCATGTTTATTATGTTGTATGATCAAAGTAGTGTTTTTCTATTTTTTCCTTATGAGGATTTAGCTCTTTCGGAAAAATTCTTTACATGAGTAACAATAGTATCTCAATTTTAGCTAAATGTGTTTGAGCTAAAATGGTTTGTGATGCCAAATCGAATACTTAATATCAAATATTAGGTATAGCAACATTGATCAATAAATTTTGACTAAAATAATACACACATAGACACGCATGCACACACAGATATATATATATATATATATATATATATATATATATATATATATATATATATATATATATATATATATTTATATATATTGTACAAATAGGATTTGAAAAATTATGTTTAGAAAATTAATATAAAAATAAATAAACAAAAATAGTCAAAAAATCAAAAAACTTTAAATTTTTGTTATGATCTTCCAAACTAAAAAATTGTAGATGTAATTATTATTGGTGTTCATCTTTCATAACCATAATCCATTATAACAAACTTTAAGCCATGGATTACATAAGATGGCATAAATAATAAATTTTCGTAATAGTTAGAAAAAAAGAACTAATTGTATTTGAAAGAAATAATGCAACTCCTAGATCATTAGATATGGGTATAATTTTAATATAATAGACTTAAATAAATTGATTTGTTGGTTAATAACTTCAAAAAATTATAAATTTGTCAATAATTTACTAAACATACACGAACTCTTTTTAAGTGATGACAAAGTTGGGGAGAATGAAAAGTTAATGATTAAAATAAGCATAAATTAGGAGGGAGCATTAATCTATTCTGTCATACATGTAATGGAGCTTATCTTTAATTATTGTGCATTTTATATAAATAATTTATTCTTTAACGAATTTTGTTAAAAGTTTTGTTTTCAATAAGAAAGAGAGATTGTTGTGTCGATTCGTTGTGCTGATGTTTTATTTGATGATCATAAACCCTAAGTATTACTGATGACTTTCTTAAATAAATTTTAAATTTTAGTTATATGATACATATTTTCAAGATAAACGTTGAAAAGAAAGAAGAGCAATGGTGAAATTTTGTGATGATCATTTTGTTGGATTAACAAATAACTGAAAATATTTTTAATTTAATTTTAGATATTATAATTTAATTTTGATTAGAATTCTGAGCTTGATGAAAATCACTCTTTAAGGAAAAAAATAAATTTTATTTTAATTTAATAATTTTAAAAATAATATTGGGATTCTAAAATCATGATCAAAAGTCAACCAACTAAAGAATTATTTTATTCCTAACCATATAGCTAGAACATTTATATCAGCAACTTATTTCGAAAATTGTATTATAAATATAATAAATAATTAGTTAAAAAATAATAATATAATTAAAATAAAAAAAAAGAAAACCTCTTGTTAATAATAATCAAAAGTCTCCAGTTAGTGCATAGCTCTTAAATATTGGTAGTTGGGTTTTTTAGATTGATAAAATAAAACCAAAACTCATCAAATAATTTTGGTTCAATACATAACTCTCAAATCCAAATTTAATAAAGTATGAGTGTATTAGCAATATTGGAAATCACTTTAGAGTGAACCAGGGGTTTACTAGGCTTAAATAATGCACTTATTATGTGGCATAAGAAACTTCTTATAAAGCAATAACAATCCAACATTCATGCAATGTGGGACAAGTGTAACATTCACAATCACTAAATGTGGTATAAAAATCTAATTATCCCACAAGCATGCCAATATTCTTATAAAAAATATTTAAAAATTTAAAAATTAATAATTAATTTGATAGACCTTATTAAAGTGTGTCTAACAACATATATTAGATCTCAATCAGGCATTCATTAGAAATACATTGAGTTGAGATGTCTAATAAACATAAATAATAATAAATTATTTAGTTATTATTAAGTTACAATTATATCCAAGCTAGAACAAGATAAATTGAATCCATGTAAGAAAAGCCAAATAAGAGAAATACAAAGTTAATCTGAGAAAAAATTTAAAGTTTGATAGAAATATAAAAAAATTAAAGAAAAGAATTGAGAAAGAGATAAATTATATGTAAAAGATACATTCCAAGATACTGAGGAAATCATGTGAAACATCTAATATTCTCAAATCTAACACAAATCAAAATAACTCATAAGATATGCAAAAAACATAGAAAATAAAATATTTCAAAATGTAAAAGTAAATTTTTAATTAGATAGAGCTTGCAAAGATGAAACAAATAACATTCATTTAATCTTATTTGCACTTTGATTCTAATTACAACAAATTAACAAAGAAAATTAGCATAAAAATAGATTATTATTGTGTTATTAATTAAATATATATATATATATACATATATATATATATATATATATATATATATATATATATATATATATATATATATATATATATATATATATATATATATATATATGTATAAACATAAATGAGATAAATTGAAATAATATAATATAAGCAATTGAAACAAATATATTGATAACATGATAAGAAATTTTTACTTACCTAGTATCATAATGAAATTAAGGTTAAATGTATGAAGAAATAAGATAAATTATATTGGAAAGTTGCATTCTAATGTACTAAAGAGATTAAGTATAAAATCATCAATCAACATATGAGATACAATTCAATTGAATACTTAATTAGATAGAGCCAAATGAGATGAGTCTAATGATATTTGTTTCATCTCTAATAGATAGTGTTTGGAATTTTTATGATTTAATAAAAATAAAACAAGTAAAAAAAGTATTATTTTACTATTAACTGAATATATATTATAGCTTAAATTAAATGAACAGAATCATATAATATATCAAACAAAATTGTTGTGAAGATCACTTGATAAAAGAGATAAATTATATGAATAAAATGCATTACAGCATACTGAGAAGATTTAATGCAAATTACATAACGATAAAATATGGTGTGAATCAAGATGACTTGTAAAGGATGCCATGGCCTAAAAATTAAAATATTTTGAGGTATAAAAATGATTACATAATTAGAGAGAGCTCATGGAGAAAAGTCTAACAATATTTTTTTGTCCCTCAGGACATAATTGGAATTACAACAAATTACTAATGTAAAAAACATAGATAATAACAGATTATCTTTCTTAATTTTAATTAGATTTACATGAAAATGTAAAATAGATAACCTAAAGCGACATAATATAATAAAATAAACTGATGTAGAGGCCATGTGAGAGAAGAGTTAAGTTTTAGAGTAATATAAAAATTAAATGGGTAAGATTTGAAGAAATCAAATTAATATTATATTTAAGCTGAATTCCATGATACAAAATGATTTGGAGTGACATTCTCGATCATGAAGGCACACACAAAATGTAGTAAAATAAAATATATAAAAATATAAAACTTATATTAAGTAGATAATGCTTTTTAAGATGAGCCCAATATCTTTTGTTTTCACTTAATGAAGCCTTATTTAGAATTACTATAAAAATGTCAATAAAAGTAAATAATAAGAAATTATTATTTTAATATGAAGTTTATATTTTTAAATATAAAACAATATAAATTAAAATAAAGTATTGTAATTTAAAAGATGGTGATATGAAGGTCATATTAGGGGAGAATTAGAGTTACGTAGTAACAAATAAATCAATGCATAAGAAAGTATGAGAATCTTGCATTGTAAGATACCAAGGAGATCATGAGGCATTCTCAATTTTCAATTATGAATGAATTGTAATGTTTAGCAAAACTTGCAAAAATTCTACAATATATAATATTTTAGAATATAAAATTAAATATATAAGTAGATAAAGATCATTGAGATGTTTCTAATGATGTTTTTTATCTTCATTAGAAGTCACTTCGAATTATAAGAATATAGCAATGTAAATAAAGATAAACAATAATAAATTGTTATTATAAACTAAGTAGACATATGTAAAATTTTAAATAACAAAAATTAAAGTGTTGTATCATAACAAAATAAATACGACATATTTATGTCTCATGTAATAATAAGTAATGTTTCATAATAATATTACAAAATTATTGTGAAATATTTGTAGAATATGATAAATTTTCTGATACAATGGAATTCCTACATACGAAGGATATAAATATAATATCCTAAATCATGAAATTATGAACAAATTAAAATGTCTCATAATGCATGTCAAAATAATATATAATTAAGCAATATCATATAAAAAATAAAATATTTAGTAATTCAAAAAAACATTTTACTTGCATAGAGCTTATCGTGACATACATCGACATTTGTTTAGTCTTGGATGGATTTATTTTTGAATTGAAGGAATTAAAAAAATAAATAACATTAAAAAAAATAATTATTATTTTAATATTAAATAAACTTATATTAAAGCAAAAAATAAGTTATAATTAAGCAATGTCAAATAAAAAATAAATATAATCTAAGGGATAAATGAAAAGAGAACTAAAGTTTCATAATAATATAACTAAATTGAAGCCAATGATTTTGAAAAGAAAAAAATTAATATCAAAGTTACCTTCTAAGACACTAATGAGACGATGTGCAATATCATTGATTATGAAATCAATTACGAATTGAAATGTTTAAAAAAACATGCAAAGCTTAGATAAGAATAATGAAAAAAATAATAAAAATGAATTCTTAATGGGCAAAGCTTGCAAGATAAGTTAAACGACATTTGTTTGGTGTTATCAAACTTCGTTTTTAATTACAATTAGTTACGGAATTAATTAACCAAAAATATTAATAATCCATTACTTTAATACTAAGTAAATATATATTTATACTAAATTGTGATAAATTGTTTGAATAAAGTATTATAAAATTGAAGTAATAAAAAGGTCACACAAGTTGAGAATTAAAGTTTCATTGTAATATAAAAAAATTAAAGAAAAAAATTTGAACAAATAAGAAAGTTGGTGTCAGAAAATCGAACTTCAAGATTCCAATGAGAGCAATGGCAACATCCTCGACCATCAAATAGGTACGTATCAAAATTATCGTAAAGCACATATAAAAAAAAAAGAAAAAATATTGTTTAAAATTTCAAAATTAACATTAAATGGTTAGAGCTCAACAAGGCTTCTCCAATGACATGTTTATTGCTCAAGTAATTCTTTTTTCGACCACTACTAATTTGCAAAGTAAAAATAAGAAATATAAAATAACAAAATAAAAGGGAAGCAAATATCACACATTTGGAGATTTAGAAATGCATAGCAAAATAACATAATTAAAATACTAAAATTTTTTTAGAAGGCATAAACTGTTTAGGATTGTTGCATTTCAAGGTACTATGGTGATTGAGTCTGATATCCTAGATAGTCAAAATTTGGCATAGTAAATTTTTTTTTATAAAATATGCAAAAACTTAAGACAAGAAATTTTGAAAACATTAAAATAAATATTTAATTTAATTTAGATGGAAGCCAAAGTAAATAATAATAAATAATTATTTTAATATTTGTAGATATAAAGTAATGGTGAAAATCAGTTAAATTGAAATAATATAACATAACTAAAAGAATGTGATGTATTAGGTGGCATAAAACATGATTTACTACTGCAATGTAATCTGACCAAATGGAAGCCAAGCTTTTGAATAAAATAGATAAACTTTTCAGGAGTGCTTCATTTAAAGGCATATAGAGGTTATGTGTGACATCGTCTACAGTCGACAATGTACAAATTTATTTATCTCATAAAACATGCCAAAACAAAAGGAAATAAAATATTTTTAAAAATATTAAAATTAAACGTGAATTAAAAATAATATACTTTATTTTCAATTTGCATAAATATATAATATTATTTAATTTAGATAAATTATTGAAATACCATAAAAAAAATGAAATCATTATAATGGTCACACAAGAGAAGTTTTGGGGTTACATAGTAATATAATATAATAGAAACAATGAATTCGAATAAATAAGTTGAATTGTGTGAGAATGTTATTTATCATGATAATATAGAAATGCATTGTAATAAACCTGATCATTAGGCTAGGTACAAAAAAAAGTACCTCATAAAGAGTGGATAAACCTCAAAAATTATATATTTAAAAATTCGAACAAGAATTATTGATTTGATAAGTCAAGACTAACATAGTAACATTTGTCTAATCTCAATAAAACTACATTTATTGTAAATGCAAATTGTAAAAATAAATAAACATAAATAATGTTAAATGAAAATTTTAATATTAAATTAATAAATATTAGTGTTCAAAAAAATTGAAATATTGTTATATAACCAATTCAAATAGATGTAAAGGCCACTTGAGTGCAGATTTAAAGTTTTAATGTAAAATCAGCAAATAAAAAATTTGTGAAATGAGATAAATTTTGTAAGAAAATTGAATCCAAGATTCTAATAAAATTGATTTTGCATCCTCAATCTTAAAATCTAGTTTGAATTAAAATGTCTTATTAAATAGGCAAAAAAATCTAGAATATAAAATATTTAAAAGAGTTAAAAAGAAATTTTTAATTGGGTTGAGCTTGTTAAGATGCATCTAACTATTTTTTTTGTTTCCCTCAAACCACGTTTATAATTAATAGAAAGTTACATTCAAAACTACAAAGGAAATTGAGTGAAGCATCCTCGATCATTAGATGGTGCAGCAATAAAAATACATCATAAAGCATGTGAAATTATTAAAAAATAATATATTTAAAAATATATAAAAACGAATATTTAAAATGGTAGAGCTCATCAAGATGTGACCAATGATGTTATTTTTTCTTGATTGGAAATAGATTGGAATTTCAGTGGATTACTAGAAAATTGAAGCATAAAAAAATAAATTATTATTTGACTTTAAGTAAATATACATTAAAGCTACAATAAAATAAATTAGTATATGATATTATAAAAAATAAAAAATGTTTTAAAAGACCCTTGATAAGAGATTTAATGTAAACTGGACATATAACAAAACAAAAGAAAAAAATTGATTAAATTAGATAAATTACACGAGAAAGTTACATTCAAGGATAAGAACAACACCTTGTGCAACTTCATCGATCTTTAATTTAAGAACGACTCAAATTGCATCGAAATGTGTGCAAACTATTAAAAATAAAATATTTCGAAACATAAAATTGAATAGTTAAAATGATAGAGTGCAATGAGATGTTCCTAACGATGTTTGTTTAGTTTTTATGTAACTTTGGTTGGAATTACTATGAATTACAAAGCTAAATAATGATAAATAAAAAGAAATTATTATTTTTATACTAATTAATTGTATATGAATGTTGAAATGAGATAATTGAAGTAATGTAATACAAATAAATCAAAGTAATGATATAATCACACGAAAGGAGATTTAGTGTTATATCATAATATAACAAAATTAAAGGACAACTTTTGAAGAAATATGATGATTTGCTTGCAAAATTTTTTTTTTAAGATATAGAAAAGATTAAGTGTAGCATCCTCAATCATCAAATCAAATAATAATTCAAATATCTAACAAAACTTTTGAAAACTTCACAAAACACATAACATTATAAAAATGAAAATTATTATAGATCTATCTCATTACAATGAGCTCGATGGTCTTTTTTTCATCTCAATTGAACTTTGATTGAATATTCGATGAATTAACAATGTAAATTTGCAAAAATAAAATTATGCCATTTTTGTAAATTAAAGTAAAAATATGTAAAATAAGAAAAAAGATAAATTGAAATAAGTTAATTTAAAGAAATCATATTGATGCAAAAGTCACATGAGAGGAGCATTAGACTTTCATTGTAATATAAGTAAAGCAAAGTAAAAAAAAATAATGAAACTAGATAAATTATTCAAAACAATTGTGTGTTCAGATTGTAAGGAGATCGAGTGTAAAATCCTGAATAATCAAAGCATCTACGACTCAAAATGCTGCCTAAAGTATGGCAAAATAATAGAAAATCAAATAATTTTAAAAATAATAAATAATACCTAATTAGATAGAACTTCATGTGTTGAGTCAAACAACATATGTTTCAATTTTGCGATAACTTTTTTGGAAATACTACTAACCACAAAGTTAAAGAAGGTTAAGAATATGAAATTATTAATTTAATAAGTAGATATATACCAAAAATTGAATGACTTCAATTGAATAAATGTTATATAACCAAATCAAAGCAATGTAAAGGTCACATGAGAGTAAATTTATAATTCCATAGTAATTTAACAAATCTAAGCCAAAAAGTTTAAAAAATATATAATTCGTATAGGCAACTTACATTCAATGATATTATTATGATCTAGTGTAACATTCTGACATGTAAAATCAAGTAGAAATTCAAATATCATGCCCTCAAAAAAAAATTTTAAAACATAAAAATGTAACTTAATTAAATAGAGCTCCTTAATAAGAGTACAACAATATTTCTTACATCTTAATTTTAACTCATGTTGAATTTCTATGAATTACTAAAATTAAAAAACATTAAAAGATAATAACGTATTTTGTTTAATATGAAATAAATACATATAAACACTAAAGTGAGATAAATTTAAACAATGTAATATTGCCAAATCAATGTAATACAATGTTCACATTTTATAAGGTTTATGAAGACATATTAATATAACCAAATGAAAGTGAAAGAGTTGGCAAAATAAGATAATGTTTTTGAGAAACTTGATTGTAAAGATACTAATCACATTGAGCATAACATCTTTTGATTGTTAAATCATGCACAAATCTAAACTCTATTAAAGGTTACAAATTCAAAGAAATTAAATATTCAAATATATGAATCTTTAATGGGAATGATCTCATTTAGATAATCTCAATGACATTTGTTCCAACAATATCTAAGCTAATTTAGCTGTATTATGAATTACCAATGTAAAGTAATAAAGTTAAATCAAGGTGATGTAATGCTCATAGTACAGGAGGATTAGAATTTCATGCAAACATAACAAAATAAAAGAAAATAGTTTCAAGAAATCTGAAAAATTTTATGAGAAGGATGTGCTCCATTATAGGAAGTAGATTGACTAAAAGTCCTCTATCATCAAATCTTTGTGAGTAAAAAATATTTGGAAATTATACTAAAATCAAAAAAAAGAAAATATTCAAAGTAAAAAGGAATATTTAATATTATAAAGCTCAGTGGCCTCATTCCAATGACATTTGTTTCATCTCATTTGGATCTCGTTTAAAATTTCTATCAATAACAAAAGTAAATTGTCATAAAAAATAAATTATTATCTTAATTCAAAATGAACAAAATTAAAGATAAATAAGACAAATTGGAGAATTATGTATAACACAATATTAGACATGTATGGGTCACATGAGAGGAGATATCAGGCTACATCGCAGTATAAACAAAACAATGAGAACAATTTTAAAAAATGAGATAAATTCCACACTAATCCCACATTCAATGACACTAAGATTGAGTGCACCAAACTCATTTGTCAAATTAGATACCATTGAAAATTTGTTGCAATGGGTTCCAAAATTATTGCAAATGAAATATTTAAAAATAAAGAAACAGATATTTAAGTGGATAGCTCACCTTGAGAGGAGTCCAATGATGTTTGCTTCTTCTAGATCAGAATGAGTTTTGAACTACTAAGAATTACCAACATAAGTAATCATAAAAAAATGAATTATTAATTTATCATTAATAAAAAATATATTAAATCTTAAATAACATAAATTGATGCTATATAATATGGTCAAATGAAAGTGATTCGATTGTCACATTAGAAAGGATTTTGAGTTACATAGTAATATAACAAAATCAAAGTAAAAGATTTGAAGAAAAGGTATAAATTGAATAGGAAAGCTGTATTCCATGATACTTAAGAGATTGAGTACATATAATATATGCCACTTGAAGTGTGCCAAAAACTTAAGAAAGAAAACATTTAAAAATATTAAAACGAATCATTTAAATAGATGAAGCTTACGAAAATAAGTCCAACTCTTTTTGTTTCCTCTCAATTGAATTTTGTTTGGATTCTTAGTGAATTACTAGAAAAAAAATTATAAATTTAAGTTTTTATTCAAAGTAAATATATATTAATGTTTAATGAGATTATTTGAAATAATATAATACAAAAAATAAAAGCTATTTATAAGTCACATAAGAGGACATTTAGTGTACCAAAGTAATATAACAAATTAAAAGCAAAATATTTGAAAAAAAAAGATAAATTATGTTTGCAAGCTTCATTCCAAAATAACATCCTCGATCATCAAATCTGGTGCAAATAAAACTTTCATAAAAATAATGCCAAAATCTTAAAAAATAAAATATTTAAAGATATTAAAATATGAATATAATTGGATAAGTTTCATTGAGATGAATCTACTGATATTTATTTTAACTCTATTAGAGTTCAATAAGAATACAATGAATTATTAAAATAAATAAGCATTAATAGTAATAATTTTTTATTTTAATATTAAGTAAACATATATTAATTTTGAAATTTTAAAAAATTTAAAAAAATGTAATATTGTCAACTAAAAGTGATGTAATGGGGCATTATAAGAAATTTACAGTTTAACAATAATGTAGTCAAATTAAAGGCAAAATGTTTAAAAAGATAAGAAAGTTTGTAGTAAAAAATTGCATTCCAAGATACAAAGTAGATTAAGTGGAAAAATTATGATTGTCAAATCTAGTATTAACCAAAATGTCCTCTAAATTATGTAAAAACAACAAAATAAGAATATTTGAAAATATAAAAATGAATATTTAGTAGGATAAAGCTCATCTTGACAAGATTATAATTATTTTTTTGAGTCAATAAGTCTTCATTTTAAATTATTGTAATTAGCATGGTTTTATAATAAGAGTTTCATTGTAATTTAAATAAGTCAAATGTGAAAAGTTTTAAGAAATAAGATAAATTGTACAAAAAAATTGCATTGTAATATATTTAGGATATAGAGTGTAATATCCTTAGTTATTAAATCTTATTATGAGTCAAAATACCTCACAATAATGATTGAAATTTGTCATAAAATTTGTCAACCACAAAAACATCACTTAAAATTATATAAATATATACTTAATTTGATTGAGCTAGTTTGGGGGATTCCAATTATGTTTCTATCATGTTGAAGGGATAAATTTTGAAATTTTGTTAACTTATAAAAGAAAATAAGCACAAACATTAATAAATTTTTTTTTAAATTAAGTAAACATTTATTAAATCAAAGATTAGATAAATTGAAGCAATGTAGTATATAAAAATCTAAAAGATATAAAGGTCACAAGAGTGGAGATTTTGTATAACAATGTAATATAAAGAAATAAAAGTGAATACACAAACAAATGAGATATTCTATGGGAAAGTTGCAATATAAGACTGTTGGGGATTCATGCGTAACACCTCTAAATGTGAAATTAGGTATAAATCAGAAAATCTAGTAAAGTGTGCAAAAAAATATAAAAATTGAAATGATCTTTCTTACATCTTTATCATACCTCATAAGGATTTATTATGAATTAAAAAAGTAAGTAAATATTAACAATAAAAATGTTATTTTAATTCAAAGAAAATATATAAGAAAACTTAAATGAGATAAATTTAAGCAATGTAATAAACCATATCATTGCAATGTAAAGGACAGGTGAGATGAGAATTGGATTTTTATAGCAATATAGATATTAAAAATTGAAAATTTGAAAAATAAGCAGATTAAGTGTAATAATGTTGATCATCAAATCGAGAACTAATAAAAATATCCCATAAAGCATGATAAAAGTGAGCATATAAATCATCGAAACATACAAAAATAAATATTTAATTTTATAAAGCTCTCTTAAATGATTCTAATGACATTTATTTTATCTTAAAAAAACCATGTTTGGAGTTTCTTCGAACTACAAAAGAAAATATGCATAAATAATGATTAATTATTTTCCTAAAATTAAGTAAATATAAAAATATTAAAGTTGAAATAAGGTAAATTAGAATAATATATAATAACCAAACCAGATAGATGTAAGGGACACATTAAAGGAGATTTTAAGTAACATAGTAATATAGCAAAATCAGTGCAAAACATTTTATGAAATAAGATAACTTATCCAAGAAAGTTACATTCCAGGAAACAAAAGGGGTTGACTATGACATCCTTAATTAGCAAAAAAAAATGTGAACCAAAATGTCTCATAAAACTATTAAAATCTTGCAAAATGAAATGTTCAAAATATAAAAATTAATATTTAATTTGATAGAGCTCGTCGAGATGAATCCAATAATACTTTCTTCATTTTTATTTCACATCATTTGTAATCACTATTGATTACAAAGCTAAACAAGAATAATTTGTAAAAATCATTACTTTAATTTTAAGTAAAAATATATTAATGGAAAATGAGATAAGTTAAAGGGATGTAATTTAATGAAATCAAAGACATGTAATGTCACACTAGAAGAGATTCCATGTTCTACCTTATTATTTCAAAATAAATCCAAACTAAAACAAGAAATGAGATAACTTGTATAGGAAAAATACAACCCAAGATACACAGGTGATCAAGTCAAACATCCTCAATTCTAAAATTAGGAACAAATCAAAAAGTAGTAAAATAAACTTTAGAAAATTGTTGACTGTATTGTTGCGAGCAAACCTCATTTAGAGTTATTATGTACGACAAAATTAAATATTAATAATAATATTAAATTATTATTTAATATTATGTAAACATAAATTAAAACTAAAAGTCAATAAATTAAAACAAACTAACAAATTACAGTGGTATAACATAAGAGAAGAATTAGAATTTTGTTGAAATATAGCTAAATAAAAATAAAACATTTGAAGAAATCAGATAAATTATACGGAATGTTTGCATTCCAAGATACTAAGTATATTAGGTATATCATCCTTAATTATCAAATTAGGGGTGAATTCTAATATCTTAAAGCATTTTGAAATCCCAAAAAATTAAATATTTGAAAAAAATTATTAAAAAGAATATTTATTTGGGTAGATCTTGTAGAGATGAGTATAATGACCATCTTTTATCTATATCATATCACGTACATAATTAGTATGAGTTAAAAAAAAATAAGCATAAAGAATAAAATAATGTACTAAATTATTACCAAATTAAAGCAAAGTAAGGGTTACATGAGTGAAGATTTAGGTAACATGGTTATATAAACAAATCAAAGCAAGCATTTTGAAGAAATGAGAGAAATACTTAAGGAGAGTACTATAATACTCAATAAAAGGAACATAAAATCCTTGATTAACAAATAGGTACCAATTGAAATGCTTTTTAAAGCTTGCTGAATACCTAAAAATTGAATATTTAAAGAATAAAAATGAATGTTTAATTCCGTAAAATTTTTTGAGTCAACTCTAGTAACTTTTTTTAATTAGGCAAATTTTGAGGTTACCATTAATTATAGAAGTAATTTTGCATCTAAATAAAAATAATATATCTTTTTAATTTTAAGAAAACATATCTTAAAGCTAGAATGAGAAAATTTAAAGCAATATATTATTACCCTATCAAAGCATGTTAAGGTTTCACTGAGGGAGAATTAGTTTTTCATAGTATTATGGGAAAATCAAAGTAATAACTTTAAAGAAATGATACTAAGTACATGTGATAGTTGCATTCCAACATAGTAACGAAATTGGGTTTAACATCCTTAATCATGAAATGATGTAGATCCCAAAATGCCTCGTAAAGCATGACGTTGTCATAGAAACTAAAATATTTTATAATATACAAAAAAATATATAATTGGATAGATCTCATCAACATAAGTCCCATAGTATTTTTTTGAGGTTAGGTTAAAATGAAAAGCATTGGACTCATCTTGACTAGCTTGATCAAATTATCTTTGAATTTTTTTAGAATATTTTATCTTCTAGGCTTTAGCATAATTTATGAGATATTTTAACTCATATATAATTTTATGATCAATAATGTTGAAATACATTTGTTTTGCATTTCAAAATGAAATGTTTTAAAAAAATCAATTGATTTCCTTTAATTTTTTGTTTGATTTTACTATGAATCTTTAATCTCTTTTAATGAGAAATTTACATGTCTTCGATTTGGTTGTATTACATAATTTTAATTGATCTTTTATTTAATATTAAAACTTATTATTTTCCATGTTTGTGTAATTTAAAAAGTTTCAGTAATTAAGGATGAGGTTTGACTTAAATGTAATGAATGTCGCTCGACTCATCTTCAGAACCACGAAACAATTCATAATGCCTTTTCTCATTTTTAAAATTTATATTTTGTTTAATTTTGGGATGGTTTATGTGGTATTTTAATTTTTAATAAATTTATGATCGATGAAATCACTACAGTTTCTTAAAATGCAACTTCATTGTAAAATTTATCTCATTTCTTTAAATTCTCAATTCCATTTTGTTATATTGTTATTAAACTCTTACTATCCTATAATGTGAGCTTTACATTAATTTAATTAGTTAATAACACAATGATTTAGTTTACATCATTTTAAATTTAATGTATATTTATTTAATATTAAAATAATAATTTATTATTTTTAATTCTTATTTAGTCTTACAATTTATAGTTGCTCAAGACACAACTTTTTTAAAAGTGTTATATCATGTTAAATATTCCTTTTTATTTTCTTACTTTTTTTATTTTCTTACATTTTTTTTTTCAATGGTTTTGACATGTATTTAAGGACATTTTCATCAATACCAAAGTTGACAATCTATGATGTTAAAGTCCGATCTCTTTAATGTAATTTAATATGTCTTTCTCCTCAATTTGTATCATTTTCTCAATTTTCGACCATGATTTATCTATATTGCTATATAACTCAAGATACCAACTCCTTTGACATTTAAATTGCATTAATTTTGTTATGTTAAATTACTTCAATTTATTTGAAATTAGATATAATATATATAAAATTAATTTTAATTAAAATATTTATGTTTATTTAATTTGATATAACATAATAATTTGTATGAAGGTCCAACAATATTTTTTATTTTTTTATAATTTTTAATATTCTATTTTCTATGTTTGCCATGCTTCGCAAGATAATTTTTTTGCATTTTATTTTACAGTCGATGATGTCATGTAACTTTAAAATTGCTTTGATTTTGTTATATTACATTGCTTTAATTTATATAACTTCAATTTTAGCAAAAATCTACCTAAAATTTAAAAAATATCTTACAATTATTTAAGCTTAATTATTTTAGTTATTTCTAGTAATTCAAAAAAAAGATTAGCTTGAGATGAAGTAAATATTTTTAAGCTCATCTTAATCATCTCAATCTGACTGAATATTCATTTTTATATTTTTTTATTATTTTATAACTTTAACATGTCATCTAAGATATTTTGATATGTATCTGATTTGGTGGTTTAGGATATTGTGCTCAATCCCTTCAATATCTCTAAATAAAATATTTTTTACTTCTTATATGATTTCTCTTTTTTTAATTTTTATTTGGTTATATTCATATTAAAATCTAAGTATTACCTCATGTGTCAAAGAGGTCTATACAATATGAGGTTCAATTTTATTTTTTTAAAGTTATTTTATATTAAATGGATTTTCATGTCTCGTTAGCATTTTAGTTAAAGCATAATATGATTATCGATTATTCTACCCTTTATCTCTTTACTATCTTGTAATACAACTTTCTCATAAATTTTATATCATTTTAGTTTTAATATATATTAATTTGATATCAAAAAATGATTTATTACTTTTATGTTAATTTATTTTTTAAATAGTCATTATTCTAACAGTGGTCTAGTTGAGGCAATACAAACATTGTTAGACTCATCTTAATGATCTCTATCAATTAAATATATATAAGTATTTATATTTTTATTTAATTAATTTCTTTGCATTTGACACACTTTTTTGACATTTTAATTCATACATAATTTAAAAATTATTCATTTTTATAGTTTTAAAAATTTTTATTTTCTTTATTTTGCTAATGTTTACAAGAAATTTTAATTTGTGTCTAATTTAATAATTGAGTATCTTGTATTCAATCTCTTTAATATATTAGAATAAAACTTTTATACATAATTTATGTCATTTGAGTTTTAGTATAAGTTTCCTCAATATCAAAACAAACATTATTCGACTTGTTTCGAATAGTTTTAAGAACCTAAAAATTAAATTTTATATTTTGAAATGTTTATTTTGTAGTGTTTTACATGATGTTTGAGACATTTCAATCCTATAGGATTTTGATAATCTGTGACGTTATCCTCAATCTTTTTAGTGTCTTTTAGAGCAAATTTATATTCAATTTTTCTTGTTCCTTCAAAGTTTTACCTTTAATTTGTTTATATTCCTATGTAACTCTAAAAAGCCACGTGTAACTTTTGAACCTCTTTGATACTATTATCTTGAATTTCTTTAATTTATAACAATTTAACTTTAATAGATATTTATTTAATACTAAAGTAAGACTTTTTTTTACTCTGCTTATCTACTTTGGTAATTCATACTAACTCGAACTAGGTTTCATCAAGAAATAGTGCATATGGTTTAGCACGTCATTATTTGCTCTATCGATCAAAATGTTTGTTTTTAAAGTTTTTGTTTACCTATTTTCTTTGATTTCCTATATTTTAAATGATAACTTGAATCTTATCTAATTTGATAATCGATATTGCTACAATCCAACTCTGTAGTATTTTGATTGCATTATCCTTTTATGATTTATTTAATTTCTTCAAATTTTTTTCTTTAATTTTTTTTGTTACATTGCTTCAATTTATCCCTTTTTTCAGATTTAATGTATATATTTTTTCATTATTTGAACAATAATTTATTATTTTTTAATTTTATTTACTTTAATAATTCATAAAAATTATAAATGATGTCTAACTAAGATGAAACTACAAATAATTGAGTGCATCTTGTCTAGCACTATCGAATCAAGTATTTAATTTTATATATTTTTAATATTTTTTCCTTAAAAGTTTTGAATACTTTGAAAGACTTTTTAATTTGTCCTTATTATGACTATTGTTGATGTTGCACTCTATCTCATAAGTGTATTAGAATACAACTTTTTTGTGTATTTTACCCCATTTCTTAATTTTTTTACTTTAGTTTTTTTATATTACTATGTAAGACAAGCTCTGATGTGCTTTGATTTTTATGACACTTTTGTTTTGTTATGTTAAATTACTTATGTTAATCTCATTTCAACTTCAATATTATTTAATTACCATTAAAATATACTTTTATCATTATTTATATCTAGAAGAGCTCTGTTTAATTAAATATTATTTTTATATTTTTAAATATTTTAATTTCTTTCATTGAATATAAATAAAAAGCCATCTTGAGTTGTACTTTTTTATACTTACAAGAACATTGTAATCAATCTACTTAGTAGCTTAGAGTGCTACTTTTCCATACAATTTTTTGGTTTTCGCAAATTTTTTTATGGTGGTTTGGCTAATTACTAGTTAACTAAAAATCATAACTCTTTTGATATTTATTTCTCCAGGTTTTGTTATAATATATTGTTTCAATTTATGTTATTCTAACATGAAAAAAAATTTAATTACTTTTAAAATGATAAATTTTTATTATTTATGATTATTTTTTTTGCAATTAATAATTATTTGAAACATTTTTGATAGAGATGAACTAAACATTTTTGCACGTCTTGAGAAGCTCTATCCAAAACAAATTATTTTATATTTAAAAATAATTTACTTTTTTTTATTTTTGGCATGTTTTTTGTAGGAAATTTTAATCACAGAAGATTTTAATATTGAGGATTCTTCTCTCAATCACCTTGGTGTCATTGAATGTAACTTTGCCACAAACTTTATCTCATTTCATAAATTTTTTACCTTCTTTTTTTACTATGTCACTCAAAATCTCCTCTCATTTGATCATGTCATCCCTTCGATTTGGTTATATTTTAAGGCTCCAACTTGTCTTGTTTCTACTTTTGTAAATATTTACTTCCTTTTAAAATAAAAATTTATGATTATTTATGTTTATTTACTTTTGTAATTCTTAGCATTCTAAACAAGTTCTAATATAGACAAATAAACATCATTTGACTAACCGAAATAAGCTTTAGCAAATTAAATAATTTTAATAATTATAAATATTTTTTAGAGTTTTTACATGTTTTGTGAGATATTTTAAGTAAAGGAAATTCATGATAGTGCAAGATACATTCCAACTTGTTTGTATCTCGTAATGTCATGATCATGTAGTATTTATGTCATTTTTAAAATTTTTAGTTTTGATTTTATTATACTACTATGTACCTCTAAATCCTCTCTGGTGTGAAATTTGCATCATTTTTATAACTTTAAATATTTTATTTTTATTTTTTTAATGCTTTATGAGATATTTGGATTCTGACTCAATTTGACAATTGATGATATCACACCCAATATTCTATGTACCTTGGAGTGCAACCTAGACATATAATCTATTACATTTCTTTAAATTGTTTTCTTTGATTTTCTTATTTTACTATGGAACTCCAATACTACCCTCATGTGAGCTTTATATGTTTTTCTTTTATTTGTATTACATTTGATTTATTTTATCTCTTTCAGTATCAATACATATTTACTTCATATTAAAAAGTTAAATTAATTGTTATTTAAGCTTATTTACTTTGATAATTCATAGTAACTCAAAACGATGTCTAATTAAGATGAAAAAAGTCATTAAACTTGCCTTAATGTGTTCTATCTAATAAAATATTTATTTTTTATATTTAAAAATATGTTATTTTGTATATTTTTTGCATTCCTTAACAAGCATTTTGATTTAAACAAAATTTAGCAAATGATGTTGCATTTGATCTCCTTGATATCTTGAAATATACTTTTTTTTGTGTAATTTATCTCAATTTTTGAAATATTTTATTTTAATTTGGTTGTGGTATTATGTAACTCTAAATCTTCGTAAATTGTGACTTTTATATTATTCTTATTTTGTAAAAGCATATGATTTAAATTTATCTCATTTTAGGTTTAATAAAAATTTACTTAGTCATAAAATAATATTTCTTTATTATTTACAATAATTTTATTATGTGATTTGCAATTTTTCAAAATGAGCTATGATTAAAACAAAGTAAATATTGTCTTTCTTTTTTTGATGAGCTCTATCAAAATAAATATTATTTCAATACAGTTAAATATTTTATTTTTTGTGTTTTGCCATGTTTCACAATATGTTTATACTTTCTTGTGTTTAGGCATATTTTATAAGATTTTTACATACTTAAATGATTTGATGATCAAGGATGTTCCATTTAATATTTTTATTATCTTGGAACGAAACTTTTTGGCACAATTTATCATATTTTATCATCATTTTACTCTGATTTGGCTATATTACTATGTCTCTCTAAATGTCATCCCCTATGGTCGTTACCTTATTTGCTTCGGTTATTTTATTTTTTTTCAATTTACTTAGTTTTTAATATATACTTTTTATATTATATTAAAAACTTATTAATATTTAACCTTACTAATTTGGTAATTGGTTTTAATTCTAATTGAAATATGAAGAAGATTACACAAACTTCATTGGACTTGTCTTTAATAATCTCTATATGATTAAACATTCATTTTATAATTTTTTCAAATATTTTAGTTTCCATGGTGTTGACATACTTTATAAGGCATTTTGATTCATACCTGAGGTTATGGTTGAGAATGATAGATTCAATCTCATTAGTTCCCTAGAATATGGCTTTCCTATATAATTTATCACATTTCTTCAAAGTTTGTGCTTTGACTTAGCTTTATTACCTTGTTAGTCTAATTCTCCACTCATGTGATCTTTATATGTCTTTAATTTTATTATATAACATTATTTGAATTTATCTCTATTTAGAATAACTACATATTTAAATGACATTAAAATAATAACTTATTAATGTCTTTATTATTTACTATGAGATGAAGAAAATGTTATTAGACTCATCTAAATGATCTTTATAAAGTAATATATTGATTTTATATTTTATATATTTTATTTAAATGAGTTCTTAATTAAATTATAAGATAATTTTATTTATACATGATTTTGCAATTAACACTATGACACTCGATCTATTTAGTATCTTGGAATGTAATCTTCCAACATAATTTCTCTCATTTCTTAAAATATTTTGCTTTAAGTTGGTGTTATTGCTATACAATTCTAAATTTCCTCCCGTGTGGCCTTCTCATTGCTTTGATTTACAAATGTTACATTATTTCAATTTTTTTCATTTTACACATAATATATGTAAAAATATGTACTTAATAGTAAAATAATAATTTATTATTATTTATGCTTATTAATAGTGGTAGCAAAATAATTCCAAATAATGTTCAATTGAGAAAACATTAACATTGTTGGTTTCATCTACAAGTACACAATTTAATTAAATATTATTTTTACATTTTAAGGTATTTTGTTTTCTTTTATTTTATATAAATAATAAGTAATTTTGAGTCATACCTTTTTGACCATCGAGAATGTTGTAATCAAACTCTTTAGTACCTTGGAGTGCCAAGTTTTCTATACATTTTGTTTGTTTTCCCAAATTTTTTTATATTGCTTTGGTTAATTACTAATTAGTAAAAACCACCAATCATTTGACCATTAGTTCTCCTTGATTTTGTTATAATATATTGCCTCAATTTATCTCATTTTAACTTCAAAAAATATATTTACTTAGTTTTAAAATAATAAATTTTTATTTTTTATGATTCTTTTTTTTTTATATTTCACAATAATTCAAAACTTTTTTGAGTAAGATTGAATAAACATTTTTTCACTTGTCTCGAGAAGCTATATCCAAATAAAAATTTATTTTATATTTTAAAATATTTTATTTTTTATACTTTTTAGCATAATTTTTTGTGCTGTAAATTGTAATCGTTGAAGATTTTAAAATTGAAGACGTTTCTTTCGAGTGCCTTATTGTCTTTGAATGAACTTTGATATAAAATTTATCTCATTTCTTTAATTCTTTTTTACTTTGTTGCTTTATCATGTCACTCAAAATCTCCTCTCGATTGATGGCTACCATCTCTTTGATTTGGATATATTACATGGCTCCAACTTATCTATTTTTCCCTTTTGTATATATTTACTTAATTTTCAAATCATAATTTATAATTTTTATGCCTATTTATTTTGCCAATTTGTAGCACCCCAAAAAAGTTGTACTAGAGAGAAAACAAATTTCATTAGACTAACAAAAGCATGCTTTTTCAAATTGATGTTTTTTAATATTCATAAATATTTTTTAGACTTTTAACTTGTTTTATGTGACATTATCATTCTTGAAGAAATTGATGATGGAATATGACACATTCCATCTTCATTGTATCTTAGAACTCCATGATCATGTAGTATTTATCTGATTTTTAAATCTTTTTTTAATTTCCTTCTATCACAATGTAGTTCTAAATCTTTTCTTGTGTGACATTTGCATCATTTTGATTTTATTATATTGCATTTATCTCATTTCATCATTAATATATATTTCCTTAGATAAAATAAATATTTTTTTATTTATATTTCTTTATTTTAGTAATTGATAGTAATTTTCGAATATTGTCTAATAGAGACAAAAAGTTTAACAGGCTATTATCTAAAAAGTTCTACCAACATTAATATTATATTCTAGGATTTTGTTATGCTTTGCTGGATATTTTAATTCATACATTATTTCACAACCAAGGGTTCTACACTTGATCTCATTAGTACCTTGAAATACAATGTTTTCATAGAAATTAATTCTTTTGCATAAATATTTTATTTTTGTTTAATTAAATTATATTATAACTCTAACTCTCCATCATGTGACCTTTACATCACTTTGATTTTGTTTTGTTATAATGTTTCAAATTATCTCAATTAAACTTCAATATATTAAAAATTACTTTTAAAATAAAAATTTTGTTATGGTTTGTGGTCATCTTGTTTAGTAATTTCTAGATTTTGTGAAAGATGTCCAATCAAGATCAAGCAAACGTCGCTAGTCTTATTTTCTAGGATTTTTCAATGTTTTATGTGGTTTTTTCATCATTTCAACTTGATTTTATTATCAAGGATGTCATACTCAATCTACTAAGTATTTTGAAATTAAAATTCCTTGTGCAATTTGTCTCATCATTTTGAAGTGAAATTAAAGAACTCTTTCTTTGTGGAATCAATTCTTCTATAAACCTTAAGTTATAAAAATGTTGCTAAATGGTTATTGTTTCAATTTTTCAAGTAAAATAACTCATTGTTGCAAAATGTTTTTCTTTAATAAATTAATTGATGAGTTCTAGGTTCATTTATATTCTGTACATAAATATTCAATGATTGTTATATAGTACATTTTATAAAATGCACATGCACAATAATCAAGTTTGCTTTTTAACTCAATTATTTCGGTGCAGTGATGTGAAATTATGAAATGTCCTTCAAATGTAGATAACTCAAAAGAAATTTATAATATTACTAACATAACAGTTTTGCAGATTCTGATTTCTTGTACAATCAATTTCATTCTTCCTAGTTTGTTGATGCATCATAACCACAACATTCTCATGTCATATAAGGCACTCAAATTTGTGCTTAAGATACAAAGCTAAAAAAGGTTGTGGAAACAATAAAGGAAATACTATATTGTATGATAATAAAGCTAGTATGATAAGTAGCTTAACGTCAATTTGTGTACTTTGATTACATATATTTCTTTGAGTTTAATGTGGTTTTTATTTACAATTTAGAAGATTTTTTTTTTTAAAGAATGTTGTGACACATGGTGAATTTTGTTTATAATTAACACAATCAATGACATGCATTCTAAGTGCCACTCAATATAAATGATTGTTTTAACATTCTGCCTAATTGATGCATTAGATTAAAATCACCAAATGGTTTTGCCACACAATAAAGATTTTGTCTACTTTCCTCTAAGATCATTACATTAAATCAACTACATGATAGCAAAGGTTCTGCTTTAATGCATTTGATTCTATATGCCTTGCAATAATAGATTTGGTTAGATCTTGACATTAGCTTAGACATTCATTACGTAGTAATATCATTGTTTTGTAGTCATCAAGGTCATGCACTCAATAATGTCCACCTTTAATGACTGCAAAACAAATGCTAGAACTATTGTTTCACATGAAAGAACTTTGGAAAAAAATTAAACTATGTCGATAATCAAAATAATTCATATTAAATAACAACAAATACATAATAGTGATGAAGTAGAATTATGAGTGCAAAATAATGATATTGACTTCATCATCAAAAACTTCATCCTAAATAATTATAAAATGTGTTCAAGCGCACAAAAAAGATTCTTGCCGTTAAACTCCTCCTAAATTATAGAATACTTTAAACGTTGTTCTTTACAACTTCAAATGAGTTTCTCTCTTCTAACATACCTCTAACCTTCTTTTTTTTGTAATCATCCAAAAGGTTTATATTAGAAAATAAAAGCATCACAACATTTATGCACCATGAATTATGCACTAATAAAATTAATTGTATACTATAAAAACATAAATTCATATGTAGTAATTATAATCAAAATTTTATCTATTCCTCTTTGATAATGTTTCTATTTTTTTATTCACAAAATAAATTGAATTGGATAGTAACTCAAATTGAGCCTTAATTTTTATTTCTAGAGTCGAGAAAAAACCTATAAATTTGTCAAATGATTCATTGAATTTTTTTAGTTCAAGTATCCTAAAAAATAATAGTTGATTATTAGTTATTGTTGTTGTATCCTTCAAGGTAATTGCCAACAAAAATAAGATATAGATTACTAATGAATATTTGAAGTGTTTGTATCCAAACATTACTTATTACATCTAATCGAGGAATGGAAAAGTGAATGACCCAAGGTTTTATAATTGGAAGAAGATTTAAAAATAGAGCTCTAGCCTTTGGTTCAACTTTAAATACATAGAACCATTTGCTGGACTAGTAGTATCTTATTGATGTACAATTTTAAGAATTTTTGGAGATAATTATAGTAAATGTGAAAGAATTTTTTAATTATCAAAATAGGTGGCTTTCTTTAATATGTGTTATGCTAAATTTGAGCTGGAATCAATCAATGATATGTGCAATTCACTCCTTGTCATTCTTCCACCTACATTATAGTTCATCAAGCTCTAACTTCAATTTTAATATCATTAAATAATGTATTTTTAAATATGTAACAATATGTATATTATCATGTGGTAATGATGCAAATAATGTATTTCTTTGATGCAAATAGTGTGCATGCCATTGTTGGACAAGAAAATGTAGCGTTATAAACTCGCACATGATCGAGCAAAGAACTGTAACACCTCATTGTTGAGTTCAATGTTCACATGAGTCTTCTTAAAGATGTGCTAAAAGCATTGTTCTTGACGATTTCTTAGATGAACAATATGTATACATATGATATAGTTGTTACGCAATATAGATTTTGCATATGAATGTTATAATCCTTATGAGCTCTGTTGAATTATAAGTGCTATAATATTTTTAATTCTATTTCATTTCAAATTCTTGAAAGGAGTAGCTCAACAACATTGCATAAATGCAATGATTGTAAGGTTTTCCTTAGTTAATTGAAGAAAAAGGAAGTGGTTTGTTAGTAAAAACTTGACCAAGTTGAGTAGGGGTAGATGATGGTGCTAGTTAGGTTGAACCACATAAAAACAGTATGCTATTTAGTCGTAGTTGGATTGCAAGATTTGACAGAATCATTACATTACAAAACAATTGCTATACCATTTTTTTAAAAGATAAATAATATTTCTACAATGCATTAAAATTTGTTCACTTTCACATTTACTTATAATACTACTTAGGTTGATGAAATTTTATTGATAAAGAAAAGCATTAATCCCAACCTAGTATTGGTAGTTACATGGTTTTTATAATTAAAGAATTCACCCCACACTTCTACCTATTGATTGCTTATAATTTTGATTAGTGGATTCAAAAGAAGATTGTTTCAAAGGAAGATATCCCTAAGTCAAGAGCATAGGTTACTCTCTTTTGTGTGGCATAAGCAGATATATTTAAAGAGGAGAAAATACTACAAATACAAGTTTAATTATTTTATTGAATTCGAAGTCATGCAAAACATATCGAGGAAATAACTAGTCTATTTTTTCATAAAAAACAATGTGTTGTTCCAATGAAAATAAGAAATATGATGTACACATGATCTTCTGAGGTTTTTTTAACCAGAGTGGTTCCAATACCCACCAGTAATCAACATGATTAAGATTCCACTAAGCACTCCATTTCACTCTAGTTAGTTGGTGTAAGCTATTTACAATAGTGGTTGAAAAAGGAGACACCAAAAATTTAAAGGTATTATTTATAGTAAAAGAATGTAACTCTTACTAACCAATACATACATAAATGCACACTTTTAATCATTTAAGAACAAATGTGACCAAAGTATATCAGAGTTATTTGTTACCAATACGAGTTAAATGTCAAGAGATGTAGTACTGCATGAAATGGAGGTCGAAAAACATGCAGATGACTTAGGCAAATTGAAGTATGTTCACATTCTAGAACTTTTCTTAAACTTCAAGTTTTGTGATTTATTAATTTTATCCTAGACTATCTACGAAAAATCTATATTTGTATGAAAATTATTTCCAAAGCTACTTATGGATCTTTGAACTACTAAGTGTTTGATTTGAACAAGATAAAATAGCTATTAAGCTCTCAATTTCTGTTCCTTTTAGTTTGATTTCATCATTATATTAAGATGTGAAAGCTTCTTCTAGAATCCTCACAAACATCTCTACAACATGGCTAGTAGATGAATTTGGAAGACTTGTTGAGCAAGTTCGACAATGGTCCTTCTATTTTGTGATGTTGATTAACTAGGCAACACTTAATTCTTTTAAAAATTTTATTAGATAATAAATCACACATTTAAGCTAATGCAATACACTTCACATTAATAGTTTATGCACACTATAAATGTCTAATGGTTGTCACCATAATTTGTTGTTTATTTTCTAGATAACCAGTACTCTTATGAAAAATAGTTTAATGTGATGATGTAAGAAGTAGCACTCGTACAACCTTATGTTAATCATTTGAGCTAGTCTTGAAGAGATAGTCAAACATGTACAACAAACCTCTCAAAATTTTATGACAACTATTTACAACAATTTATTTTGGGTTATGAAGTAATTCATCCTATAATAATAATAAATAGATCAACATTTTATAGCAGTAAACACTTTAAGATTAAGTCCTAATGAATGATTATCATACTCACATGATTGAACAATTGTAATTATATGATAGCTATGTAAATGTTTTAATTCAAAGTCTTTTAAGTGATAATGAATAACAAAAGATCAATTTATTAACTATCATATGAGTTTAAGGACTTCAATCATATTGAATCATGCAGTAGACCCCATAAGTATTATATTCATATAACAAAGTGAAATATTATTTCATGGCGTTCACATTATTTATGGATTAAACAAAAATGTGCAACTATGTTACTAGACCATTCACGACATGGTATGCAAGCTGTAAATATTACTCAACAATCAAAGAACTATCCTGTGTGCAAATGAGCTAGTAGTGACAAGATAAGATCATATGAGTGTAAGGAAGCTACAATGATTAAAGAAAAACACTTTAAATTTGAAAATGTTTTTTATTATGAAATAAAGTTTGAGCTTGTTGATCATTAATAATAAGAAACATCTTTCAATTTTTATCAATTCCCAATTCTACTCAAGCATCCATTACTAAAAAAATCTCTATGATTTAGTAAATACATAGGATTCCATATTTTAATCCCTTAATATTTTTCTTGGTTAAATATTATTTGTGCATCTCTACTAAATTCTTCAAAAATTAAACTTTTAGTAAATTAAAAAAAATAAAATTTGTCAAAATTTTAAAATTTAAAAGAAAAAAATAACCTTGAGCCACAACGCAAACATGTTCCTAAGGGCAATACTATCATGTCAAGCAAGGCAAAATTGTTAGTTGTGACATTGGGTCAGGAGATAGCTAGAAGAAAATTAGATGGAGCTAGGTCATGGCCATTGTTCAACTTGAACTCATTTGAGGCAAATAACTAATCCAGGTTCAACTTGAAAAA
Source organism: Vanilla planifolia (assembly GCA_023846275.1). Classification (NCBI taxonomy): domain Eukaryota; kingdom Viridiplantae; phylum Streptophyta; class Magnoliopsida; order Asparagales; family Orchidaceae; genus Vanilla; species Vanilla planifolia. The sequence goes on along the minus strand of JAIUJO010000063.1, from coordinate 289,129 downwards.
AATGTGCATGTGGTTTTGGTTGAACCCATACTCCTAACATTCTATAAGAATTATGGATAATTAATAAAATCCAAAGTAGAGAAGTGAGTGCAGCCCTAACTTGGATTGCATATTCCATCTACCCAATGTCATATAAAGTGTAAATCTCCTTTAGTACCTAAAGCTTGAGTGAACTGTTGCCATCCGATCTTTGTTGAAACATTTACTTTGACTCACATTTATATGCCTTCCTTCAGTGCTTCAATTGGATCAAAGATCATGTCTGACATAATGCAATGGCTATGACCATTCCCAACTTCATCATTGATTAATAAAATGGTCTAGAATTAAACCATCTTAATAAGATTTTTTAGATCTAATCTATCTCGATTCAACCATAAATAAGTCAATATCAATTATAGCTTTTAATCTGATGTTTACAATGCCTCTAATTAGATTGAATAAAACCATTGTATGGCATCTAACAACTAACTCATTAGCCATTGTATTAACCATATTGGAAGAAATATTTTAAACTATTTTGGAATGTTTTTCAAGGTATTTTACAGCAACTTTTCCAACCATTTCTTATTGAATTTGTAATAGCAATGAAAAAAACTTTTCCACATAAACCTAAATCTTACTCATGAAAAAGAACGAACATGAATCCATGTACTTGACCATGAAATTAGTAATGAATCAAATAGTTTTATAAATTGTGCATTAATATATAATTATATATATATATTTTAAAATGTAAGAAAATAATATCTTAAAAAATATAAATAGATATTTAATTAAATCAAGGCTATTAATATTTATCAGAAAACATTTCTGCTACCTCTATCAGACCTCATCTCGAACTATAATGAATTATTAAAATAAAGTGCACTAATAATAATAAATTATTATATTACTACTACCAAAATATATAAGCATACTTTAAAATAAATTTTTATCTTAAAATTAAGCAAACATATATCAAACTTGAAATGAGATAAATTAATACAATTTAGTATATCCAATTAAAAAAATTTACAAAATGAGAACCATTTTCTAGATAGTTGCATTTCAAGGGACTAAGGAGATTATGTTTAATATCCACAAATATCAAATTCGGTATGAATAGAACATCCTTATAAAAAATTCCAATACCCTTGAAAATAAAATATTTAAAAATATAAAAAATAATATTTAATTTTGTATAGCTTGTTAAGATAAAATTAGGCAATGTTATATTAAAAAATTAAAGAGATGCAATGGTCATAAAAATTGTGATTTAGTGTTGGATAGTAACATAACAAAATCAAAGTTAATATTTAAGAAATAACAAAAACTATCTAAGAAACTTGCATTATATAATAAAGAGGTGACCGATTATAACATCATTAATCATGAAATTTGGTATGAATAGAAATGTCTCATAAAATATGCCTGGACCATAAAAATAATATTTAATAATATTAAAATGAATTCATAATTTTATATTTCCCAATGAGACGAGTCCAAAAATGTTTGTTTCATTTTGATTAGACTTTATTTGCAGTTACTATGAATTACAAAACTAAATGAGAAAAAATAGTAATAAATTATTATTTTTGTATTATGTTAATATATATTAATGCCAAAATAAAATAAATTAAAATAATCTTATGTAACATCCTTGATTATCGAATCATGTGTTAATGAAAATGTCTTGTAGAAATTAACAAAATTTTCAAAATAAAAATATTTTACATATAAAAAATATTAATTAATTGGATGAAGCTCTTTGAATGAGTCCAATGAAATTATTTTTTCGATTGGACCTCATTTAGAGTTACTACTAATTACCAAAGTAAGCAAACAAAAATAATGATAAAGTATTACTATAATATTAAATATATATACATATATATACATATGTTTACATTAATACCAAAATAGGAAAAATGCAATCATTATAGTAGAGTGAAATCAAGGTGTTGTAAATGTTACATGAAAAGAAATTTAGTGATGCAAAGTAATATAGCAAAACCAAAGGAAAAAAAAATTAAAGAAATAACATAATCTTCATAGGTAAACTGCATTCTAAGATACTAAATAGATAAAGTGTTAAATCATGGATCATTAAATCAAAAAGGAATCAAAATGTCATATAATGGTTGCCAAATACTAGCAAAAATATTTAAAATTATTGAGATGAATATTTAGTTTGTCAAATCCTATCTAGATGAGTGAAATGACTATTGCTTCATCTCAGTCATACATTATTTAGAATTACTAATTTTCCCAAAAAAAGTCATAGAATAATAAAAAATTATTTTAATGTTTAACAAAAATATATATTGTAGTTGTATGAGATAAGTTGATGCCATATAATATATCAAACTCAAGATAATGTGAAGGTAACAAGTGAGGAGATGTAGAGTCACATTATAAATCAACCATTACAAAGCAAAAAAACCTTTGAACAAGTAAGACAAGTTATACAAGAAAGTTGCATTCCAAGGAATTATAGAGATTGAATGTAAGTTCTTAATCATAAAATTAGGTACAAATAAAAAATGTGGCATTAAGACCCTTTTTTAGATTTCTACTAATTACCGTAAAACTAATCATAAAAAATATTAAAATATCATTTTAATAGTTTATAAATATATATTAAAAAAATGATATCAATTAAAGTAATTGAGCATAAATAAATCATGGTAATATAAATATCACATGAAAAAATGTGTAAAGCTACATTGGAAAATAACTAAATGTAAGCAAAAAATTTCAAAAAAAGAGATACTTTTTTTTTTTGCGAAAGTACAACTTCCTCATTTGGCAAATAATGTTCAAACAAAAATGACTCTTAGGGCATACTATGACCTCAAAAAAATATTTAGAAATATAAAATCAAATATTTAACTGGATAGAGCTCATCATGACATGTACAATAATATTTTTTAATCTAATCTGCTACTCTCTTTGAATTATTATTAACAACAAAATTAAATAAGAACAAATAATTATAAAATATTATTTTTTAATTTTATGTTAGCATATACTAAAGATAAAAAAAGATGAATTGAAGCAATACAATATAACTAAATCAAAGTGACGTGAGGGGCACATTAAAGAAAATATAGAGTTAAAAAGCAATACAATGAAAATAAATTAAAATCATTGATGAAAAGACATACTTAAAATATATCAAATATCATATAAAATGCTTTAAAAGTAAAATATTTTAAAAAGTAAAATATTTTAAAAAGTAAAAATTAATATTTAATTTGATATAACACCTTGAGTTGAGTTCAATGATGTTTGTCTCATTTAGGTCAAACCACATTTTGATTTACTTAAAACTACAAAAGTAAATCAACATAAATAAAAATAATTAAATAGTTTTAATACGAAGTAAATATATAATAAAGATTAAATAAGGTAAATAGAATCAATGTAATATAACTAAACAAAAGCTTTATAATGGTCATAGTAGAAGTGATTTAGAGTTAAAAAGTGCTATAAAGGCATCAAAACAAACAATTTGAAGAAATGAGAAAATGTTTTTATGAAAGTTGCATTCCATGATATTAAAATAGAGTGTAACATCATTGATCATCAAATTATGTAAGAACAAAAATGACCATTTACTTTGCTAAAACTAAAAAAATATAATATTTTAAAATATAAAAGTTCATATTTTTTTAGATAATGCTAATCGAGAGGACACTTAGAGTTACATAATAATATAATCAAATGAAAGACAAAAATTCAAATAATTGAGATAAATTTCTTAGGAAAGTTGAACTCAAAGATGCTATGGAGATCTTTTCTAGCATTCTTAATTTTCATAGGAGGAACAAATAGGAATATTTCATAATCACTACCTCAATAATAGGAAAGAAATATTTGAAAAGAATAATTTTAATATATAATTAGAAAGAGCTTTTCAAAATGAGTATAATGATAATTGTTTAGTCTTGATATACCTTGTTTGGAAGTTAAACTAACAAAAAAATTACAAAAGAAATAATTATTAAAAAATATTTTTCAAATAGTAGGTAAATATATGTCAAATCTGATATGAGATAAATTAAAACATTGTAATATTACAAAATACCAAAATTAGAAGATATTAGATAATTTGAACTAGACAGATGCTTTCAAAGATGCTAAGGAGATCAAATTTATCTTCGACAATCACTAAATGAGGCATATATTGAAATGCTTCAAAAAACATACAAAAACCATTTAGTACAAAACATTACTAACAAAAAATGGGATATTTAATTAGATAGAGCTAGATGTGTTTAGTCTGACAATAATGTTTTTCAGATTAGATCTCATTGTGAATTAACTTTATTTTCCAAAGTAAATATTAAAAAATAATAATAAATTATTAATTCAATGCTAAGAAATATATATTAAAATTAAAATATGAAAAAATGGCATAATGTAATACAAGGAATTCATGTTGATGTTAATATCACATAAGAGAAAATTTAGAGTGGCATACTAATATAATTAAATCAAAGAAAATAAGTTACAAACTTGAGATAAATTGTAAAAGAACATTACTTTCCAAGATAGTAGAGCGATTGAGCATAACAACATAAATCATTAAATATGATATGAATCAACAGATTCTTAAGGAATTCCAAAACACTATAAAATACATTTTGTAAAAATATAAAAAAAAAATTGTATTTGATAAAGCTCTTCGAGATGTGTCCATTGACTTTTGTTTTGCCTCAATTTGACCTTCTTTGATTCTCTAGTAATTACTAAATTAAATGATCAGAAATAATAATAAATTATTTTCTTAATATTAAGTAAATATAAATTAAATCATAAATAAAATAAATTAAAGTAATTTAATATTTCCATTTCAAAGCTATATAAATATCTCACAAGAGAAGATTTAGAGTTACATCGTAATTTAACCAAATCAAAGTAAAAAAATTTGAATAAATGAAAAAAAATTGTATAAAAAAATTATATTCCAAGAGAATATTAAAAAGAATCAGAATTTAATATTGGCACATTTTCATAAACATAAAAATATAATTTAATTAGTAAAGCTCATCGATGTGAGCAAATGTTTTTTATTTTTTTTTCATTTGATGTTATTTGGTGTTATTTTTAAATGATAAATAAAATAAACACAACCAATAAAAAATATTATTTAAATATAAAAATAATATTGTTATTAAAGCAAAATATTGATAAATTGATGTAATTTTATATCACCAAACTGAAGCATTATAAAGGCAACAAGATAATAGAATTAGAGTTTTATAGTAACATAATTAAATCAAAGTGAAACATTTTAACAAAATGAGATAAGTTATACCAAAAAATTTCATTAAACATACTATAGAGATCTAATGAAAAATTCCCAATCGTCGAATCATGTAGAAATAAAAATGATTCATATAGAATGCTAAAATACAAGAAACAAAATATTTTAAAATATAAAAAATAAATATTTAATTTCATAGATCCCATCAAAATTAGTTCAATGACAATTTTTTTTCATCTCAATCTATCATTATTTTGTCGAGCTATGAATAACAAAACTAAATATGTGTAAATAATAAAAATTTTTCCTTTAATATTAATGAAATATATCTTAAAGGTAAAATGAAAAAAAAGGAATCAATGTAACATAAAAAATCTAGGAGATATAAATGTCTTATGTAGTAGAGTTCAAGCTTCATTGTAACATGATAAAATAAATTGAAAAAGTTAAAAATTGAGAAAAAGGAACGAAAACTTTAAATAAATGATAATAAGAAGATCGAGTATATCAAACATGAGTGTCAAGTCTGGTAACAATAACGACATGTCATAAAATTGAAGTTTAAATTTGATTGAGCAAGTCAAGATAAGGCCAATGATATTTGTTTAATTTTAACAGGTCATCATTAGAAATTATATTTAATTAAAAATATAAACAATAATAAAAATAAATTATTTTTTTATAAAGTAAAGATATATTAGATCTAAGAAGAGATAAATTGGAACAAGCTAATAAAAACAAGTCAAAGTGACGTAATGGTGACATAATAAGCAATTTAGAGATACGTACTAATATCAAGAGATTTAAGAGGAAAACTTTAGAGAATAAAAAATTATTTTTCAAATTTTCATTCAAAGATATGAAAGAGAACTAGTGTAACATTCTATCGAAAAAACAAGCCAAACCATAAAGAACACCTAATTATTTAGGAATGACGAAATGAGATAATTTAAAAAGACTTGATATTGCCAATTTAAAGCAACCTAACAGTCACATGAGAGTAGATTTTTTGTTACAAAACAAATTAACAAAATCAAACTAAAAAATTTGAAAACTAAGAATAATATCCTTGAAGTGTTGCATTCCAAGATGATAATACCTTAAAAAATTATTTTTTCGATCATCAATTTCGATACCATTCAAAATGTCTCATAAATCATGTGAAACCTAAAAAACAAATACATTATTAAGACTAATGTTTAACTTGATATATCACATTTTAATGTGTCCAAAGTTGTTTGTTTCATTCAATCAGTTCTCATCTTGAAGAATTATAAATTACAAAAGTAAATAACCTTAAGTAATAATAAATACTTAATATAGTTCTAAGAAAATAAATATTATGGCTAAAATGAGATAAATATAAGTAATGTAACATATCCAAATGAAAAGTTTGAAAAAGTTTAAAAACTCTTGGAAAGTGTACTAGAGCTTTATATTCAACAAGATGGAGGATATCGATTGCAACGTTCTTAACTATCATATCAACAATAAACAAAAATATCAACAAAGCATGCGAAAACTATGGAAAATAAAATACTTAAAGATATAAAAATGAATATTTTTTTTCGATTTAAGTCATCAAGACAAATCAAAAGACCTTTCCTTCCTTTTGATCGGATCGTATATGGTATTATAATGTTATAAAATTAAGTATGAATAATTAATAATAAATATTTTTTAATATTGATTAAATATACATTAATTCTAATATATGATAAATAAATGTTTTTTAATATCACCAAATAAATGTGATGTGAAGTTTACTTGAGAAGAGAATTGAAGTTTCATAATAATATAACTAAATCTAATAGAAGAATTTGAAGAAATATGATAAATTGTAATAATAAGTTAAGTTGAAAGATGCTGAGGAGATCTAATGTGATATCATCAATCATCAATTCTTGTATCCTTCAAAGTGTGTGTCGCAAAGAAACCAAAAAACCTATAATATGAAAATATTTAAAATCTAATGAAATAAAATTAACATAAATAATAATAAATTAGAAATTTTTTTTGAAGAAAATATATATTAAAGATGAGTTTAGAACAATTGAAGCCTTCTAACATAACAAAATCAATGATATATGACCCAAGATTTGGTGTGACAAAAATATAAACAAATCAAATTGGAAATTTTAAAAAATGATAAAAACTTTAGAAGAACATTGCATTCCAAGACATTTAGGAGATCTAATAAAACATCCTCAATCATCAAATCAATCATAAATAAAAAAATAAAATCTTCGAAAATATAATAGATGAATATTTAATTAAATGAAGCTCATTGAGAAGTGTCCAACTATGTTTTTTTGTCTAAATCAAGCATCATTTGGAATCACCAAAAATAACAAAACTTAATAAGCATAAATAATAAAAAATTATTATTTGAATATTAAGTAAATATATACTAAAGCTTAAATGAAAAAAATTAAATCAATATAAAATCTTAAAATAAGGGTAATGCATAGGTCTAGCAAGAGAAGATTTATAGTTGCATTATAACTTAAGCAGATCAAATCAGAAAAGTTGAAGAAATGAGATAAAATACATAGAAATGTATTTTTTTGAGATTTTAAGATGATCAAGCACAACACCTTTAAAATTAAAAGATTATAAGAAACAAAAGTCCTTGTAAATTATGTAGAAGTCTAGAAAACATGTTTTAAATTGTAAAATTTGATATTTAAATGATAGTTTAGCAAAATGAATCAAACGATGTATCCTTCAACCCGATTCGAGTCAATTAAAATTACTGTGAATTATTAAACAAAATAAGAATAAAAAATAGTAAATATTTTCCTAATATTAATTTAATATTTTTATTAATGTTAAAATCTAATACATGGAATTAATGTAGTATAACTTAATTAAAGCAATATTACAATGACACGAGAAAATAATCAGAGTTCCACAATAACACAACAATATAAAAGTAAAAACTTTAAAGATAATATGGTAAACTATAAGAGAATATTCCATTGAAAAAGAGTAAGATTATCAAGTGTGACATCCTCAATCATCAAACCATGCACCAATAAAATTGTTTCAAACAATGTACCAAAAGTCAAGAAAAAAATATTTAGGAACACAACAATGAAATAATTAGATAGAATTCATCAAAATGAGCATGACAATGCTTATTTCATCTCAATAGAACAACATTCAAAATAATTACTATTTATAAAAATAAATAAGCCAAAAACATAATATTTCTTTTATTTATAAATAAATATATTTTAAAGTTGAATTTACAAAAATTTAATTAATGTAAAATAACCAAGTCATAGTGATGTAAAAGTCATACATGAGAAGAGAAAAATGTTTCATAGCAATGAAACCAAATCAAACAAAACATTTCAAGAAATAAGAATCATTGTATAATAAAGTAGAATTCTTGATATTAAGAACATCTAGTATAACATTCTCAATCCTAAAATTAAGAGTTGAGGTGATGTGAATGTATAGCTAAATAATGATAATATGAAGATCACACAAGAGAATATTTAAAGTTACAAAGTTATATAACCAAATCTAAACAAAATATTTGAAGAAAATATATCATTTTTACAATAATGTTATATTCAATGATACTAATGATATCTAGTGTAACAACAGTGATCATTAAATTAGACTTGCTACAAAATATCTCTTAAAGATATGCAAAAGCTTAGAAAAAGATATTAAAAAAAATATATATTTAATAAGATAGAGCCCATTAAATGGGTCCTAATAATATTTTTTCATTTTAATTTTACCTTGTTTTTAATGCTTCAAATTCCCTTAGTATGAAAATAATAGATTACTATTTTTTATATTAAGTAAATCAACATTAAATATGAAATTAGATAAATTGAAGTAATACAATATAACTAAAAGAAAGCAACAAAAAAGTCCTAAGAGAAGAGACTTAGAGTGACGTGGTAAATAACCAAATCAATGCAAGAAAATTGGATTAATTAGATAAATTATATGAGAAAGTTGCATACCAAGATATTTGTTAGATCAAGCATAAAATTTCTCAAGCATCAAATAATATGTGATCAAAAGGACTCATAAAGTTTTCCATATCCTAAGAAAATAAAATTTTTAAAATTTTAAAACATGAATATTTAGTAGATAGAGCTCATTGAAATGAATCCAACTAAGTTACTTTTTTGTCAATGACATAACATTTTGAATTACTATGAATTACTAAATTAAATAAGCATAAATAATAATAAATCACTAATTTTACATTTGTTAAATATATCTTGAAGCTAAGAAGGGACAAATTGAAGCAACATAATATAAAAAATAAAACCAATGTAATGGTCATCGAAATGAGTCGAAGAAGATTATATCTTCTCCATCAACATCAATTATAATTATTGGAAATTTTTTAATTAAAGTAGCTTAAATTATAACAAATTGTTAATTTGATATAAAGTAAATAAATATTAATACAAAAAATTAGATAAATTTAAGCAACATAAATAATAAATTCAAATCAAATTAAAAGTCACACAAAAGAAGATTTTTTGTTGCATAATAAATTACCTCAATCAAAGTACAAAGTTTGAAAAAAAAGAAAAATTGTATAAGGAAGTTTCATTCCGACACATAAAACCACAAGAAATTTTTTTTAAGCTATTAAATAAGGTACAAATCAAAATGTCTCAATAATAATGTCAAAATTTCAAAAACATAACCTTTAAAAATATTAAAATATGCATTTGATTAGATGTTTCCCATCCAGAGGAGTCAAATTACTTTTCTTTCTTCCTAATTGAACCGCATTTAGGTTTAATGCATATTAACAAAGTAAAATGGCATAAATGATAATATATAATTATTTTAATTTTATTTAAACAAATATTATGATTAAATTTCAACAAATTGAAGAAACATAAAATATTCAAATGAATTTGTTGTAAAGATCACAAGCAAGGAGATTTAGAGTTACATAATAATATAGCAAGATTTAAGAAAAATTTTAAAAGAATGATAAAAATTGTATAATAAAGTTGCATTCAAGTATACAATGAAAACAAATTATGACATTCTTAATCAACAAATAAGGAACCAATAGAAAGATCTAGTAAAGAATGCGAAAACCCACAAAAAAATATTTAAAGATATACTAATAAATATTTAATTAAATAGAGATCATCGAGATGACTCTAATAATGTTCTTTATCTCAATCAAAACTCATTCCAAATTATTACGAATTACAATTTTAAATAAGTGTGTATAATAATAAATACTTTTTAATATTAATTAAATTTATACCAAGCTTTGAATAAGATAAATTCAATCTTGGTAATATAACCAAATCAAATTGATGTAAAGGTTAGAAGAGAGAAGAATTAGAGTTTCCTATTAATATAACAAAATTCATGTAAAAGGTAAAAGAAATAAGACAAGTTATACTAAAATGTTTAATTCAAAGATGCTACTAAGACGGTGTACAACATTATCTTTCATCAAATTAGGTATGAATAAAAAAAGTTTTGTAAGGCATATGAAAAACTTAGAATATAAAATATTTAAAAATAAAAACATTTAATATTATTTTTATAAAGTAAGATGTGGTTAATCTAATAGTGATATTTTTCTTGATCAAACTTTGTTTGTTGTTAATTTGAACTAGAAAAGCAAATTATCATAAATAATAATAAACTATTACATTGAATTGAAAAATAATAAATAAAGTTGAGTTAAGGTAAATTAAAGCTATGTAATAAAATTAATTGAGGGAATTGGAGATATCACATGGGCTAAAATTTGTACTAACATAGTAATATAAGAAAAAAAAATTAGTAAAAAATGTGATAAATTATACAGGAGTGCAGCTTGCAAGATGTTATGAAGATGGAGTGTAACACCATCGATCATTAATGAAGTAATGAATCACAGAAGTTTTTAAAGCAATCAAAATCTATGAAAATAAAATATTTTAAAATATGAAAATAAATTTTTTATTCGATAAAGTGCAATACCCTCGATCACTAAAAAAGGCAAGATTCAAAAATTCACATAAAGTATGCGAAACTCTAAAAACAATACTTAAAAAAAATATAAAAATGAATACTTAATTAATAGAGCTATACAAGATAAGTCCAATGATATTTATTTCAACTCTATAAGATTTCTTTTAAATAACTCTGAATTATGAAATTATATAAACATAATAGTAATAAAATAATTTTTTTAATATCAAGTGGATATGTTTGTAATACTAACATGTAAAAAAATAAAATAATTATAATATAATTAAATTAAAGAATTTTAATGGTGAGACAATAAGAGAATTAGAGTTCATTATAACACAATCAAAGAAAATTTGTAATTTTGGAAAAACTGATGTAAATTGTATGAGAATTTTGCATTATAGGATACAATAGGGATCTAATGTAACATCCCAAATCGTGAAATGATCTACAAATTGAAATTATGATATAGCATGCAAAATAAAAAAAAATAAAATACACATAAACATAAAAAAGGATGTGTAATTTGAAGGAGCTTGTTAAAATGAGTACAACGATGTTTCTTTTGTCTCAATTACACCAAGCCAAAAATATTTATTATTTCAATAAATGTTTAAATATTAAGAATTTTTTAATGCAAAATAATTATATATTAAAGCTAAAATGACACAAATTAAATTAATGTAAAAAAAAACCCAAGTCAAAGTGATGTAAAGTGACATGAGAAGATAAGTAGAGGTTCATAGAAATAAAATAAAATGAAAGAAAAAAATGGAAAAAAATAAATTAAATTATATGGGAACATAGATGTCCAAAATTTCAAGAAGATCATTCATAACATTCTTATTCTCAAAATCAATAATGAATCAAATTATCTCATAAATATGGACTTATAAAAGATAAAATTATTTAAAGTTATAAAAATAAATATTTAATTTGATTATCCATGTCAAGGCTTGTTGAATGATATTTGTTTTGTCTTGATCAAACCTCATTTAAAATAGCTATGATTACAAAGGAAAATACACATTGACAATAATAAATTACTCTTTTAATTGGAAGTAAATATATATTATTGTTGATAAAAGATAAATTGAACAAATATAATATAAATAAATCTAAGTGAAGTAAAGGTTTCTTAAGAGGACATTTGATGAAACATACTAACATAAATGAATTAAAGCAAAAACGTTTTATAACTATGATAAATTATTTGGGAAAGTTGGATTATGAGGTATTATGGAGATCTAGTGTGACATTCTTGATTATCAAGTTAGGTAAAATAAAATTTTTCATAAATCATATAAAATTACTAAAATATAATGTCTTTGTAAAATATAAAAAATGATTATTAAAGTTATATAGATCCTCACCTTGATTCGAATGATGACAATGTGTTCTCCGTTGAACCTCATTTCAAATTATTATGAATAACAAAAAGAAAATGGAAAAAAAAAACAACTAATTATTTTAATATTTAAAAAATATATGTTAAAGTTGAAATTAGGTATATTGAAGTAATGTACTAAAAATAATTTAGACGTAAGAATTGAATGAGGGGAGATTTAGTGCTACAAGGGAAAATAACAAAAAAATAGTGAAACATTTAGCAAAACAAGAAATATTGTATACAAAATTTGCATTCTAAACTGCAAAGAATATCGAGCATAACATCTTCAACTATCAAATCAAACACAAATAGATATGCATTGTAAGCCAAGTCAAAACAAAAGAAAATATATATTTATAAATATTGTAATTAATCTTCAATTGGATAGAGCTAATGGAGATGGCTCCAACAACATTTGTTGCATATAAATTTGACCTCCTTTGGAATTAGTATGGATTAAGAAATTGAATATGAATAAAAAATAAAAAATAATTATTTTATTGTTTAGCTATTAAATATTAATGTAAAAAAAAACAATTAAAGTAACATAATTTATCAAAATCAAAGCAACATATGAGAAGATATTAAAAGCTACATAGTAATTTAACCTAACAAAGGTGAAAATTGCATTCCAAGGTACTAGGGAGATAAAGTGTAATATCATAGATCATCAAATTTGGTACAATTCAAAATATATTATAAACATTTCCAAAAAAATAAAACAAATGTTTTAAAAAAAATATTTATTTTCATAGAGCTTTCAAGGACGAGTGGAATGATGCTTAGTTCATCACAACTAGCCATTCTTACAAGTCACTACAAATTTTCAATAAAAATAAGCATAAATAACAATTAATTGTTCTTTTAATGTTAAGTAAATATATATTAAAATTAAAAATGTCATAAATTTAACTAATGTAATGCAACAAAATCTAGGTGATGTAAAGATGAAATGATAGGGGATTTAGGGTCACTTAGTTATATAACGAAATCTAAGCAAAAAATTTTAAAAAATAAATTGTACACTAATTCTAGATTTGAGGAAACTAAAAAGCATAGTGCAATAACTATGATTTTAATGATCAAAGATATCAAAATGATTTTAACTATAATATGGTCCAACGCTGCTTATTTTAACTTGATTATATGTTGTTTGGAATAACAAATCAAGTACAAATAATAATAAATTATTTTTTAATATTAAGTAAATATACATTGAATATGAAGTGAGGTAAATTGAGGCACTATAATATAACTAAATCAAGGTCATGTAAAATTCATAGGTGCAAGATTTAGAGTTACATAGTAATATACCAAATCAAAGTAATAAAGTTTATTTAAAGAGATAAATTTTATAAGAAATCACATTCTAAGATTCAAGTATTATTGAGTGTAACATTTTGAAACATCAAAAAAGTTATGATTGAAATGTCTAGTAAATTTAACAAATTCTAAAAAATAAACTTTTAAAAATGAAAAAATAAATGGTTATCACTTGTTGAGATGCATCAAATGAAGTTTATTTTACATTGATTCGACCTCATTTGTAATTAAAAGAAATTTATAAAACAAATAAGCATAAATAATTATAATTTGTGTTTAATAATAAGTAATATATTAATGCTAGAATGTGCTCAGATGATGGAATATAATATAACAAAATTAAAGCACTGAAAATGTCATATAAATGATATTTAAATTTACATAGTAAAATAACACAATAAAATAGAAAAATTTGAAGTAATGACATAATTTATATAAGAAGATAGAATTCTAATATACTACGTGGATCAAGTATAGTATCCTCGATCATCAAATTAGACATTTTTAAATGTTTCGTAATATGCAGCAAAACCTTTGAAAAAAATGTACAAAAACATAATAATAAAAATTTAATCTGTTATGGCAGCCTTCTTTAAGATTTTGTTACAAATTATCAAATTATTTAAAGATAAATAATAATAAATTATCATTTTAATATTAAATAAACGAATTTAAAAACTAAAACAAGATAAATTAAAATTATCTAATGTAATGAAATCAATGCAATTTATTGTTCATGAGAGATGAGATTTAGTGTAATAAGGTAATTTAAGTATGTCAAAAAGAATCATTGATGAAATGAGATAACTTATTTAGCAAAGGTTAATTCCCAGTTACTAAAGAGAATGAACATAAAATCCTGTATAATAAAAACTGATGCATATAAGAATTTTGCATGTACTATACCAAAACCTTAGAAAGACAATATCTATAATATATAAGTGAATATATAATTGGATAGAAGCCATCAAGAAGAGTCTAATATCCATTTCTCTACTTGATCAGACCTCAATGTCAATTACTACAAATAACCAAATTAAATAACATAAATAATAATAAATTATTATTTATTTATAGTTAAATCTTTAGTCAACCTAAAATGAAATAAATTGAAGTAATTTAGTATACTAAAATGAAAGTATTGTAAATGTCAGGCATAAGTGCATGAATGGAATCTAAGATGATCAACTGTAGTATCCTAGATGATCAAATTAGATAGAATTAATATATTTTCTAAAGGTAAATAAAAGCAATGAAAAAATAATTAAAATAAGTATATTTAATTTGATAAAGATTGTTATGATGACTATCGTGACATGTACACCATCTACATCAAATCATCTAGAATTAGAGGAAATTTCTATAGTAATTGCACATAAGTAACATTAAATAATTACTTTAATATTTGGTAAATTTATATTAAAGCTAAGATGTGATAAATTTAAGTAATGTAACATCTCATGTCTACAAATTTATTACATAACTCAAAATGTTATCTCATGTGAGCATTTCATGATTTTGATCCTTATATATTGCACTATTTTAATTTATCGCATTTGAACTTTAGCATATATTTAATAAATAGTACATTTATAATTTATTATTATTTTGGATTAATTACTTTGGAAATTCTCAGTAACTTAAGAAGTGGTCAGAATTTAGACAAAACTAATATTGTTATTTTGATGAGCTCTTCAAAAATAAATATTAACTTCTATAATAAATATATAATTTATTTTTTATGGTTTTTACTTGCTTTATGAGATATTTATCAGATTTGACAAATATTTTTGTATTGATTTTTCCTTATTACTGTATCACTCTAAATGTCCTCTTTTTTTATCGTTATATAATTTTGATTCGGTTATAGAATTTTTATTCAATTTATCTCGCTGAAGCTTCATTACACATTTACATTGTATATAAATAATAATTTTATTTTTTTATTTTTGTCTACTTTTCTAATTTTCTATAGCTTCAATTGAGGGCTGATCTAGATGAAACAAATAAAATTTAACTAATCCTGTTGATGTGTATCTAACTAAATATTGATTTTTATATTTGTTTTAAATATATTATTTTCTATTGTTTTATGCATGCTTTGCAAGGGACTTTTTTTGTACCATGTTTGATAATCGATGATTTTAGACTCAGTCTCCTTAGTGTCTTAGAGTGTTACTTATGCAATTTATCTCATTTATACACGTGTTTCACTTTGAATTACTTATACTACTATGAAGCTCTTATTTTTTTGCTTAAGAAATTAAAATTATTTTCACTTATACATATTTAATTACTTTAAGTTTTATATTTCAACATTATTACGTATTTACTTAATTAAAATATCATAATTTATTTTTTAATACCCATTTGTTTTGATAATTAATAGTAATTATTAACAAGGTGCAATCCAAATGAAACAAATATAACTAAAGGCTCTCAACAAGTTATAATTAAATAAATATTCATTTTTATGTTTGTAAATATTTTTTCCTGGGCTTTGACATCGTTAATGAGATATTTTTTTTTTACTTCATTTTGTTACATCAAATTATGTTAAATATATATATATATATATATTATTATTAAAATAAAAATTCATTATCATTTGTGCCTATTTATTTTTGTAATTTAGGCAAATTGCAAATAAGGTCGAAAGAGAGAACAAATGCCATTGGACTCATCTTAATGAGCTTCATCTAATCAAATTTTCATGTTTATATTATTAAAGCTTTTATTTTCTATGACTTTTGCATGCTTTATAAAATATTTTTATTTATACTTCATTTGACATTCGAGAATTTACACACCATCTTCTTAATATCATGTCTCGAATTGTTTTGATTTGAATTCGTTGTAATGCAATTTAACACAAAATCTCCTCCCATGTGACCTTTATATTATTTTGATTTAGTTATATTATATTTCTACAATTTATCTCATTCCATCTTTAATGTTTATTTACTTAATATTGAAACACTTGATTTTTAAAATTTATTCCTTTTTAATTTCTTAATTTGTAGTTATTTTAAATAGTGTCTAATTTACATGAAATGAACGCTGTTCGACGTGTCTTGATGAGAAATATTGAAATAAATATTTATTTATATATTTTTTAATTTTTTTTTGTTCCTATTAGTCGGCATACATTATGATACATTTCGATTTCTAACAGATTTGATGGTTGAGCATGTTACATTCGATCTCTTTGGCTTCAGGGAGTGCAACTTTCTGGTAAACTTTTCTAGATTTCTTCAAATGCTTTGCATTAATTTTGTTATTTTATTTCTAACTCTATGCTCTTTTCTTCTTATTATCACATAACTTCAATTTTATTATATTACATTTATTTTATTTATGACATTTCACAATGAATATATATTTACCAAATACTAAAATAACAATTAATTACTATCTATTCTTTCTTCTGTAATTTTATTTTTTATAGTTTTTAGCACTATTTATGAGACTTTTATGATTGTTCTTGATTTCAAGGTCATGGATGTTACATTCGACTACTTTACCATCATGAGATGAACTTTCATGTAGCATTTATCTCATTTTTCAAATGTTTTTCCTTCATTTGGTAGATTAGTATCAAATTACAATTCTCCTCTTATAAGACATTTATATTACCTTCATTATGTCATATCATATTTTTGTAATTTATTTAGACATAGCTTCATTATATGTCAACTTTACATTCAAAAATATATTCTTTATTACATATGCTTATTTATTTTGGTAATTTATAGTTATTCTAAACGAGATGCAATTGAGATAAAATGGAAGTTGTTAGGCTCTTCTATGTGGGCACTATCCATTAAAATATTCTAATTAAAATTTTTAAGTATTTTATCTCCCAAACTTTTTAAAGATATTTTTATTTATATTAGATTTGATGATCCTGGATGCCAGACATAATTTTTTTAATACCTTGGAATTAAAATTTATGATAAAATTTATCTCATTTTTTCAAATTTTGTGCCTTAATTTTACTATATTACTATGTAACACTAAATTTTACTTCATTATAAATATAGTAAGTAATAAAATAATATTTTTTTAAATTTTTACTTATTTTATTTTGTAATTAAAAGAAATTCAAAACTAGATTCTATTAAGGTGAAAAAAAGATCTTTAATTCATTTAAGTGAGCTCTTTCAACTTAAATATTTTTGTATATTTCTATACTATTTTTCAATTTTTTAGCATTTTAATCAAGTATTGTGATTCTTACCTAATTTAATGATTAAGAATGTTGTTTCACATCTCCTTCGTATCACCAAATTAAACATTCTTGAATAATTTACCTGATTTTATCAAATGTTTTACTATGATATGGTTACATTAATATGATGTTTTAATTTTCATCTCATTTATCCTTTACAACATTTTGCGTTTGGTTATGTTACATTTGTTCAAGTTATTACGCTTTAGTTTCATTATATATTTAGTTAATATTAAAATAATTATTTATTTATTAGTTATGCTTACTGACATTGGAAACACTTAACTATTAAAAATATTGTTTGATTTCATTGAAGTCAATGTTGTTGTACTAAGCTTGATGGGATCTATAAAATTTAACATTACTTTATATATTTGAAGTACTTTTTTACTGCTTTAAGATCTTTATGAGACATTTTGATTCGTAATGGATTTAATGATTTTTGATGTTACACTCGAACTCCCTGGTAGCATGGTATGCAAATTTCCCATTTAGTTTATCTCCTTTGTTCAAATATTTCATATTTAATTAGTTAAGTTACTGCGTAGCTATATGTCTCCACTCATGCGACGTTTACATCACTTTCGTTTAGTTATTTTGCCATTCTCCAATTTGCCTTATTTCAACATTAATATAAATTTAAATTAATGATAATAAATTAAAAACCATTGGGCTCATCTCAAAGAGATCTATCAAATTAAACATTTATTTCTAAATGTTTAAATATTCTTTAGGGTTTTGTGATTAGTGATGAGACATTTTTGTTTGTATCTTATTTCATGATTAAAGATGTTATACTCGATCCCCTTAGTAACTTAAGATGCAACCTTCACGTAAACATTATCTAATTTCTTAAAATTTTTTTCTTTTATTTTATTATATTGTTATTTTAAAAATTTATGAATATTCAATTTATAAATCATAGTAATTGCAAATTTTGTTCAATCAAGGTGAAATAAAAATAATTTCACTCATCATGACAATCACTATCAAATTAAAAATTAATTTTTTATTTTTAAATACTTTATTTTCAAATTATTTGTGTGTTTTATGAGGTATTTCATTTAATACCTTATTCAACAATTTATTATGCTATAGTCCATCTCCTTAATATCTCAAAATGCTACTTTTTGTGCAATTTATCTAATTTTTTAAAATTTTTCTCTTTGATTTGGTTATGTTGTTATCTTAAAATAAATCTCTTGTCATGCATTCTTTGCACCGCTTGAATTTTAATATATAGTATTACTTAATGTTATCTCATTTCAACTTATATATATATAATTTATGCTTGTTTACTTTGGTAAATAACAACAATACTAAATTTTTTTCAAATATTTTACTGTCCATAGTATGCTTATTAAGATATCATGAATTATACAATATTTGATGATCAAGGATATTACTATACCTCCTTAGTATCTTAGAATTCAACTTTCTCATACATTTTAACACATTTCTTTCGTTGATTGGCACTGATTTCATTATATTATTATTAGTAAAGTTTAACTCTCCTCTCAAGAAAACCTTGAATCACTTATTATTTGTTATATTCTATTCCTTCAAATAATTTTATCTCTATTTTAATATATATTTTGTTTACATTTAATTAATAATTTATTTTTACGCAATTGTATTGATTTCTTAATTCGCTACAATAAAAAATTAAGACTAATCGAGAGGAAATAATTCCTGTTTGACGCATCTGAATGTTCTCTACTAAATTAAAAATTAATTGTTAAGATTTAAATGTTGTATCCTCTATTAATTTGTTACACATTATCTGATATTATGATTTATTTCTTATTTGATAATTGAAGATGTTACTTTCAATCTCCTTGGTATCTGTTTCCAAAACATTCATATGTAATTTATCTAATTTATCGAAAGGTTTCTTACTAATTTGGTTCCATCACTATGCAACTCTAAATCTCCTCTCATGTGATCATCAAATGGTTTTGTTTTGGTTATATTATAAAGCCTCAATTTACCTCATTTCACCATCAATTTCTTTTTTTAAAATGTTAAATAGTTATTTATTATAATTTATACTTTTTAAATTTTTAATTCACAAAAATTAATACAAGTTCATTAGACTCCACTTGATAAGGTGTATCAAAATAAGTATTTTATTAGTATATTTTTAATATTCTATTTTCTAAGGTTTCAACAAATTTGACAAGATATATTCATTTTTACCTAATTTCACAACCAAGGAAGTTATCTTTAATCCCTTTAATATAAGAAAATAAAAATAATATAAATATCACCAAAGAAAAGAATTTTAGTTTTGTAATAATACAACTAATTCAATGTGAAACTTTTAAAAAAATAAGATAAATTATATAAGAATGATGCATTCAAAAATACTATGGAGATCAACTACAGTTTAGTCAACTTCCAAATTAGGTATGATTCAAAATGACTCACAAAGTATGATAAAACTATTAAAAAAATTCATATTTAACAGGATAGAGCTCGTCAAGACAAGTCCAATTAAACTTACTTTGACTCCAATGGACATCATTTCGAACTACTATGAATTACTAAGTTTAATGAAAATTAATAATAAAAAATTGCTATTTTAATTTTAAGTAAATAGATATTAAAGTTAAAATGGTAAAAATGGAAAGCATGTAGCATAACCAAATCAATTTTATATAAAGGTCATAAGCAGAAGAGAATTGGAGTTTCATAATAATATAACCAAATCAATTTAAACAATTTGAGGAGAACTGATAATGTTTACAAGAAAGTTCTTTCCACGATACTAAGGAGATTGAGTATGACATTATCAATTATCAAATAATGCATCATACAAAATTTCTTTTAAAACATGGTAAAACCTTAGAAAATAAAATTTTTTCATGTGAAAGTAATAATGAAGTATATTTTTAAAATGAGATAAATTTATGTAGTGGAATATGAGAAAAGAAAAGTGATGTGAAGGACAAACAAGGGAACACTTAGAGTTTCATAATAATATAACTATATCAATGAAAAAATTTTGAAGAAATAAGGCAAATTGTTTACGAAGGTAGAATTGGACGATCATAAGGACATTAGATATAATATTCTTCATGATCAAATTAGATATGAATTTAATGTCTTAAAAAAGAAGCCAAAGTTATAGAAAATAAAAAATTTAAATAAAATATGATACAAATTTAATTATTCAATCATGATCGAGCATTGCTTGGAATTACAACAAATTGCAAAAGTAGATAAACATAAAAAATTGTAAATTACTATTTTAATATTAAGTAAATATAAATTAAATTTGAAAAAGGTAAATTGATTCATTATAATATAATAAAATTAAAGTAATGCAAAGGTTAGACCAAAAGAAGATTTGTAGTCACATAATAATAATACTAAATAAAAAAAAAATTTGATGAAATGAGACAAATTTTAAGGGAAAGTTTCACTCAAGGATATTTAGGAGGTTGAGTGTAGTATCCTTAATCACTAAATTATGAACAAATTTAAATTGAAGCCACAACACAACAAAATAAATTATTAAAAAATAAAATAAAAATAAATTTAATTGGACTTTTTTTGGAGTGTATCATGGTTTGTTTCATCTCTACTAGACCTTTTTCAAGTTACTATTAAATGTAAATTAAATAAACATACATAATATTAAAATATTATTTTATTATTAAGTTAATATATAATAAATTTTAATAAAAATAATGATTTGAAATTTAATGTAAGTAAATCAAATAAAAGTAAAGTTTGCAAAAGAGAAAATTTAGTGTTACATAGAAATTAAATTATATTAAACTGAAACAATTAAAGAAATGCAAAACATTAGATAGGAAACTTATACTACAAGATACTAAGGGGATCGAGGGCATCCTCGATAATCATGTTAGTTATAAAAAATTTTCAAATAAATCATGAAAAATAAAAATAAAATAAAATATATAAGAATACAATAATTAAGAATTAATTGGATATACCTCATCGACGTGACTCTAATGATGTTTGTTTTGTCTCTATCATGCTTCATTTGGAATTTCTATAATTTATACAACTAAATGAGTATAAGTAATAATTTTTTATTTTAATATCAAGTTAATAAATATTAAAATTTAAATAAGAAAAATTTAGGTAAATAACATTACAAATTAATATTGATGTGTAACCGACAAAAGAGGAGATTTGGGGTTACATAGTAAATTAACTACATAAACAAAATGTTTCCAATCAAAAGTGATAAACTATTGTGAGAACTTACATTCCAAGATACTTATGAGTTCAATTATAACATCCTTAATTGTTAAATTAGACTTGAATGAAAATGTCTCATAACGCATGCCAAAACAATAGAAAAATTAAAATTTCAAAAATTAAAAGTCAATATTTTATGTGATAAAGTTCACTAAGATATTCCCAACAACATTTATTGTCTCTATTAGACCTTCTTTGGAATTACTATGAATTATCAAAGTAATAAAAAATATTCAAAGAATTATTATTTTTATTTTAACTAAATATATGTTAATGTTGAAAGGACAGATTAAAGTTATATGATATAATAAAATTAATATGATGTGAAGGTCATATAGAGTATAGAATTAGATTTCAGAGTAATATAACTAAATCAAAGTACAATATTTGAAAAAATAGGTTAAATCTTACAAGAACGTTACACAACATGATACCAAAAAGATCAAGTGTGACTTCCTCAATTGTCAAATAAATTATGAAACATAATTTCTTATAAAAGATGCTAAAGCGAAGAAAATAAATATTTTGAAAAAAAATCAATATTTAATTCGATAGAGCTTATCGAAATGATTTTGTGAATTAAAAAAAAAAAGCATAAACAATGGAAAATTATTATTTTATGTTATTAATTTAATGAACATAGATAATTGTAGGTCATTAATTTAATAAAAGGTAAATCTATATTCAACTTGGAAAGAGGTACATTTTTTGTGACATAACAAAATCAAAGTAATGTAAGCAAAATTTATAGATAATAAAAAGGCTGAGTGAAATATTCTCAATTGTCAAATCTGGTTCGATTCTAAATGCAATATAAAGTTGACAACATGTTATAAGAAATTAATATATATATATATATATGACATGTCATTTAATTAGATTCACCTCATCAAGATGAATCCAATGACATTTGTTTCATCTTAAGCAAACAACATTTAAAATTAGAAAGAATTACAAAACTAAAATAAGAATGAAAAAAATATTTTTTTTAATATTAAGAAAATATATTTTAATTCTAAAAAATCATAAATTGAAGTGATGTTATATAACCTAATGAATGTGATGTAAATGTCAGACAAAAAGAGATTTATTATAACGTAATATATAACCAAATAAAATTAAAAGTTTTGAAGAAATTAGTTAACTTGTGTAGGAAAGTTAAATTCGAAGATACTAATGAGATAATGTATAACATCCATTATTTTTAGACATTGAATAATTCGAAATGTCATATAAAGCAAGATAGACCATAGAGAAACTTTTTTTAAAAAAACAAAGAAATAAATATTTAAATTGACATTGATCTTTCAGATGAGTCCAATGATGTTTCTATCATGTTAAATGGACCAGTTTTAGAATTACTATAAATTACCAAAATAAATAAACATAAATGGCTATAAGAAATAACATTTTCAAGAGCATAACTTAACCAAATCAAAAATACTAAGGAGTTCAAGTACAACATCCTTGATTATCATGTCATGTATGAATCTAAATGTCATGCAAATTGTGCCAAAAGTCAAAAAAATGAAAAATTTATAAGTATAATAATTATTATTTAAGATCAAGCATCATTTTAAAATATTTAGAATTCCAAAGATAAAAAGTAATAATAATAATAAAAAAATTTTAACAGTAAGGAAATACATAAAAATTCATAAACATGAAAAATTGAAGTATTGTAATATGATTAAAACAGAGTGATATTAAGGTTACGTGGTAGGAGATTTATAGTTATACATTATTATAACAAAATCAAGGACGAAAATTTAAATAAATGAGATAAATAATACTAGAAAGGTTCATTCTAATCTATTTAAGAAATCGATTACAATATTGTTGATTATCAAAATATTATATAATAAAATATTTAGTTAAGTGAAAATAATTACTTAATTGGTTTGATCTCATCAAGGTGACACTAAGGACGTTTGTTTCATCTTGATTAGACCTACAATTAAATTACTAAGATTTATCTAATTAAATAAGAAAAGATAATAAGTCAAGCAAATTATTTTAATATTAAGAAAATATACATTAATGTCAAAAAAGATAAATTGAAGCAAAGCAATCTAACAAAATCAAAGCATTGTAAAAGTCTTATGAGATGAAATTATCAGTTACACAATATATAACCAAATTAAACAAAAACATTTGAAGATACGAGAATATTAGTGTGGGAAAATTGAACTCCAAGATACCAATGAGATAAAATGTAGCATACTTAATCATTAA
Organism: Vanilla planifolia; assembly: GCA_023846275.1. Lineage (NCBI taxonomy): Eukaryota > Viridiplantae > Streptophyta > Magnoliopsida > Asparagales > Orchidaceae > Vanilla > Vanilla planifolia. Next base: position 264,487 of record JAIUJO010000063.1, on the reverse strand, counting down.
ATTAGGTAAAAATAAAAATATCATATAAAATACTTAAAAAATGGAAAATATTTTTAAAAACACAGAAATGTATATTTAATTTGATAGAGCTTATTAAGAAAAGTTTAACAAAATTTGTTTCAACTCAATTCAACCTCATTTTAAACTTCTACAAATTTCAAAACTAAATAATCATAAATAAGTATAAATTATTATTTTTATATTAATAAAAAATATAAAAAGTTTAAAATGAATTAAATTTATGTTTTATAGCATAATAAAATAAAAGCAATCTTAGCACCACAAGAGATGTCTATTATAGACTTAAAGTAACCATAAAAAAGAAAAGCTAAAAATTTTGTAGAAATTATGTAAATTATACGACAAAGCGACATTCCAAGTTATGAAGGAGATTGAGTTTACGATCTTCAATCTTCAAATTAAACATGTATTGAAATTCTATATGAACCCGAAAATTCCTTGGAAAAAAATATGGAAAAATAACAATAATATTTAATTTTAATTTTAAAGAATATATGTAAATATATTAAAACAAATAAGATAAATCAAAGAAATGTGATATCATGAAATCAAACTGATGAAAGCTTACACGAGAGAAGAATAAGACTCATAAGTGAATATAGCAAAACTAAAGCAAAAAAATGAAAAAAATTGAGGCAATGTAATCTAACCAAATTGAAATGAGGTAAAGGTTACATGTAAGTGGAGTTAAAGTCATAGAATAAAATATCCAAATTAAAAAGTGAAATTTTAGGAAATGATATAATCTATGTGAGAAATTTGCATTCTAAGATATAATGAAATCGAGTATAACATCCTCGATCATGAAATGTGTGAATAAAAATATTTTGTAAAGCATTGCATAATCTTAGAACATAAAATATTTAAAACAAATAAAAATGTATCCTTTATTTAATAAATCTAATTGAGAAGAACTCAATGACAATTATGTGATTTAGATTAGAGCATATTTTGAATTAATATGAACTAACAAATTACACAAGCATAAATAATAACAAATTAGTAATAAAATGCAAAGAAAACTTATTTTAAGCCAAAATTATAAACTTTAATCATTGAAATATAACACAATGAAGGGGATGTATTGTTCATAGGAGACAAGATTTAGAGCTACATAAGTTATGTTGTTTAAGCAATCTTTTGCTTTTATTTGGTTAAATTTCCATGAAATTCGAATTCTAGTCTCAGATGATATTTACATCACTTTGATTTCATTAGATATTTTTTTAACAAATCTTTCTTTGGGTTTAATATATATTTAATTAATATTTAAAAAACATTTATTATTATAGTTTATTTTTTTACACTTGTAATTCATAGCAATTTTATAGGAAATCTAATGAGCAACAAACAAATGACATTAAACTTGACTCCATAAACTATAAATTAAATATTCATTTTTATATAATTAAATATTTTTTTAGGCATATTTTATGGGAAATTCAAATTTGTATCTAATTTTATGATTCAAGATACTATAGCCAATGACCTCGTACAACTTGTCTCTTATTTTTAAATTTCTGTTTTTATTTTGTTATATTTCTTTACTTTAGCTTATATTACTTCGTCTTTAATTTCAGCTAATTAGTTTTAAAATCATAATTTTTAAATATTTATATTGAATTAAATTTGTGTTTTCTCGTTATTCTAAATGATATTTAATGAACATGAAATAAATATTGAAGAACTCTTTCTGACAGCTTTATCCAATAACATTTTTATCTATGTATTTATAATTTTTTTCTATGGTGTTTTGATATGTTTTGAGAAAGTTTGATTCCTACATGATTTTACAATTAAAGTTATTGCGATCAATATGTTTAGTATTTTGGCATTCATCTTTTATGTGCAACTTATCTAATTCCATAAATTATTTTTATTTAATTTTGATATCCTATTATCTAAGTTCAAATCTACTTTCATATGACCGTTACATCACATTGATTTGATTATTTTACTTTTCTTTATTTTATCTTATTTTAACTTTAATATATACTTACTTAGTACTAAAATTACACTTTATTCTATTCAAGCTTCCTTAATTTAGTTATTTTTTTAATTACAAAGAATGTCGGATCAGGATGAGAACATGCTATTGGACTTGTCTCAACAAACTCTATCAAATTAAATATTTATTTTAAATTTTTAAAAATTTTATTGTGAAGGGGATATTTTGATTTGTTGTTGATTTGACGATTGAGGACGTTACAATCAACATTTCTATTATCTTGCAATGCAAATTTATCATGAAATTTATTTGACTTTTTTTTTATGTTTTGCTTTAATTTAGTTGTCTTACCATGCCCTTTAAACTGCTTTTCATATTACCTTTACATTACTATAATTTTGTATTACATTGCTTCACTTTTTGTTATTTCAAGTTTGTTTTATATTTATTTAATATTGAAAAAAATTATTACTCTATTATAACTATTTACTTTGGTATTTCTAACTAATTCTAAAAGAACTCAAATCTAATGGAAGCAAAGGTCATTGTACTTGTCTCCATACGCTCTATACAATTAAATATTTTTTTTAATATTTTTTACAATTTATGTTTAGAGGTTTGGCTCCACTCACAACAGATTTTATTCCTACCTACATTAATGTTCAATGATGCAAAACTCAATCTCGTAGAATTTTTTAATACAAATTTTAGGTATAAATTATTCTATTTTTTTAAAAATTTTACACTACAATGGACATATTATTATGTTACTTTAAATCTCCTCTCATTTGTCTTTTACAACAATTTGATTTTTGTTATACTATATTGCTTAAGTTTTTCCAATTCCATTTTTAATATGGCTTTCAATAACATTTTAAAAAATTTATTAGAAATTATGAATATGTTTTTTGTAATTTTCTGTAATTCTAAACGAGATCCAATCTAGACAAAACAAATGTTATTTGAGCATCATTCATGGGCTCTAATGAATTAAATAAACTTTTTTACATTTGTAAATTTTCTATTTTCTTTGATTTTGGCACATTTTATTAGAAAATTCAATAGATAGTTGATTTCAAGATCAAAGATATTGCTCTCGATCTCCTTAGTATCTTGGAATGCAATGCTCAACATAATTTATCTTATTTCTTCAATATTTTTGCTTCATTTTTATTATATGATTATGTATCTCTAAATCTCCTCTTTTATGCTTGTATTAGCTTGACTTGTATATATTACATTGCTTTTTTAATCTCTTTTTAGCTTTATAAATTTTCTACTAAATATTAAAATTTTAATTAAATTTTATTTATTTTTTTAGTAATTCTTAGTAACTCCAAATGAGGTCCAACAATAACGAAACAAACATCGTTCGACCGATCTCGATGACTGCTATCTAAATGAATGTCCAAATTCATATTTTTTAATATTTCATGTTTTAAGGTTTTGAACACTTTATCACAAATTTCTATTCTTACCTTATTTCACGATTGAGAATGTTACACTCAATCACTTTAGTACATTACAATACATATTTTACATACACTTCATCTCATCCAAACATATTATAATTAATTATTAATCATTAATTTATTATTTATTGCTATTTATGTTGATAATTCACAGTATCCTAATCTATATCAAATTAAAAAATAAAGACATCATATGACTAGTCTTAAGGAGCTTCGTCCAATTACATATTCATTTTTATATATTTTAGTTTAATATTTTATTTTCTACAATTTAGGCATGCTCAATGACTCCTTTGATTCTAGGCCCATTTGACAATCGAAGATATTACACCAAATCTCTTTATTATCATTTAATGAAACTTTCCCAAATAACTTATCTCATTTATTTACTTTTTTTCATTTTGATTAAGTTCTATGACTCTATAAATATAAATATTGACTGGTGCCACCTTCATATGTCTTTTACAATGTTATAATCTATTGCGAAAATTTATCTATTTTCTAATTTAATATATATTTAATTAATGTTTACATATAAACTTATTATTATTTCTTCTTATTTGCTTTAGTTCTTAAGAGTAATTCTAAACAATTTTTGCTGAAGATGGCACAAATGTCATTCAACTCATCTTAATGAGCTGAATCTTCTTTGTATATTTGAATGCAATTTCCCCAAACAATTTATCTCATTTCTTCAAAATGTTTACTTCAATTTTATGGTGTTACTAAATATAATTCCCTTTCTATCTAAACATTACATCACTTTGATTTAGTTATATAGTACTATTTTAATTTTCATCATTTCAAGTTCAACATATATCTTGTTAATATTAATTAAATAACTTTATTATTATTTATGCTGATTTTTCTTTACATTATAGCAATTCCAAACTAGCTTAGATCGAGATATAACGAACTTTGTTGGACATAAATGAATATTAAATTTTATATTTTTTAATATTAATGTTCCAAGATCTTTTGCACGTTTTACATGATATTTTGATAAGTGCTAGCTTTAATGACTGAGGATGTTATACCCTATCTCTTTAGTATCTTAAAATGTAAAGTTTTATTATAATTTATGTCATATCTTCTAAGTTTTTGCTTTGATTAGGTGATCTTAATATGTAATCGTAAATCAATTATCGTGTGACCTTTAATGTTATCTTTATTGGGTTATACTATTTTGCTAGGATTTATCTCTTTTCAAGTTAAAATATATCTACTTAATATCAAAACAATAATTTGTTATCTTTTATGAATCAAAAATGATTGTGCTATATTGGATGAGATCTATCTAGTTAAAAATTAATTTTTAAATTTTTTTTATTTCTTTTCTAGTATTTAGTCAAACTTTATCAAAAATTTTGATTTTATATCTATTTTGATAATTTAGAATGTGCCACTAGATCTCTTTAGCATCTTTGAAAGAAACCTTTTCTATATTATTTATCATTTAACATTAATAAATGTTTATTCAATTTTATGATAATAATTTAATATTCTTTATGTATATTTGTTTAAGTATTTATTTTTGTAATTTTACGAATGATCTTATGAAAAAACAATCATCATTAGACTCGTCTAGAGGAGCTTTATCCCATTAAATTTTCATCTATCTCTTTAGTATGTTGGAATGCAACATTGTTGCACAATTTATTTCATTGTTTTCAAATATTTTTCCTTTTATTTTGATATATATTTTTTGCAGTTCTAAATCTCCTTTCACGTGACCTTTACATCTCTTTGATTATATAGCATAATTTTATCTCATTTCAATATAGTAGTTCCAAATGATGCCAGATCAAGACATGATAAGCTTTGTAGAATACATCTTCATGAGCACCATCTAATTAACTTTTCAATTTATTATTTTCTAGGCTTTGGCACCCTTTTTATTCTATTTTCGTTCATAATAAGTTTGATAATCAAAATGATATACTCGAACTCCATAATGTCTTCGATTGGAACTTTTCTATACAATTTATCTCATTTTATCAGAAAAAACTTTATTTAGTTTATGTTATACTAATTCACCTTTTGTTTGATCTTTACAAAGCTTGATTTGGTTAAATAATATAATTGCATAAATTGTTCTCATTTTTAGTATTGTTATAAATTTACATATTATTTGAAGTAATAATTTGTTATTATACATGATTATTCACCTTTGTAATTTCTATTAAATCTAAATGAGGACCAATCATATTGAACAGACATCATTTGAGTCCTGTTTACAAGATTTATCAAATTAAATAATCTCTTCTATATTTTTGAATATTTTATTTTCTAATGTTCTCGTAAGTATACCAGAAATTTAGTTTCTTACTTAATTTTATGGTCAATGATATTTCACTCAATCTCGTTAGCAAATTGAAATGTAGCTTTCCCATGAAACTTATCTCATTCCTTCTAATTCTTTTTTTATTAGAACATATTACGTTGTACCAATATGTCTCATATTATATCACTTTACATGTATTTGATTTAGTTAGATTAAGTTTCTTATTTTTTTTGTATTTTAGCTTTAATATATATTTAAATAGTATTAAAATAACAATTTCTTATTATTTTTCTTATTTACTTTAGTAATTTAGAGTAACTCCATACACTGTTTAATTGAGATGAAACAAATTTCATTGGACTCATCTTGACGAGCTCTATCTGACTAATTATTCAATTTTATATTATTAAATATTTTATATTTTAAGATTTTGGCATGTTTTATGAGAGATTATGATTCATACCAAATCTGATAGTTGAGGATGTTATACTCTATTTCATTAGTATCTAGGACAGCTGCTTACTCATATAATTTACCTTATTTTCTTCCAACATTTTGTTTAAATATGGCTTTATCACATTGTAATCCTCAATCTCTTATTAAAAGGCATTTACATGTCTTTAATTTAGTTATATTATATTGTTTCAATTTATCTTATTTTAGTTTTAATATATATTTACTTAATATTTAAATAATAATTTATTTTTATTTATACTTATTTACTTTGGTAATTCATAGTATTCCAAATGAGGTAAGATTGACATGAAACAAACAATGTTGTACTCATCTTAACTTGCTCTGGTTAATTGAATATTCATTCATAAATTTGTTGCTAAGCTCTTCACCCAATTATGGGACATTATGAGTGGGAACTTACTTGATAGTCAAGAATGCAACATGTTATCTTGTTAATGTCTTGGAATGTTTTTTTCTTATCTCCATTTTACTTTATATTTATGTTATATTAAAGTAATAACATTATATTTTTTCTTCTTTAACTTTTTAATTTAAAATAACTTGAAAAATTATCTCATCAAAATGAAACAAATATCATTGAACTTATCATAATAAAATTTATCTAATTAGAATTACCCTCTTATATTTATAAATATTTTATTTTCAATAGTTTTGGCATATTTTATGAGACATTTTGATTCATACTTGATTAGATTATTTAAGATGTTACACTAGTCATTAGAATAAAAAATGAAATATTTTGCACAACTTATTGCTCTTTTTGAAGTTTGTTTGCTTTGATTTTGTATATTATTATAAAAATCCAATTCGCTTACATGACATTTACATAAACTTGATTTTATTATATTATAGTGCTTCAATTTACCAAATGCTTATCTTTATTAAATATTTACTTAATATTAAAATAATAATTTAAATTTACTTATGGCTCATTAATTTTTTAATTCTTCGTAATTAAAATTTAGGCCTTATAGAGAAGAAACAAAAGCTGTTGGACTCATCTTGGTGATTTTTATCTAACTAAATATTTATTATTATATTTTAATCTCTTTATTCACTAGTTTTATTTGCATTTTTTATGAGTTATTTTTATTTATACTAGATTTGACAATCTAAGATGTTACACTCAATCTCATTAGCAACTTGCAATGCAGTATTTTCGAATAATTTCTCCAATTTATTCGAATTTTTACTTTAATTTAGTAATATTACCATTTCAGTTTGAATCTCCTCCCATGTGAAAACTGTGTATCATCTTTTGATTACATTAATTCACATTGATTTATCTCATTTTAAATTTAATATATATATATATAATACTTTTTATTAGTTATTTTATTTACTATGGTAATTCATAGTAATTCTAAATAATGTCCAATTGATACGAAACAAATATTGTTGGACTAACCTCAACCAGCTTTGACAAATTAAATATTGGTTTTTTGATTTTTTTAAATATTTTTTTCTTATAGAGCTTTACTAAGTTTACCAAATATTTTGATTCATAATCGATGCAATGATCAATGATATGACGCCCAATCCCTTTTGTTTCTATGTACCTAATTATATCCAATCATGTAACTTTTATGTTTGTTTGTTTAGATTATTCTAAATTGATTTAATATATCTCATTTAAGATTTATAGTTTATATACTAAACATTAAAATAAACTTTTTTTATTATTCATGCTTATTTATTTTCCTAAAGTGGAGAAATTGTAAACAATGTCAGACTAAGAATTAATATGTAATGGTTGACTCATTTTAGCGTGCTTTATTTTATTAAATAATTATTTTTATAATTTTAAAATTTTAATTTATGGGGCATTCATTTCTTTTACAATATATTATGATTTTAATTGACTTAATGATTGAGTATGTTATAATCAATTTATTTAATATCTTGTAATGTAGTGTTCATATGCAGTTTATATCAATTCGTTAATATTTAAATTTTTATTTGGCTATATTATATTGTAAACATAAACATCATCAAATTCACCTTCACACATCATATTTTTCTTAGATTATGTTTCTTCAATTTAACACATCGTTGTATTAATATATATTTACCTAACAGTAGATAATAATTTATCATTACTTATGCCTATTTTCTCTTGTAATTTGTTCCAAAGAAGGTCCAATTAGGATGAAACAAACTTTGTTGGTGTAGTCTCAATTGGGTCTATAAAATAAAACTGTCAGTTTAAGATTTTAAATATTTTATTTCCCAATATTTTTGCATGTTTCTCAAAATGTTTTGATTTAAGCCTTTTTTGATATCAAAGTAATAATTGATTGTCACTTTTTCTTTTATTATTTTCTTGTTTATAGAAATTCTTATTGAGGTTCAATTTAAATTAAAAAATATCTTTGGACTCAATTTAATAAGCTTTATCAAATTAATATTCATTTCTATAATTTAAAATATTTAAATTTCTTATTTTGGCATGCTTTATGAATCATTCCAATTAGTACTTAATTTTATGAACGAGAATATTTCACTCGATCTTCTTTATTATTTGTGAATTCAACTTTCCCTCATAATTTATTTCAACTCTTGAAATTTCTTTCTCCAATTTGGTTATTTTATAATGTAGCTCTAAATGTCCTAATGTGACCTTCACAACGATTTGACTTTGTTATATTATATTGATTTAATTTATCTAATTTTAACTTTAATATTTTTTAATTTAATCTTAAAATAACAATTTATTCTTATTCATGCTTATAAATGTTGGTGTTATGTAATAAATAAAAATTTTTATGATTGATAGGAATCAGACAATGTTTAACACATTCTATCTAATTAAACATTCATTTTGATAGATTTGGATGTTTTGTTTTTTTTAGTCTTTTAGCATGTTTTATTAGTGCTAGCTTTTCACATCAATTTTATGGCAAAAGATTTTACAATAGTTATCTATTCTATCATGAAATGTTATTTTTCTATTATAATTTTTTGCATTTCTTCAAACATTATGTTTTGATTTTATCATATCACTGTGTCACTTCAAATATGTTCTCAAATGATGCTTGCATACCCGATTTGGATATATTGTACTGTCTCAGTATAACTTATTTCAGCTTTCAAAATGTTCACTTACTATTAAAATAATAATTTATTATTGTTATTCTTTGGATAATTCATAATAATTCCAAATGATATTCTATTTAGTTGAAATAATTGCCATTAGACTTATCTTGAAGTTTAATTAAGACGACAAAAATAATAGTTGGAGTCTTCTTAACAAGCTCTTTTTTTATAAATATTTATTTTTCATTTTTTAAATATTTAATTTTCTATAGTTTTAACATGGTCTGTAAGTATATTCATATCATACATGATTCATTTATCTAGGCTTTTACATTATATTTTCTTGGTATCACAGAAAGCAACTTTTGTATTATTTATCATATTTTTGTTTGATTTTTTTGCTTTTATTTTGTTATATTGCTAAGTAACTTTAAACCTCCTCTAATGTTACCTTTGGAATAGTTTTGTCCTATTTTATTACAATGTTTTAATTTCTCTAATTTTTACATAATTACATATACTTAATACTAAAAATAATTTTTTATTATTTTTGTTTATTTTTATTGAAAATTAACAAAAAGTTTGAGTGATGTCCAAATTAGGTGAAACAATTGTCATTAAACACAACTCAATAAGTCCTACACAACTAAACAATCACATTACTATTTACAAATATTCATTTTATATTTTTCTAGTGTTTTTTATTCTTTATGGGATGATTTGGTTTGCAACTGATTTGATGATTAAAGATTTTTCACTCGATCTCCAAAGTCTCTTGGAATGCCAATTTCTTATACTATTTATCTTAATTGTTGAAAGTTTTTAATATTGTTATATTACTATCAAATCCAAATTATCTTATTATGTGACCATTGCTTCACTTTGATTTTGTTATATTATATTATCTCAATTTTTCTTAACTTAGTTATTATACATACTTACTTGATATAAAAATAGCAATTTAATGCAATTTATTCTTATGTACATTGGGATTCATAATAACTCTAAGCAAGATTTGGCAAATATGAAACATAACTTTTTGGACTTATCTCGATGATCTTTATTTAATTAAAATGTTATTATAATTTTAAAAATATTTTATTTTATAATGATTTGACATGCTTTAATAAATAACTTAGTTTGTAAAAAAATTTCGTGACTGAGCGTGTTACACTTCATCTTCTTAATATCATTCAATGCAACTTTCTCATAAAATGCATCTTATTTCTTTAAGTTTTTCACTTTGGTATAGGTATATTACCAAGTTGGTCTAATTCTCCTATATTGTTATTATTACATTCTTATGATTTAGTTTTACTTCATGTTTTAATTTATCTTATTTCAACTTTAATAAATATACTTTCGTTACTAAAATAATACTTTATTATTTTTTATGCTTATATATCATTTCAATACAATGTAATTCCAAATAAGGTTTAATAGAGAAAAAGAAAACATCATTAAACTCTTCTCAATAATCTCGATTCATTTAATTATTAGTTTTAATATTTTTTAAATACATTTTTATAGATTTTTTATGCTTTATGAGCAATTTTTATTGGTACTAATTTCATCATTGATGAAGATGATTCCCTTAGAATATTACAATGCAACTTTGTGATATAACTCAGCTTATTTCTTGAAATTTTTAACTTTAAGGTAATATAACGATGTAACTATAAATCTCCTCTCTTATGGACTTTACATTACTATGATTACAATGTATTACATTGCTTCAATTTATTTACTCAAGTTTAATCTATCCTTACATAATATTAAAATATTAATCTAACTTTGTTTAAGCTTTTCTACTTTAGTAATTCTTTATAATTCTTAACAAGGTCCAATCAAGATGAAGCAAACTTTGTTGCACTTGTCTTGACCAACTCTGTGAAATTAAATGTTTATTTTATATTTCGCTTTATGAGATCATTTGTTTCAAACTCAAAATCCTTAATATGTTCAAATGCAACATTTCATTAAAATTTACCTTATTGGCACAAATTTTTTTATTTAAATTTTTTCTAAAAAAGTCTAATTGTCCACTCTTGTGACCTTCACTTTCCTTTGTCTAGGTTAAATTATATTGCTTTGATTAATATGTGTTTTCTTTTTACTAAAATAATATTATTATTGTTTATAACTTTGGTAATTCGAAATAACTCCTAACATGGTCGAATAAAGAGGGAAAAGTCAAAGTTAGACTTGTCTCGATGACCTTTATCCAATTAGGGATAATGATTTTTATATTTTCTAATACATTATTTTCTATTGTTTTGGCTTGCCATAAAAAATTTTAAATCCTACTAGTTTTGATGATAGAATGTTACACTAAATCTCCTCAATATTTTGGAATGCAAATTTTTCGTATAATTTATCACTTTTGTTCCAATTTCTCACTTTGATTGTGTTATATTACTATAAAACTCTATTTTTCCTGTCATGTTTCTCAAACATCCATTTGATTTGCTTTAATTATCTTGCTTTAATATAACTCATTTCAACTTTATTTTACATTTACTTTTTATTAAAAAATAATTTATTATTTTTTATATTTATTTACTATGGTAAATGGCATTAAGCAAAAATGAGGTCTAACTGAGATAAAAAAGTCATTACTAGACTCATGTTAATGAGCTTTATCAAATTAAATATTCATTTCTATATTTTAAAATATTTTATTTTCTTTTATTTTTGTATGTCTTAGTAGAAATTTTCAATTGTACTTGATTTGGGAATCACTGATGCTACACTCATTCCCTAACCATCTCAGAATGCAACTTTCATAAACAATTAATCTATTTTATAATTTTTTTTGCTTTGACTTGCTCACATAACTATACAGCTCTAAATCTCTTCTCAAGTAATCCTTACATGTTTTTAATTTGTTAACATTAAATTGCTTTAATTTATCTTATGTAGACTTTAAATTATATGCTCTTATTAGTAAAGTAAAAAATGATAATAATTTATTCTTATTACCTTTATTATTTGTAGTAATTTGAAATGACAAATGATCGAGATGAAGCAAACACGATCAAATTTGTCTAGGAAAACCTTATCATTGAATTATTTGTATTGTATTTTAAAAAATTATCCATTGTTGGGTTTTGCCACACATTAATAGAAGTTTCAATTTGTACCTAATTCATCTCATTTCTTTAAATATTTCTTTTTGAAAAGGTTATTATTTTGTAAGTATAAAACTCTTATTAAGTGCCCTTCATATATCTTTAATTTGTTTAATTACATTTCTATAATTTATTTTTTATGGTTTTGGTATATATTTAGTTAATATTTAATTAATTATTGTTATCCATAATTTTTAAATTTAATAATTTTTTGTGATGTAAAACAAGCTATAATCAAGAGGAAACTAATAGTGTTGGACAATACTGATGGACTCCATCAAATTATATGTTGATTTTTATATTGTAAAGGATTTCACACACTTGATGAGAAATTTTAATTCATGCATAATTTGACTGTCATTGATGTCACACTTGATCATATTAGTATTTTCGAATGCAACTTTCCCATACAATTTATGTAATTTTTTCAAATGTTTTGCTTTGATTTGATTCTATTACTCTAAAACATGAATTCTTCTCTTATGTCATCATTACTTCTCTCTGATTTGATTATTCTATACTATTTCAATTCTAGTATATATCTGCATGAAATAGTAAGTTTTCATAATTTATAAGTATTTCTTTTGGTAGTTTGCATCAAACACATATATGGTTTGGCTGAGAAGAAATAAATGATGTTGAACTCACTTGAATGAGATTTATACATTTAAATATTCTTTTTTAACTTTAAAAATTTTTTTATGGTTTTAACATGCTTTAGGATTGATTTTAATTTGTAACTAATTTAACAATAAAGTATATTATAGTTGATCTACTTCAAATTTTAGAATACAGTTTCCTCAAAAAATTTATCTCATTTCTTAAAATGATTGGCTTTGATTATATTACATTCCTATGTAACTCAAAATCTAATCACATTCTATCTGTACATCGATTATTTATGTTGAATTTCTATAAATTATCTGATTTTAATTTTAATATATATTTATTTTGTTTTAAAATTTTGTTTTAGACTATTTCGATGTATTTAATTTCATAATTTGTAGTAAATCTAAATGAGAACCAATTTATGCGAGACAAGCCTTGTAGAGTTCATCCCACAAACTCCATCTGATTAAGTATTCAGTTTTTATATTTTAAAAAATTTTATTTTCTATGGTCCAAGTTTGCCTCTAATGGCATTTTAATATATGCTTGTCTTGAAAATTGAGGACGTTATAGTCATTCTCTTTATTATCATGAAATGAAAATTTACCTTGTAATACATTTAATTTTTTCAATTCTTCACATTGATATGTTTATAATACTACGTAATACTAAATCTCATCTTGCTTGACCTTTAGATTACTTTGATTTAATTGTATAACATTACTTATTTTTATCTCAATTTAGCCTTTATAAATGTTTACTTAATATTAAAATAATAATATTTTGTTTATGTTAATTTTATTTTCTTATTTAGAGTAATTCAAAACAAGGACCAATCAAATTGAAAAAAAATATCATCAAACTTCTATAAATGTGTAATATCAAATTAAATATTATTTTTTTATAATTTTAAATGTTATTAATATATAATGTTTGTTCATATTTTATGAAAAATTTTTATTTGTACCTAATTTGACCAATGACAATGTTACAATTCATCTGCTTAATATATTAGAATGCCACTTTCTCATGTAAATAAACTCAATTTTAAAGAGATTTTCGTTTTATTTGTTATTATTACTATGTGAAAAACTCCTTGCTTATGTGCCTTTACAACACTTTGAATTAGTTATATTATATTTCATCAATTTGTCTCATTTCATTTTTAATATAAATTATTTAATATTAATGCAAAATTTTTTTCTTATTTATGTTTATATACTTCCAAGATTGTAATAACTTCAATGAATGCCCTGTTAAGACAATGCATACATTGTTTGACTTGCATGAACGAGCTCCATGTAATTAAATATCCCATTTTATACATTTAAAAAATTTATTTTCTAGGATTTTTTTATTCTTTACTTTTTATTTTTATTTATTCCTGAATTAATGATAAATTTGTAGTACTCACTCTTTTGTTAATGTTGAAAATGTAACTTATCCATACAATTTATAACATTTCTTCAAATTCTTTTATTTTATTTCTTAGAGTGCTATTAACTTTAATTCTTCTCCCATATGACCTATGCATAACATTTATTTTTATATGTTATATTCCTTTAATTTATCTAAATTTACTTTAATAAATATATTTATTTCAAAATTAATATAATAATTTATCACTATTTATGCATATCTACGTTAGTAATTTTTAATAATTTAAATCGAGGCCTGATTGAGACAAAACTAATTTCATTAGATAAGGCTTGACGACCACTATGAAAGTAGATATTTATTTTGTTTTTTAAAATATTTAATTTTCTTAGATTTTGGAAGCATCTAAGAGGCATTTCAATTGAAACCTTATTTTGTGATGATGATTGCTACAGTCGAATTTGTTAGTATCATGGAGTGCAACATTGCTACATAATTTATCCAATTTCATTGAACTTTTTTCTTTTACTTGATTATATTACTATATTACTCTAAATCCCGCCCTGCATGACCAATGCATCACTTTGGTTTTCCTATAATATAATACTTGAGTAAATCTCATTTCATATTTAATGTATAATTATTGAATATTAGAAAGCAAATAAACTATAATTTAAGCTAATTTAGTTTCACAAATAGCATTAACCCGAAATGTGTTTCGTATGACACAAAAAATACATCATTGGAATCAACTTGCTAGCTTTATCCAATTACAAATTCTTTTTTATATTTTTAAATATTTTTCTTTCTTGAGTTTTAGCAAGCTTTAAAAAGCAATTTAATTCATACCCTAGTTGATTATCAAGAATACTGTGCTCAATTACTTTAATATCTTCGAATGAAAGTTTCTTTTGCAATTTTTCTAAATTTTTTCAAACTTTTTGATTAAAACTGGTAATGTTATCATGTAACTCTAAATCTCAGTTTATTTGACCATTGCATCACCTTTATTTAGTAACAATAGATTGCTTCAATTTATATATTTTCAATCATCACATTTATTAACAAAAAAAAAAATTATTATTTTTTACATTTATTTAGTTTCATAATTCACATCAGTTTCGAATGTTGTCTAATCGAGATGAAATTAATATTATTTGCTCAACTTTGAAAGCTTTATCTAATTAAATATTTAAATTTCTAATAGTTTGACATGCCTTATTAGATCTTTTGATTTATCCTTGATTTGATAATATAGCATGTTATAATTGATCATTTTAGCATGTTAGAATGCACCATTCCAAAAAAAGTTTTACAATTTCTTTAAAGTTTTTGCTTTGTTTTTGTTATATATATATATATATATATATATATATATATATATATATATATATATATATATATATATATATATATATATATATATATATATATATATATATATATATGTCTCTAAATTACATCTCATTTGACATTTACATCATCATCTAATGAACTATTCATTTTTATATTTTTGAATATTTTATTTTTTAGGAACTTTTCATGCTTTATAAGAATTTTAATTTTTTTCTTTCAACTAATGATTCATGATGTCATGTTTATTCTTCTTAGTGACTAAGAATGCAAACTTTCCTTTACAAGTTATCTCTTTTCTTGAAAAGTTTTTCTTTGATTTGGATATATTACTATGTAACCCTAAATAAATATTTATATGATATTAAAATTATAATTTAATATTATTTTTGATTATTTAATTTGGTAAGTTGTAGTAATTAAAGGTGATGTGTGATTATAGTGAAACAAATATGGATGGACTTATTTGACTACGTCTATCTAACAAAATATTTATTTTTTATAATTTTAAACATGCTTTCTATATTTTTGTACATCATGTGAGACATTTTAAGTTATATCTTATTTGACAATAAATGTTACACTCGATCTACATAGTATCTTAAAACATAGCTTTCAGAATCTCATTCCCTTATTGTTTACGGATTGATTTTGTTATAATACTATGATACTCTTACTCTCCCTACATTGGACTTTTATATTTGTTTGATTTGGTTAAATTAAGTTTCCATGGTTTGTTTCATTTTAGCTTTAATATAAATTTACTTAATAGGAAAATTGTAATTTACTATTATTTATACTTTCTTACTTTTGTCATTCACAATAATTTAATAACTGTTCAATGGAATGAAATAGATGTCGGTGGACTCCTCTCGATTAGTTTTATACAAATAAATGTTTTTTTATATTTTTTTAACATAGTTTACTTTGTAGTGCTTTCATATTCTTTTAGGGATAATGACTCGAGCCACATTAGATGATAGAAGATTTGACCCCAAACATCCTTTACATGATAGAACCACTAAACAAGTTACAATCATTATCCTTAGCAACTTAAAATGCAACTTTGTTATTCAATTTATGCCATTTTTCAAATTTTTTCTTTTGTCTAGTTATATTATTTTGCAACTTAAAATCTCAACTGTTCTAACTTCTTCATCTCTTTGATTTGGATATATTATATTGGTTCTATTTGTCTTATTTCAAAATTATTTATTTACTTAATATAAAAAATAATTTGTTTTAATTATTTAAGATTTTTTGCTTTGGTAATTCAAAGGAATTTGAAATATCATTTGATGGAGAAAAAAGTTGATTTCTGCTTGGGTTTTTATACACCTTATGAAATAAGTTTTTTTTGCATAATTTTATGATCAAGGATGCTAGGCAGAATCTCCTAAACATCTTGGAATAAACTTTTTAATATAATTTATTTTTTTTTTAAAATATTTTTTTTAATTTTGACATATTTTTACGAAATTAATGTTTTCTTCTCGTGTGACCTTACGTTGCTCTAATTTATTTTGATTGCATGTCTTTGATTTTTCTTTTTATAGCTTCAAAGTCTATTACTTAATTGTAAAATAATACTTTTTTATTTATGTATATTTACTTTGGTCATTTGCTACAATTCTAAGCAAAGTAAAAAAAAACAAAGCAAATGTTGTTGGACTATTTTTGACATGTTTTTTTTTCAAATTTCTAAATACTTTATTTTCTTATGATTTGACATGTTCACATGGAATTACGATATGCACTTTATTTCATGATTGAGAGTGCTACAAAGATCTTTTTATTTAGAAATTGAACTTTTTCATGTAATCCATCCTATTATATTAATTGTTTTTATTTTTAATTGATATATTACTATGAAAAACTAGCTATCTTGTGTGACCTTTATGTTGTTTTTACTTTTTTATATTACAATGACACAATTTTTCTGTTTTTGGATTTAAATATTATAGTAATAAATTATTATAATTTATGCTTATTTAACTTGGTATTTTGTAGTAATTCCAAACATATTCTGATTGAGATTGAACAACGTTTGTTGGACATGTCTTAATGTGTTCTATCCAATTAAATATTTCTTTTTAGGTATTTAATTATTTTATGTTCATATATTTTAGCATGCTTCATCACACATTTATTATTTACCACTGATTTGATAATCAAGGACATTATTTTCAATACTTTTAGTAACTTGTAAAGCTACTTTTAATTTTAATCTATTTGATTTTTTTAACTTTTGTTATAATACTATGAATCTCTTATCATGTAACCTTTATAGCATTTTGAATAGTTATAATTTACTTCAATTTACCTTCCTCTACTTTAATATTTATTAACGTGATGTTAAAATAATAATTAAATTATTTAGACTAATTTAATTTAGCAATTTATTGTAAATACAAATGATATATTTTTGATATGAAAGGAATGTCATTCAATTGATCTTTAGAAGCTCTATCAAATTAATCATCATTACATTTTTAAATATTTTTTTAGGTATATTTTAAAAGCAATGTATTGTTACCTGACTTGATGATTAAGGATGTTATCCCCGATTTCACAAGTATCTTGGAATGTAACTTTCCAGCACAATTTCTTTTTCCTTCTCCAAAGAATTTGTTATATTACTATGTCACTCTAAATTTCCTCTTTGTGACCTTTGCATTGCTTTCATTTGATAAGATTACATTGCTTCAATTTCTTTCATTTTAGCTCTAATAAATATTTCTTTAATACTATAGTTAACATTTATTACTCTTTTTAATGAAATATATCCATTTAAATATTTATTTTTTATATTTTTTAATATTTTATTTACTATAATTTTTGAACATTTTATGAGACACGTAATTGAATTGATGACCACAATTGTCATTGTTGAACTTGCTTTTCTCTTAGAATGAAAACTTCTTTACAATTTGTCTTAATTATTTCAATTTTCTCTTTAACTATATTATATTACACTAAAATTTGAAGTCTCTCCTAATGTGACCTTTACACAAATTTAATTTTGTTATATCGCATTGCTCCAACTTTTCTCATTTTTGTTTCAATATATATTTATTCGAAATAAAAATAATTTATTATTATTTTTTATTTTCTTATTTGGAGTAACTTCAAAGAAGGTCCAATATTGACGAAGATAATAATGTTGGTCTTACCTTAATGGGAATTTTTTAATTAAATATTTATTTTTATATTTTAAAATAACTTATTTTTTAGTTTTTTGGCCTACTTTACGTGGTATTTTGACTTGTATTTGGTTTGACGATTGATGAAATTGTACACAATCCCAAAAATATTTTATCATGCAACTTTTGCATTTTATTTATCCCATTTTTTTAAATTGTAGGCCTTGACTTTTTTATATTAATATGAAAATCTCATTATCCCTTTGTTTGACAATTACATTGCTTTCATTTTATTTCATTACATTTCTCCAAATTTTTTTTTATATTTATGATATATTTATTTAATTTTAAAGTAATAATTTATTATTATTTATACCCGTTTATCTTATCAATTTTAAGTAATTATAAACAAGATTGTTCGAGATAATAAAAACTTAAATGGAAATGTATATCAGAATGAGATCTTATTAACACTCTTGAAAAAAAATTTCAAACTTATTTTGATAATCAACAATTTTTAATTAGATCTTCATAGTATAAAGGAGTTTAATTAACATGAAATGAAGAAATGAAACACAACCAAATTGAAGTGAATTAACCACTACAAGGGATGTGATCTAGAATTACACAATATTCTTACAATATCAAAAAAATAATTCAAGGTATGAGATAAATTGTACGAGAAAAATGCATTTGAAGATACTAAAGGGATTGATTGTAGAGTTCTATTAGGTATTTTACAAATCTAAATACCTAGAAAAGTTTGACAAAATCGAAGAATATATATATATATATATATAATATACATATGAATACTTCATATTATAGAGCTTCTTGAGTGCGCTAACGATACCTTTTCAACTCAGTGAGACGTGATTTGGAATTTCAATGAGTTTCAAAAATACATAAGAAAGAACATCAAATTATCAATTTCATGTTAATTAAATTATACTACAGTTGAAATGAGGTAAATTAAAAAATGTTATAAAAACCAAATTAAAGATAGGTAAAGTTCAAATGAGAGAAAAATTTAGTTAAGTAGCAATATAAAAATATCCTTACAAATAATTAGAAGAAATGAAAATAATTATACAAGAAATTTTCATTAAAGATGCTAAGGAAATTAAGCATAACATCCTTCATCATAAAGTCTAATATTAATTAAAATTCATCATAAAATATTTAAAAAATTAAAAAATAGAAAATAATAAAAATATAAATAAATATTTAATTAGATAAAGATTTCCTAGACAAGTTTGATGATGTTGGTTTAGAATTCATCAAACCTCATTTGAAATTTCTACAAATAACAAAAGAAAATAAAGATGAATAATAATAAATTATTATTACAATATTAAGTAAAAATAACAAAAATTGAAAAAACTTGTAATGAATAATTGAAATATAACCAAATCAAAATAAAATAAAGGTCACATGGGAGATGAGTATGAATTTCATTACGTTATGTCCGAATGAAAGAAAAAAAATTTTAAAAATCAAATAACTTGTGCACAAAAGTTGTTTTACATGTTCCAAAGAAAATCAACTATATTTTCCTCAATCATCGATAAGGTATAAATAAAAAATCTTATAAAGCATGTAAAAAGTTTTAAAAAGGTTTAACAATATTAAAATGTATAAGTCATAACAAAATATGACTTCAACACTTAATTCAAAAGAAATGAGACAATTTCAAGCAAATGATTTCAATTAAAGAAAATAATTTCAATTAATGTGATAACTCCAATGGTAAAATTTAATTCTTAGACACTAAAGATATTTAATGTAATACTCTCGATCATCAATCCAGGCATGAATTAAAATTTCTTATCAAGTGCTTAACAAACATGAAAATAAAATATTTAAAAAATATGAAGTTGAATATTTAATAAAATATATGTTATTAATATAAGTGAAATAATGTATGTTCATGTCCATCAGACCGCATTTAAAACTACCACAAATTACCAAATTTATTAATTCTAAGTAAAAAATTATTATTTTCAAGTTAAGTAAATATATATTAAAGTTCTAATGAGTTAAACTAAAGCAAAGAATTATGACTAAATCCAAGCAATGTGAATGTCACACTAGTTGATAATAATAGTGTCACGGTAACATAAGAAAATAAAAGAAAGATCTTAAAAAGATGAGAGAAATTGTATGAGAAAGTTCTACACTAAGATATTAAGAACATCAAGTGTATCATCCTCAATCATGGAATTTTGTGTGAATTCAAATATTTCATAAACTTTGTAAAACTTTTTGGAAATAATAATTCTAAAAATATTAAAATATATGTTTAACTATACATTTGTCATCAATATGTGTCTAACAATAATTGTTTTTTTACATCATATGTCATTTTCAATGTAATACAACAAATCAATAGTGTTTAAAGTTCACTTAACTTGACATTTAGAGTTTCTTGGAAAAATAAGAAAATGGAAGTGAAATATTTTTAAGAATATGTTAAATACAATAGAAATTTTGCATTCCAAGATACTAAGGAGATTCAGTGTAACATCCTTGATCATTAAATCATATACAATTCTAAAAATCTCTAAAGCATGCAAATGTAAAAAAAATATTATTTTAAAAAAGTTAATTGTTAATTAGATGGTGGATGTTAAGACAAGTCTAATGACATTTGTCTGATCTTTATTACTTTAATATTAAGTATATACATATATTTTAGATGACATAACATAAGTTGAAGTAATGTAATGTAACCTAATCAATATGATGTAAACCTCCACAATAGAAGGTATGGAGTTATGTAATAGTATAATAAAATCCAAGCAAAAAACCTGGGTCAATCAAAAACATTATACGGGAATTTTGCATTCTACGATATAAAAGAGATCATGTAGAATATACTTATTTATAAAATTAGGTACAAAACATTTAGGATTATAGAAATTAAAATTTAATAAGAAATAAGTCATAGGGATGAGAATAATGAAATTTATTTGTCTCAATTATATGTTATTTAGAATAACTATGAATTATTAAAGCAAATAACCTTAAATAAAAATAAATTATTTTTTTACTATTAGATAAATAATTTTAATGTCAAAATTAGATAAATTGAAGAAATATGGTACAACTAAATCCAGGTGATGTAGATACCAATTATTAAGGGAATTAGAGAGTTATATAGTAATATTTTCAAATATTATTTGAAGAAATAAGGGATATGTTTTGGAGATGATGCACTCCATTGATACTATGGTGTTCTAAAGTAACATAGTTGATCATCAAATAAAATATGAATCCAAATGACTAAACCAAAGTGAAAAATTTGGAGAAATTAAATAAATTTTATGGGAAAACTACACTCATGAATTAAGGAAATAGAGTGTAACATTAATAATCATCAAACTTATTATAAAAAAATATTGCTTAAAAAATGCAACATTTCCATAAAAAAAATTTTAAAAAATATGTAAATGCGTATTTAATTTATGGATTTCATTAACACAAGTCTAATGATATCTACTTCATTTTGATATGACCTCATTTGGAATCATTATGAAATACAAAACTAAACAAGCATAAATAATAAATAACTTCAATTTTTTTTAAATACATACAAAAATTAAAATAAGAAAAGTTACGGGAATATAAAATAACAAAATCATATATATTTGAAGGTCAAACGAAAAGGGATTTAGAGCAACATAAATGTTCTATGAAAGTTGCAATGAAATATACTAAAAAATAGAATTGTAACATTCTTAATCGATAAATCAAGTACAATTTAAATTTCATATAAATTGTTCCAAACTTAAGAAAATAATGTATTCAAAGATTTAAATTTTAATTTTTAATTTGTCAAATCTTACTAAAACTATCATAAAAAATTTTAAGTTGTCATTTAAATATTAAGAATAGATATTTAAAAGTTGAAATAAGAAAAATTGACACATTATAAGAAAATCAATGCAATGTAAAGGTCCCATAAAAGAGGAAATTGGGTTTCATATTGATATATTTAAATGTGTGTAAAACATTTAAAAAAATTAGAAATAATGCATGAAAAATTTACATTTCATCATATTAAAGAGATCAAATGTAACCTCATCAATCATCTAATAGATAAGAAGTAGAATAATTAATGAAGGATTCCATTTAAAGTACATAAAAAATATAAGAATGAATACTTATTTAGATAGAGCTTAATAAGACAAAGCCAATGATATTTTCGTCATCTCGATTGGCACTAATTTTAAATTACTATAATTAGAAAAGTAAATAACCATAAATATAAATAGATTATTATTTTAATTTTAGAAATATGAATATTAAACCTGAAATGAGAAAAATTTAATAAATTTTGAAAAACCAAATCATGGTGTTGTGAAGAACACATTACAGGAGCTTTAGAGTGAAATAGTAATATAACAAAATAATAGTAAAATACTTGAAGGAAATGAATAAATATTACAAAGACATTGCATTCTAAGATATTAAAGAGGTTAAGCATGACAACCTCAATTCTCAAATCAGGTATGAACAAGAAGTTCTCTTAAAATATGCCAAAATCATAAAATATAAAATTTTTAATATTATCTAAATGACACTTTACTTGCATAGATCTCATCAAGATGAGGTTGGTGATATTTGATTTATCTAGATTTAGCTTCATTTCGAATTTTTATATATTAAAAAATTTAAAAAATTCGTAAAAAATAAGAATTTATTCTTTTAATATTTTGTAAATATAAATAAAATATGCAAAGAATTAAATATAAAATATTTTAAAAATCCGAAATCAAGGAGATGAAAAGATCCCATAGGCAAAGATTTACAAATGCATAATAATGTGGTTAAGCAATAGAAAAATACTTGAAAAAATGAGAAAAATTGCAAGCAAAAGTTACATTCGAAGGTGCAAAATCCTAAACAATAAAATATTTGGAAGTAAGAAAATGACTATTTAATTAATACAACTCATTGAAGTTAGTCTAGTGACTTTGTTTTATCTAGAATAAATTTTGTTTTAAATTACTATGATTTACCAAATTAAATAAACATAGATAATAAAGAATTGTGGTTTTAATATTAAATAAATATATTTGATAAAGTTGAAATAATGTAAATTACAGAAATTTAATATGAGTAATTTACTACAATGTAGTGGTCAAATAGGAGAAGAATTAAAGTTAATTAGTAACATAGCCATATCAAAGCAAACAACATGAAGAAAATGAGATAAATGGCATGGTAAAAGTGGTATTGAAAGAAACTGAGTACAAGTGTAACATCCTCCATTATTAAAGCATGTATAAATTATAATGTCACATAAAATTATCCAAAACCCTAAAAGTTAAAATATTATGAAATATAAAAAATGAATGTTTAATTTTAAAGAGCTTTCCAAGATGATTCCAGCAATATCTATTTGGTCTCAAAACTATACTCTTCGAAATAATTAGGAATTATAAAAATTAATAAGCATATTAAATCCATGTATTACAACTACATCAAAGTATTGTAAAGTTCACATAAGTGCAAAATTAGGGTTTCGTACTAAATCTGGTATGAACTAATGATTCTCAAATATGTGTTAAAACCCTTGGATAGAGCATATTGAGAAGAATCTAACAACATCTATTTCATCTCAATAGGACTTCCTTTAGATTTGTTGCACATTACCCATATAAATGAGCTTTGTATTAAATTATTGGTTTAAAGGTAATTAAATACATATCAAAGAAGAAATAAGATAATTTGAAGTAATACAATATAACCAAAATAAGATTTTGTAATAGTTAAACAAGATAAGATTTAGAGTAACATAGTAATATAATCAAATGAAAAGGAAACGTTTGAAAAAAAATAAATTGTAGGGGATAGGTGAATTACATGATATTAAGGAGATCGAGCATAACATCCTAAATCATTAGCTTGTGTATGAAGCCAAATATCCCATATTGTGTGCCAAAACCTAAGTAATGTAATTTGAAGAAAATGAATGTTTAAATAGATACCTTATTAAAAAAATAAATATATGTATTAAAGCCTAGATGAGATAATTTGAAATATTGTTGTTTATTTAAATAAAGAAATATAAATGCCAGCCAAGCAAAGAACAAGAGATACGTAGTAATACAACTAAACAAATACAAAAAAAAGAAATAAGATAAATTGTCTCAAAAAGCTACATTCCAATATATTGAGGACATTGAGTGGAACATTTTGATAAGGTAAAATTAAGATCAAACAAACATTATTTGATTAATCGTAATGAGATCTATCGAATTAAAATTTCTTTTTTATGATTTAAAAAACTATTTGAAAGTTTTTTTCATGTTTCACGTGATATTTTAATTTGAACAATATTTGATTATCATGTTTGTTACACTTATTCTCATTAATATCATGAAATGCAAATTTTTCATAACATTTATGTCATCTATTCTAATTTGTTTCTTTGATTTTATTATGTTACTATAATTCTCTAATTCACGTGTCATGTGTCAGAATATTACTTTTATTTGGCTATATTACAATGTTTCAATTTATCAAATTTGAACTTTAAGATAAATTTACTTAATATTAACATAATAATGTATTATTATTTATTCCTATTTAATTCAATAATTTGTAGTAATTCAAAACATGGTCTCAATAGAAAACAAAGATCATTAGAATCGTTTTGCTAAGCTATATTAATTAAATAATGATTGTGATATTTTAAAATATTTTTTCTATTGTTATCATAAAAATTATTAAGCATTCGGATTAATACATTATTTAACAATCAAGGAAGTTATACTCGAACTCCATATTTTCATAGAATGCAACTTTCCTTTACAATTTAGCTTATTTCCTTTACAACTTTCCTTTACAAACTCCACTCGTATGATGTTCGTATCAGTTTTAATGGGTTATGCTACATTCTTCAAATTTAACTAAATTTTTCTTCAATAAATATCGATATAATTTTAAAAAAATAATTTTAATATTCTTTATAGTTATTGACATCGGTAATTCAATGTAATTTGAAATCAAGTTTGACTGAGACAAAACGAATGTCATTGTGTTTCTTTTGATGAGTACTGCCCAATTAAATATTCATTTTATTTTCATCAAATATTTAATTTTTTTTGGACATTTGCATATTTTATCAATTCTAAAAAAATTCTTGATTATGGTTTTACCCTTGTATTGACACTATCTTATAAAGCTAATTTTTCTTACAATTTATCACTTTTTTAAAAATTTTTACTATGATTTGTTTATATTACTATTAAATAGGAACTTTTTTTGGTTTGACCATGACATTAGTTTTATTAAGTTATACTCCATTGCTTCAATTTATCTCATTTTATCTTTAATATATATACTTTCTAAATATTTACATATCAATTTGTTATTATTTATTCGTATTTAATTTTTAGAATTTTTAGTACCTCAAAATGATCATCGACTAAGATGAAACAAACCTTGTTGGACTCATTTCATTAAGATGCATCGAATTTAATATTTTTTTTCATTTTTAAATTACATTAACTAATATCACTTCAACTTTAATATTTATTTATTTTACATTAAATTTTTTTATTTTTGTCTATGCTTATTTATATTGGCTAATTCATAGTAATTTTAAGAGACTTCAATCAAGATGAAACAAACATTGTTTGAGTTGTCTTGGTAAACTCTATCTAATTTCTTCAATATTATAATTTTTCTAATTTCTTCAATATTATAATTTTCATTTTATTTTATTATAGTGAAACTTAAATTCCCTTTGCATGTGACCTCTTATTCACATTGATTTTGTTATATTATATAGCATTAATTTATCTAACCTTAGATTTAATATATATTTATAATATATGAAAAAATAATTTATTATTACTTATGTTTATTTACTATAGTGATTAATAGAAATTTAAAATAACGTTTAATTAAGATGAAACAAATGTTATTAGACTTCTCTTTATAAGCTTATCCATTAAATATGTTTTCTTTAATTTATTATTTGTTAGAGTTTTGATACGTGTTATGTGACATTTTGATTTGTACTTCATTTAATGATTGGAGAATATTACACTTGATATCTTCAGTAACTTGAAATGTCACTTTGTAATTCTAAACTAGATCAGATCAATATGAAATTGACATCATATCACTCATCTCGATGATCTCTATCAAATTAAACCATCATTTTTATATATTTAAATATTTTTATTAGATTTTATAGTGCCTCATATGACATATTGATTCATAAATGATTTTTTTTATCAATGTTGTTATACTTAAACACCATGATACTTTGAAATGCAATGTTTTCTATACAAATTATCTAATTTCTTCAAATTTTTTCGTTCGATTTAGTTATAATATTTATGTTTTACTAATCATTATTTGTGTAACCTATACATTAGATTGATTTTGCTGTATTACAATACTTTTATTTATCTCGTTTCAACTTAAATATTTATTTATTTAAATAAATAATTATTAATATTTATAATTTCTAAAATTTGTAATTTATATTAATTCCCAAGGTGCTTTTATTTAGATGAAATAAACATCATCAAACTTTGACTCGATCTACCCTATCTAATAAAATGTTCATTTTTATATTTTGAAATAGTTTTTTCGGGTTTTGGTCCCATCTAAGTCATGTTATTCATGCTTGATTTATGATCTAAGACATCACACATGATCTCCTTAGCATCTTAAAATGATTCTTTCTAATAAAATATTTCTAATTTATAAAAAAAATTTGCTTTGATTTAGTTATATATGTAACTTTATATCTCCTATTAAATGACATGCATGTTTCTAATTTTGTTGTACTATATTGCCTCAATATATCTTATTTTAATCTCAAATCGTCTCAAAGAGCTTTATCAGATTAAAGATTAATTTTTATATTTTTTAATGTTGTCTCAATTTTTCATGTTTTACAAGAATATTTGAATAATTCCTTTTTTGATGTTCATAGATATTCTACTCTCATTAATATCTTTGTTTGAATTTTTGCAAAATTTATCTTATTTCTACAATTCTTTTAGCTTTGATTTGGTTATACTATATTTCTATTCAAATTAAATCATTTCATGAGAGAGGTAAGTAACTCACCTTTATGCATAGGGACAATAACTACTTTCATACAATGTTATCATCGTCACCGAGGGAACAAATGAAACACACCAATGATTAGGTAGACAAACAGGTCCCAATTTAGAAATCATAATTGTTGTATACTATGTTAGAATGAACTCATCCCAATAGTGATTGGGTGACTCACAAATCTCATCATCATTTTAACAACCAAGAGATCTGACTCACCTCAGCAACGACTAAGGCAACAAACTCAACTTATTCATAACAAGTCCGACCAATAAAATAAATGGTTTGAATAAGAAATGAATTGATAATAAAATGTGTTACCATCATTTTCATTTGTCTTACACAAATATATCATCTCATTCACAACTTTTATATTTTGCATATTGTATTTTTTTACCTCCTCAAAATATCAATATTAATTACATATTAGATTAAATTAGCTCACTATCTTGTTGAGTAAAAACTGTAATGCATAATGTAATGATTAATTAATATCAATTAGAATCATAAAACATTACATCAAATATATCTTGAAATTTCATGAAAATGACACTACAAATAATAGAATATATAATAAAAATATAAATTGGATTTGGTCCATTATCTCTAAATAGCCATGTAATTGCTTTCTTTTACTATCTATCAAGTGGTTACAATTTTGTACCACTTTTCCTAACAACTATTGTTGATGCTTTGTCTCCATTTGAAGGTGATGAGATCAATTAGGCATAGCGATTGTAGGGATTACATGATTTAAAAAGGGAGACAAGAAAAAAATAGATGAATTGGTTTAAAAGTCCACTGAAAGACCCAATTAATGAAAACATCAACTAGACTCTTCGCTATAGTTTTAATGGAAATCACCGTGAAACAAAAACAAAACTATTTTATCGATTTCAAATCTAACTATAAGCACTCTGCTAAGCAAGAGAGAGGAAAATGAAAGAGAAAAATTTGGTTTGTTAGGATTAGATTTTTAGTGTTCTATACATAATACTCATATTGATTAAACAATTTAATTTCTTATTTAACATTTAAAATAAAAAAATTCATTAGTGTTTTAAATTTTTTATGAAACAAAACAAATGTCATACAACTTTTTTCATTGATTTTTATCTAATAATGATTTTTTAAAAAATTTTTAAAGTACTTCATTTTTCAAAAAAAAAATAAGCATATTTTATTAAACATCAATCAAACATATTAATTTTTTTTGTCTTACAGGTTCAACATATTTATATATTGATGCTAACATTAGTCCAATTTTGTCACCACAAAAATATTCAAAATATTATACTCATTTACAATGGTACTCTCTTCTTCTCTCTTTTTGTCCCCATGTAACCTACACTTCCAAGCTCTAAGGTATATTCTTGTCTCCCTTTTAATATCTACAAGAATCAGCCTGAATCTCTTTATTAACAATCTCCTTCTTATCGTTGGTAGGAAGATCATAAATTATGAATGAATTACCTTGTCGTTACGTCCCCTATGGCCAACATAAAAAATGGTTCACTAAGAACTCTTTCCATCTGCACACTTTTTGGAATTTAAAGACCATCATTGGAAATACAAGATGAATAGGACACCATTGTGGATTATGAATGTGTCATGTCTCTATCGCTTGATTCATATTATCTTCGTTTCGTTAAAGCTCACTTTGTTACATGGATTTATTAGTAGGAAGCTATTTAGTGGAGAAATGTCATGATAAGTATGTCATTTGC
Organism: Vanilla planifolia; assembly: GCA_023846275.1. Lineage (NCBI taxonomy): Eukaryota > Viridiplantae > Streptophyta > Magnoliopsida > Asparagales > Orchidaceae > Vanilla > Vanilla planifolia. The sequence goes on along the minus strand of JAIUJO010000063.1, from coordinate 234,816 downwards.
AACAACTTTTTCAAGTAGATGTGGCTAAGAAGAAGTTTCACAAGGTGAATAATTTAACTAGCACTGGAGATATATTAAGTGTTTTTACATTAATGTTGAGGATGAGATTAGTCATACTCATTGTCTCTAATAAGCATAAGTTGATAAGCAATGTAACCCTTACTAGGCCCCTTTGTAATTTCCTCATATCACTTGTCATTCGTAGATCAACTCTTTTTTTTTTGGAAACCGATTGATTCTTATGCTTTGTGTTAAATCCATCACGTAAAGGAAATAAAGTTGATCATGACTTTTCTTTGTAATAGTACTACTTGTTTGTTTATTTTTGTAACTAACCAAAACGCTTGTTTTAAGTTGTATCTAAATCCTAAAATATGAAAAACACTCTTATGTTTTGTCTGTTAAAAGTCTCTTTCTATTATTGGTGCTTTCCTATGTCATCGTTGCTACATGCTTGCAAGCATTATAGAATTTTGTTGTTATTTTGCTCAGTAATAATTTTAATGCATGGTAACAATGCAGAAATTGTATAAGTAATTTCTTTTCCATATAAAAATGATTTATTTGATCAAAATTGATCTATATTTGTCTTTCTTAATTCTCTCTTCTATTTTTATAAGATCAATCACAAATTTATTTGATATTCATCATAACCAAGAAACAAAACATAATCTTTATTATGGATTCCTAGAAAGTCATTTGGACTAGACATTCTAACATCAAAGAAAAAATCTTCCCAAAATGCTTTTTAACAAAAAATCTTTTTCACTAATTAGCTACCTTATGCAAATAGGTAACACTGTGATTCATAGAAAAAAAAGAATAACGGAGATAAATATAATAGTTAAGTTAGATTGGTCAACATAAAGATCTTTTTGAACTATAAGTAATTTCAATAATGGAGTTGCTCTCAAGCCATATGACATTTTGTTGTAAGCCTTAGAGTTAGAAAATTATCGCAACCTCCCAGGCATCCTATGTATTAAAAGCCTTATGTGTTTATAAATTCACTTGGATCTTTTGGTAGACCAAAAAATGCACCAAAAATCAATGATGTTCATCCTTTTACTAGCCAAGCAATTCAGGTGAGTAGGCTCAATGAAGTAAACCATAGCTTTGTTCAACGACAGTGGATCTAGTAGAATGAGGTAATTGAACCATGTAGGCTAGGTGTGTCCCAGTTCATATAATTAAGATTAAGGAAATGAGCTTGGAAGATAAGAGAATAATAGTTACAATAACTGGTAAGGTAAAGATGGACAATGACTTACCTTAGTTTTATGATTTAATTAGATGTGGTAAACGGTTGTAACAAGTTCCCACTGAGCAATTGACTTATAAGTAGTTTCCTTGGTAGCAATCAAAAGTATAAGATCTATGATGGCATTGACTATCTTTTCTAGACACAAAGATTTGTGAAGTAGATGAAAGACCTATTATATAGGCTTGTAAAAGAGGAAAGCATGCTGTAAATTCTCATATGAAAGACTTCATGGGCAGTAACTAGAAATAAAAAGCCCTTATACTTACATCTAAGAAATGTTTGGAACACATCTCAAGCATACATGCTAAAGCTTTGTAGGAAACCAAAGCTAAGCTTAATTCTTCAAACACTAGTTGCTAGAACACTTTTCACCCACAAAAGAGAGATCTTCAGAGAAACATAACGGTTTCCTTTGTGCATCAAAGACGCCTCTTGTCCACCGTTAAGAGAACCAAATGAAAGCTTTGATATTTGATCTATGGCACAATATCAAAAGTAGTTAGTTTACCTTAACCTCATTGAGCAACATCATTGGTTAGACTATCGACATAAAGCTAGATATTAACTCCAATATTGATTATTGTAAGTCAACAACATTTATGATGTCTACCCCATGAGTCCAACATGAAGGAGTTCCTCCTCACAAAGTTAATGAGTTGAAAAATGCTATACTTCATTATTTTTGCACAATATTAAGGTTCATTTCTAGACGCAAAATTTTCTCATGAAAAAAAAAGGCTTTTTTGCCAACCCATTATCAAACTATGACACAATCAAATCAAAGGGTGTCATTAGTTACAATGATGCTTATAAATGTTTTAACCATCAAAACATTCCTCTACTCACAATAGTTTGTTGAGGGGCATAGGTTGTGACACCCTTCCTTAAGTTATTTAGTGAATGACATACCTCAATAAGTCCCTGTTTTAGAGAAAGAAGTGAATCTTCTACTTAATGTTCATTAGGATGTTACTCAAAATGCACTTGTGTTACAAGGCATAAATGAGGGGAGATGTTAAGACCAAATTCATGGAAACAACTTCTTAATGAAGTCAGAGAGATCTAACACCCCATCAAGAGATTCTATCCCTAACCACCTTACTAAATATGGTGAAATCTATAACAACAAATTGACTAAACTATAGTTAGTGTCCCAAAATATCTAGTTCAAATCTTTTGTTGGCACACCAGCATTCCAGTAGCCATCTGTTAGTGATGCATTGAAATCCTTCTACTATGGAACACAATCATAATTGTTAAATTCAATTGTTGAACAAGGATATCACTCCTTCTCAATATATTTGAATGCAATTTTCTAACACAAACAATTTCTTTTGTTTAAAGTTTTTTCTTTTATTTTGTTATATTACTATAAAAGTCTAATTCTTCTCTTGTGTGACCATTACTTCAATGTTATTTTGTCATATTAGGTTGCTTCAATTATCTAATTTCTTAATTAATAGGTATTTAATTAATATTTTAATAATTATTTTATATAATTTATGCTTATTTATATTAGAAATTCATGGTAACAACTAACAATATTGGATTAAGATGAAGCAAAATCATTGGTCCCATCTCTATGAGTTTTATAAAATTAATTTTTTTATGCTTTTACATGTTTTATTTGTGAAGATTTTTTCATGCCATAAGGAACAATATGTTTCATACCTAATTTGATGATGGAGTATGTTTGACTCGATCTACGTACTTTTTAATGCCATATTCTCATACAATTTATTTCATTTGTCAATATTTATATTTAGATTTTGTTATATTACTATGCAACTCAAATTCTCTTCTCAGGGTACCATTACATAATTTTTTTGGTTTTCTTACAATACTTTAATTTATCTTATTTATGTTTTATTATATATTTACTTAATTTCAAAACAATAATTTATCATTAATTCAGCTTATTTATTTTGATAATTTATAGTAACTCGAAAAGTCATTCGATCATGTAAAATAAATGACATCAGACTCATCGTAATGATATCCTTCAAATTAAAAAGTAAAATTTAAATCCATAGATATTTTAGTTTATTTGTTTTATGATATTTTACCAGTTATTTTAATTCATACCTATTTTTTATTTTTGTTAATGTTACAGTACATCTCCTTAGTATCATAGAATTCTTTTTTCTTCGCTAATTTATCTTCTTTTCTCAAAATTTTTACATTGATTTTTCTTTATTACTACATAACAACAAGTATCCTCTCAAGTAACATTTACAAGTCATTGATATATTACATTATTTCAATTTTCTTATTTCAATTTTTATATATGTAAATAAAAATCAAAAAAATAATTTATTAATGTCTTTATTTTAAAATTCTTAGTATTCCAAACAAGGTGCATTCAAGATGAAACAAAATTTTCTTGGATTCATCTCAATCATCTCTATATAATTAAATATTTATTTTTATTATTTTAAAGATTTCTAGGCACATTTTGTGAAAAATTTAGATTTCTACTTCTTTTATTGATTGAGGCTGTTGCACTCTTCTCTCATTTAATCTTTATATTGCATGAATTTAACTATATTAGATTACTACAATTTATCTCATTTTAGCATTTTTATATACTTAATGTTGAAGTAATAATATACTTAATATTGAATTAATAATTTATTGTTATTGTTGTCATTTACTTTTGTATATCATACCAACTACAAACAAAGTTTAATAAACTTGAAACAAACATCATTGGAATCATTTGACCATATCTATCAGATTAACAAATCATTTTTATATTTTTAAATATTTTTATTTGATAATTTTTTTTAATCTTTAAGAGACATTTTGATTTGTACATAATGTGGTGATTGAGGATATTTCACACGATCTACTTTAAGTCTTGAAATGCAACAATCCATAAAACTTTAACTCATTCATCAGCTTTTTCCCCTTTAGTTGGCTATATTATTGTATAATTATAAATCTCCTACTTAGTGACCTATTCATGCTTTTTACATAGTTATATTAAAAATCTTAAATTTGTATCGTTTAAGCTTTATATTTATTTACTTAATATTAAGATGATATTTTATTATTATTTATAATTTTTTATTTTGGTAATTTATAATAATTGAAAATGAGGTCCAACTAATACGAAACAATTTTCACTATAATGGACTCAATTAGCTTTATCAAATTAGATTATTATTTTCATATATTTAAATTTTTTATTTTCTAAGGTTTCTTTATTTTATCAAACATTTTGATTAGTATCCAATTTTAAAGATTAAGAATGTCACACTCAATTTTGGTAGTACCTTTCAATGCAACTTTACATATAATTTATCTCATTTCATCAAACATTTCTTTTTGATTTGGTTATACTACAATGAAACACCTAGTTCTCCTCTTCTATAACCCTTACATCACTTGAATTTGAATGTATTGCATTTTTTAAATTTATCACATTACATTTTTGTTATATATTTACTTAATATTAAAATAAAATTTTATTTTTTAATTAATTTTTACATTTTAAATATTTTATTTTATCAATTTTTTACATATTTTTCATGTACCTTTTATTTGTACATAATTTGATGATTAAGGATGTCACACACAATGTCCTTGTATCATGGAGTACAACTTTCCCACAAAATTGGCATCATTTGTTGAAGTTTTTTACTTTAATTTTCCTTTATTACTATATCACTCAAATTCTCTCCTCATTTGACCATTACATCACTTTGATTTAGTTCTATTGCTTTACTTTAATTTATTTCATTTCAACTTTAACATATAATTACCTTATATTAAACTAATAATTTTGTAATGTTTATTCTTACCTATCATGCCAATTAGCAGTAATTCCAAATAAGGTTTAATCATAATGAAACAAATGTTTAATACTTTTCGTGATAACCTCCATCAAATTAAATATTTACTTTTATTTTTTATAATATTTTCTTTGGTCTTTTACTTATTAATGACATATTTCCATTCATACGTGATTTCAAGGTGAAGGTTGTTGCACATGATCTTCTTTGAAACTTGGAATGAAACTTTCCCATACAATTTATACAATTTTCTCATAATTTATTCTTTCATTTCGTTGTATTAGTATGTAATTCAAAATCTCCCCTTGTGTGACATATACATCCCTTTGGATTTATCATATTAACATTTCTAATTTATCATAATTCAAAAAAATAAGGTCTGATCAACAAAGTAGAAAGGTCGTTAGACTCATCTCAATGGGTTCTATTTATTTAAACTTTATTTTCATATTTTTGAATACTCTATTTGATGAAAGTTTTGACACACTTAATGAGACATTTCAATCCCCACCTTATTTTTCAATCAAAGATAATATGCTTTATGTCATAAGTAGATTAGAATGCACTTTTCTATATAATGTATCTCATTTGTACAAATATTTTTCTTTCATTTGATTATGTTACTTTGAAAGTATATTTTTGCTTGTGTGTTGCTTTTATTTAGATTTCATTTAACTATATTGCATAGCTTTTATTATCTAAATTTAGGTTTAGTATAGATTTACTAAATATTAAAAAACATGAATTCTCAATATGTTATTCTTATATACTTTGGTAATTTGTAGTAACTCATAATGTGGTCCATTCAAGATGAAACAAATATCATTAAACACATCTCAATTTGGTTTGTCTAATTAAAAAAATATTTATATATTTTTAAAAATATTTTGTTCATTATAGAATGCTTAAGAAGACATTTTAATTCATACCTATTTTGATGATATCGAAGTTTTCAGTTGAACTCCTCAGTATCTTATAATGCGAATTTCACGTATAATTTATCTCATTTATTCAAATTTTATGTTTCTATTTCATTATATCACCATGTAAAGTTAATTAAACATTTATGTTACCTTTATGTCGCTTTGATTTGTTTACATTACATTACAATAAGTTTTCTCATTTCAACTTTAATGTATATTTACTTAATATTAACATAATAATTTATTATTATTTAAGCTTATGTACATTACTAAATAATGGTAAGTCAATCGATCTCTAATCAGGTTGAAATAAACATCATTGGACTGATAATGACAAACATTGTCTAATTATAGATTTCTTTTAAAATTTTAAATATTTTGCTTTTAGGTTTTAAATTTATTAGTGTTGTTTTTATTCATACTTGATTTGATGATTTTAGATATTACAATCAACCTACTTAGTATCTTAAAATGTTGTTATTAAGAGTAATTTGCCTTAACTTATCAAAGTTTCTCATTGATTTTTCTATATTACTATGTATCTCTAAAATTCTCTTATATAACAATTACATTCTTTTGATTTGGTTATATTATATTGCTTCAATTTTCATTATTTTTTTTAAACAAATTTACCTAATATAAGAGAAATACTTTTTTTTCAATATTTACTTCAATAATTTTTAATAAATCCAAACAAGTTGCAACCAAGATGTAATAAAGTTCAACGAACTCATCAATGAGCTCTATCTAACTAAGCATTAATTTATTTTTTTATTTTTTTGTTAATTTTATGACATAAAAATTTGTACCTGTTTTCACGATTGCGGATTCTACACTAGTTATTCTTAGTATCTATGAGTGCAACTTTCTTATATACTTTATCTCTTTTTGGAAGTTTTGATATTATTTAGTTATGTTTCCATGAAAAGCTAACTCCCCTCTCTAATCAATTTGGCATTGCCTAAATTTGGTAATATTTTATTGATTAATGTTTTAGTTTTTTAGCTTTAATATATATTTTCATAAAAGTGAAATAACAATTTATTATTATTTATGGTTATTTACTTTTGTAATACAACATCTCCTAGAAAAGTTTGATTGGCTAAAAATAAACATTGTTAGACTTGTCTTGACTTGGTCTATCCAGTTACTTATGAATTATTATATTTTTAGATATTATACATTCTAATTGTTTTGTATGTTTTAAGAGATATTTTGATTTATTTATGATTTCATGATTAAGAATGTCACACTTTATCTCTTTACTTTTTTGGAATAAAAATTTTCATTACAATTTATTTTATTTCTTCAAATATTTTGCTATCATTTGGATATATTATTAAAAAACTTAAAATATTCTCTCATGTGACCTTTACATCATTTTTCTTTGCTTATATTATAAAACTTCAATTTATCTTATTTCATCTTTAATACTTATTTACTTAATTCTAAACAGAATTATTATTTATTTTGTTTTTAATTTGTAGAAATTTTACCATGATTGATCAAGATAACCAACTCTTATTAGACATCTAAATAAACACTATCTAAATAAATATTCATTGTTTATTTTTTAAAGTATTTCATTTTCTTATTTTTTATCATGTTTGATAAGACATATGGATTTGTTTCTATTTTTGATAATTGAGGATGTCACACTCTTTCTCATTAGTGATAAGGAATGAATCATTCTTGCATAATTTATCTAATTTTTTTAAATGTTTCATTTTAATTTAGTTATACTATTATGGAACTCTATTTCTCGTTTCATCTAAACATTGCACCATATTGCTTTTATTATATTACATTACTTGAATTTAACTTAATTCAATTTTATTAATTATTTACTTAAAATTCAAATAATAGTTTGTTATTATGTATGCTTATTTAATATTATAATCTGAATAATTTCAAATGGAAAAACAAAAGCCATTAAACTCTTCTCGACAAACTCTTTCTGGTTAATATTTATTTTTATATTTCAAAATATCTTATTTTTTGCTTTTTTGCTTGCTTTATTAGTCATTTGCATTTGGGCCTGATTTGACAATCACAAAAAATTCACTCGACCTCCTTATGCCAATGCAAGTTTTTTGTACAATTTACCTCAATTGTTAAAACCTTTTTTTTGAATTTTTTATATTACCATGAAACTCTAATTCTCTAATATTGTGTGACCTTTAGATCATATTTATTATAAAGTTACATTTTTTATTATATTTCATTTCAATTTTAATATATATCTATTTAATATTCAAAAATAGTATATTATTATTTAACCATATTTACTTTGTTGATTGTCACTCCAAATAAGGATCATTAAAATAAAAATAAACATCATTACACTCACGTCAACAAACTTTATCCAATGAAGTTTGTATTTTTATATCTTTAAATATTTGGTTTTCTATGGTTTAGATGCACTTTACAAGTCATTTTTTATTATTTCTTAATTTTGATGATAAATAATTTCAAACTTAATCTCATTAGTATTTTAGATTCCAAATTTTCAAACAACTTATCTCATTTCTTCAAATTTTTTACTTTTATTTTTCTTTATTGTTATTAAACAATAATTTTCTTATCAAGTAACCTCTACATAACTTTCATTTTATTATATTGCATTGCCATACTTTATCTTATTTTAGCTTTCCCATATGTACTTGCAAAATATTAAATAAATATTATAATTATTTATACCTATTTACTTTATTAATTTATAGTCAATCTAAATGAATAATCAAAATAAAATAGACATTGTTGAACTCTTCTTGATGAGCTCTATCTAAATAAAAATTAATTGTTGGATTTTTAAATGTTTTATTATATAAGATCATGTAATGCCTTAGACCATTCCATTTATACTTCAATTAATGATTAAGGATGTTACACTCATTTTCTTAGTATCTTGGAGAATAACCTTCCCATCTAACTTTTATCACTTTTCAAGTTTTTTTACTTTCATTTGATAAATTCAATGTAACGCTACTACTACTCTCGTGACAACTTTACTTCACCTTCATTTGGTTTAGTTAAATCATTCTAATTTATATTATTTTAGATTTACTAGTTGCTTACTTAACATTAAAGTAAAAAAATTATTCCTTTTTAAAGTTATTTATTTAACAATTAGTAAAAATTCAAAAAAGAATCCAATTAAGAGAAAACAAAAGTCGTTTTATTTGTATAATTTAGATCTATCCAAGCAAAAATTCTTTTTGAAATTTTAAAATAATTTGTAATGTTTTTCGTGTGATTTGCAAGACTTTTAAATCTGTACATGATTTGAAAATCACAAATTTTTCACAATCTCCTTGGTATCATAGAATGCAACTTTCCATAAATTATCTTAATTCTTAAAACATTTTTCTTTCAGTTGGTTATATTACTAAACAACTCTAAAACTTTCTTAATGTGTTACCCTTATATCACTTCGATTTGGTTATGTTACATAACAATAATTTATCTCATTTTAGTTTAATATTATTTATTTCATATTAAAAAATAATTTATCATAATTTATCATAATTTATTCATATTTAATTTTGGAATTTGTAATAGTTCCAAATTATGTTTGATCGTGATGAAAAAACATGGTTGGACTTGAACAAAATTTCATTATTGAAGAGGCTGCATTCAACGTCGTTAGAATCTTGGAATGCAACTCTCCATGGTTTGCCAAGCTTTGCAAGAAATTTTGAATCATTCAATATAATATCATCGATAATGTTGTACTCAAGCTTGTTAGTATCATGGAATTCAAAATTTTTGGGCAATTTATCTCATTTTTCAAATGCCTTACTTTAATTTGTTTTTTTTGTAAAACACTAATGTTTTCCTAGTGAGAACTTCATATCACTTTGATTTAGTTATATAACATTTTATGAATTTATCTCAGTTCAACTTTTCTATAATTTTTCTTAATATTAAAATAATAATTTATTATTAATTATTATTATTTTTTGTTAATTTAGGCTAATTCCAAACATGTTTTGATGAAGATAAAAGAAACATTAGTGGAATCGTCTCGATTTTGCATCTTATTAAGTATTCATAGTGGTATTTGTAAATATCATTTTTAGGATTTTTCATGATCTACAAACATGTCAACTTGTATTTAATTTAAAAATAAAGAATGTCACACTAGCCTATCTAGAATATTTGCATGCAACTTTTTTATAAAATTTATCACATTTCTTCAATTCTTTTACTTTCATTTGAACATTTTATTATATAACATAAATTCAACTCTCATCTAACGTTTACTTTAGTTTATTTTGGTTATATTATATTACTTCAATTTATCCCATTTTAGCTTTAATAAAATTTATTTAATTTTAAAATAATGATTAATAATTATTTATTCTTATGTATTTTTTTAGTTCAAAGGGACCACAAATATGGTCTAATTGACACAGAAGACATGAAATTAGGCTCATCTGAATGTTCTCTACATAGTTAAATATTCATTTTTATATTTTTAAATATTTCATTTTTAAGGGTACTACATGTTTTACCTGACATTTTGATTGGTACCTAAATTGATGAACTATGTTGTTTCACCAAATCTCTATCATTATTAGAATGGTACTTTAACATATAATTTGTTTCGTCTTTTTTAATCTTTTGTTTTAATTGTTATTTTAAAATGAAATTCTAATTTTTTTTTTCTAATGTGACCATTACTTTGCTTTGATTTTGTCAAATTATGTTACTTAAATCCATCTTATTTTAGCTTTAAATTTATTTACTGAATTTAAAAATAATAACTTATTATTATTTTTATTTGTTTGGTTTGCCAATTTGATGTTTTCCAAATGACGTTAATAGAGATGAAAGAAACATTGTTAGTCTTTCAATGATGAGCTCAATTGAATTAAATTTTAACTTTCATTTTTTTTTTTTATATTGTAGAGTTTTGGCATGCTTTACAAGCCATTTGAATTCTTACCTAATGTGACAAATAGTGGTGTTACACTTAGTTTGCTTAGTATTTTTTAATACAATGTTCTATTATAATTTTTCCCAATCCTTTCAACCTTTCAATTTTATTTTTTATTTTACTATATAACTCTAAATTTTTTATCATGTGACCTTTAAATAGCTTTGATATGGACATATTTTGTTTCCTAAAATTATCTTATTTTATCATTAAAATTTATTTACTTTATATTTAGGTAATAATTTGTTATTATTTATGATTATTATATTTAATAAATTCATAATAACTTTAATTGTGATGCAACAAAGATGAAACAGTTATCATTGGACTAGACTTTGTTTACACTTTCTAACTATGTTTATATTTCTATAATTTTTATGTTTTTGGCACACTTTCCAAGACATTGTTATTCATAACAGATTTGATGATCTCTTTAATAACATGAAAGTTTTTTTTTGAATTGGATATATTATAATAAATCTGTAAATCTCAACTCATTTACCATTTACATTTCATGGATTTTTTATATTGCAATACTTATATTTATCTAAATTCAGTTTTAAAAATATATTTAGTTATTATCATTGTTGCTATTTATGCTTATTTAATTTAATAATTTATAGTAAGTACAAATGAAGTCTTATAAAGATGAACTAATGTAGTTGCACTTAGTTTGGTGAACTCTATCCAATTAAATAATTAATTTTTATTTTTTGTATTTTATTTTCTATGATTTTTCCAAGCATCATGAATCATTTTGCAACATGCCTGAGTTGATGATCAATGATTTTACACATGATCTCCTTAGTATCTCACATTTACAACTTTCTCATAAAATTACTCATTTCTTGAAACTTTTTGCTTTGAATTAGTAATAATATTGGCTAACAAGAATTTTATTCCTATGTCACATTTACATCTTAGTGATTGGGCTCAATTATTTTACTTTAATTTATCTTTTTTTTGTTTTAATATTTTTTCCTTAGGATTATAATAGTATTTTATTACTATTTAGGCTTATTTATTTTTTCAATTAATAAGAATTTCAAAGAAGTTCTTGTTAACATGAAACAAACATTTTTTGGACTCGTATCGAGATACTGTTTCTTATTAAATATTAGTTTTTATATTTGTAAATGTTTTATTTTTTATGGCTTTGACAAGCTTTGTGAGACTTTATGATTCATACATGATTTGATGATCATGTATGTTACTGTTGACCCCATCAATTTTTTGGAAAGCAGCTCTCTTACACAATTCATTTTGTTTTATCAATGTTTTTCAATTTTGGTTGTATTATAATAAAAGTATACTTCTCTTGTGTGACCATGACAATAACCTTGATTTTGTAATATTATACTATTCTAATTCATCTCATTTAACAATTATTATATATTTACTAAATAAAAAAATTATATCTTATTATGATTTTTAGATACAAATTTTTTTAATTGATAATAATTTTAAATAATGTTTGATACAGATGGAATAAACTTCATTGGATTCATTTCAAGGAGTTATATCCAATTAAATGTTAATGTTTATATTTTTAAATATTTCATTTCCTCATCTTTTGACATTATTAAGGAGGCATTTTATCTAATACCTGATTTGATGATCGAGGACATTATGCTCAATCTGCTCAATATCCTTGAATGCAACTTTCTCACACAATTTATCTTATTTTTTAAATTTTTTTTCTTTGATTTTGTTATGATAATTTGTAGCTCTAATTCTCCTCCCATTTGAGCTATACATGTGTTTTATTTTGTTATATTTCATTACTTAAATTTTAGTCATTTTTAATATAGTATATATTTTATTAATTTGAAAATAATATTTTTTTACTTATTTTCTTTGGTAGATCCTAGTATACCAAACTCTACTCAATCGAGAAAAAACAAATGCTGTTAAACTCATCTATATGAGGTATATCAAATTATATTTATTTTATGTTTCAAAATATTTTATTTTAATGGGTTTTAGCATGCTTTATATGGTATTTTAATTCACAAATGATTTGATGAATAAGGATATTACAATAAATCTTTTTAGTATCTAGCAAAGCATATTTGTAGAACTATTTATCTTATTTTTTTAAAATTTTATCTTTGATTTTTTTGCATCATTTTGTAACTTTAGGTCTCTTATAGTATGATTTATATTACATTGATATCGTTATATTACATTTCTTCAATTTTTCTCTTTCAACTTTAACATTTGTTTAACTAATATTAAATAAATAATTTATTATTATTTATGTATACTTACTTTTGTAATTGTTAATTACTTGAAATTACGTAAGATCGACAAGAAACAAATGTAATTTGACCTAACTCTATGAGATCTATCAGAATAAATATTTAATTTTATCATTTTTTAAAATATCTTATTTAATATTATTTTTGAACATTTAATGTTATATTTTGATTTGTACCTAATTTGATTATCACGAATGTTACAATCAATCTTCTTAGTAACTTGATATGTAACTTTCCTGTATAAATATTTTGTTTCCATTAATGTTTTTGCTTTAATTTTGTTTATTACTATAAAACTCTAATTATTGTCTCTTCCGACCTTTACATAGTGTTAATTTATTTAAAATATAATACTTCAATTTATTTCATTTTTTCCTTAATTTGTATTTCTTTATTTCGTTGTTACTATCACTATTATTATTATGGGTGCTTATTTATATTTTTTATTCATATTTTTTATAATTTTAATTATTATTTTTCGTGTTCTTGGATACCTCATAAGACATTACACTTAATTTGACAATTGAGAATATTACACTTATTCTCCTTATTATCGTACAATGCAACACTTATGTGTAATTGTTCTCTATTGATTAATCTTTTTTTAGCACTATTGCATTAGTATGTAACTCTAAATCTCATACCATGTGACCCTTGCAATGCTTTTATTTAATTACACTATATTATTTCAATTTTCCTCACTTTAGCTTTATTAAATGTTAACTTAATGTAAGAATAATTATTTTTTATTATTTACATTTATTCTCTATGGATAATTCATAATAATTCTAAATGTGTTTTGATAGAGATGAAATAAAAATCATTTGACATGTTTGTATGAGCTTTATTTTATTAGATGTTCCACTTTTATTTTTAAATATTTTATTTTCTAAAGCTTTTTCCATGTGTTATGAAATATAATTTTCATGCCATACTTAAAGATCGAGAATGTTATGCTCGACCTTCTTATTTTTTTTAATGTAGCTTTTACTTAATATTAATCAAATTAATTCAAAATTTTTTTTTATTTAGTTATATTAAAATAAAACTATTATTCTTTCTCATGTCACCAATACATTGCTTTGATTTTTTTATATTAGAATATTTAAATAAATCTCATTTGTACTTTAATAAATATTTATTTAATATAAAAAAAGTAATTTATTATTTTTTATGTTTAATGACTTTAGTAATTCATATTAATTCAAAATAAGATCCATTAGAGATAAAATAAGCATAATTTCACTCATCTTAGGGGAGCTATACCTAATTAAATTATCACTTTCACCTTTTAAAATATTTTAATTTTTAAGAACTTTTTACACTTTATTGGGCTTTCTAATTTGAACATTACTTGATCGTTAAGATTGTCACACTCAAGATTGTCCTTATTCCATAATCCCTAAGCTTTCTAGTACAAATTACTTCATTTTAGTAGATTATTTATATTTTTTTTGTTATGGTTCTATGAAACTATAAATCTCTTATCATGTGACCTTTACATTACTTTGATTTGCTTTAATAATAATGCTTTTATATATCTCATTTAGTTTTATTTTCTATTCTATAAATATGAAAATAATAGTTCTTAATTATTTATCCATAATTAATTTAGTAATGTATAGAAATTTAAAATGACGGTTAATCAAGATGGAACAAAGCCATAAGACTTAACTCAATATGCTCTATCAAATTAAATAATCATTGTTAGATTATTTAAATTTTTTTTCTAAAATTTTGCACTATTTTCAAAATATTTTTTGTTAATTTTTTTGCTTTGATTTTACTATATAGCTACGCAACTACAATTCTATTGTTCAATGGCCTTAACATGCCTTTGGTTTTATTATATTACATTACTTTAATTTATAACATTTTTTGCTTAAATATACATTTACTAAATATTAAAATACTAATTTATTATTTAGTTTTGTTTTTTACTTTATTAATTTGTAGTTATTCTAAATGATGTCTGATGGATATGTAACAAATGTCATTGGACTCATATTAACTTTTTTTTATCCAAATAAAAATTTAATTTATTATATTTTGGCATGTTTTATGAGTCATTTTCGTTCATACATAAAATATATATGATTTGAAATATGTCCGAAATCATGCAAAAGGTTTAAAAAATAAAATTTTTAAAAATATTAAATTAATTATTTAATTGGATAGATCAATTGACGACAAAGGAAATAATTATTTTTCATATCCATGAGTCCATATTTATGATTACTATGATTTACCAAAATAAATAAAATATTAACAAAAAAGTATTATTTTAATGTTTACCAAATATATGTTTAAGGTAAAATGAGAAAGCTATAAATAATTTGATACACCCAAATCAAAATGATATGTTGGTCACGTGAGATAATATTTTATGTTAAATAAAAATATAGCCAATCAATGAGAAGAAAATTGAAAATTTAAAATTAGATATGATTTGAAATGTCTCTTAAATCATGTAAAAATGTTATGAAATAAGATATTTGAAAATATTAAAATAATTATTTAATTGGTAAGATCAATTCAAGACAAATTGAAATAATTATTTTTCATATCCATCAGTCGTTATTTAAGATTACTATGATTTACCATAATAAATAAAGAATTAACAAAAAAATTTATTTTAATGTTAGCAAAATATATTTTTAAGGTAAAATGAGAAAACTATAAACAATTTGATACACCAAAATCAAAATGATATGTAGTTCATATGAGGCAAGATTTTTAGTTAATTAAAAATATAGCCAATCTAAGAGAAGAAAATTTAAAATTTAAGGTAAATTGAATGGAAAATTCCACTCCAAAATTCTAAGGTGATTTTGTATATTATCCTTGATCACCATGTCAAGATTGAATAAAAATGTTCCATAAAGAATTAAAAACTCATGAAAATTAAAAAAAATTAAAAATGCAAAGTTGAACATTTTTTTTTTTTTTTGATATCATTGATTGAGTTGAGATCTATGATGTAATGTTACCAAATGAAAGTGACGTAAAGTTAAAAGAGAGGAGATGAAGAGAGATAGTAAGAAAGCTAAATCAATGAAAACAATTTGAAAAAAAGAGAAGTTGTTTGGAAAAATTTATTTCCTTGATAATTTAATTTTATAATGCTCATCAAGACCAAGCGAATAACATTGTTAAGTCTTCAACGCACTTTATTTGGAATTCTTGTAAATTTCCAAACTAAATGAGCATGACTAATAACAAATTATTAATTTAACATTATGTAAAAATATATAGAAGCGAAAAAAATATATATTTAAACAATATTTTTTAGCAAATTCAAAGAAATATAAAGTTGACTTGGGTGGAGAATTAGTGTTTTGTAGCAATACAACAAAATCAAAGTGTAAATTTGAAAAAAAATGTATTATTTGTACAAGAAAGTTTTGTTTTAATATATTAAGAAGATCAAGTGTGACAACTTCATCCATCAAATATTATAAAAATAAAAATGTCTTGTAAATTATTCTTGCACCTTAAAAAAATAAATATTTAAAAATATGAAAAAAAAATATCTAAAAATGAAGTGTGACAAGAAAAACTATTGATTTGTCTTGATTGAACCTCATTTGCAATTACTATGAATTACCAAAGAAATAAGCATAAATGAAAAAATATTTATTTGATATAATGTAAAGGTATGTTGATATTGAAATGACATAAACAAAAATTATGCAAAAAAACATAGTTAAAGTGATGTAAAGGTCACATAACAGGATATTTAAAGTTACATAATAAAGCAACAAAATCAGATAAAAAGGTATGAAGAAATGAGGTAAATTGCACATGAAAGTTTCATTTGAACATTAGGTATGAATTGAAATTACTTCTAGAGGATGCCAAAAATCTTAAAAATTCAAATATCTAAAAGTTGATGTTTGTTTGGATAGAACTTATTAAGATGAGTTGAAGGACGTTTGCATCACCTCAATAAGTCCATGTTTTTAATACTATAAATTACCAAATCATATAATAATAAGTAATAATAAATTATTATTCTGATATGAACAAAATATATCTCAAAATTTGAATGAGATTAATTGATTTAATGTAAACTAATTTCATGAAAGGCATGTAAGTTTAGAGAAGAGAAACATAAGACTTTAAATAGTACTATAACCGAACTAGACTCCATCAACTTATTATTTTGAAAGAAAAATTTCTTGTAAAATTTATTTCATCATTTTCTTTGATTTCTCTTTTATTCTATTAAATTATTTTGAAACACTAATCCCCCTCTTGTGCCACCTTTATGCCCCTTCTAATTGGTCATATTACATTACTTCAATTTGTCTATTTCTGCTTTATTAGATAATAAATTATAATTAAAATTTTAATTTATTAGTTTTAATATATTTTTGTTATTAAGTCTTAGTAGTTCTACATGAAGTTTTAAAGAAATAAAATAAAAATCATTCCACACATATTGATTAGCTCTATGTAATTAGATGACCACTTATTAAATTTTTAAATCGTTTGTTCTAGGGTTTTTGTATAGTTTACCAATTATTTTGATTTATAATTAATTTTTTGATTGAGAATGTTATACTCAATCTTCTTAATATGTTTGAATGAAAGTGTACCATATATTTTATCTCATTTCAAAAAAAATCTCCTCTTGTATATTTGTATATAACTTTAAATCTCCTCCCTTGTGGCCTTTACGTTATTTTATTTTGCTTTAAAATACTACTTTAATTTATCTCACTTCTACTTTAACAAATATTTACTTAATATTAAAATAGTAATTTGTTATTATTTGTGTTTATTTACTTTAGTAATTTAACAAAATTCTTAACAAGGACCTACAAACTGTGGACAATGATAAGGACATTTAGATTAATGAACCTTATCTAACAAAATGCTATCACTTCTATTTTCAAATATATTATTTTGGTGAATGTTCATACACTTTACTAGATATTTTGATTTGTACTATTTTTTATGATTGTGGATGTTACAACCATAGAATTAATCTTTAAATATTTATTATCAAATTTAGAATGTAACTTTCCTACATAATTTAACTTTTTTTTCAAATTTTTTGCTTTGATTTGGTTATATTTTTTGAAAATGGTTTTTTTATCATTTGACTAGACATTGCTTTGAATTTGTTACATTACAATGCTTATATTTATCTAATTTAATGTTTATTATTTGTTTATTTAATATGAAAGTATTATGTTATTATGATTTATGTTTATGTTTTTTGATAATTCACAATACTTCCAAACATGGTCCAACAGAGATAAAAAAACATCATTGGACTCATGAAAATGAGCTCTATAAAAGTAAATATTTATTTTTATATTTCGAAATATTTTGCTTTCGGTGGCTTTGAACAAACTTTGTAAGATATTTCAATTTGATCATGTTTAGATAGTTAATAATTTTTTAGTTGATTTCCTAAGTATATTTGAATGTAACTTTGATGCACAATCTTTCTCCTTTCTTCAAAGTTTGTGCTTTAATCTGTCCACATTACTATATTACTCTAAATTTCTTTTTCGTGACTTAAATTTACCTTGTTTTTTATCAGTTCAACTATATTGATTCAATTTACTTGATTTTATCTATGATATATATGTAATTAATATTATATTTTTATCTTTTGTTGTTTAATTTGGTAAGTTTTAGAAATTCCAAATGATGTCTATTTAAGATAAACAAATATCAACAGACTAATCTATAAATGCTCTATCTGATTTAATATTTGTTTTTATTTTTTAAAGTTTTTTTCTAGGGTTTTGGTATCCTTATGAGACATTTTATTTCATGCTTTAGTTGATGATTGAGGATGTTGTAATTGACCTCCTTACTATATTTAAATTAAATTTTTCCTAATGTTTTCCTTTGATTTTTTTATATTACTATCTAAGTACAAATATTATCTTTTATCAACTTTCCATCAAACTCATTTTGTTATAATACATTGTTTCAATTTAACTCTTTTCAACTTTAATATATATTTCTTAATACAATAATAATAATTTATTATGATTTATGCTATTTACATTTCAAACTCCAATAATTAAAAACTTCGTCTAATCAACATGAAAGAAGTGTTGTTGGACTCATCTTGAAGAGTTTTATACATTTAAATATTAATTTTTTTATTTTTAAATATTTTATTTTCTAGAGTTTTCTTCTTTATAATATGACATTTCTATTCTTATTATCTTGAAATACAACTTTCCTATAAAAGTTTACTTAGATCATAACATATTTTCATTTGATTTCGTTATATTTTTTATTAAGCTCTAATTCTTGACTTGCTTGACTATAAAACATTGTTATTTTGTTATTTTATATTGCCTAAATTTATCATGCATTAGCTTTATAATATATTAGCTAAAAATAAAATTTTCATATGTTATTATTTTTCTTATTTCTAATAATATTTAGTAATAATTTTGAATGAGATCTCATTAAAAAAAGTGAACATCATTACACTCATTTAGATGAGCTCTAACCTTTAAAATATTTATTTTTCAAGGATAATACACTTCTCTTTAGTATCTTAGATTGTAGCTAACTTATGTAATTTATCTCACTTTTTAATTTTTTTTTAATTAGTTGTATTATATTATCTCAATTTATTTTATTTTATTTATAATATATAAGTAGATAATAAATAAATAATCATTTTGTTATTAACTATGTGTTTTTAGTTTGGTAGGTAATGGTGTTTCAATATAAGGTTTATGGGAGAAAACAAATATTTTTAAGTTAACCAACACAAGCTCTATCCAACTAAGTATTTATATCATGTGACCATTACATTGCATTTCTTTGTTTATATTAATTTCCATAAATTTATTATATTTTAGCTTAAATGTTTAAGAGCTTGGTAATAAAACATTGGTTTGTTTTTATTTGAGCTTTTTTATTTTTCTAAATTATAATAAATCCAAACTGTCTTATTTAGTTGAAGAAAACATCATCGGAAGAACTAATTTTATAATTTTACAATTATATATTCTATTAAATATCCAATTAAATATTAAATTTTATATTTTTAAAAATATTTAATTTTCTATTATTTTAGCATGCTTTATGAGTTAATTTTATTGATATGCGACTTCAAGATCAAGAATGTTACATGAGAACTCCTTGATATCTCGAAAATAAAATCTTCTCCTTATTTATCTAATTTATTAAATTTGTTTTTCTTTTATTTCAATTTATTACTATGGATCTCCAACTATCACCTTATGTTAAAATTTAATCACTCAGAGTTCTTCATTTTACTTTCCTTCAATTTATCTATTTTTAGTACAATTATACATTCATATTATAATAGTAATTTTTATTATTTGTGGTAAAAAAGAAGCCTTATCAAAACAAAAAAAAATGATATTGGGCACATCTCTATGAGTACAATTATGCAAAATATACATTTTAAAATTTTAAAATTTTTATGGCTTTAAAAAATAATAGGAGACATTTTTATTCCCTATTAATTTGATAACTGAGAAAGTTACAAGTGATTTTCTTAGTAACTTTGAACATAACTTTGCAATATTATTTATCTGATTTCTTCAAATTTTTAAGTTTAACTTGGTTAAATTATTATATTGCTCTTTATCACTTCTTATGTGATGTTTACATTGCCTTTATTTATTTATATTGCCACGCCTCAATTAATCTTATTTAAACTCTAATGTACATATTTGTTTAATATTGAAATAATAATTTATTATTATTTATATTTATTAATTTTACTTAATAGTAATTATTCAATATGAAAAATGATTCAAATAAAAAAAAATGTCATTGGACTAGAGTCAATTCATTTTTTTATTTTAATATCTCTTTTGCATCATTTTCCCATGCTTGATAAGATATTTTAATTCCCACCTAATTATTAATGAAGGATTTCACATTGGTTCCCCTTTGTATCACAAATTTCAACACTCCCATACAATTTCTTTAATATTTTAAATTTTTCCAGTTTAACTTGTGTATATCCCTTTAGAAATAATGTAAATTTTCATAATATTTAATAATAATTTATTTTTTATTATTATCTTTTTTGGAAAATCACAGCTCTATACATTAATATATTAATTTTTAAGTTTATAATTTTTTATTTTTTAGTATTTTTGCATTCTTTAGTAGAACTTTTGATACAGCCTTATTTCTTAATCCAGAGTATTACACTTCATCTCCTATATGCTTCTAAAGGAAAATTTTCTAGAAAATTTATCTTATTTGTTTAAAATTTTGTCCTTTATTTTGTTCAATTAATACATATATATATATAAAATCTTTTGTAACACTAACATTGCTATGCTTTAGTTATATTGCATTGTTTCTATTTATCTAATTTCATTTATTAAATATATTTTTTGAATATTAAAATAAAATTTAATATTCTTTGAAAACTAATTTTTTAGCAGTAATTTGAAACAAGGTTCGATGGAGCCAAAGGAACATAGTTGCACTTGTCTTGCTGGGCCCCATTCTATTAATTATTCAATTTTACCTTTTTAGGTAATTTATTTTCTTGAGTTTTATAGACCCTTACTATGTATGGAAATACATACTTTTTTTTACTATCAAGGATGTTACGACTGATCTCCTTAGTATCTTGGAACATAGCTTTCACGTATAATTTTTAACATCTTTTCAAATCTTTGACTTTGCTTTGCTTAAATTAAAAACTATTTCTACATCTATTCTTGTCTAACTTTTTCATCACTTTTATTTCGTTATATAAGATGCTTCAACAAAATCTCACTTTAGCTTTAATATATATCTACTAAACTTTAGATAATAATATATTATTATTATATTTTTTATTTTTATTTCATAGTATTTCCAAATAAGGTCAAATAAAGAAGAAACATATTAAACACATCTAATAGTGTTGTTTTTTTTAAATATAAAATTTTTTTATTTTTTTAAATTTTTTATTTTTAATGGTTTTCATATGTTTTTTGAGGCATTTTGAATAGTACTCATTTCGGCTATTATGGATATCACACTCGATCCCTTCAGTGATTTGGAATGCTACTTTCTAATATAATTTATCTCATTTATTCAAAATTTCCACTTTTATTTGGTTTAAATTCTATGGAACTCCTATTATACTTTCTTGTGATATTTATATCATTTTTATTTTGTTATATTACATCATTTAAATTTTTCTTATTTTAGCATCAATATATATTTTCTTATTATTAAAATAGTAACTTATTTTTTATGTTTAATTATTTTATTAATTTGTAGAAATTGCAAATAGGATTGATGGAGATGGAACATAAATCATTTAATTCAAATTGTTTTGCAATAAAAAATTAAATATTAACTTTTCAATATGTTTAAATATTTTTAATTTCTAGAGTTTTTGACTACTTTACAAATTAACTGAATTTGTACCTTGGAATGCTATGTCCCATAAAGTTTCTAAAAATTCATCACTTGTTTTGCATCGATTTGGTTATATTACACCAAGCACTCATTAATTAAATATTATTTTTTAAATATTTTAATATTTTATTTTTAAGATTTCTTATGGACATCATTGTGAGCATTTTGTTTCATACTAGATTTGTTAATCAAGAATTTTATATTTGATAACCTTAGTGAATTGGAATACAACTTTTCTATATAATTTACCTCACTTCTTCTAACCATCAGATTTTATTTGGTTATACTTCCATGAAATTCTAATTCCTTACTCTTGTAACCATGCCATCATTTTGATTTTGTGATACTAGGTTGCTTCAAGTTTTTTATTTCAACTCTAACACTTAGTTAGTATTAATATAATAATTATAACTATTTATATTTTTTATTTAAGTGTTAAACAAATATCATTAGTCATGATTCGAAAAGGTCCACCTATTTACATATTTGTTTATCTTTTCAAACATTTTTCTTTGAGGGCTTTGACATTGTTTCATAAGACATTTTTAACAAGTACTTGATTAGTGGTCAATGATGTTACAATCAATGTTGTTAATATCACAAAATACAATTTTTTTCTAACAAGTTATCTCATTTCTACAAAATTTTTCTTTTGTTTGGTTGCATTGTTATGAAACTAAAATATTCTTCTTGAGTGACCATTAAAATACTATGAACTGGTTATATTACAAAGCTTTAATTTATGTCACACCAGCTTCACAATATGTTTACAAGCTATAGTAATAGTAATTTATTATTTTTAATATTTGTTCTCTTGATAATTTTGTGTAATTCCAAGTGAGGTGCAATCGATGCATATCAAACATTATTGTGTTCGTCAAAACAAACTCTAATAAATTAAAAATTCATATTTCTCTTCATTAAAATTTTTAAATGGTTTTGGCATAGTTAGCTAAGAATTTAAATTTAACACTGCTTTGATAATCAAGGATGTTATCCTCAATCTTCTTAGGTGTTGGTGAACAGCTTTCCTACGCAATGTCTCATTTTTATAATTAATTTCATCACTATGAATTTTGTGTAATATATTACTTCCATTCTATGTCATTTGAGCCTTGTTATATATTTCCTCAGTATTAATAAACAATTTGTTATTATTTATGCTCTCCTAAATGAGCTCTAACAGGGTAAATAGTTATGTTTATATTTTTTAAATAATTTTTTTGCTTCAACATGCTTTGCAAATCATTTTTTTTATAAATGATTTGATGATCAAGGATGCCAAAGCTAGTCTCCCTAGTTTCTTAGCATGTAGCTTTCTCATACAATTTATTTCATTTCATCAAATGTTTCACATTGATAGTACCATTTACGTTTCCTTAATTTATCTTATTTCATCATTAATATATATCTTTTTCATATAAAAAGAATAATTTATTATTATTTATTTTTATAATTTGTAAAAGTTTTGAATGAGTTATGTGGATACTAAACAAACATCATTTCACTTCAGTCAACAAAATTTATCGAATTAAATTTTTTTATATTTTAAAAATTTTTCTTTCTATGAATTTGGTAAACTTTACCAGGAATTTGGATTTGTACGTAATTTGATGAATGAGGATGTTGTGCTCAATATCATTAGTTTGAATACAAATTTCAATCACAATTGATCTAATTTTTTAAAATTTTTTATTTTGATTTTGTTATATTCTGTGTAACTTTAAATCTATTACCATTTCACCTTTACGTTGCATTAAATTTGTAATATTACTTTTAGCATAAATATATATTTTCTTAAAATTAAAAATAATAGATTGTTATCATGGATGATAATTTACTTTTGTTTATTACAATAATTCTGGACATGGTTTGGTATTCGAGAAGTATTTGTCCAAATCACATAAATTTTATGATAATGTTGCTTTCAATTATAATCAGATGATCAAATATAACATAGTTAATTATTAATTTATCTATAATCAATTAAATGTTGCATTCCACCTTTGGGTTTTTTAAAATAAATTTAATTATCGATAATCTGGATCAAAATTTCATGTAGTTCCCTGTGAATTGATTGGCAATCATTGTTTTCCTTGAGCTAGTGCTAGTTGTTTTACCAAATTTTTCCACAAAACCATTTGTGACTCTTATATATACCTTCATTGGGGTGTAACAATGTGAGCATGCCTTATTATTTTTTAATAAACGTCCTTGCCTAAAATTAAACTATTAGATTGAAATGACTTTTCATTTACCATATTAGTCAAATCCATACATAGTGTCTTAGTGAGATTCTAATCATCCACACTTGTTGGCACTTTGGAAGCCTCAATTACATCATGAATATTAGATGACATTTTATTTTTTTTACGTTGAAGAGTGGTGTGACGTTCAACATAGAAGTCAATTTAATAACTAATTATCATATTGAGTTCATTACCATAATCGATTTGACTTTTCACCTTTTTTTTGTTATGCAGATGAAACTAGGTAATTCCATTACTAGTTCTACATCAACACACATCCTTCCTATGCTTGATCTGGTTAGGTTTATACTAGCTATTTCCACTTTAATAGGATTTTTACTACAAAAACTAAGTAGTACAATGCGACCTTATTAAAAAAATGTGTTAATAGATACTGAAATGAAACCCAAACTATAGGTAATGATGATCCAACATTTAAGTGAAACTCAGAATGCCACTTAAAGAAGACTTGTTTAATGTCATTTATGTTCCATGCATTGTGAACCTAACATCAAAAATAATATAGCTAATGTAACTACTGCATGTCAATTATCAAGAGATCCAACCTTAAAAAGTTTTAAAACTTTGGTATTCTCAAATGCCACTAGGATTATTTCCATATTTAAGAATGTGTGAAAAGTTTCTAATCAATTCAACCTTTAATAGTATGGCCATTTTGCCAATTCCTTCTTCATTGAAAATAATATTTAGTTGACGATTTGACATTCTTGTTCATTGATGCAATCAACTGAAAGCTTTGTTATGTACCAACAACATCAACAAATAAATAGTTGATGTAAGTGAAGCCCTCTAAACCTACTATGAAAACTTACTAGCCAATTAGCTTGGTGTAATTAAAATATGGTTTAATGCTCATCTACAAGAGTCTCAATCACATCTGCTATGGTAGGAAATTAGGATTATTCGTTTATACTGTTGCTATCTACCTATCATAAAGATTGGTCTTTTTATTTTTTGTAATATAATATTGTTATTAATGCATTTAATGTAAATATGAACAAACATGATTTGGGATATGAAAATTTTGTAATAATCACTTATTAAGCAAACCATTGGGTGAATCATAGTGTACAACAATGAAGCCTTCTTAGATGACTTGTCATGAGGATAGAATTTTTTTCTTATATAATTTCAGTTCCATAACTAATTAGTGTAAAATAATGGGTTGAGAAATAAAAATTTCAGGTTGCTTTAAATACATATGAGTTTACAATATTATCAATTTGAACAAGATACACAACATATGTGTTTAAGGTTTAGAATTCTAGTTCACCTAAATTCCCTATTTAACTTAGGTTTATTAACAAAGGATGAATCCTTATCCATTAGGTGTAGCTTAATTCCTTGTGAATCAAAATTAATAGAATAATTGAATTATATTCACAAAAGGTATCTCATTATTGATTATGATCTTGAAATCTTAAAGTATTACTCTTTATTTAAATATTTATTGTTTGATGTTAGGAGTTGTGTCCATCATTAATTCTTGATGCTAATCATTATGAACATAGTTCCACTAGGTTTTATGACATCTAACAGAGCATTGTTAATAAATATTGAAAGAAAACTTATATTTAAAAAAGAGTTAAGAATTACCCTTTAATGTAAAGGACCAAGATGGGATAATATTATCTACTCACATTGAATAATTCCAAAATCTAAATAGTTCAAGATGTTAATCCTAATAAACAATAAGGTTAATCATTTTGAAACAAGCATTGTTAATGGTAATCTTTATAGGAGCTTAAAATTGAAGGAGACATACAAAATTACCTAAGGCTTGTATTTAGGAATCAAAATAAACTTGGGATTCACTATAAGTAGTAGTGTGTGGTGAGTGAAGAATTTTAAGTCGCATCCAAAGCTATGCCACCTAGAAATCCAAACATATTTACATCTAGCTAAAAAATAATTTTTCTCAGAGCGTAGTCCAACAAAAATATGATCTAGTGCATAGTGATAATTGGGCATCATATTTGATGATACATATGTATGGCATGCCAATTGGTCCTAGATGATAAGGCATTTGCATTAATAATCTTTGTTTAGTTTCAATGTTTGCAAGAGTTTATGATGATGCATTGAAATGCATGTATGATGTATAAAATGAAAATATTTCTTTCAAAGAATATATTTAATACAAATAAAACAATAAAATCTTTATATTCTTCTAATCCATATTTTCATTTCTAAACAAGTTATTTTTTACTATCAAATAATTAAAAATTTAATCATGTTCTAGAAGAACAACGTCATAGTCATCCTTTTTTTTAATATAATTCACTAATGAAAGAAATATTCAAATAATCATCAATGATAATGGTTCATGTTTTTCTTAAGTTAGTCATATTTCATTTCTAGATCATTAATGCTATTTTCATGAAATGTAAAACATTCCTTTACAAAAATAAATATTTCTTCCGATGTTATCTAAATTTGCAATGACAATTATCAGTTTAGGAAGATGATTCATCATAAAATAAGACATTTGAATTAAATTTATTATATGAAGAACATTCACCTCGATCATGAGCTATTTTCCAAGAAATTGACAATGTAATTTTGGGTCTCCTCTTTGTCTTCTTTTTGTTCTAAATCTTCATCTTTCTTTTCTTCTCATTACATTATTTCTTACTTACCTATATTACCCATGTAACACACACATAGCCTTAAAGAAAGTGCTTTGCATTAATATCTTAAAGCAAATACTTCTGATATTTCACAAAAATGTTATTTATACCTTGTGAATAGTGTTTTGCATTAAGTTCATTGGAAATATTCATAATAATGACATGAGTTATTCAAATAATTTCCTCAACTTTAAATCAACATTTTGAAAAGTATAGTTGGAAAGAATTTTTCCAAAAAGAAAATTGTTGACTTATAGACATTAGTGGGTAGTTGAGCATGCTCCCAATTGAGATTTTGCAAAATTTTAATGAAATATTGTAATTTGCCTACAACAGATCCACTCCACAATGTTAAGCCTATGGAATAGATAACTTCTCTACACAAAGCAATAACCTACTTTGATATAAGTTGTTCGCCCTTTAGGAATAACCAAAGGAGGTGAACTTGAATTAATCAAATTATTTGATAATTCAAAATCATACTTGATTTTGAATTTTAGCATTTTGGTTTATAAAAAGAAAATATGAAGAAAAATGCAAGATAGTAAGTCACAATAAACTTTTTAAGATATACAACCATTGAGAATTATTATACACCCACATAGAATTTTAGAATCCCTAGTATACAATCACTCCTTTTCTTAACTTGAGACTAACAAAACGGCTTCACACAAACATTCTTTTATTAAATCAGCTTATGCATAATCTTCAATAAAAAGCAATACAAGATTTGTTTACCTCAACAATACAGTTTACTCAAATCCTTGGTGTAAATCCTTCAAATCTCCACCAACAAAAGGCCTTACCTTGGCACTCAATGCTATGCTAACAAAATGCTTCGATGTGATGTTGCAAGTCTTCCCCTCATTAGAAGTAATTGATTTTGGATCTTTCCCTGCTTGCAAGTAGAGCCAAGGAAATTTTAAGAATGTTGTTCAATAAAATTGAGAAAACATTAACCCTGTCTAAATTTTACGGATATGTAATAAATATCACTAATTAATTAAGATTAGAAGTTTTAAAAGAAAATGATGATATTTGTATGATTATGAATGTATGAAAATGCTATGTTATAGTAGTAGAAGAATGTACTTGAACATTATCCAAAAATGTTATTTCAATTAAAGTCCCATGAAAGACAACCCTTTAAATGAAATGACACTAGATGATTGAATATGATAAAATCTGTCACATTTTTTCTTCACTACAATATGGGAGAAAAAAGAGCCCTATTTAGAGCAACTTGAGAACTCATAATTTCCTCCAAATTGTTGTATTTTAACTAAGCAAAAATTCTTTTTCCTTGCAATTGATAAAAGTATTCATAGATTTCCTATTCTAAAAATATCATTGTAGAACATAAGTATACCTTACATTTCTAAGACCTGCCATAAATGAATATTGACCAATGTGATAGAAGTTAAATTTACAAGAACTTCTGGCACTCAAATGCCACTAACATATGAGATCACTCATCGCACAACTTCTATGCAAGTTCGTATTGCACAATGCATTTCCAAGTATTACTTCTCATTGGCACATTGCTTTCTTACATGAATGACTCTATCTACATATCAGAAGTTGGATTCCAACAACATGAAATTTTAGGTTTGAAATTAAGTATTATGTATCTTTCCAAGCATGTATATTGTATAACATTACGATAACAAAAGTTTGCAATGGACGTAATTTTTTGTATAAATGTTAATGGCCATTTTAGCTTACTTTTAATCAACTCAATAAAGTGTCAAAATGAACCAAGTGTTGATTAATGTGTGATATGTTTGTATTGTGATATAGTAATGTTTTTTAACTCCATTACACATGTGATGCATAAGTCAACAAAAGTGAGGCTATGAAAAGCTTGATCTAATATTAACATGAATCATTTATCTAAATAACTTCATAGTTGATATGATGAAAAGTAATGATATAATTATTTTTTCCTTATGTAATCGATGAATAAAGTCCTTTAACAATATAACTTATAAATCTAGGGCTGTTTTATCTAAAATTATTTGATATTCATACATGCATTTAACCATAATGCACATCCTATTGCATACATAAAACATTCAACATGCTTATATTAATGTGCATTTATAAGCTCTTAAATTTTATATGATAACAATTTATACAATAGTTATAATTTACCCACCATTAGGTCTCATGGGATTCTTTGATAACAACTAATAGCAATTTTAGGTTATTATGGTACTTATTGAATGGTTTGGAGTTTAACTCACCGCATGTCTTGTAACTAATCCCATGATGGTGGTAAAATTGGAGTAATTATAGTTTTTAATTCTTGTTTAGAGAATTACAATGCATCATGAAATGTTGCTTGTAATGATTGAAACATTTGAAAAGAGTCAAGAAATAAGAAAGATAAATATGTACTAAAGGAAAGAAATGACAAAATATTACAAGGTTTTCCCAATAAAACTATGGACTTCATCGGTGCTTAAGTTCCAAAGCTTAAGCCTATCACTACTTAACCAATCCTTCATAAGTAGAGAAATTTTTGCAATTGCATTTACATAGGCTAAAGCATAAACTCCTCTCTACATTTTTATGAGCCGAAATATTACCCTCACTACTTTTAGTTACAAGAACTTACCTTCATTACATATCTATGAGGTCAAACATAACCCTCAAAAACAACAAAAATATGCTCTAAGAGAGTTCTTCCTTTCTTGAAACAAAGCGCTAGATTGTTCTCTTAATCAATTCTTTGAGGAAAAAACATAAGAATTATAATC
Organism: Vanilla planifolia; assembly: GCA_023846275.1. Classification (NCBI taxonomy): domain Eukaryota; kingdom Viridiplantae; phylum Streptophyta; class Magnoliopsida; order Asparagales; family Orchidaceae; genus Vanilla; species Vanilla planifolia. The sequence continues at coordinate 204,574 of JAIUJO010000063.1, read as the reverse complement.
CTTAGATGAGGGAAAATAATTAAATTTAATGTATCCTTTTTTTGATATAAAATAATAATTCATAACATAATCATTGAATCAATATTACCAAAGAATGTTTAATAATTATTGTATGCTGAATGTTGTGATATAGCTCTTCTAAGCCCTTCCAAAATGCACATTAAGAACTTCCAAGGAAAAACATTATAAGAAAGGGAAATAATATTAGAGGCCAAAAAAATAACATAGTAGGCAAAGAAAGTGAAGTAATATTAAGAAAGTGAAAAATGCTATTGCCTCTCTATGGTTTTGACAATTCTTGACCTTAAGAATATCAAAGTTATTTTTTACGTAAGGCTAAAGGAAAAGCGCATATTAATGAAATGTTATTTTTCTTAGTTATTATATTCTATTTAAATATAGATTTATCATATGCAAGTCCTATGTTGCCACTATATATATATTTGTGTATTTAATTTTATATAGATATATATGCATATATATAATCATCATTTTTTATTATAGTTTATTCTCAAATGATCTTATATCCCCTCCTAGGATTTTCTTTAATAATGTGTGTAACCAAAATTTAATGAATCATGTTATCAAAACATACCTATAATTTCTAATATGATGACATACAAAATACTATCATGCTAAGAATCTAACAATTTTTCTAAATAGTAAATCATTCAGAGCTAGTCTAGTCTAAGGAAACACCATTTATCACTATTAAAGCATCACAAAAATTATAATAAGTAACTATTAAGTCTGAGAACATTATCATATACAGTCTACATCTAATAAAATATAATTGATGATAAATAAGTATGAAATCAACTACTAAAGGTGAAGTAAAGAAGATGAATCATCTAACTAATGTGCTAGCTCTAAAACTTTTAGTTTTTCTTCTCAAAGTTTCTAACTCCTTGATCCAACATAAAGGTGGACCTAGGAGACTCAACAGGGAATCTTTGAGCTATGGTATTAAACTGACATGTAGTAGCCAAAAATATGAATGAAATAATGGAGTAAATCTTGTAAACTAAAAGCATCATGTTTTAATTACTATAATGACATCATCATCTACCAAAAACTTAATATATATTTTCTTATACTATGACAAATTTGATGCTCATTGTCCACTTATTGATGTAACACACCTTCTTATCCAAAAGAAACATGACAAGACCTTCATTTCTTTCACATCATATAATCTAATACTTTACAAGAAAATGCTAATCACATGGACCATCCCCTTATGGTTCTAGTAGTCCTTAACAACCATTTTACTCCCCCAAAAAGCACATTATGCAATTGCTTAGTGGACTAAATGTGCAAATATTCTTTCCACAAACTATTTATATTATGGCTTCTTACCAATTCAAAGAAGTAAGGTAACTAAACTGTCTATCTCCTAATTGAATATGGATAATTAAAGGCCTATTACATCTAAATGCCATATGATTTTTACAAAATCTTAATTCAACCAGTTGAAAAAGTTTAGCCTATTTTTCTTTACTGATTATATCTAGGACCTTGTCTATCAAAGCTAACATAGTGCATACATGGTTTTCATTTTTACCCATAGGTTCTTTAAATATTTAGTTGACAAACTTCATAACGAAGTCTTGGCTCACAATAGAATCACCAGTGACCATTATGCCTCTAAGATAACCCTTAGTCATCATACAAATCTTAAGGGCCCTCGAAACCTACAATGAATTCCTTAGATCACCAAGTACGACATCAACATGTAGCTTAAGAAAATAAATAAAACCACTTGAGGTGTTTCCCAAAAGGACTACAAAACTAAAGGGTGGCAAACATCATTATCTTGTTTTCTCTTTAATAGAACTTACCTCATTTCAATGTCTTATTATAATGTGCATAAAGCTTCATTGATATTGTTTCCTTGGCTGATTAAAAGGGCCTTTTATTATAACTTCTTTTTTATAAATTATTTTTATTCCTTTGAGCATAATTCAAAGTCTAATCTTACCAACATAATCATATCCAAAGACCATAAATATTCAATTTAACTTTACTAAGAATTGTTAATTATCCATAAAACATTTACTTTAAAGCCTAACCTCATCCATAACACTTATTCTATAGCTTTAAAGGGAACTCTCTAAGGCTTCCTAACTAGGAACAAAAGGCTACACACAACTAAAAAGCTATCTGAGTTCTCATATGGGTTGGGCCTACACCTCCAATGAGTTAGCCATGAAAGGGTTTCATGCTTCCTAAGCAAGCCCAAGAGAAAGGATACCTAACTACAACATTTTCCAAAGTTTTGGGTTTTATTTCCACACACACATAAATAATTTTTTAATTAAGCTAGGGTGCAAATTATATTGTCTAGAATTTCAAATACTTGTTATCCTAAAATTTTTGCATAAATACATACATTTCTACCTTCTAATTTTATCAACTAAGAATATTAGTAATATCAAATACAATAATAGTGACGAATATAAAATATACACTTCAAAAAATAAATTTATATACTAAAATAGAATAAATTCACAATTCTACACATTTCTTGGTTTATTATGTCTTGAAACACTTTGTCTATTCATGTAATAATCAAGAAATGAATATTACAATAGATCCATAAGATCAAACATCAATTTTATTATGAAAGAAGAGGAACTTTTGAAGGGATCTTAACTTCTAGCAAGATATAATAATAGAAAATGGCTATTTTTCCTAGGTTATTGATTACTTTAAACAAAATTTTGTTCTCCATGGTTTACCAATTTTCTAATAATTGTCGTGATTATCTATGCTTAATGCACACATGCTTAAGCAACCAACTAGGCAAAAAAAAGTAGCATGTTTTTAATTTATTCCACATCATAATGTCTAAGTAAAGGAGTGCCTTGCATCAACAAGTTTTCATTCTCAATTCATCTTCTACATATATTTATAAACAAATCAAAACAAGCAACATAATTATGGAAACTACTTTACATTCAAAAGAAAAATGCTTATATACCATTTATAAACAAATCAAAACAAGCAACATAATTATGGAAACTACTTTACATTCACAAGAAAAATGATTATATACCTTTTTGGAAAGGTTCCACTATAAGTATTACATAAGAAACTATGACGATTGACCAATTTATTTACAAAAAAATCTCCATTTCTCATTGCTAGAAGGAATTTTCTCATTCTTACACAAGTTTCCTGAAGAATAATAACTAGTTTTTATCATAATGACCTTTTCATGGTTTCGTATGCATTTAAAAAATGTAATTACTTTTTATATTGGCTTACTTATTAGCTAAATATATAGTATGAAGTCACGGATCATCCTACCAAGAATAAGTAAACAAAGATTTCTCCTTAGTTAGATCTTTTCTTACAACAAAGCTTGAGCTCCCCTTCTTCTTTATCGCTTAACTTGCTTTTTCTAATTGGCATCTTCTTGATTAACTTCTCCAAATTCCCCTTTTATGGTTAGGTTTTTTTAAATCATTACAAACATATGTTAAGAGCTCATTTAAATCTGTCCACACCTCCTTAAACTAAAGATTTACTTTAAGATAATCTAGTTTTGGGTTAAGGGAGCCATAATTTTCCTTTTTCAATAAACCCTCTTCTAATTAGATATTTTAGGATAGATATATTGAGCTCCTAAAATTTATGAATCTATGTAAGATATGTCTAATAAATTCTTATATATATATATATATATATATATATATATGTATACACACACATATATATATATAAATATATATATATATATATATATATATATATATATATATATATATATATATATATATATATATATATATATGTGTGTGTGTGTGTGTGTGTGTGCATGTACTCCTTTTAATCATCTTATCTATTACTACTGACTCTTATATTTCAGGAATCTTATCCATATCTTATATTGCATTCATGGTTTCCTAAGAATTAGGATGCGAGAAAGATCAAAATTGTGAATAAAATTGCGAACTCATTTTAAAACATTAAGCATAATTAAGGATGATGTGGCGCAACACAAGTTTTGTCATTCTACCGCTCTTCCAATTTTAGAACTTTAAACTTAAAAATCAAAAATTTAAGATTAAACTTTGTTGAATTAAAACTTTAAATTATTTAAATTTCAAATTTTAATTTAAGAAGAAGCATCTACCTTAACTAACTAAATAGTAATAATATTTCAAAAAAAGTGCTAGGTCTAACAAAAATTTTCTCAACTAAAGGTAATAAATAAAATTACAAAGTCATTTTAAAGCATTAAGTATAATCAAGAATCACGTGGTGCAACTCATGTTATGTCATTCTACCATACTTTCAATTTTAGAACTTTAGACTTCAAAATTGAAAATTCAAGATTAAACTTTCTTGTATTCAAATTTTAAATTATTTAAATTTCAAATTTTAATTCACAAAGAAGCATGTACTTAAAGAACTAAATTGTAATAATATTTCCGAAAGTGCAAGGTCTAAAATAAAATTTCTCAGTTAAAGGTAATAAACACCAATAGCTATTTTTACCTTGTCCTTTTCTTTTTTCATTGTAATAATTATAACGAAAAGATTTATCTAATGTCAACTAAGTACAATAATGATAGTTGGAATTAACATTAATATTGACAGTATATTTTCTAATAATCAAGGTTTTAGGATTGTCATAGTCATAAATGTACATCTCCTTTTTATTCCAACCCCAATTTTATTACTACATTATGTATTTTTTAATACAAGATTCTTGATGTCATTCTTCTCTCGTAATGTTTTGATAATGCATTACAATATTTGTATCAAGGCTATATAACAACAAAAGCTTAGCTAAAAATTGTAGATTGTTTACATTGGCATGAATTGATAAACAAATCATTAGGACATTTATGGATTACTAGGGAAGATCAAAATCATGCTAATTAAATCTGAATATACCAAAAGTAGAAATTTTTTTATTATATCACATGTTGAATTAATTCATATATTAAAATAATAATAAAACAACTTGATAACAAAATATAGTTGATTGATTTATTATAAAACGAATTGTTAGAGGGAGTTCAAGGGTTGTAGTGAGTAGGGGATATTGAGATTTAAGCTTTATAAGGTTTTGGTGTTGCTCATAATTTACAAGAGAATCTTACTTATAAATCTAATAATATTATAGCACATAAAGAAGTATTTAGTTCTATGATAATGAATGGAATAGATCCTAAACTAGAGGGTGCTATAGAATCCTTTAGATTTCTAATTTAAGAACTTTGATCTTTGGCCCTAAAACTACATCATTTCTTTATATCTTAAAATAACTTCAAGATAAAAGGGATTCAAATTTGATCTAAATTCATAAGTTAATAAGAATTTCTACTCTTTGTTTTATGATAAATTGACACAAACTTTAAGAACTTCAAATTTGACAAATTTCCCTTCAACAAATTAGGCTCAAGTAGATAGAGTTTTGCCTATCGAAGAGATAGCTTGAGAGGTGGCAAAGCCATATAATTTTCATTATGATACCAATAAACTAGAGAAAGATAGATTATTTTGTGAAAAACGTTTTTGGACTCATAAAAAATTGGATTTGTTCTTTTGGTAATTACCAAGCAATTAGGACTAAAATAAAAGAATTGAAATCTTGTGAAGAATGTGGGTTACTCCATTGATTCTCAGATAAGAAGAAACAAAATGGTAGAAATAAAACTCACATGTCTAATGATTCATGTGTGGTACAAGAAATGTCTTCCTTGTTATATTGTGAACGTGTAGATAAACCCCTTAGAAAATTAGAAAATCTAGTATATTATGATGCTTTATTTCATCAAAATTTCCATTTGATAGACCCAAACTAAGAACCTATGTTGTATTGAAGTTATTTAGGATGTTGTAGCTCTAACATCAGTCTTGGAAGGAGAAGCATGAAGCTCAAAATTATCCAGCAAATATTTCAAAAAATGTTTGGATCTGTGGTCTTGAAAGGGGAAACATGAAAATCATGAAAAAATATATATTTTTTGTGGAATTATGAATTCCACTTTGTCATGGTTATTATCATATATATCACAAATATGATTTAAGAAACACCTTGACATAACCATCACTGTTTGTTTGCAAGCTAAAAAAATGTAAAACATACAATAAAATATCAATAAAGAAATCTATTGCAAGATATCTCTTTCAGGCAATTAATCATTTGATAAGATGTAGACTACTCATTGTTTCACATTCCCAATTTCTTGGTAAAAGACCATAACAATAAAAGAGTAAAAAGTTAAAAAAAAATGTGTAGAAAAAGGAAAATAACAAGAATGAATCAATGAGAGGACAACCCTTTCTCAAAACTTTAGTAAAGTGTAGGTTTTGTAGGTTTCATAAAAAAAGTTGAAAAATAAGAATAATCCATTTATTTTTTTGTGGAACTTCATAAGCCAAATGACAGGAAACTTTCACATATGATTACGTACATGTATGTGTGTGTATGTATATGTGCTTGTCTTGGGGGGAGGAATCCAATAGGAACCTATATCAATTTTTTCCTAGCCTCATAACAAAAAAACCTCCTTTCTCATGACTATGAGATTCATTCCAATATGAAATATAATCTTGGAATTACATCATCCCTCTTTTTGTATGACTCAAGGTTTTAAGAAATATTTAAATTGAGAAGTCATAATGGGGTCAGGAGTAATTAGATAGCAACAAATAAATTAGGATTAGCAAATTTATATAAATAATTCATTGGTAAAATTGAAGGAATTAATGAAAAACTTGCTAGAAATTAATATGATTAAGAGGATAAAAAAAAGAAGAAGCAAGGATTTTTTTCTCTTATTGATTTGATTTAAATAAATAATTTATTCAAATAAATATAGAACTAAAATAGATGGTTTTGTGCCTATTACCATTTTTCCCTTTTAAGTTGAAGCAATTCATTGAAATGAATAAGGGTAAATGATTGAGTTTGAATCTTAAGGAATTATATATAAGGGTCTTCTATCGAAAGAATACTGTTATTGATTTATTAGTTACATGTAGGTTTTCTCTTAGGGAATTAGTAATGTGTTAGGAGAGACTGTTATAAGAGGCAATGGATACACTTCTTGATAATAGGATCCCTGGGCAACCCACGAGGGATTGTCATAATCAGGTTTACATTCATTTTCTTAAATAATTGAAGGTGCAGATGGAAGATTTCATGACATTGCTTGGTAAATATGTAGATTCATTCTGTCAATGTTATGGATACTTTGCTTTCATTACATCAATGTGTATTACTTCAAGAAATAGCAATAGAGCTCTTCAAAATATTTCTAATTTATGGTTTAATCAGACATGTCACTTCTGACCTAGCCTTTGCTAAACAAAAATTCAAGAAAAAGAACACATTAAATGGGAAATACATTGCGATGTTATGTAAATGTGTCCTATATTATTGAATAGAGTAACCACCCAACATTATATTAGGCATATAGGCATGCCATTTTTTTATGCCCATTACTTTGCATGGTCTTCAATGTAGACCTTAATGGGGATCAAATGGATCTTCATGTACCTTTACCATTAGAAGCTCCAGAAAAAGATTGTTTAGTTATGTTTTCTAACATGAATCCCTTGTTTCCATCTATTAGGGATCTTGTTTCTGCTCCAACTCAATATATCCTTATTGACTCTATGTATTATTTTTTGAGAAGTCCTAAAGTTTTTGTACAAATTATTATAATCAATTTAATGAGAGTTGTACAAACGATAAGAGGGGCATAGTTGATAATAAAGACTATCAATATACAGAATAGAAAGAGCAATACTTTTCTTTTTATTATGATGCACTTGGAGCTTCTCAAAAAAGAATGAATCCATTTGGATACTCATTTTTTGCTTTAGTGGAGACTAGATCAATGAATAATTGGCATGAGAAAAATTCCAATGAACTTAAATATGAATCTTTTGTAATCATACTGAGATTTATATATGCTATCAAATTTTAAGAAGTATAAAAAGGAATCTGGTTTTATATAAATATAAATCACTATTTGTCACCTTTATTACTGTGAAATAGACGAGGCGATTTAGTGTATACGATTTTTTCCTGACCTACTCGTAAGCTATCTAGCTTAAAAATAAAAACTACAAAGAATTTATTAAATGAATTTGTTTTCATGATGCCCATACTTATTGGAATTTGCATTCTATTTTAATTTTTGTGAGAACAAAGATTAAGGAATGCTTTTGAATCACTAACCTAATGTCATTATTGAATCTAACCTAATAGAATAGAGAGGTCATTTTGGCTAAATCAGTAGATTTTGTCTTTGAAAACAAGATCATAGATTAAACTACTATGAAAGACATTAATAGATTAATCGATCATTTTAGAGTGGCATGTACTTCACATATCCTAGTTTAATGAAGAACATTTGGTTTCCAATCAGCTACTACAACATTAATTCCATAAGGAATTGATGATCATTTGACCATTCCAGTGAAGGTATTGCTAGCACCAATACTGAACAAAAAACTTTTATTTTAGAGAAAACTGTAATTATGGGAATGTACACATTGTAAAAAAGTTATGTCAATATTTTGAGAAGTTGTTTGCTAGAGAGGAATAATGAAGATGACAAATGAATCCTTTGATTTGGATGATTGATCCCTCTAAGCCAGTCCACTTAATATCCTTTTCAATGGTTAGAGTGAATGCATCTTAAGTACATCTATTGTTAGGCATATGAGGATTAATGTTAGATCCTCAATTATAAATGATTTATTTTCCCATTAAAAAAAATTATAAGAAGGGATTTCTTTGATAGAATATATAATTTCTTGTTGTAGAACTTACAAAGGAATTGTATAAATCGTGGTATGAACTTTATATGCTCAATATCTTAGGCATAGACTTGATGAAGTGCTTCAATATGTTCTTTACATAGAACAAATTGTTGCACTATTCAAAGTTAATGCATGCATCCTTAAAATAGGATAAAAGAGTGAATTTTTCTACAAACACTAATGGGTTGTGTATTAGTAGAAAATACATATATTAGTCCTTGATGAATCGCTGCTTAAAATTACGATATTGAAATTGAGCTTGTCAATTGATCAATAACATTTTGAATACACCAAGTAGAATTTAGGACCCCTTTTACTCGAAAACATGTGTGTTAGATCTGCCAATTATGTTATGATATGAGACCCATTAGTGAGGGCCTTGTTGTGTTGGGAGAAATTAAAAACATTGTTGTTGCTTATTCAATTGGAGAAAACATGTACTCAAATAACATTAAGAACTTGCCATACTAGTAAGATTTTCACAAGTGGCACTATAAACAATGCATAACCTTCCTATAATGAAAAATTCAAATTTGATAAGTATTTTGTTCATTCCACACATACATGTCATGGACACCATACTTTTATATATTTTGTAGACTTATATTAACTATTGAGAGTTAAGATATCCTACATGATGTTAATATTGTAACTAAAAGTCTTATTTTAGTTCAAAGTTAACAATATGTAGAATCAAAACTAGTGATTGCAAATTTTTGTGGCTAAATGTACCTTTCATTTTAAGAGGGCTCAAAAACATATATTTTCAAAGTTGTAAGAGAAATTAATAAGCTAACTAATTTATAACATGTGCCAGTATATCCATATAGTAATATTCATTTATTATCAAAGACAAGACATTTGTGGACAATAACAAAATGTATATGCAAAAAAAATAAAATTTCTTTCTTTTCATAATGTACAAGATCAAAAGAATGCTCATTATTTTTTAAAAGAAAGACATATCTTTGCTTCCACACTTAATAATAATCAAGCAAGACATAATTTTTTGGATACTTTTCGTACAAAAAGATAAGAAAATCTCTGATTATTAAAAATTTGATCAAATGCTAACCAATGGGCTCAAGAATCCCAAAAAATATTATATTTGCCAAGATAGTTTCAACAATTATTTTGGGAAAAATAGTAGAAATATGGAGACAATCTCATTATCAAATGATAGTTGATAGTTTGATGATTATTTTATGGTATTTTGTAGTTTATTATATTATTAACAATTAATCATGTTGCTTTGCTTTATGATAACAAACTATTACAAACATTAATAAAATTATTTTAGTGAATTTTTAGATTTTAAATAATTGATGCTTATATCTTAGGGAGATTTGAAATAGAAAAAGATGAGATAAAATCTGATGAAGATCATCCCGATTACAGTTATTAATAGCCAAAGAATACATTTAAAATTCAATTAGATATTGTAGATATCAAAACTAAAAAAAAGTAAATTTTATTTAAGCTATTTATTTTAGAAAATTTTTAGGATTTTAAGATCTAGATCATATTTTTATTGTCCAAATAATTATTTAGTTCTTGATCATATATTTGGAAATCTTTTTCCAATTACTTATTACAAAAAGTACCTTTTAATTATAATAATTAATTAGTAGAAAATAATAATTTAATTAAAATAAAAAAATAAGAAAAACCTTTTTCCAATAAGAACCAAAAGTCTCAGGTTAGAGCATACTGCCAAAATTTATATAACTAAACTTACCATGCCAAGAAAATAACTCCCAAGTTTTTTCAACAATTTTGGGTTGATTCATAACTCAAGTATCTAAAATTAACTCATTTTTAAAACAAAGGAGAGGGTAGGCATCCCCAAAAAATATAGAAAATTCCTAACGTAGGATACCTCACTTAAAGAGATAATAATCCATCATTCATTTAATGTGGCTCTAAAATTTGTACCAGATTCACATGAATGTAATCAAAATTGACAAATTGACTTTTGTAATCCAACTCGATAATTACGTGGTAAAATTATCCTAATGTCATCTGCCATTTTAAAATAATTATTTTAATTTAACATTCGATAATGCAATTTTGTGATCTCTAAGTCGATGTTTTATTTGCATGTATGAACTAAATCTAGATGCCAAATATCAAATTCAAATCAAATCCTAATTTCCAAATAATGATTATCTAATCCTATTCATTCAATCAAGAAGTTTTCAAGATTCAATGGTCTAGGAGCGTTTCAATGGACTAGCTCCCATGCAAATGCTCTTTAACAATTGCTTCAAGACATTGGGATTTTTATAATTTTTTAATTAATATAGTATGATGTACTTTTTACTTAAACTAGTAATGATGAACTAGTTAGTTTAGAAAATGATTTTAGTCATTTAAAATACCTATAAATGCATTAATTATTGAACACAATTGAGTAATAAAGGTTTTACAAAATCTGAAAAAAAAATTCAAATCATGATTCTTCACTCATTAAACTACCTATAAATACATGTCATTTGTAGTCAGCGTTCATTGTCACCTTCTTATGTTGTATTCTTCACTCATTAAACTAATAATCTCTACTTTCTTCTCAAATAAGTTAAGCTCAAAATTGCGTTCTTTTATTGATTTAAATAAAATATTTGTGCCTCATTACACCTTCATCAAGCATAAGATTTTTATGTATATTAACTTTAATTTTTGTGTGACAAAATTATTTCATTATATTGCTAATCGTTTTCATTGAAACATCATAGTAACCTATTCTGATTATTTAGTTATGAAGATTTAGTCTACCTATCTTTTGGCAAAATGATTTATATTAGCTCTGGTTTTGCTTAGTTTTTGCTGAGGTAAGATATAGAATTGATTTTAGGTCGACTACTTAAAAAGTGTTTGTGCACATTTTATATTTTTGTTGAATTATTTTCTCATAATTTTCATAAAACTTTATTATTAAAAGTAGCTTAATGTGTTCTAAAATAAAATTAGGATTTGCTCAAAATTGCTTTTTAATATGTGCTTATGTTTATTAACAAAATTACTTCAAAACATTTTATTTGAATCTTCTCTAAGGATCCAAAACTTTTTTTTAATAATTTGCCCACTACTTGTGAACTATTATGAACTGCACTTCAATTGGTGCAAGAAAAGAATTTTTTACTAGTAAGAAGAAATTGTCTAGTTAATCTATTCAAATTAATGTTTTAGTAAGTCAGGGCAAAGGTGTTATCCAATAAACCAGCACACTTTGGTGTCATATCTTTAGGAAAGATAAGGATGACTACTTATTTAAAATTTGTTGAAAAAGAAATATGAGAGCTAATAAAAACTACTTTAAATTTTTCCAATAAAAATAGAACATAATACAAAAATTATTTAGAAAAATAATTCAAAAAAATACAACTTACAATTAAATGATAGAGATAGAAGTATTTTATATTATTAATGTATTTAAGATTTAGACTTCTACTAGGTTTTAAATTGTTGCCTATAATACTGAAGATACTAAATTATTAGGGATACAAAAACATAATATGTATTAATTTGAGTTAATTAAATGCATGCTATTTTAGAACTATTGAAAGTTTGGCATTTCAAAGTTGTGTAGATCATGAACATAAGAAAGTGATAACATCTTAAGTATTAAATATTAAATCTTGCAATGTAATATTTGCCATATTCAAATTAATTTATATAAAATAGAGAATTTAAGACAAACTCTACATGAATATCTTTAATAAAAAAGTAACCCTAATTATGGATTACTACTTAAAAACTAAAAGTTGCTAAATAGGTACATCTTTTTGGCAATGATGTCTTTTAATTTTTTAAGCATTAGCATTTGGAGTACCAAAGTACTAAAGTGGTGATGTTGTGGTGATTTGGGATAATAGGAAAGTTTGGGGTATTAGTGGAAGTGATAATTAGTCTAGTTAATGACTCTCCTAAAAGAATGTTTATTTCTTTAAATCCATGTCTCACACAAGTAATTTGGTTGTCGACTCTCTTATGGGAAAGTCTCTCACCTTGATGATTGTCTCTCACAATTGAAGTTTGAACCACTTCAACTATGTTTGGTACACAAAATGTTTTCATTATAGTGGAAGCAAATGTACAAAATAGTTTCATTTCATAATTTTATGGGCCTTATAGTCTTATAAGCATCATTCATTTCTAAAGATCTCAAATGTTTACTTATAAAGTTTTTTGAAAAAATAGAAAAATAAGAATGTTAAAAGAATTAATTGAAAAAAGAAATTCCAAAACTAACTTTGAATTTTGAACGATGTTCATGATGAGTGATAAAACAGTGTGGCACAAAGGTAAAGTGAGTGACACAAGATAGAGAAGTTGATCTAATTTTTGGGTTGGCACAAGTTAGACAGAGCTGAATTGGTTGATGGGACTAGAAGGTTGGTGTGGGATTTTTAGGTCATCATGGGTAACTGATCAATGCATGCCGAGAATAGGTCAAATGATGCTCTTTCTCAACTGTGTTCATGTTGGTGCACACACTAGCTCAGATAGTGACAGTAGTTGTTGAAGGTGTTGGTGATGGTGATAAACAAGGTGGACAATGATAGAAAGCAAACACAATAACAAAAATTATATTTTAACTATTTTTAAGAAATTTTGAACAAGGTTTTTCACCTATAGACTTACGAAAATGGTGCGATGATAACAAAAGTCTATTTGTGACCATATGTTAATTGGTTATGCGTCATCCTCCCAAGTGGGAGAGAGCTTAGATCGATGGTATTGTGGTGATGTTCATAATAATGTTCTCATAGGTGCGATGTGATATGTTTTAAGTCATCACAAAAATGCTAGGAGTTCTTGATTGAAGGTTTTCCCTTCCAACAAATAAAAAAATTTTCAAGTTAATAATCTTTCGTTAGAATTATCTCATGATCTAATATCTTTTACAATATTCTTACTCTTAGAACTAATAAAGTGATACGAAAAAAATTCACTCAGCATGACAGTGTTACGATCAAATGAGTCATTAGGTATTAGATATAGTGCCTCATTAGAGACTAAATCCTTAATATTAAAGGTTGATGTAATCCTACACTCTTTTAGCAAATCCAACACATATGCATTAGTCCAAAGTTTTTGAATATTCTTAAAATATTTCACTTCATTTACTTGTAATTTCTTATAAGCAATGAGAACAAACTATTCTCAATTAAAATTAATTATAACATAGTTTCTTTCATAAAATTTCTTAACCTTTTTTTAGCATGTATTAGTTTCTTGTATCTTTCATTACATCAATTAATTTTTTTAGATATTATTGTGGGTAATAAAGAGATTTTAGTCCAGACAAAAATTTCAAAGTTCATTGCTAAGGGAACCAAATAAATAAAAATATATTTGTTTATTACCATGAGCTTATACAATTAGCGATGGGTTTGGTAAGGTGGTAGATAACTCTTGAATTATAAGGAACCACACTAAGTCTTCTTAATTAAGGGTCTTCCTAACTTGGGGTAGTATATTCAAGCTTAAATTCTTTGTCTTTCTTTTTCCTTTATCAATGGGCCTAGAATTTTTATAGATTTGTTAGGCTTAGGAGGTTAGGGTCTGTCATAAGATGGAGCATGATGTAATGTGATGGTCTTCCCTAAATAAGTAATGAAATACAATTTTTGCTTACCCTTTTGAGTCATGCCCTTATAAAAAAGCCTTGGTCTTCTAAAAATAAGATGCCATACTTCCTTAAGTATGATGTCATAAAAAACCTTGTCATTGTGCCTACTCAATTTGAATGATGCATAACATTGTTTCTTAGCAGGATAGAGAATTTATCTATTAATGACGTATAATAAAGGTTTAAATATTACATTATTATAACTACCAATACCAATGACCATCCAAAGTAGTTGTTCCTTAATTTTTATATTGGTGTTAAAGATATTGGTGCACTGTCACTCGTCTTTTGATTATGAGATTGTAAGGGTGCATATAACATGAAATTTTTCATGTTTTCTAATACTTTTTTAGCCTTTTCATCAGGCATTATGTTTTCTTCTTATGTTGAATCTTCATATTCATTATACCATCAAGGTTCATAGTCATAAATCTCTTTTGATAGTTTGCAGTTATATGCCTTTTCAGGGCACTTAAAATAGGTGATGCCAAATCATGTGGGTTGGGTCAAAGAAGGGTGTTGAGAAGTGGATGGTAATGTAGGTGGTGAAGGTCTAGAAACTATGGTGGATTGGGTAGATGAAGTGTGAATATGAGTGGTTGATAGGTCTTTGAAGAAACTAGCTTGTCGTTTCTCTAAAAATCAACATTCTACTTATTTTAAAATTTTCTAGCTATGCGATCAGCTTTTTCTAAGGTAGTATTTCTTCTCGTATTAGAAAAACTTTTGTTATCTATCTTTCATTTTGATATTATAGATTATTGGAAATGTGCAAATTAACCTTAAGATTTCTTCAAATTTAGGATGCCTCTTCAACATTGTTAGTATATTATTGCTCTTAGTCTCTAAGAAACTTATGGGTAATATACTGAGTTAGTCTTAATAAAATGATATTTTTTGCTCACTCATTTGGTGTTTCTCAAGCCTTCCATTCATACTAGTCTGTCAGTTAATGTCATCTTGGGGATCAAAATTACCATCAAAAGTGGGGTACACAGTTCCACATCAGCGATATGATCTGATCTTAATGTCTCTCAAGTCTTTCTTCTTTACTAAATATATCTAAAACATCATTTTAATCCAACTCTTCAAAAGATTCATTTTTTCTTTTATTGTCTTGATATCTGTTATGGATATCCTAATCAAATTTATCTAAATGATTATCATGTCTTTTGTAGTTTCGATGTCTTCAATGGTTTTTTCTTTTAAATCATTGGTGTATCTCTTCTTCTTTTATTATCTTTTTTCGTTTAAGATTTGGTTCATATTGTTTGTTTTAGAGGATTTGTCCAACCATCTCGATGAGTTGAGTTATTGATTGGGATATTGCTAGCATAAGATCTTAATTTATATTTTGTGTTTTGTTTTGAGCTAATTCTTGACCTTAAATTATCATGTGATCAGACCTATAAGATCTTATCATCATAGATATGTTTTCCACACAAGGAGATATCAAAGAACATAATGTGAGAATTATTTCAAATAACAAATTTGTAAAAGCAAAGCAACCACATTTATAGACCAACAAAACAAAGATAAGTTGTTCTTCTAAGAAAATAGCTATTGATGATGGTCTAGCTTTTGCCATGTGTTAGAAAATTGACTCTTTGATTTCCATGTTGAGGCACACTTAAGCTAAACTACCAACACTCACTAACCAATCTTCAAAAGTGAATTACTCCATGGAAAACTTGATGGTGCATGTTAATTGGTTAACTGATGTTTGATTTTGTGATGGAAAATTCAAAAATGAATCAAAAAATCATTATTAACCAAATATGGTGGTTTTTTTATCATCGAAGAAAGATTGCACAATCAAGTATTCAGCAATTAGAATTATTTGTGTATTACTCTATGAAACTTCTTTTCTATATATAAAAAAATAAATGCTCAAAAATATGTGTCATTAAAGAGTTCAAATATAATTGAAAATATCATGAATGAGTTATTGGAATAAAAAAAAGCAAATTCTTCCAAAAAAAATATAGTTGATTATTTTTTTATAATTTATTACAAAAGTATTGGAATGGTGAGTTTAAGTAAAAAAATGGAAACCTAGACAAAAGTCATCATTATTATTGTAAACTACTTAAAAATATTTCAAATTTTTACAAAGTAAGATAAGAATTGTATAATGATGAGGAAAACATTGCATTAGAAATAAAACATATTAAAATTTATAAGAATAAAAAAAAATACTAAGATAATAGAACTCCTAACATATTGAATGGTACGTTCAAAACATCTTTTTTGGAAAATATTCTCATGACGTAATGTGCAACAAATTCAACAAACCAAGCCATGAATTTAATACAAAAATCTATAATTTTAAAAATCAAGTCCATAACGAGTATATTGTTTGGGCATGCATTATATGGGAACAATACTTCTTGTAAATAATTATAAACACTCAATGTGGATGTAAGGACAACTTATGTACTTGTGAGCATATTTTTGTCATCTGTCTATGCTAATTTATAATGATCATTTCCAATTAGTGTGCCTAGACAATATGGTTTTTTATTAGATTAGATCATGGTTTGTATTATTAATAATAGGTTAGATTTGATCCATAATCTATGTTGTCATCGATGTATTTCCCTTTATTATTGTATATTTTTTATCCTTTGCATAATAAAATTATCTTAATTTTTTACATATAAAAAGATATTTGTCTTGTTTTAATAAGTGAGAAATTTTTTGTAAATGTTTTGTAACGTTGTTTTTTATAATTTGAGTTTTATTTAATATTCTATATTTTATTATTTTTTTCTTTCAATTTATCAATTTTTTTAAAAATTATATGTATTATATAATATTTGTTTTTTTTCAATTTTGACTTTCAAAAAAAGTTTTATTAGCATTATTTTATAAAACATTTGTTTTTGTTCTTACTTATCAATGTCATATTTTGAATATTTATTAATGCTTTTAATTTGTATCATTCCACGTGCTTTTACTGCACTTTTTTCTCTATGTTTGCTTTTTTTAAATTTTGGAATAGTGTAACTTTTTTTATTATGCATATAAATATTTTATAAATATTAAATTGTCAAAATAAAATATTGCAAATGATTTTTTTTAGTATATAATATTTTGCTAATTTCAAAGATATACTTCTTACTCTAGGTAAATGATATTTGTGATTGTTGAGCTTCTTTTCAAAATTGTGATTAATTTAGAACTTTTGTTAGAATGTTGACTTATATTTTCTAATTTCTAAAACACTAAATAACAAGTTAAAAAATGTTGAAATAAAAATTTAAAGTATTAATATATTAAAAAATATGCAAGTATAAGAAAAATAGCACAAAGAATAAAAATAGATAGTTATTAAGAAAAAAAATCTGAAATATTTAGACTTATTATAATAATTAACTTGAGCAATTATATTATGTGCATATAAATAGTTTAAAAGAATATAAAAATAGTAACATAAATATAAAGAACTTATTAATTATTTTTTATATTTACATAAAAGATTAACCAAAAATATTTCTAAAAATCTTACTTTTGTAAAACTTCACATTATAATAAAAATTAAATCATTAAAGATTTAAAAATACAAATATCCGATAGTGTAATGGAATACTAAAAATTTTAAAAACTCTTTTCAAAATGCCATTATTAAATAATTTTGATAAAAAATATCATGCAATTAATTAATATTCTAAAAGAAATAATAGGTAAATAAATTATGTAGGCATGTAAAAAAAATAAAAAATATCACTTACTTAATCATATTTTATTGGACATTTAGAAGGCATTATTAATTGGCATTTTCCCTTCATTGTTATATTTCAATTGGGGTATTGAGAACATTTTACTTTATACATTTCCAATGTTAAATATTTTACATTATTTAAAATATAAAATCGATATTTAATTCCTAATTTTGATTATTTAAAATACTTTATTTTCACAATTATTTTTCTTTCTCCATTGTAATATTTTTTTTATATTTTCTTCAATATAAATCTAACATTACAAAATTTGATTTTCATAATTTATGTCCAATGGTATATTGTCACAAATTATTAGCTATATATATTCTTGATGGTAACTTCCTATTTTTGCTACCACATTAATGGAATTTTTTAATAGAATTTTACTAACAAAGTATAAACAATTCTTTACCAATTTAAATTCTTTTATTACATTCATGAAAATAAAATTAAAACATTCGAATTTAAGTAAAACTAAACCACAATAAAAGAAAATAATTTGTAGAATTGTCAAGATATGTCATTACTAAAAAAAATAGCAGATCAGATGAAAGCATATAAAGTTCTCATGATAACAAAATAGTTTGACATTAAAAATTTCAAAAAACATAAAACCATTGCTTTCTTTTTAATATTAAAAAATATTTTAAATGTGTAATATTTAAAAATTTAATTTTTCATTGGAATTATAAGATAAGTGATTTTTCATAAATAAAAATAATATAACTTAAAATCGTAATTTTAACCAATATTTCAATTAAAATATAAATATGACAAGTAAAAATATAGTAAAACTTAAAACATATCATCAATATAATAAAAATATTGAAAAACAAAATAAATATAAATTATTTATATAAATATGACAAGTAAAAATATTTTAAACTTAAAAAAATATCATCAATAATATAAAATAATAATAAATAAATACATATAAATTATTTGCACAATAGATAAACAATAAAACTCTTCTTATTTTAAGCTAAAAACAATCATGACATAAACAAAAAATGTTAAAAACTAAAAACAAATATACAAAGAATTGTAATATAGTTAATATTTAAACTGCTAAAGGTTATGATGATTGAAGGTGTACAAAATATTTATTAAAGGCAAATAAATATATAAATTTAATTAAAAAAATAAAAAAAGATAACATGAGGGGTATGAACATACAAATAGTAAAAATAAATTAGAAGTCTTCCTAGAATGTGAATTATCTATGTTATACTGATCGATAGGGGCACATGTTTATAATTGTTTACACTTTCTTTTAATCGTGAGTTCGCCTTATATTGTTAGTGACTACTCCAAAATTGTGTTAACAATTTCAATAAGGTTCTATAAATATGATTTAAGATTGTAATGATTTTTGGCATATCATTTGATCATTAAAAATAGAAATATTTATACCATTTTTGTTTGTAATATCTTACCAATCATTTATTGATAGTTATTTATATTTTTATTAGAAAAACAAAAACGTATTCATTATGTTTTAAATAGTTAGTGTTATTTGTTGATCTAATTTTTTATTATGTCATGAAATTTTATATTTTATGCATTTAAATACTTTTTATGATTATTTCCATTCTTTTGAATATTTAAAATATTTAATATTTTTCATCATTTTCTCTTTTTTTAATCCACAAAAAGATTTTTATTATTTGCTAGAACATTGAAGATATAGAACAGTGCTTGTTTATTTATAAATGCAAAAGATAATTTTAAAATATTTTATGTTATTAGTCATTACAATTATGTTGTATTTGTTTTAAAAATTTTTATATTTATTGTGATATTTTCAATGTTTGGAATGATGCATCAATTTTTCTTTATAATTTTATATAAATAATTTAAATATTTTAAACATTTCATATTAAAGAAGATGATTTTTATTTATTTGTTTTTAAATATTCTATATAATGGATTATTATGTAAAGCATGTACTCTAGATTTTTTTTAGTAATTAATTTACCAATGTTTAATGTCAGAAATTTTAATTTAATATTTTTATGTCATAAATTTTTTAATTATAAAATAATCATTATTAAAAATAAAAAACGAAAAAATTTAAAAAGTTATATCTTTTGGGCATAGAAATTTTAAATTTTATTAGTTTAAATAAAATTACATAAATAGGAAAAAAATAATGGAATGGTCCTTTTAAACTTTAAAAATTTTTGACGTATTTTATAAAAAAAGTTTCTTTATATTACAATGATTCAAAATATATTATTATAAGTTTAAAAAAAATACAACTTGAAATAGTAAATCAATACATTATACTTTAAAATGTTAAGTGTATTTTATAACATTGGTGCATATTTTGAAATAATTCAGCAAAGTACATTTTAGGATTCTAACAACTTATTTTTCAAATATTTTAATTTTTAAAAAAGATTTATTAATGCTATTTTATTTAAATATCATATTAATTATTTTCTTGTTGGCTATTTATGTTTTTACTAGTACAATAAAAACTATTTTTATTATATTTTATATATTAAGACTTATTTCTTGTCATAAATCTCTTTATAATCTTGCAATATTTC
Organism: Vanilla planifolia; assembly: GCA_023846275.1. Lineage (NCBI taxonomy): Eukaryota > Viridiplantae > Streptophyta > Magnoliopsida > Asparagales > Orchidaceae > Vanilla > Vanilla planifolia. Next base: position 183,863 of record JAIUJO010000063.1, on the reverse strand, counting down.
AGATTTTATACGCTTAAGTGCTTCATATGTAACGCTTATTCTTTTAAATAGGTTTAATATTTCTCTCTTAATTGTATGTTTTCAATCCAAGAAACGTTTTTTGCAATAGTTAAAGTTTTTGAGTGGTTTTTCATTATAATTATTTCTTATTTGCTTTAAATCTTTTATAATATATTATCTTTTTACATTGTTTGGAATAACACACCAGTTCTTTTTTTTATTTTTATATTTATAAAATCTAATATTTATTTGTTTGTTTCTTAATACTCTATATAGTAGAATGTTATGCAGGCCTTAATAATTTTATTTATTTTTGTGCTTAAAAGTTTTTAATTATATAATAAATATTTTAAAAAAGTATATAAAAACAAAAAAAAATTTGAAAATTATTTTTTTTATAGAAGAAATATCAAATTACTTTAGTTTAAATAAATTCACTCAATTAAGAAAATCATTAATGTAAGAGATTATTTAAAATTCTGAAAATTATGTTACACTATGCAAAACTATGTTATCTTAATGGTACAACTATTGAAAATATATTATTATAAGTTAATAAAAAAATATAACTCGAAAATGTGGATCAAAACATTATATTTTTTGTATTCAAAATTTTTTTTATTGTTATAATTTAAAGATATATACTTGTATGCCAAACTTTTCAAATAAATGGAAAGATGATAAATATTATAGAAACTAAGTATTTACAATTTTAATTCATATGTTATCATTTTCAAGAAATAACATAGTGATATATTAAATATGATAAACAATGAAACAAATTCAAATAATATACAAATATAAAAATCACAAAAATACAATGATAAAAGAAATAAATTTTGAATTTTTTTTGTATAGTGCTTAATACTAAAATCGTTAAAAATAATTACATAACAAAAATTATATTTAACAAAAATAATAATGTATAAAATGTAAAATATTCAATGTATAAAATATATGCACAACAGAACCATAAAATGTTACATTTATAACATAATTGTCATAACACTCTAATGTATTAAGCAACTAAAATAAAAAGGATTTAAAAATAAGCATTTATTGTAGAAAAATTAAATTCTTTTTTACTTTTTCTAATTGGATAATTTTTTTTATTAAAATAAAAATAGTTGATGCCCTAATCTAAAAAAAATAAAAATTCTTAAAAGGAAATTATTATAATACCTTAAATTTGATTGAACATTATATACATAAACTTTTATATTTGCAACAAAATTTTTATTATCCAATATTTTAGTAAAAAGCCATACATAATTTTCTACATTAATGTAATTTGATGAGAAAAGAAATTATCATTTTTTTAAAAAGTTCAAAGAATTATTGCAACAATATTTTAAAAAGCGATATCTCAAATAAAACGACTTAGCATAAGTAAAATTGACATGAAACATACCAAATATAAACCATAAATAAGAAATAAATTAAGAATAAAATTAAGCTTTTTAAATATTAAAATATACAATTCTTTTCCAGAACATTCCTTAATGTTTTATTAAAATAATCTAAATTTTGTTAATAAAAAACTTTTTATAATTAAAAACTTGTTAAAAATCTTAAGATTATAGAATATCCGAAATGTTATAAGCTATATGATCTAAAACTTTATAAAAAAAATATTGTCTATGAATTAGTAACACATTTACAAAGAAAAAAATTAACTTCATAAAAACAAATAATTAATTAAGTAAAGTTATTAAATAATAACAAATGAAAATCATTTCTTTATCCTTCAAGTAATAGTCTTATATGAGTTATTGCATCTTAGATGGTGTTATTTAATGAAAATATAGTTTGTAACTTTAACATATGAATAAATCAAAAATGAGTGTGATAAGTATAAAACAAACAAAAAATTATAAGAAAAAAAAGTTATAAAGTTAACTTATAAATATATTTATAATATTTAAAATTTGTACATATCATATTTAATTATCCATAATTGTGTACACATGCAAACTTCTTTTTTAACAAGTTAAATTTTTTGAAATTTAAAACATAGAGATATTCACAATCATAAGAAGGCTTTTATATGTTAAAAAGTATGATCTAATTACAAAATAATTGTCATAATATTCATAACAAAATTACCTAATAATAAACTATAAAAGTAATTTATTCTAAATAAACAATGTTAAAATTTTACAACAACATGCAAATAGTAAGTGCAGGCATCTTGCAAAAAAATGATGCTAAGGTGATCTTTAATAAAACTTGTAGTGCATTTGAAAAATGATTATGATCATACCTATTATATTTTTGTATTTTAGGATAACTAACGTGACTAAATTGTCTGATATGATTTAGAACTATGGTGCTCAATAACGATTTATGGAACAAATTTGTCTTTGATCTTTGGTTTTCATGGTCATAAATAATGAACCATCTTTGCATAATATTTTAAGTTACTCTAAGTTCTCTACTTCTTTTATTTTTAATGATATATATTAATTATGAAATATTCTAAGTTAACATTGCCTAAAATTATTTATAGTTTTTAAATATTTTATATAATTCAATATTTCTTATGAGTAAACTTTTAGTTTTCTACAACTTAAGCATTGTTTTTATTTTTTAATATCTGTTACTTTCCTTTTTTATTCATCGAACTTTTTTATCTTAATTATTTTATAAAATAAACCTTCATGCAAAGTTTAATGAAACGATATTTTGCACATTTTTTTAAATCTTTGACATTTTCATATTTGTTTTACATTATTTTACATTTTTTTACTTATTTAGATTTTCATATTTCACTAGTTTAGAAGGTTATGCCATATTTTTGATATATGATAAATATATTTCTGAAACTTTCAAATGACCAATATTCTCTATTTGTTATTCAAGCATTATGGAACTATTTTATCTTGAAGTCCTTTAAAAAATTTTTTATTTAAATGTTTCTTTTTTGGCTTTTAATTTTCACTCTTACATTTTGTTTACAGGCATAACTACGTAGCTCAAATCACTATGCCGGCATACTTACGAAGCTCATATTCATTAGATAGAAAATTAGAAACATTTTAATTATCTTAAATATTGTTGGTCATTTACATCTCATATTCATTATATTTTAATTATGAATCTTTTTCTAATTAGAATTTAATTAAATATTTAAATGTTAAATTTCTTTTATTTAACCAAATAATTCAAACAAATGGTGAGATATAAATACCAAATCTATAACATAAATAAAAAAATATGAAACTAGAAGAAAAAAAGAAAAACATAAGCATAATTTCTCATTTTAGATATTTAACTTTGTTTGTGCTCCATGTCATTACAAGTTTTCATTTTACAAAATCAACACGAGAAAATTGATCCATAGAGTTATTTTTAATTCTAAATAATTCAAATTTTAAATCAATGCTCACCAAATATTAATAATAATTTATCAAATATTATAATCCCAAAAATACTTATAAGTACTAAAAAAGAGTTTATAATTGCAACAACCACTTAGAGAATAAAAATTAAAAAATAAATTCAAAAAGTGTAACCAAAATTGATAAAAAAAAATTAAAAATCTTATTGATTATATGTAATTAGATAGCCTCCTTTGTGATGGTAGAATAGAAGATAATTTAATTTTAGTAGCCAAAATCAAGTTATGCTAAAAAAATTATTGAAATTACCAAGGTTTCTTAAATATTTTAAAATTTTAAAAAACAACACATTATAAAAACGTTTTTATAAATTTTTTAATGAATGTGAAATGGAAAATATATCAAACAAATAAGAATCTTAAAAAATGTCTTTTATAAAGTGATAATTAATTAACTAATGATATCTATAATTAACAGTTGGTATCATTATTGCTAAACAAATATTCAAACCTTTGCAAAAAATACAAGTTCTTCATGAATAAACTTTTAACATTATATATCAAAATTTTTTTTGGAACTAGAATTTTCTAATTTATATTATATCAATGAAAAACAACATAATAACTAATGAAAAAAACATTGTAACATAAATAAAAACTATGAAATGTTAAAATGTTATGTTTCAAATTAATCATTTCTAATTTACATTATATTAGACAAATCATCTTAAATATTTCTCGAAAGTGTACTAGGTAATGTAAGCAAAAAACAATATTAAATTGTTAGAATAACTATGATAATATAAATTTTAAAACTTTATACATATGTGAAATCATTCCAAAAGAAATTAAAATACAATAAAATATATTTTTACAGTGAACATGGTAGAGAAAAAATGCACAACACTTACAACTATTTAAAAATAATGAGATTTTATTTTTTTATTCAGGATTTATAATTATTAAAGAAACAGATATAGTGAAAGAATTTTTAAATTAAGGATAGTAGTTTCAAATATCTCTAAAAGAAAAAAGATTTTTTAAAAATAACTTAATTTTAACAAATAATTAACTCAAAAAAGAAGTATGGTTTTAGAAAACCTTATAAGATCGTAATAAAAATTATTTTTAAAAATATAACTAATTAACTAAATGAAAAGCTACTAGACATTGACCATGTACCAAAATGTGAAATACAAGTTTTATTAGGAAAATATTAAATATGTTGCATAATGAAATAGTTATTCTATTAATGATCATATCACAATTTAGTTACTTGAAAATTAAAAAGTCTTAGATTAAAAAAAATCAAAATTAATCATTAACTAAAAAAATTTATATGCACCAAAAATTTAAATACATGCAGAAAGATAATTATAATAATGAAACAAATGAATTTTTGATATCATAATATCAAAAAAAAGTTATGATATTACATGTTAAACATGCCCAATGTTCAATTAAAAACATTCAAAATTACAAATATAAATAAAACAATCACAATATTGGAGTACTTAAAACATTAAAACGTTTCACCAAAAAAAATTCTCATGTAAAGCATAGCAAATTTGAAAGAAAATGATGCAAATTATTAATTTATTTAATGTAATAAAATTTTGAAATCTAACTATTCAAAATTTTAGACAAATAATATAAGCATGAGACAAAGGAAGGCCAATACTTCCCGTATAAAATTTATTTAGCTGGAAGTAGATAATACATATGAGTTTTGTTGCCATTAATCTATACAATAAGAGATGCATAACAACTATTAATACATGATTCACAAGACTAAAAAATATTTTGAGATATTGTAGATCGAGTTAGGGGATGATTTAGAGTGTCAATGTGTGCCTAAATATCATGTAATATGTAAGCATATAATAGTGGATCGTAGTAGATGAATACTTGGTTCTTACAAAATATTTTGATGAAAAAATAATTATATTATGTATTAATCTTTTTTTAATTAAGTTTTTTAAAACATGATTCTCAAGATCCAATATATTAGTTTATTACAGAGCCTAATTTGTTGATTCTTAGGTTAATAAAAAATTAAAGGAAAGTCAACAAGTGTTGGAGACATTACTTTAGAATAGTTGAACTTCAAATGTTTGAGCTAATGTATAGAGCTCTTTGTTAATTATTTTTCATCTTCAGCATTTTTATACATAATACTTTTGTCCAGAATTATAATACCACCCACTTTATACTCATATGACACATATGTTTACTTTAATCCAACTCATGATAAGGGGCATCTCTTTGCATAATCTTTATGTAAGATGTTTGCAAGTGTAGATAGTGAAACATATGGATAAATAATAGTGAATAGCTAAATTTGAAATATTTTAATTAACCATATAGGTTTAATGTTATTCCAATGAGAATTGAAATCATGTTGATGCAAAGTATAGAGTTAAATATGCCTATAAATAAAATAATTGCATGCCCTTCAATATAACAGTTGTGGAGTTAAATATAGTTATTGTACTTTATTTAATAATAATAATTTAGTATTTATAATAAATTTTATTAAGTGAATTTTAAGACTTTGGATAGCTGAAGTTTATGTCAATCGAAGAACCTACATAAGTGAAAATTTTCAATCCTAGGAAGATTCTCTTCATTAAAGTCATAGATTCCTAAGAAATTTATTTTAAATTTAATTTTAAAAATTTTAGTTTTATTTTTATTAAAATATTTAGCATGAATAAAATTATTTTTATAAGGTGCAAAAATTAAAATTCATCATCATTATAATTTTTATTTAAATTAATAATCTTAAGAAAAAAAAGGCTCCAAAATTTGATCATTTTACAAATCACTTTATCTAGATAACATCTTTGGAGGCCTTTTGGCAAAGTTGTAAAAGTAAATTAATAAAAAAGATCTTTTTATAACTAACCAAAGCCTAAACTTTCCTAGGTATAGAATTAAGGCATGACTCAAAAACCTATATGCTATACTATCTAATCACAGAATCACACTAAAATATGTCTTGTGCTTTTTTGTAAGCATGATTCGTGATCTTTGAAGAGAACAAAGGGGTAGCCATGCTCATATTTTTTACTGATTATATATGCATAAGTAAAAGTTAATATTCAACTATCTCATGTGCAAATAAATAATGAGTGGTAAAAATTCAAAAGTTTTTTTGCATATTTTGCTTCAAAAATGTTGAAATGAATGTGCACTATTTTATTTTGTGGTTATCACATTAGATAATCTAAAATTCATTTGCCTCTCTAATAAAAATTGATCAAAATCTATTACTTGAAGAAAATCTATTCGTCTAGTCATATATTTTTCAAAACTGAACGTTTGAAATTTTATTCCATTTCTAAACTACATATATTTAAATATATCCATCTAATTGTTATATTCTTGTAATATAATTGTCTAGATTAAATCTATCATTTGCCTTCATTCAATCAAATAAGTTTTTAATTTAATAGTCTAGATTAAAATCAATCATACTACCACCATTTATCTTATACTAACAAAACAACTTTTTCATCTAACAATCTATATTCAAATCAACTTGGAAATTCCTAATGTCATTCAGTGAATTGTTATAGCAAAATTATTAACACTATTGGGCCACCCTAATGTATTATTTATTCTAATTTTATATTTTCAAGTGTTAATGATTCATATTTTCTAAAGTTAAACATACAACATTTCAAGATCATAAAGATAAAGAAAAACAAACAAATAAAGAAAGGTAATAGCAAAATAATATAAAAATAATTAAATGTTGTAATATTAGAGTTGAAAAAAAGAATTTTCTATTTTGTAGTAGTATTTCATATAATTTTTAATAAATACTAGCTATTAAAAGTAATTGCAAAAAATTAAAAGATGCTGGTTTAGTGATAAATTAGAAATTAAGTAAATTTTATACAGCTAACCGTTCTTTTATCAAAAGTTAATATAAAAAGATATGCTTAAACTATTTTTTAGTCATCGATAATTGAAAAGCTCCTTCATTCATGAATAATATCCATATAAATGCCTACCCAAAGGTGTTATAGGTTTACAATAAAATATCATAATACTACTAGACAAGTAAAAACTTTTTTGGAAGCTTGAGACATGCATTGATCATTAACATAAGGGATGTTAACCTAAAGAAAAAAAGTGGTTTTAATAACAAACATCTAGAATACTCAAGATAGTGGTGAAGTCTCAACGTGCATAAGTGGAGTTTTCAGATTGATAAATAAGAAAATCACATGCTCACTATGACATGTTATAAATTTGGATTAAATGATTAATTTACCAAAAGTTGAAATTAAACATTTAAGGGCATTCCTAGATAATTGATGCTCTTTTGAATATTGGATAATATTTTGGTATCTCCCTTTTTAAATCCTTTCACTCTCCTTCTTAGGTTACCATTAAAATCACACAGTTATATTGAATATATACAATGTGCTGCTAATAAGCTAGCTTAAATGGAACACTTTGTTATTTTATTAAAAATTACATTACTTACATCATTGTGAGTATCACTACTTATTAATATCTCAATGCTATAATGATAATTTTTTTGGCTCGGATATTAAAAGTTATTATTGAAAAACTTTGGAACATATTTTAAAATCTAAAGTAATATTTTAGAATTCCAAAATTCATCATGAATTATAAGAAACATAATTTGAATTCATCCCAAAATATTCTTTGAAATGAAGCAAAATTAATTTGGCATAAGTGTCAATCTAGTGAGTGGCAAGAAGGTAGCCTACATGATCGATGTAGCACAAATAGAGAGACACAATTACACCTCTAGTATAATATGTGGGACAACACGAACTAACAAGTCGACATGTGTTGATCCGTCAGGAAAGTTCATGGATTGCTGGACAACATTTGTCAGTGTGTGTTGAGTGGATCAATGGCGGGTTTAGGAAGACACATGAATTGAGACTAGTATTGGTAAAGGTGAAAGACTACAGTGAGCAAAACCAAAAGGTAACCCAACGTTCAATTTTGAGCCTTTTTAACTACATTTTGAAAAACATTGTTTGGTAATAGAATTATGATACTACTATAAGAATATATTGGATAGCATTAAATGTTAGAAGTTTCTAAAAAGCTACTAAACAATCTCCAAATAATTAAAAAATTATAAATGCAAATAGCTTAAAAATTTGATAAAACAAAAATTAAAAATTGCAATAAACAAGTCATTTGTAATTTGCCCTCATAATAAGAGTCATAATAGAGACTAACTAAAAGTTCAGATGCCAAACATGGAATGGCTCTAAGTCCATGTAGGACTAGTGTCAGACGGAACCTCTGTGTGATGTGTAGAATGTACTATGTCACAACCTTACTAACATTTTTTAAATATAAAAACATAACTCAATGATCTTTTTAAAGTGTGAACTACAACTAGTTGGATAATTTTAAAGGAAAAACATTTCAATAATTATCTCTTCAAAGAAGAAATAATGTCTAATTTTATTACATATGTTGTCTGGCTTGATATAAATGAAGATATCAAAAACCTATATATTTTTTAAGCTATGTTGATGATATAATTATCTCCATAGTTTCCTTAATAATGCAATACGTAGCTTTATTGGTGTGGCAAGAGAAAATAAAGAATTTAGGTTTCCAAAATTTTTTAATAATTAGATGATGATATGTAATTTCATTAGTAGAAGATTAATTTTATCATAAGTTATATAGTTCTATTTACATTTGATATTAGTTACCATCTCCTAAAATCATTTAATCAACTTTTACAACATTGCAGCATATTGAAGTTACAATAGTTATAATTTTTTACCAAAATTGCATGACCATTATTATAAAGAATTCAAGAGGTTGTGGTTCGTATGTTAACAAGTTACCATTCAGCGATTTGGAGTGTCTCATTGATGCATTAGTATTACCAATCGAATCTACTGGTTTGAATGAGTCAAGTGACTGAAGGTAACCATAATGAGCATGATTGATTCCACATAAATTATTCATTGAAATAGTACATCACACATAAGAGTGCAACGAGTGGTCTTAGTTTAAGGGACTATCATATTGTATGATGAGAACCACATTGGCAAACAGTTTGTCTAAGGAACTATCTTGGTCTAAGACAATGTGCCTCAATGAAATGTTTGATTAATGTAATAGTGTATATAGTAACTAAATAGTTTGACACAAATCAAATGGATTTCAAAGAAATCCAAATGGTCTATGCCATCTGACATATTTAGCAGACGATAATCTTGCTCCAAAGAAAGATATCGTGTACTATATTGATGGAATTTGTGATTATATGATGTAAGAAAAACAAATTAGTGTCAACATACTTGACTAATCCTTTGCAATGAGTGGTAGTATCAAAATGACCTTGAAACAAAGAGGAAGCACAAAAGATAGAACTGAGTGATTAGCTTCACAAAATGTGCATAAAAGATGTTAAGCTCGATGTGAAATGTTGTACTAGGTTGATTAAGGAATCATAATGCAAATTTTGAGAAATTATTCTCTATTGGAGTAATCCAAACTGAGTATCGTTTCATTATTAAAATGTTTTGGACCAATCTAAAAGATTTATGCTGGGTAGCCTACTTAGCTATGATTGTACTTCATACAAAGTAAGACATAATTCAATACATAGTTGAAAGCAATGATAAAGGTGCAAAGAATCCAAAGAAAGTCTCTAAATATGGCAGTTGATGCATTGTCTAATTAAGTCCATCTTACTTAACTTGTTTTATTGAACAAGCCTTTACTAAAGTTGATTTTGATAATGTGTTGGCCAATGAATCAAGAAGTGCTATATGATGAGGATGTAGAAACATGTTTAGTATTAAAATTGATGAATAATTACATTAGCTATTTGATCAAATGAGAATGAAATTGTTGAGAAATAGATGGCTTTTTTCACATTCTTTGCATATCCTATTCCTAAAATGAACAATAAATTTGATAGGTAGCTTTTTAAATAACAAATTTTCGATTTCATTATTACTACAACAAATTTTATTTTAATAGTAATATATTATGTCACTTTAGCAAAAATACTCAAAATTTTATGAACATTTCTTTTGTATCATTGCTATAATCAAGTTAAAGTTTGATGGCAATATATTTGAATTGGTACGATTGGTTTTCTTTTTTATACAAAAAAATCATGATCTAAGACATAAGAAGAATAGTTATCAATTGCCAAAATTGAGAGAATATATGGACATTGATTTTCGAGCTAAGAAACGAGCAACACCAAATAGGTTCATTCCTTTTTCCTAGAATATGATTAACTTGACATTAATTTTGTCAACAAAAATAGTTTATTAAAATTTATTTCTTTAGCTAAATGGAAGATATATGATAAAATCCAGTGGTTTTCCAATATTTTATTTCATTATTTTTAGCCCCAAATATCGAGTAATTTTTATAAGAACAAATTCAAGTCATATTGATCCTGTGAACTCATTCCTTACATTTGATTATGGAGGCATTAGTTGGATGACTTTCCTTATGAGCACTATATAATATATGAACACCTCTCCTTGTCAAGCTTAATTCAAGCTTCAAAAACTTTCAGAACTTGTTATGAATTTAGAAGCTCAAATGTATGCAGTTAAATACTTTTCAAAGAAATTGATTCAATCTATTTAGTTGGATGAAGATACAGTAGGGGATTCCTATCCTTTTTCGAATCATAATAGGGAATGTTTAGTTGCTTGATTCTATAATGATGTTTTTATAATCCAAGATTACCACATAAATTTAAACCAAATAGTATTTCAATGGCTTCAACTTATATATTTTTTAGATTCTATGTAAATTTATAGTGCTTTAACAACTTTACCAAGTAGTTTCCAATTAAACAAACACAACTTATAGGGCCTTGGTTATTTCTAGTTAGTCCATTAGAATTTAGTTTTTTTAAATCCACTACTAGGGGAGTCCATTACACCACTTTTTTATTATTCAATTAATCTCAAAAAATCAAGTATTGTATGCTTTAACATTTATGGATCTATTTAACTTCATTACATAATTGAGCAACTTTTTAAAATTCATATGGATTATGTTTAACTGTATTAGGAAAATCTTAGGGAATATTAGCTCATTGAATTGTTTTGAACTTTTATCTTGTAGATACTACAGCATTTGAGAGATGGCAAAACAATAAATTCTCAATAGCTATTGAGATTGTGTCACTAGTTGGCATGAGACAAATTGAAGAAATTTAAAATAGTCAATTTCAAGTGACAAACTTTAAAAAATGAGACAATTTATAAGTAAAAGTTAGATTCTAAGATTCTTAGGAGATGGAGTGTAACATTCTCAATCATCAAATCAGATACGAATAGAAATAACTAGTAAAATTAGCAAATATTTAAGGAAAATTGGTTTTTAAATATATACGAATGAACATTTTATTATATTCACAACTTTATTATATTTTGTTTTAGTTATGTTACATAGCTTCAATTTATCTAATTTTAGATTTAAAATTATTTAATTAATATTAAAATGATAGTTATTATTATTATTAATGTTTAATTATTTTGATATTTCATAGTCATCTCAAATGAAAATTAATTGAGACGAAATAGAAGTCAAGGTTTTATAGTGCTTTACATGACATTTTGATCAATATCTAATTTATTGATTAAGGATGTGACTTAAAATTTAGCTTTTATGTAAACTTTAAGATATTTATTGAAATTTTTTCCTTTGATTTTATAATATTACTATGCAAGTCTAAATCTCCTCTCATTTGACCATAACATTGATTTGATTTGAAAATATTACATTGTTTTAATTTATCTCATTTTTCTTTAATATATAAGTACTTTATTTTAAGATAATAACTTATTTTTGTTTATGTTTTTTACTTTGATAATTGATAGTAATTTTGAATGATATCTAATAGATACAAACAAAACATTGTTGGACTCATCATGATGAGCTATATTTAATTAAATATTAATTTTATTATCTTGAATATTTTATTTTTTTTATCATTTTGACATGTATTATGAGCATTTTGATTTATATTTAATTTGATAAACAAGGATGTACACTCAAGCTCATTAGTATCTTAGATTTCAACCTTCCCATAAAAGTTATTTTATTTTTTCAAATGTTTAACTTTTATTTAGACGTATTATTATGTGACTCTAGTTCACTTCTTATATGAACATTACATTGCATTAATTTGATTTTTTTAACATGCTTCAATTTAACACGTTTTAGCTTTAATATATATTTACTAAATATTAAAATAGTTATTTTTATTATTTTAGTTGTTTATATTAGGAATTAATTTTAATTACAAATTAAGTCTATTTGAGATGAAAATGTAGACAATTGAGTCATCTTGATAAGCTCTATCTAATTAAATATTCAATTTCATATTTTCAAATTTCCCATTTAATTTATATTTTGGTAAACTTTATGAGACATTTTATTTCCTACTAGATTTGATGATTATGGAACTCAATCTCTTATGTATCATTGGATACATTTTTAATGTGCTATTTATCCTATTTGTTAAAATTTTTTGTCTAACTTGGTTATATTATTACAATACTCTAATTCTCTTCTCAAGTGATTCTACTTTTGCTTTGACTTTGTAAATATATAGCTCTTCAATTTATTCGATTTCAAGTTTAATATATACTTTCTTGTCATTAAAAAATTAATTTACTATTCTTTAGGTTTTTTTATTTTGTAATTTCTAATAACCCCTAATGAAGTCAGATCTTAACAAATGTCGTTGGGCTCATATCGATAAGTTTTATATAATTATATATTTATTTCATGATTAAGGATGTGACACTTGAACTCTTTTGTATCTTGGAATGTAGCTTTCTCATAAAATATATCTCATTTCTTCAAATTATTTACTTTGACATGGTTGTATTATAGTGTAACTCTAAATCTCATTTTAAGTGTCGTTAGAATTTTTTTATATGGTCTGATTAGATTGATTCAATTTATCTTTATTTTGCTTTAATATATATATATAGCTTTTTTAAAATAAATGATAGTTATAATTTGTTCTTATTTACTTTTGTAAGTTTTAGTAATTACAAATGAAGTTTGATCAAGACAAAAAAAGTTAATTACACTCAACTCGAGATTGCATACCAAATTAAATATTTATTTTTATATTTTTAAATATTTTAATTTCTATGTCTTCCGCATGTTTTATTTCTTCAAATTTTTTACTTTTATTTGGTCATGTCAAATTTCATCCAATTTATTTATTTTTAGCTATGCTGTAAAGTTACTTAATATTAAATAATTATTTTTAATTATTTACTTTTATTTACTATGTCAATTTGCCATAATTCCAATCAATGTCCAATCAAGATGAAACACTTGAGACGAGTCCAATGACATTGGTTCAGTTCCAATGATGCCTTTTTAGAATACTTATTAATTAGTCAACTAAATTGGAAAAAATAACAAAAAATATTATTTTAATTTTAAATAATCTTTATGAAAGCTAAAATATGAAAGATTCAAGCAAATGTAACAACCAAATAAATGAAAAAATCTGAATTAATGTGATAAATTACATGACAAAGTTGTGCATCATGACACTAACAAGATTAAGTTATCTTCCTTTATTATTAAATAAACTATAAATGGAAATGCATCACAAACAATTTAAAATCATTAAAAAATAATTATTCAAGAAAACTTTAATTGAATAGAGTTCATCAAGTTGAGGCCAGCAGTATTTATTTCATCATAATCTCATGTCATTTGGGTTTTCTATGAGTAACCAAATTGAATTAGTATAAACAATAATAAATTATTTTTTTAACATTATTTAATCATATATTAATGTTAAAACTAGCTAAATTAAAGTAATTAAGTGTAAAGAAATTAAAATGATGTAAGGGCAACACATGATGAGAATAAGAGTTTTATAGTAAATTAAAAAAATTCTAAACAAACAATTTGAAGATTTGCGATAAATTGCCTAGGAAATATGCATTCCAAGATAATAAGATTGGGATAAAATCCTTGGCAATCAAATTAGATAAAACAATTTCGAAAAACATTCAAAACCCTTAAAACTAAGACATTTAAAATATTAAAAAAACATTTCATTGAATAGAGCTCATCAAGAGTTTTCCAATGACTTTTTTTTATTAAGACCAGATTTCTTTTAAAATTACTATGGTAAATTGAAGTAAATAAGTATAAATAATAATAAATAATTAATTTAATATTAGCTAAATATATAGTAAAACTAATATGAGATAAATTGATGCAACATAATGTTACACAATCAAAATGATGGGAAGGTCACAATAAATGAGAATTTGAGTTTCATAGTAAAACATCCTAATTAAAGCAAACATTTTGAAGAAAACTATAAATTGTACCAGAAAGTTATATTCCATAAAACTTAAGATATTGTGTGTAATATTCTTGACTATCAAATTAAATACAAATTAAAATATCTTGTGGCAAGTACCAAAAAAACCTTGACAGTTAAATATTTGAAAAAATTAAAATCAATATTGGAAAATCAAATTTTTTTTTTTGTCTCAATCAAATGTTGACTTATCAAATTGAAAAAAGTGTGCATAATAATTAAATTATTGATTAATTTGGGGTATAAATCAAAGTTGAACTGAAACAAAATGAAGCAATATGGTAAAAAAATTAAAGTATTATAGGCATCACACAAAAGGATTTTTAGCATTCCATATTAATATAACGTACCTAAAGCGAAAAAATTTTAATAAATGACGTAAATTGAACAAGAATTTTTCAAACCATGGTAATAACAAGATTGATTCTAACACCATTGATCATTAACCCATGTATGAACCAAAACTTCCTTATAAAGCATGCTAAATTTATAGAAAGAAAAATATTTAAAAATATAAAAGTTAATATTTAAATAGATAAAGTTATTAAGATGATTCCCATGACATTTAATTGATCGGGCCACCTTCGGAATTACTATAAATTATCAAACCAAATAAGTACAAATAGCAATAAATTATTATTTTGAATGTCATGGGAATTACTATGAATTAAAAAAAATGAGTCCAATAAAATTTATTTTGTCTCAGTCAAACCTCATTTAGAATTAGTATGAATTATAAATAAAATCCGCATAAATAATAATAAATTGCTATTTTAGTGTTAAAAAAATATTTAGCAAAGGTTAAATGAGATAAATTATAGAAATACAACATAAGCAAATCAAAAGAATGTTAAAGTCATATGAGAATTGAATTAGAGTATCATAGCAATATAATCAATTCTAAGAATGACATTTCAATAAATGAGATAAATTGTGAAAGAAAATCATATTCCATGACACTTAAGAGATCAAAACCATAGAAAATATATTAAGAAATATTAAAAGTAACATTTAATTAGGTAGAGCTTCCTGAAATATTTCTAATAATATTTGTTTAATTCTATCAGCCCTCATTTGAAATTTTTATGAATTACCAAGCAATTTAAATATAAATAATAATGAATTGCTATTTTAATATTAAGTAAATATCTATTAAGGTTGAAATGAGATAAATTAAAATAATGTAACATAACATAATCAATGTAATATTAAGTTCACAAGAGAGGTGAATTGGAGTTGCTTTGTAATATGACAAAATCAATGTGAAAAATTAGAATTAATAAGATAAGATGTACAAGAATGTTGCATTCCAAGTGCTATGGAGAATTATTGTATCATGCTCCATCATCAAATTAGATATGTAGCAAACTATCTTCTAAAGCATTCCAAAATCTTAGAAAATATCATTCTTCAAAATTTTTAAAAAATAAGATTATAATGAGCTCATTAGGATGAGTCCACGGACATTTTTTTCGTTTCAAATGAACCAAATTTTGAGTTACTACAAATTACAAAATTAAACAAGCATAAATAATAATAAATTATTATTTTAAAACTTAGTATACATACATTAAAGCTAAAATAAGATAAATTGAAGTAATATAATATAAAAAACCAAAGGCTTGTAAAGGTCACATGGGAGGAAAAATAGAATTTTATAGTATTATAACCAAATCTAAATGAAGTTTTTTTAAAAATACGATAAATTGTAGATAAATGTTCCATACAAAGATGTAAAGGTGATTGACTATGATAACCTCAAATGAAAAATGTACGCATCAAAATATGTTTTCATTAAAGTTAGACATCTTAGAAAATATATGATACTAAATTATAAAAATAATTATTTATTTAGATAGAGCTCACTCAGATAGTTCCAATGACATTCGTTTCATCTTGAATGGACTTCATTTTGAATTATTAAAATATTCTCAAATAAATAAGCATAAAAAAATATATAATTATTTTAATATGAAGTAAATATATATTAAAGAAAAAACTAAGAAAATGAAAAATTTTAATATGGCCAAATCAAAATGGTGTAATTATCAAACAAAGAGGGATTCAATCTTTTGAAGTAATATAAGCAATTCTATGATATTAAAGAGATCGAGTGTAAGATTATCAATCATAAAGTTAGACATGAATAAACATTTCTGAAAGATGTTATGCTTGAAACCTTTCGTATTTTTGAATGCAATTTTTCAAAACAAGTTATCTCATTTCTTCATTTTTTTTATTTTGTTATATTGTTATGCAACTTAAAATTTTCTTTAAATTGTCTTTAAATTAGTATAATTTCGTTCCTTTATAGTTTTTAGTTTTTCACATTTTAGCTTTAATGTATTTTTTCTTCAAATTAAAATGATAGTTCAATATTAGTTTTTCTTATTTAGTTTAATAATTTATAGTTATTAAGAACAAGGTCTTATCAAGGAAAAAAAAATCTTTTTGGACAAATCTTTTTAGTATTTTCCATGCTTTAATAGACATCTCAATTCATACCTAACTAAACAATTGACAGTGTCACACTTAATGTCCTTATTATCTTTGATTAAAAATTTTTCAAGTAATTAGTTTCATTTCTAAAACACTTTCATTTAACTTTTTATGTATTACTATGAAAAAATAACTCTCCTCTTAGGTGAGCCTAAAATCACTATAATTGTTTTATATTATATTATAGAAATTTATCTCATTTCAACTTTGATAAATTTTGTTTTTTTGGTAGTAACTATATGCAAGGTTCGAGTGAATGGGACAAATTTTGTTTGAATCATCTTCACTAGCACTACCAAATAAGGTAATTATTTTTATATTCTTATTTTTTTATTTTATAAAGATTTGGCTTACTTAATAAGACATTTGGTTTTATACTTGATTTAATGATTAAGAATATTATTCTTGATCTACTCTGTATCCTAGACAACAACCTTCCTATAAATTTATCTAATTTCTTAAGTAATTTTCTTTAGCATCCTTCTGTTCTCCTCTTTAAATTTTACACGTCATTGATTATGTTATATTACATTATTTTAATTTATTTTACTTGCATTGACATTAATTTTTATATTTTGAATAATAATTTATTTTTTATTAAGTAAATTAATTAATCCATAATAAAAAAAAAGAGTTCTGATTTGACAAAATGAACAATGTTGGACTCAACTAGACAGGTGCTGTCAAATTAAATATTAAATTTTATATTTTAATTTCATTGTTTTTGATATTTTTTTAATGTTATAACAGACATTTTTGTTCGTACATTATTAGATCGTTGAGGATGTTACTCTTAAACTCCATATTATCTTGGAATGCCATGTACTTTGCCATATCTCTACAAATGTTTTGCATTAATTTTGATATATTATTATCAAACTCTACCTTCTCCTCAAGTGTGGGCTTTATGTTGCTAAGATTTGGTTATATTAATATGCTTTAATTTCACGTCATTTTTCCAATAACATCTGATTTCTTATATTAAAGTAATAATTTATTATAATTTATTTTTATTTAATTAGAAAACTCATAGTAATTCCAAAAAAATTTTCTTGAAAAAAAGAAAATCATTGTAATTTTTTTAATGTGTGCTAAACAAATGTGATATATTAAAAATGAAATAAATGTGATTGAAATTGTCTTGATAAGGTCAAAAAAATTAAATATTAATTTGTATATTTTTAGAAATTTCTTTTAGAATTTTTTATTCCTTTTGAGACTTTTCGATTGATACTTGATTTGATGATCGAGGATGTTATATTTGACTATTTTAGCAACTATGAATGCAACTTCAAAGTATATTTTTTCCCATTTGTTAAAACTTTTGGCTTTGGTTAACTTGTAAAAATATAAATTCTAAATATTCATGCATGTTATCTTTAAATCACTTTGACATGTTTTTATTAGATCTGTTTAATTTATTTTATTTTTGCTTCATCATATATTTACAAAATATTTTAATAATAAGTTATTATTCTTACTTAATTTTCATAATTTTTTGTAATTCTAATTGACCTCTCATCAAGATGAAATAAGCATCATTTGACTCATATTGATGAGCTTTATCTAGTTTCATAATAATTTTTAAATTTCTAAAAATTTTATTTTCTAGTGTATTTGCATGCTTTACTGTCATTTTGAGTCTTACTAAATTTGATGACTAGGTATATTACATGTGATCTCTTAGTCTCTTAAAATGCAACTTTCCTATGCAATTTATTTCAGTACCTAAATTTTATTTCTTTAATTTTGTTATACTACTCTCTAACTTTGAAGCATATATCATTTGACTCATACATTTCTTTGATTTTGTTATGTTACATTGCTTCAAATTAGCTCATTTGAACATTAACATTTATTTACTTAATATTTAAATAAAAAGTTATTATTATTTAAGCTTATTTTTATTAGTAATTCATACTAAGTCCAAATCATGTTTGATTAAGATGAAATAGATGTCATTGGACTCATCTAAGTAAGCTTCATGCAATTAAATATTAATTTTTAGTACTTTTAGATTTTTTATGTTCTAAGGTTTTGGCATGCTTTACAAGTCATTTTTATTTATACATGATTTAGTGATCGAGGAGGCTACACTCAATCTCCTTAATATATTGGTATTCAACTTTCCTATTAAATTAATATAATTTATTTAAATATTTTGCAATGATTTGGTTAGATTAATATGTAACACAAACTTATTTCATATGACCATTGCAATGATTTGATTTGGTTATATTTGATTTCTTAAATTTATTTCATTTTTTCATACACACCGACACACACACACACACAGATATATATATATATATATATACTATTAAAAAAATAATTTATTATTATTTGTTCTTATTTAATTCAATAATTCCTGGTAGTTTCAAGTGTCATCTATTTGGCAAAACAAACATCACTTGACTACTATGGAAAGTAATTTTTCATATAACTTCTCCCATTTCTTCAAATGCATCACTTTAATTTTTTTATATTACTATGTTACATGAAATCTCTCTTTGTGTAGTCTTTTCATCACTTTTTGATTCAATTACATTTCATTTTTTCAACTTATCTTATTTTAGCATTAATGTATGTTTATTTAACTTTAAAAAAACATTATTGTTAATTATACATAATTTTGGTAATTTCCATAGTTACAATTGAGGCCTGACTAGGATGAAACAAATATTATTGGACTCATCTCCATGACCTCTATCCAATTTACTAAAAAATTATATATTTTTAAAAAAAATATTTAGAGTATTTTGGTATGTTTTAGAAGACATTTTGATTTGTATCTAATTTTATAATCAAGAATGTTATACTCAATTTATTTAGCATTTCAAAAAACAACTTTTAGTATCATTTTTCTCATTTGATTTGGTATATTTATTCTTAACTCTAGATCTACACTTTTATAGCATTTAAATTTTATTTTTATTATACTACATTATTTCAATTTTTGCCATTTTAAATTTAAGTTATATTTACTTGATATTAAAATGATAATTTAATATTATTTTGACAAATTTATTTTCATATTTTGATTCGTGTCATATTTAAAGATTAAGGTTGTCCTTCTCAATCTTTCTAGTATTTTATAATGCAACTTTCTTATATGATTTATGTCACTTCAAATTTGTCATTGTGATAAGGTTATATTAAAATGATGCTCTAAATCTTCTTTCGTCTAATAATCACATCATTTTTATTTTGTTAAATTATCTTGCTTAAAATTGTCACATTTTAGCTTTAATTTATATTTTCATAATGTTTAGATAATAATTTATTTTTTTAATAATCACTTTATAATTAGTAGAAATTCTAAGGGAGGTTCTATAGAGATGAAACAAGCAGCTCGCCTCAATAATCCCCATATCAATATTCATTTTTGATTTTTAAATGTTTTAATTTTTAGAGCTTTTTTACACTTCTTAAGAAACTGCATTTAATTTCGATTTGATGATTGAATGCACTATGCTTGAACTCCTTAGTATCTTGAATGCCACTTTCATATATAATTTATCTAATTTATTCAATGTTTTTTTTTATTATGTTTTATTACTATGAAACTCTAATTGTCTTATCATGTTACCATTACATCACTTTCATTTGGTTATATTGTATTATTTCAATTGTTTAATTTTAGTTTTTAAATATATTTACTTAATATTAATTTAAATATCATTATTTATGATGATATTTTTTTAGTAAAACATAAAAATTCCAAGCGAAGTTTGATAAAGACAAAACAAATGTCATTAGAATTGTATGGTTTAGCTCTATTAAATTGAGTATTCATTTTCATATTTTTATATATTTTATTTTTGAGTTTTTTTATCTTGCTTTATGAGTTATTTTAATTTGTTACATATTTAACAATCACAGAGGTTAACCTTAAATTTCTAAGGTGATCTAAACTCCAAATCAACTCTCATGAGAACTTTGCATTGCTATAAATAGGTAATATAATATTTCTTTAATTTATCTAATTTTGGTATTATTAATTATTTATTTCATTATTAAAAAAATCTTGTTGTTATTATATTTTAATTGCATTGTTAACTTTTTGTATCTCTAAATGTGGTCCTATAGAGATGAAGTAAATATTGTTGGACTTATCTCAATGAGTATTTTATAATTATAATTTTATATTATTTTAAAAATGTTTTATTTTTGTTGTTTTTTATACTTTATGAGATATTTTGATTTGTATCATATTTAATGATTGAGGATGAAATACTATAAAAACTTAGTACATTATGTTGAAATTTTTATGCAATTTATCTTCTTTTTAAAGATGATTCACTTTGAATTAGTGATAGCACCATTTAACACAAATCTCCTCTTCTTTTACCATTACATTGCTTTGTTTTTGATAGATTACATTGTCTTAATTTATCTAAGTTCAATTTTTTTATTTATTTTGTTAATATTAAAAAAATATTTTATTCTTAGTCATTCTTATTTACTTTAAACTTTAAAGTAATTCCAAATGACGTCTAACCTAAGCTAAAGAAATTCATTGCTCTTGTCTCAAATAGCTCCATATATTAAAAACTCATTTTCATATTCTTAGGAATTTTATTTTCTATCACTTTGTTATAGCTTATAAGATTTATTTATTTATACCTAATTTGATGATTAAGAATATATTATTTGACCTTTGTAGTTTTTGAAATGAATGCTTCTCATAAAATTTATCCCACTTCTTCAAATTTTTCATTTTAATTTTGTTATGTTATAATGAAAATCAAATGTTTTGTTGTGTGACCTATATATTACTTTTATCTGTTATATCACGTTTTCTTAATTTATCTCATTTAAACTTTAATATAGATGAACTTAATGATATGATAATTAATTATTATATTTATTCATATTTAATTTGGTAATTCATAATAATTTGAAATGAGGTACAATTGAGACAAACTAATTTTAATTGGATTCATCTTGATGAGGTCTATTCAATTAGATATTCAATTAAATATATATTTAAATATAGTTTTAGTGATCTGGGATGTTTTAAGGCATTTTAATATGTATTTGATTTTATGATTGATGATGTTGTACTCCATTTCTTTAGTATCATGGCTTGCAACTTTCACATATAATTTTTTTCATTTTTTCTAATTTTTTTTCTGTTGGCAATATTATAATTAAATTATAATCTACTCTTATGTGACCTTTGTATTGCTTAGTTTTTCTTATATTATATTTCTTTAATTGATCACATTGCAAATATATTATATATTTACATAACATTAAAAAACATATTTTTTCTTTTGCTAATTTATCATGGTAATTTTCAATAATTTAAAATTAGGTGCAATTGAATCAAAATGAACTTTGTTATGCTCATCAAGTTGGCTCTATCCAAATAAATATTAATTTTTTTAGGTATTACTTTCTAGGATCTAGCTTGCCTTACTCTCAATCTTTTCTGTATCATGGGATGAACCATTAACTCATAAGTTTTTTAATTTCTTCAAGTTTTTTAGTTTGGCTTGATTTTATTCCAATATGCTTGAAATTTATTATTGTATGTCGTCCATATGATTTTGATTTGGTTTTGTTATATTACATCACTTAATCTCTTTTCAACATTAATATAAGTTTACATAATGTTAAAATAAAAATTTAACAACATTTATGCTTATTAACTTTGGTAATTTATAAAACTTCATGACTTTATTTGTTCAAGAAAAAATAGACATTGTTGGAATCAACTCCATGAGCTCTATCAAATTAAAAATGCTTTTAAAGCATATTATTTTTAGTGTTTTGGCATATTTTATGGGACTTTTTATTTCATTCCTTATTTTATAATTGGGGATGCTACATTCTATCTCTTTAATATCCTGGAATGTAACTTTCTTATAAGGTTTATTTAAATTCATCAAATGGTTCCCTTTTGTTTGATTATAAAAGTATATAATTCTAAATTTCTTCTTCTGCAACCTAGACATCACTTTGAATTAATTATATAATATTAGTTTAATTCATCTTGTTATAATTATAATATACATTTACTTAATATTAAATTATTATTTTTCTTATTTTATTCTTATTTACTTTTGTTACCAGTAGTAATTCCCAATGAAGTATTATTGAGATGACAAACATCACTAACTTACCTAGAAAGGCTCTATGGATTTGTTATGATTTTTGAGACATTCCAATTTATGCATAGTTTCATCGATGATCTTACATTTGATCTCCTTAGTCACCTAAAATGTATCTTGCATGTGCAATTTATGATATTTATTTAAATTGTTTGTTTTAATTTGATTACATTGAAAGCAAGGTTCGATCGAGATATAATAGATGTCAATTAGGTTTAACTAGTGTAGCTCTATCTAATTAAATATTCATTTTTATATTATCAAGTTTTAATCTTCAAAGCTTTTACTACACCTTACAAGTCAGATTAATCAAAGGTGGTCTTGCAATCAAAGATGTAATATTTGATCTCTATAATATCATGGAAATTCATCTTTCATTCTTTAATTTCTTGTTTCTTTAAATGTTTCAATTTAACTTTTTTGTCTTACTATATAACTCAAAAACCAATCTTATGTAAGCTCTAAAAGTTTTTTATTTGATTAACTTACATTATTTCAAGTTATCTCAATTCAAATTTAATATAAATATACACTAAATATTTAAAAAATAATTTAATATTTTATCTTTATTTTCTTTGGTAATTTCCCACTACTTTAAGAAATGTCTGATTGAGATGAATTAAGAATAATTGGATTCCTCTAAATTATCTCTATCTCTATAAACATTTATTTTTTAAAATTTTATGACTTTGGCATGCTTTATGTGATTTTTTAATTTATTGGTAATTTGATAATTAGTAATATTAGTTGAGATCTTAGTGGTATCTTGCAATAAAATTTTTTCAAATTATTTGCCCCATTTTTTCAAATATTTCACTTTAATTTGGTTATCTTACCATGTCACTTGAATCTCTCATAGTGTGGCATTTATATGGCTTTCATGAGTCTATTACATTCTTTCAACTTATCTTTTTTTAAATTTTAATATATATTTATTTATTATTAGAATGATAATTTATTACTACTTCTAAATATTTACTTTTATTTACCTTGTGTTAATTTCAAACAAGGCCCTATCAAGATAAAATAAAGATTGTTGACTTAACTCTATGACCTCCATCCAATTCAATAATCTTTTCTATATTTTAAAATAACTTAATTTTTAATGTTTTTGTAGGCTTTATAAGAAATTTGATGCATACAAAATCAACAGAAGGTTACAGTCAACCCCATTTGATCTTTTTTTACTTTTATTTGCTAATATTATATTACTTCAATTTATCACATTTCAACTTTAATTTGTATTTACTAAATATTTAAACATTTATTTATTACTCTTTATCCTCAATAATTTTTGTAATTCATAGTATTACAATTGAGTTCCAATTGAGAAAAAAACAAATTTGGTTAGACTTGTCTTGATGAGTATTATCTAATTAAATATTTATTTTTCATTTTTTTAAAATATTTCTTTTTATGGCTTTGGCATGCTTCGTAAGTCATTTCAGTTTGTGCCATGTTTCACAATTGAGGCTACTATGCCTCATATCCTTGGTATCTTGGTATGCAATTTTTCTTTTTATAATTTAACTCATTTCTTCAAATTTTTTTTCTTTTATTTGGTTTATGTAACTTTAAATCTCCTCAAATATGACATTTACATCACTTTATTTTTTTTATATTATATTTTGTAAATTTATCTCTTTTAGGCTTTAATAAATATATGTTTAATATAAAAAATATTTTTTAGTTGTTTATATTTAATTATTTGGAAAGTTGCAATAATTGCAATTAGGTCCAATTTGGAGAAAGTTATAGTCATTTACCTTGTCTAGATGCAATCTATCCAATTAAATAATCCTTTTTTGCACTTGTCTAGATATTAAATTTTATATAGCTTAGGCATACTTTGTGAGACATTTCAATTGGAGACATATTTAATGGTATAACATATTATAGAAGATCTCCTCAGAATCCTAGAATGTAACCTTTTTATACAATTCATCAAATTTCATCAAATAGTTTGCTTTCATTTGGTTATACTACTATGTAACTCTAAATTTCTTCTTTTGTAACCTTTACAAAACTTTTATTTTGTTATAATACTTTGATTTATTTTTCCACTTTTAAGTTTAAATGAATACCAAACTAATTTTAAAATAATAATTTAGCATTATTTATGCTTATGTTTTTATCAAATCATAGTACTTTCACATGTTACCCAAATAAGAAGTAAATAACATTGTCTGAATTATGTCATTGACCATTATGAACCTAAACATTCTTTTCTCTATTTCTTAGAATTTTATTTTGTATGGTTTTGAAATTCCTTGCGAGAATGTTTTAATCTAACTTTTTTTGATAATCAAATTATTACACTAGATTCCGTTAGTATCTTCGAATGTAACATTCCTATAAATTTTATCTCATTTCATCAATTATTTTTTTAAATTTTGTTATAATACAATGTAACTCTAAATCTCATCACATGTGATTTTTATGCTTCTATTTTTGTTGTGTTATGTTACTTTTACTGGTACTTTCATATACAAGTTATCACATTTTATTCAACTTTTTTCCATTAATTTGTTATATTATAGTGCAACTCTAAATCTTTTATTATTTTGCCTTTACATTGTTTTGACTTTGTATATTATATTCTTCAACAATTCTCATTTCACCTTTAATTTATGTTTACTTAAAATTTAAACAATAATTTTTTTTTCTTATTTAATTTGCTAATTTTGATAACCTTAAAAGAGGTCCAATCAAGATGAAATAAACTTTGTTAGACATATCTTAATGAGCTTTATCAATTAACTTTTTTGTTTTATAAATATTTTGATATTTTATTTTCTAGTGAGTGGTATAAATTACTTGACAATTTTATTAATAATGTACTTTGATTAGTGAGGATCATACAAATGATCACTCAATGACTTAGAATACAACTTGCCCAGATAGTTTATGTAATTTATTCAAATTTTTTGTTATGATTTAGTTATAATACTATGTAATTATAAATTTTGACTCATGTGATCTATACATCACTTTTATTTAGTTATATTACAATACTTCAATTTAACTCATTTTATCTCTAAAAAGCTTTAATTAAAATAAAAATAATAGTTATTTATTTTCTATTAATATTTATATTGATAATTTATGGCAATTCCTAATGTCATCTGATCAAGATAAACCAAATGTCATTAGAATTGCCTTAAAGAGATCTATGCGATTAAATATTTGTTTTAAAATTTTAAATAAATTTTCTAACTATGAGTTTTTCACACTTTATGAGATATTTTGATTTCTTCATTATTGAATAGCCAAGAATATACACTAAATCTCCATAATAATTTTGAATGCAACTTTGCCTTAAACTTTATCTAATTTATTCAAATTTTTCACCTTGATTTTGTTATATTACAATGAAACTCTAATTCTTCTCTCATGTGACCTTTACAATACATTGACTTTGTTGTACTAAATTTCTTTAGTTTATCTCATTTGAATATTGTTATATATTTACTCCTTTTCAAATAATAATTTATTATTATTATTTATGCTTACTCTTGCAATTTTTAGGAATTCCAAATGTGATCTACATGAGATAGTATATACATCATTGCACTCACCCTTATGTGCTCCATATAATTAAATGTTCATTTCTAAATTTTGTAGTATTTTTATTTTCTATATATTTGGTATGTTTTATGAGATTTTTTAATTCATAATAAATTTTATTGTCTAGCATGTTACACTAAGTATCATAAAATGATAATTTCTTATAAAATTTATTTATTTTCTTTAATATTTTTGCTTTGATTTGGTTATATTTTTATGAAACTCTTATTCTCCTCTTGTGTGATCTTTAGATTATTATTATTTTTTCTATATTACATTACTTTAATTTAACTCATTTAAGCTTTAAAATATATTCACATAATGTTAAAATAATACCTCATTGTTGTATCTACTTATCTACTTTTGAGTTTTGTTCTAACTCCAAATGAGGTTCAACTGATACAAAAAAATTGTTCGGCCCATTTTAAGGTGCTCTATTTAGTCAAATCTCATTTTTGAAGTTTTAAATAATTTATTTTCAATAGCTTTAGTAAGCTCTACAGGTATTTCAATTTGCACTTGATTTAGCTATTGAGGAAGTTACGTTATGTTCCTTAGGTTCTTGAAATGTTATTTCCCTATGTAGTTGATCTTATTTGTTTAACTTTTTTACTTTCATTTTGTTATGTTACTATGCCGCACAAAATTTTCTCTCATGTGGACTTTACGTCATTTTGTTTTAATCATACTATATCCTATTTATTTTCCTCTTTTCAACTTTAATATATGATTACTTAATATTAAAGTAATAATTCATTATTATTATTATCCATATTTACTTTGATAATTTGCACTATACGATCCCCAAAATACCTAATATTACTCTCCAAAAATAGTAATTTTTCCTTCTTTTATAATCATACCTGTATGATCGATGTCTTGGGTAGCTGTACCATCAAATTTTACTTGAAAGAACTCTCGACTCTTGATACTAATGTCCATGTACTCTAGTGTAATATGCTTAGTGTGATTACTAGCATGTTTTGTTCCTATTCACAAGTTCATATTTTTATAGTAAATCACAACACCTTATGTATGGTGGTTGAGCTTCACAATTTCAATTCACTACCAAATGCAGCCAAACTTATTGCTAACACAACTATTATACTTAAATGTTAACCAAGTTGTACTTGTATAAAAATTATTTACTATTTTACCCTTTTCACACTTGCATCCCAAGTTCTATTACTATAAGATTCTACTATACATTTGACTAAAATCATGATGTCTTATTTTTGTAATCAAGACTTTATACTAGTTTCTTAAATCATCTTATCATACAATCCCACTTTCATATTGCATGACTCCAATAACACATAACTAGCAATAGTCTAACTTTTTTACTTTAATTTTACAAGCATTTAATTGGTAGAATAAATTGGAAATAATATGCTTTAGCTGTAAATTTTATAGGCATAGCAATATGGATATGTTCTTATGAATTTAGAATAACATCATTATATGCACTTCTTGGATGTACATATAGGCCATCACATTGAAAACATGTGGTGGTGAATAGATTTTTGAGATTTTTTAACAAGATGCAACCAACAATGCCAATAGTATAGAATAAGGATCACATGGATGCTCAACATAAGGTAAGAAAAACAATGAAATGTTTTTATTCATACAAAAACAAGAGATTTAGAAAGTCCCATGAAAGAAAAACAAAGAAGAAATCTAAAGGAATTTATTAGGTTGACAAACTTTTCTTTCTAAACCTATTAGTTACTGGAAATCAGTCCATCTTAGGAAATTGGCCCAAAAATGTTGACAATGTGATAGGATACACAAAGGTGGTAGTACATATTAAGATAACGTCTACTTTTTTTTAAGACCAATCATAAGTAAGCAGATATTTTAGAGGGACAAAAAATGGTTTAGGAATTGGTGAGGCATGAGCCACAAAAAGAAGATAGCCTCTAATGAATGCACTCACTTAATAGTAGAATATGGAGTCATCAATATCATTACTCATATGCTCTTATTCATTTATGTATGAAATTGTATAGGAGAGAGTTAGTAGTGATAAAGGCCAATTGCATTTTCCTTTGATGTTGAGTTTGCCTTTTATTGAAATTCTATCTAGTCTTTGAGTCTGAGGTGACCATGCAACATCTCAATCATTTTTAGATGACTAGATTATGATATTACCAACCATTTACAATTTAGTTTTAATTTGTGAAGGCTACATTGGTTGGTCAAAATTTGTATTCGATTCCTTACTTATGACACAAATGCAATAGAATACCCTTCCAGTGAATGATTATCCCAAGATTTCCATAAGACTTTCTTGGTTTACTACTAGTAAGATTGTTAGAGTTTTCTATGGACTTGAAGAATGGTGCCACTCTTATTAAAAAGGCATTGTATTGATGCGATGAGTACAACAATGTTTCTTTCATCTTAATGAAACTTCATTTTAAATGACTATGATTTTCCAAAGCAATTTGGTATAAATAATAATAAATTATTATTTAAATACTAGATAATTATATGTTTAAGCTAAAGTGAGATGAATTAATCTAATTCTATAAAACCAAATTAAAGTGAATTAAAGGTCATAGGAGAGAAGAATTAGAGATTTATCATAATGTATCCAAAACAAATGCAAAAAGTTGAAGAAGTGAGGTAAATTGTATGGTAAATTAACATTCTATGATGCTAACAGATCAAGTGTAATATCCTCGATGATCAAATTCTGTACAAAATGAAATGTCTAGTTAATGGTGCAAAGAAATTCAAAATAAAGTATTCCAAAATATAAGATAATATATTTAATAAGATAAAGATCATTTTGATGTGTCTGACAACATTTATTTTGTGTCCATTAAACCTTATTTGGAATTATGATAACTTACAAAAAAAATAAACAGACATAACTAATAGTAAATATTCTTTCGATATAAAATAAATATATTTTAAAATTTAATTGATATAAAATGAAGCACAACAATATAACAAAATCAAAGCATAAGTGAATTAGTATTTTATAGTAATATAAACAAATTAATTAAAAATAGTTAAAGAAAAGTAATCAATTAGATGGAAAAGTTATACTCTATGATGCTGAGGAGATCGACTATAAGATCAAATTGTTTATATCAAGTGAGAATAAAATTTTCTTATAAAATGTGCAAAAATATAGGAAAATAAAAAACTCGAAATTATAAAAATAAATATTTAATTAGATAGATCACATTGAAACATGTTAAATGTCCTTTTCTTTTCCTCCATCACTCCTCATTTGGAATTACTACAAATTATAAAGTAATTAAATATAACTAATGATCACTTATTATAATAATGTTAAGTAAATATATATTGAAGCTAAATAGAGATGAATTTAAGTGATATAATTTTACGAAATCAAAAGAACTTTAATGTTAATACTAAAAAAGAATTCGAGTTTAAAAGTAATATAATCAAATCAAAGTAAAATATTTTAGTTATGTGATCAATTATATCAAAGCATTGTATTCCAAGATGTTATAAAGATCAATTGTAATCTTCTTGATCATCAAATTGTTAAGGTCAAGAGTTACATTACAAATGAGGTTCGATTGAGACATAACCAACGTCATTTGACCTTTCTTAATGAATTTTTCCCACTAAAAATTCATTTTTATTTACAAATAATTTTTAGTGTTTTTTCATGCTTTTCGATTCATTACCATTTGTACATAATTTGATGATCGAGGGTGTCATACATGATCTTAATATATTGTAATGTGACTTTCCCATTCAATTTATCTTATTTCCTTGATTTTTTGCTCAATTTGGTTATATTTTGATGCAACTAAAATTCTCATTTATTGTGACCATAACATTCTTTGATTTAGTTATATTACATTACTTCAATTTATCTTACTTTAGTTTTGATATATTTTTTCTTAATATTAAAATAATAATTTATTCTTATTTATATTTATTTACTTCAACAATTCATAGTTATTAAAAATTAGTTAAGATCACGTTGAAATAAACATTGTTGGATAGATCTCAGTGAGCTTTATCAAATTAAAAATTAATTTCTATATTTGTAAATATTTATTTACAAGAACTTTTGCATTCTTAGTGAGACATTTGATTTGTACCAAATTTGGGAAGAATTGTAGTACACTCGATCTCCTTAGGTTCTTTGAATGCAACTTAAAACAATTATTTTATCTCAAAAATTGTTTCGCTTTAATTCTATTATTTTGTAGGTATCACTGAATCTCTCCTCATTTGACAATTAAATCATTTCAATTTGGTTATAGTACATTGTTCCATTTTATCTAAATTTAGCTTTAGCATATATTTTCTTAATATTAAAATAATATTTTTTTATTATTTATGCTTATTCATTTTGGTAATTGATAGATATTCCAATGAAGATCAAACTGTGAGGAAACAAACATCATTAAACACATCTCGATGAGCTCTATTAAACTAAATATTTATTTTTAAATTTTTTAAAGTTTTTATTTCCTGAGATTTTAGCATTCTTTTAAAGATATTTCAAACTTTTTTTCTAAATTTTTTATTATTAATA
Organism: Vanilla planifolia; assembly: GCA_023846275.1. Lineage (NCBI taxonomy): Eukaryota > Viridiplantae > Streptophyta > Magnoliopsida > Asparagales > Orchidaceae > Vanilla > Vanilla planifolia. The sequence continues at coordinate 152,430 of JAIUJO010000063.1, read as the reverse complement.
TTTCACTTGATCCTATTGGTATCTTGTAATTCACCTTTTCTTGATAATTTATCTTTTTTTAAAATATTTTATTTTGACTTGTTTATATTGCTATGAAACTCTAATTCTCCTTTCTTGTGACATTTACATCACTTAGACATGGATACATTAGATCACTTTAATTTATTTCATTTCAAATTTAAAAAATATTTTTCATATTAAATTATTTTTTTATGTTTATGTTTTTTAAGTATTCTAGTTAGCAAAAATTCTTTATGAAATATAAATGAGATGAAATAAACATTGTTAGAATTTTCACAATAAATTCTTTGAAATTAATTTTTTTATCTTTTTAATATTTTAGAATAGAGTTTTATGAAACTTTTATGTGTCATTTAAATTCATACATGACTTAATAATAAGAACTGTTATGGTGATTATCCTTAATATGTAGCAATGAATCATTACAATGGAAATTGTTGCTTTTTGAAATGTTTTCTTTCATTTTACTTTTTTAATATGATTTGCACTCCTATCATTTTGTTACATTATATTATTTCAATTTAACTTTTTTAACATTTAATATATGTTCACTTATTACTAAAATAATAATTTAATATTATTTTTTTTGGTAATTTCTAATAATTCTAATTAAGGTGTAGTGGGAACAAAACATATGTCATTGGACTAGTTTTGAGGAATTCAATCAAACTATATATTCTTTTTCAAAAAAGTTTTAATATTTTATTTTTTAAATTTTGTCATGTTTTATGAGTCATTTAGATTGATGCTTGATTTGATGATCGATGATGTTATACTTGTCCATATTTTTAGCAATGTAGTTTTAGTACATAATTTATCTCATTTCTTATATTGTTTTTCTTTGATTTGGTTATATTATGAGAAAAACCTGTATCATATCTCGTGTCACCTTTATATCAGTTTTATTTGGTTATGTTATATTATTTTAATTTATCTCTTTTTTTTAATATATTTTTAGTTAATCTTATGCTAATAATTTATTATTATTTATTAATTTTTTGGTGTTTCATAATAATTCTAAATAAATTCAATATGGATGAAACAAAAATTAAAGGACTAGTTTAGGTGAGCTCCATCAAAATAAATATTTATTTTTGTAATTTAAAATATTTTATTTAAAAATGGTTTAACATGCTTTTTAGGATGACTTAATTTATACATTATTTGATGATAAAGAATATTACACTTGATCTCCTTAATGTCATGGAATGTAACTTTTTTAATCACTTCATCTTATTTCTTGTAGGTTTTTGGTTTAATTTGGTTATATTACAATATAACTCCATACCTCCACGCTACTGGCCTACACATCACTTTTATTTGATTATAATAAATTATTTGAATTTTTCTCAATCTAGTGAAATTATTTTTTAATACTAAAATATTAATTTATTATTATTTATGCTTTTTTACTATAATGGTTTAAAGTTATTATAATAAAGTTTAAGATAAGTTGAAACAAATGTAATTTGTGTTTTGTTGAAGAGCTTTATCTAGTTAAATGACATTTTTATATTTTCAAACAATTTTTCTTTCATGTGTTGGCTTGCCTTAAATGGTATTTCAATACATACATGATTTGATCTTTATGGCTCTTACACTTGATCGCACTAGCAATTTGGAATGCAACTTTCAAACATAAATTTCCCTATTTTTTCAATTTTTTTGTTTTGATGTTTATATTTCATTGTAATTCTAAATCATTTATTGCGTGACCCATATATGTCTAAATTTTTGTTATATTACATTTCTTCAATTTATCTTATTTAACTTTTAATATATATTAATGAAATATTTAATTAACAATATATTATTTTTTATGATTATTAGCTTTGATAATTTTGAGTAATTCCGAAGCAAATCTTGTGAATATAAAATTAATGTCATGGATTTGTCTTATCAAGCTCTATATGATTAAATTTTAATTTTTTATATTATTTAATTTTTTATTTACTATGGTATTAGCACTCAATATGAGATATTTAATCCAGACTAATTTATCAATTGAGGATGTTACCTAAGTATCTTGGAATTTAACTTTCTTATACAATTTACCTTATTTCTTCAAATGTTTTTCACTAATTTTATTATTTGATTATGAAACTCTAACTCTTCTCTTATGGTCATTTTTATTTGGTTATATTACATTACTTCGATTCATCAAATTTAGAATTTAATATATCTTTTTGTAATATTAAAAAATTAATTCTTTTATTTAGTAGGCTCTTTTAATTCTTGTTTTTGGGAGAAGTTTTATCTATACTCTGTTTGAAAAAACAGGTCATTAAACTCATCAAAATGAGCCTTGCAAATTAAATATTAATTTTTATTATTTTAAATATCTTATTTTTTTAGGATTTTAACATTCTTTGTAAAACAATTTGATTCACTCCTTATTTGATGATCAAAGATGTTATGCTTATACCCCTTAGTATCTTGGAATGAAATTTTTCATAACAGGTTATGTCATTTCTTCTATTTTTTTATTTCATTATATTGTTATGTCACTTGAAAGTTTCTTTGAAATGACCTTTAAATTAGTATAATTTTGTTCCATTATAGTTGGTAATTTTACTAATTTTAGCATTAATATATTTTTTCTTCAAATTATAATAATAGTTCAATATTAGCTTTGCTTATTTAGTTTTGAAACTTTTAGTGTTTAAGGACAAGGACTGATCATGGCAAAACAAATCGTTTTGGACATTTCACGATAAGCTCTATCTCGTTAAATATTACATTTAAAATTTTTTGATATTGTTTTAGTATTTTTGCATGCTTTATTCGACATCTCGATTCATACTTAACAATTGATAATATCACACTTCATGTCTTTAGTCTCTTTGATTAAAAATTTCTTAAGCAATTAGTGCCACTTCTAAAATATTTTCATTTTACTTTTTATGTATTACTATGAAAAAAAACCTCTCCTCCTAGGTGACCTTAAAATCACTACAATTTCTTTATACTATATTATAAAAATTTATCTTATTTCATCTTTGTTAAATTTTCTTTTTATGTTTCAAATTTTGTTTGAATCATCCTAACTATCACTTCCAAATTAGATAATTATTTTCATATTCTTATTTTTTAATTTTATAAAGATTTGGCTTACTTTACAAGACATTTTGATTCATACTTGATTTGATGATTAAGAATCTTATCCTTGATCTACTTTGTATCTTAGACAACAACCTTCTCAAAAATTTATTTAATTTTCTGAAGCAATTTTCTTTGATGTCCTTGTGTTCCCTCATTTGAATTTTACGTGTCATTGATTACGTTAGATTACATTATTTTTATTTATTTAATTTTTGCATTAACATTAATTTTTATAATTTTAAAATAATTATTTATAATTTTTTTGTTTATAAAATTTGTAATCGATAATAAAAGAAAATGATTTCTGATCAAGACAAAACGAACATGGCTGGACTCATCTAGATGACTGCTATCAAATTAAATATTTAATTTTATATTTTACTAACATTATTTTTCATGTTTTTAGCATGTTTTAAGCGACATTTTGATTCATACATGACTAGATACTTGAGGATATTACACTTAAACTTCTTAATATCTTGGAATGCCATGTAGTTAGCAATATTTCCACAAATGTTTTGCATTAATTTTATTATATTATTATCAAACTCTCATTCTCCTTAAGTTTGGAATTATGTTGCTATGATTTGTTTATATTACAATGCTTCAATTTTATCTCATTTTTCATTTAATATATGATTTCTTATATTAAATAATAATTTATTATTATTATTTTTTTAATTAGAAAAATTTTTGTTAAAAAAAAATAAACATCATTGTACTTGTTTTAATGTGCACTGAACAAATGAGATATATTAAAGATGAAATAAATGTCATTGAAATTGTCTTCATGAGGTCAAACAAATTAAATACTAATTTGTATATTTTTAGAAATTTCTTCTAGAATTTTTTATGCCTTTTGAGACATTTTGATTGATACTTGGTTTAATGATCAAGGATGTTATATCTGATTATTTTGGCATCAATGAATGCAACTTCATAGTATATTTAATCCCATTTGTTAAAATGTTTAGCTTTGGTTATCTTGTAATAATATAAAATTCTTAATATTCATGCATGTGATGTTTAAATCACTTTAATATGGTTTTATTAGATTTCTTTATTTTATTTCATATGAGCTTCATCATATATTTACAAAATATTTAAATAATAATTTATTATTATAGTGAATTTAATTTGATAATTTATAGTAATTCAAAATAAGCTCTGATCAAGATGAAATAAGCATCTTTAGACTCATCTTGATGAGCTCTATCTAGTTTTATATTTATTTTTAAATTTCTAAATATTTTATTTTCTAGGGTATTTGCATGCATTAGTGCTATTGTGAGTTTTTCTAGATTGTTGATTAAGTACATTACATGTGATCTCCTTAGTATCTTGGAATGCAACTCTCTTATATAATTTATTTCAGCACCTAAAATTTATTGCTTTAATTTGGTTATACTATATTATAACTCTAAACCCTATATCATTTCTCTTATACATTACTTATATTTGGTTATGTGTTACACTCTTGTGTTTGATGAGTCAAGCATAAATATTTATGTATCATTCGGGCTTGCTTTAAGTGACATTATTAATATTGAATAAAGTCAGGCTATGAACTTTAGAATGTCTAAAAAAGTTGTCTTCAAGACTCTTGGAGGGATGGCAAGCTTCAAGGAAACTGAAGGCATGCACCAAAATTTTTATACTTGAATATCTCTTTATTTTTCTAGAATTTGATATGTCCAAATTTTGAGATGATATGGCACACTAGTAGTATTAATATTTAAAAATGTTATAAGCTTAATAATTTTTGAATTTTTATTTTTGGGCCAAGCATTATTGATGAAAAGTATAGACATCGGTATTTGATTTTTTAAAATTATTTAGGAATTATTTTTCATGAATGTCTTTTCATAGTTATTTAGGACACTTGTAATAGTATCATAATATAAAACTATTTTGGTATACTTATATTCAAAATTTTGGCACAAAAATTCTCACAAAACACTATAAAACCACTTTAGTGTCGGGAATTTTCACTGTAGCATTAGGCGGGTCGACCAGACCCGAGGTCGGTCCGTCCAAGCTTTAAGGATTTAAAAAATAAAATAAAGCAAAAAATTTTTTGATAGACATAAAAGGGGAGAGTGAAGCCAAAAGGCCACATGAAGAGCTGTTGAACAGAACAGCTGAGAAATCAACCCACAGCTGCTGAACAGAACAAGCGCAACTCAGCCCGTAGAGAAAGATGACCAAAACAATAGCAAAATCAAGTCAACTAGGACCAAGTGATGAAATCTTGGACAAGGAAGGGGGAAGCCAACCCCAAATGGCTCGAGAGAATCGAAAATTTTATAGAGAGCAATGGCAAAGATATTTGGACGATGTGGGACTAAATTCCAATTCGATTGTCAAAGAAGGCAGAAGGGTAGGTGCGATCAGACGACTCAGATTAATCAAGGTAAATTGATGCATGATAATAGTAAAACGACAAGCAGGAGATTGGAACCAGAGCTAGATGTGCAAGAGAATGTAGAACCACTGCAGAAACTTTCTATTTTAGTTGATTTCTGGACAAATTGTTTTAATACATGTAGGACAACCAAAATGCAATCCGATGCCTAGATCCAATGGCCAAGATTATCTCAAACGTAAATTCGAGATTCAATCAGAAACATCCATTTGAGGCTCCAAATCGAGCAATGGCTGCATTGTGTCCGTTACCCAAACGGCTAGTTAATTTTAGAGCCGGTGGGAGTGGATTTAGAGCTCAAATTAAGCTCTATAAATAGGCAATGAGGAAGAACTCCTAGAGGTTACCATTGCTAAGATTTCAAAGCTTTCAAATCACAATATCAAGCAATTCCAAGTGCATACGGTGCCTCAAAAGTCATAAAGTGAAAGCTGCAAGAAAGAACTCGAAATTGGAGGTTTTTGTTCAACTATTTTAAAACTCTAATTCCCCCTCTTTTTAGTATTATGTGTGCCTCATATTTCTCATAAAAGTTTCTTAAGTTTTGCCAATTTTTTGTATTTCTTTCTTTGGGGTAAGGGCATCCCGGCAATTGTGCAGAAGCCCAGGGTTTGAGTTGAACCCGAAAAAACTCAAGTAGGTTTTGGATTAACCATACGTAAAATCTGAAGTAGGTTTGGGGTAAAGCGTACTAAAAACCTCGCTTGTAATCTTGTGATTTTAGTGGTTTTTTGCCAACACAGGCTGGGGGTGGATTTAGGCTCCATTTTGAGTCGAACCACCTTAAAAATCTTTTGCATACTGTTCTTTCTTATTATTGCTTAAAAGATTTAAGTTTTAATTAAAATCGAAAATCGAAAGATAATTTTATTTACCATAATTCACCCCCCTATTTGGGATTGTCATAAGCAGAAAGAACTTTATTGTGTTACATTGCTTCAATTTAGCGCATTTCAACATTGACATTTATTTACTTAATATTGAAAAAAAGGTACTATTATTTGTGCTTATTTCCATTAGAAATTCATTGTAATTCAAAATCATGTTTCATTAGGATGAAAAAGATGTCACTAAACTCATCTAAATAAACTCCATGCATTTAAATATTCAATTTTTTTATACTTTTAGATATTTTATTTTTTAAGTTTTTGGCATGCTTAACGAGTCATTTTTATTTGTACATGATTTAGTGATCGAGGAGGCTACAACATTCCTCCTTAATATTTTGGTATTGAACTATCCCACAAAATTAATATCATTTCTTTAAATATCTTGCAAAGATTTGGTTAGATTATTATATAACACAAACTTTTTCATATGACCTTTACAATGATTTCATTTGGTTATATTACATTTCTTCAATTTATTTTTTTTTTACAAACACATGCACACACGCACACAATTATATACTATTAGAAAAATAACTTATTAATATTTGTTATTATTTAATTCAATAATTTTTGGTAATTTTAAGTGGCATCTCAACTTGGCAAAACAAACATCACTGGACTGCTATAGAAAGTGATTTTTCATATAATTTTTCCCATTTCTTCAAATGCTTCACTTTAATTTGGTTATAGCACTTTGTTACATGAAATCTCTAATAACTGTAAAACAAATCTTACGTAACCTCTAAAATTTTTTATTTGGTTGACTTGCATTACTTCAACTGATCTCAATTCAATTTTAATATATATATATATATATAATTAAATACTTTTTGTCTGTTTTTTTGGTAATTCCCCATAACTCGACGAAATGCTTGATTTAGATGAAATAAGAAGAGTTTCACTCCTTTAAGCTATCTCATCTATATTGATATTTATCTTTAATTATTTATGACTTTGGCATGCTTTATGTGATTGTTTAATTTATGCTTGATTTGATAATTAATAATATTAATTTAGAACTTAGTGGTATCCTGCAATAAACGTTTTTCAATCTACTTGTCTCATTTTTTCAAATTTCTCACTTTTGTTTTGTTATATTATAATGTCACGTGAAATCTATCATAGTGTGGCCTTTATATCACTTTGATGTAGTCTACTAAATTCATTCGATTTATCTCATTTTAATTTTGGTAAATATTTATTTATTATTAGAATGATAATTTATTGCTACTAGATATTTTTTCTATCTTGTGCTAATTTAAACCAAGGCCCCATCAGGATGAAATAAACATTATTGACTTAACTCTATGACCTCCATTCAATTCAATAATCTTTTCTATATTTTAAAATAACTTAATTTCTAGTGTTTTGGTAGGCTTTACGAGAAATTTTGATGCATACCACATCTAATGAAAGTTACGCTCAACCCATTTTGTATCTCATAATGCAACTTTCTCTCATAATTTATCTCATTTTTCCAAATATTTTGCTTTCATTTTGTCATATCATTATGTAGCTATAAATCTCAACTTATGTGAACTTTTTTACTTTTATTTGCTAATATTAAATTGCTTCAACTTATCACATTTGAACCTTAATTTGTGTTTTCTTAAAATTTAAACATTTATTTATTATTTTTATCCTCATTTGTTTTTGCAATTCATAGTATTACAGTTGAGGTCAAATTGAGACAAAAAAGAAATTTTGTTAGACTTATCTTGATGTGTAGTATCTAATTAAATATTCATTTATTTATTTTAAATATTTCTTTCTATGGCTTTTGCATGCTTCATAAGTCATTTCAATTTGTGCACATTTGACGATAGAGGCTACTATACCTCATATCTTCGGTATCTTTGCATGCAACTTTTTGTTGTATAATTTAGCTCATTTTTTAAAATTTTTTTCTTTAGTTTGGTTTATGCAACTTTAATTCTCCTCGCATATGACATTTACATTTAATTTTTTTATATTACATTTCGTAAATTTATCTTTTTTAAGATTTAATAAATATATGCTTAATATTAATTTTTTTTATTTTTTTATGTCCATTTTATTTGTAATTTGTAGTAATTCCAAATAGTGCCCAATTTAGAGAAATTTATAGTCATTTACCTCGTCTCAACAACATCTTTCCAAGTAAATAACCTTTTTTTGCACTTATTTAGATATTTTATTTTAAATAGCTTAGGCATACTTTATTAGACATTTCAATTTGAACCACTTTTAATGATATAGCATAATATAGAAGATCTTCTCAGACTATTAGAATGTAACATTTTTGTACAATTTATCAAATTTCATAAAATATTTACTTTCATTTAGATATATTACTATGTAACTCTAAATCTATTACTGTGTAACTTTTACAACACTTTTATTTTATTATAATGCTTTGATTTATTTTTTCTCATTTAACTTTTAATTAATATCAACCTAATTTCAAAATAATAATTTAGTGTTATCTATGCTTATTTACATTGTCAAATCACAGTACTTTCACATGTTGCCCAATTAAGAAGAAAAAAACTTGGTTTGAATTGTGTCGATGACCATAATCGACATAAACATTCTTTTCTCTACTTCTTAGTATTTTATTTTGTAAGGTTTTGACATTCTTTGGGAGAATGTTTTAATCTTACTTTTTCTGATTTTCAAAGTTGTTACTTTAGATTTGTTCAGTATCTTCAAATGTAACATATCAATAAAATTTATCTCGCTTCATCAATTATTTTTTTTTTAATTTCATTATATTACTATGTAACTCTAAATCTGATCACATATGACCTTTATGCTTAAATTTTGGTTGTGTTATATTACTCCAATTTATCTCTTTTCAACTTTAATTTATATTTACTTAATTATAAAATCATAATTTATTGTTTTTTATGCCTATTTAAAGTTGTAATTCACATAAATTTTGAATGTCTTTTCAAGAAGGGACAAATTTCAATGGACTAATCTACATATGCTATATGCAATTCAATATTAATCAATATTTATCTAAATATTTTATTTTTTATCTTTTTTATATGTTCTATTTTTTATAGTTGATAATGAATGATATTATAATTGATCAACTTAGTATCCTTTATTACAATTATTATATAATTTATTTTATTTCTATAAATGTTTTTCTTTGTTTTATTTATTGTGCTATGTAACTATAATTCACCTCTCTTGTGTTTTTTATCATGCTTTATTATTTTATATTGCATGAATTTATTTTATTGAACTTTACGTTTTTGTATATTTACTTAATATTAAAATAATAACTTATTATTTTTTATATTTATCTTCTTAGTAATTTAAAATAATTAAAAACTATGTTTCGAGTGAAATGAAACAAATGTCATTTGACTCGACTATATAAAATATTCAAAACTATGCATATTTAAATATTTAATATTTTAGTGACTTGGAAAAGTTTATGAGACATTAATTTATGCGCAACTTGATAATCAAAACTATTACACTTTATCTCTTTAATATCTTAGAATATACTTTTTCTATACAATTTTTCTTAATTCTTTCAATGTTTTTTAATTTATATATATAAAATGAAACTCTAATTATCCTCTCTTATGACCTTCACATCACTTAGCTTTAGTTATATTACATTTCATCAATTGATCTCATTTCATCTCTGATATATATTTATTAAATTTATATGACTGTTTAGCTTGGTAATTCATACTAATTCAAAGAGGTGTCTAATTAAAAAAAACAAATGTCACTTGGCTCAACTTAAAAAGATCTATCCAATTAAGTAATCAATTTGATATATTTTTTTATTTTTTATTTTTAAGGGTTTGTCATGTTTTATGCATTCCTTTGATGTGTACCTAATTTAACTATCAATGATGCTATAATAGATCTTATTAGCACCCTTTCATGGTACTTTCTTATACAAGTTATCTCAATTTATTTAACTTTTTTCCTTTGATTTTGTTATATTACAATGCAATTCTAAATTCTGTATTATTTTGACTTACATTGTTTTGACTTTGTATATTATATTATTTCGACAATTCTCATTTCACCTTTAATTTATGTTTACATAAAATTTAAACAATAATTTTCTTTTTTTGCTTATTTAATTTGCTAATTTGTATTACCTTAAAAAAGGTTTAATCAAGATGAAGCAAACTTCATTAAGGATCTCTCGATGAGCTCTATGCAATTAACCTTTTTTTATTATAAATATTTTTACATATTTTATTTTCTAGCATGTGGTATAAATTACTTGACAATTTTATTGACAACCTACTTTGACGAGTGAGGATCCCACACGTGATCCATTTAGTATTATAAAATACAACTTTCTCATATAGTTTATGTAATTTCTTCATGTTTTCTGTTATGATTTAGCTATAATACAAGGTAATTATAAATCTGATCTCATGCGACCTATATATCACTTTGATTTAGTTATATTTAATGCTTTTATTTAACTCATTTTAGCTCTAAATATCTTCAATTAAAATAAAAATAATAGTTTGTTATTTTTTATTCATATTTACAATGATAATTTTTGATAATTCTTATTGTCATCTAATCAAGATGAAACAAATGTGATTGGAATTGCCTCAAAGAGATCTATGCAATTAAATATTTGTTTAATATTTTAAATATCTTTCTATCTATGACGTTGATATTACACTAAATCTCCTCAGTAATTTGGAATGTAACTTTGCCTTAAAATTTACCTAATTTGTTCCACTTTTTTATTTGATTTTTTTGTATTATAATGAAGCTCTAAATCTTCTCTCATGTGACCGTTACATTACATTGATTTTGTTGTATTAAATGCCTTTAGTTTATCCCATTTCAACATTGTTATATATTTACTTATTTTTAATTAATAATTTATTGTTATTTATGCTTATTTACTCTTGCAATTTTTAAATATTTTAAACGAGATCTACTTGAGATAATACATACATCATTGCACTCATTTGGACATGCTCCATATAATTAAATGTTCATTTCTAAATTTTGTAAAATTTTCTTTTCTATATTATTAGTATGTTTTATGAGACATTTTAATTCACAACTAATTTTATTATCCAGGATGTTACACTTAGTATCATAGAATGAAAATTTCTTATACAATTTATCTATTTTCTTCAATATTTTTTCTTTGATTTAGTTATATTTTTATGAAACTCTTATTCTACTCTTCTGTGACCTTTAAATTATTATTTAATTGTTATATTATAGTACTTTAATTTAACTCATTTAAGTTTCAAGATATATTCACATAATGTTAAAATAATCCTTCGTTATTATTTTTTCTTATCTACTTTTGTATTTAGTGTTAATTCCAAAAGAGGTTTAGCTGATAAAAAAATTGTTGGACTCATTTTAAGATTCTCTATCTAATGAAATCTCTTTTTAAAGTTCTAAATAATTTATTTTCAATAGCTTTAGTAGGCTTTACAAGTATTTCATTTTGTACTTGATTTAGCTTTTAAGGAAATTACATTATGTTCCTTAGGTTCTTGAAATTTTATTTTCACATACAATTTATCTTATTTATTCAATGTTTTCACTTTTATTTGGTTATATTACAATGCCACAAAATCTTCTCTCATGTGGACTTTACAACTTTTTTATTTAATTTTATTATATTTAATTTATTTGCCTCCTATAAACTTTAATATTTATTTACTTAGTATTAAAAAATAATTTATTATTATTATCCTTATATACTTTGGTAATTTGTGCTATACGATCCTCAAAATGCCCAATGTTACTCTCAAAACATAGTACTTTCTCCTTCTCTTATCATCATACTTGTATGATCGATGTCTTTGGTAGTTGTATCATCAAGTTTTACTTGAATGAACTCTCCACTTTTGATACTAATGTCCATGTACCCTACTGTAATAAGCCTAGTGTCATTACTAGCATGTTTTGTTCCTATTCACAACTTCATATTCTTATAGTAAATCACATCACCTTATGTATGGTGATCAACCTTTATAATTTCAATTCACCACCAAATGCAACCAAACTTAATGTTCACACAACTATTATGCTTAAATGTCAACCAAGTTGTACTTGTACAAAAATTATTTACTATTTTAGCCTTTTCACACTTGCATCCCAAGTGCTATTTTTGAAAGATTCTACTATACATTTGATTAAAATCATGATGTCTAATTTTGTAATCAATATTTTAACTTGTTTCTTAAATCATTATATCATATAATTCCACTTTCATATTGCATGACTCTAATAACACATCACTAGCAATAGTCTAACTTTTTTACTTGAGTTTTACAAACATTTAGTTGATAAAATAAAATGGAAATAATATACTTTGGTTGTAAGTTTTATAGGTGTGACAATATGGATATGTTTATATGAAATTAGAATGACATCATTATATTCTCTTCTTAGATGAACATATAGACCATAACTTTGAAAACATTTGGTGGTGAAAAGATTTTCTAGATTTTTTGAGAAAATGGAACCAGCAATGCCAATAGACTAGGATAAGCATCACATGGATGCTCAACCAGAGGAAAGAAAAACAACATAAAGTTTTGATTTGTACAAAAATAAGAGATTTAGAAAGTCCTATGTAAGAAAAACGAAGAAGAAATCTAAAGGAATTTATTAGGTTGACGCTTTTCTTACTAAACCTATTAGTTACTGGAAATCAATCCATCTTAGGAAATAGGCCCAAAAATGTTGATAATGTGATAGGATGCACAAAGGTGCTAGTACATATTAAGAGAATGTCTACTTTGGTTTTTTGAAGCCTAATTAGAAGAAAGTAGATTTTTTAGAGGGTCAAAGAATGATTTGGGGAATTAGTGAGGCATGAGCCACAAAAAGAGGATAGCCACTAATATACGCACTCACTTAATAGTAGGATATGGAGTCATCAATGCCAATACTCATATTCTTTTATTCATTTATGTAGGAAATTGCATAGGAGAGAGTTAGTTGTGACAAAGGCCAATTGCATTTTCCTTTGATGGTGAGGTTGCCCTTTATGGAAATTCTATCTAGTCTTTGAGTCAGAGGTAATCAAGCTATTCTCAATCATTCTTAGATGAACTTATTTAATTATTCTTATCAAATTTAGAATAATGTTAGGCATGGATTTCATGACGCAACATGGTAAGGTGATCAATTGCTAGGAGGCAAAGGTGCACATTGAGATGACAAATTTAGTTGATCTTCTATAATTTTTAGTTAACTACTACATTATGATATTACCAACCCTTTATAATTTAAATTTAATTTATAAAGGCTATATTGGTTGTTTGGAATTCATATTCGATTCCTTATGACACAAATGCTATAGACTACACTTCCAATGAGTGATTATCCCAACATTTTCTATAAGATTTTCTTGGTTTACCACTAGTAAGATTATTAGAGTTTTCTATTGGCTTGATGAGTGGAGCCACTCTTATCACAACTGCATCATATTGGAAGCCTCTAAATGAACTTCAGGACTTTGAGGACCCATTGTACAATGTGGTTAGTAAGAGATTTTTTACCCTAGTTCTTTACCAAGAGGAGTTTCCATTCCCTTCTTTTGAAAGAAGAATGCAGGTTTAAGCATACTACCAAGAACTTAAAAAGGCGACTCACACAAATTTAATCCACTATCATACATAGATAATTTATGTAATCAATAATAGGGTGTATGATTCATTTAAAACATTAACCTTTATTGTTGGTTTCATCAAATAAGAATTAGGGAGGAGGACATCCCAAATGAAATTTTCAAGACTTGACTTAGACATTTCGAGTTACATATTTACATTTTGACATATCCGACACACAAATGATTTATGTGGACCTATTTGGTCATGTTTTTCAAGCCAACCTACATTAGTTTGTCGTTGCATTTATTGATGACATTGAAGTGTACTATAAGAGGAAGCAGTTACATGCTAAGCATCTCAATATTGTTTTGGAGTTTCTTGAAAGGAAGTTACTATATGCAAAATTTTCAAAATTCTCCTTTTTTTCAAATTTGTTGGCTTTGAAGCTCACATTTTTGTGCAATAAGAGATGCAGTAGCTCTTGCAAGGTGTGTGCTATTAAAAATTTGATACATTACATTATTATATTGGAAATTGGTAACCTTTTTGGGCCTTTAGAAGTTTTATGACATGTTTTGTCCTAGCATCTCTAGAATTGTACCACCCCTTTTGTAATATGATAAGAATGATAAGAAACCAGTTTCTTTGTTTTTGTTTGGCCATGTTCAGCAAAACATTGCTAGATTAAAAAGTAAATTGGCTCTAGCCACGTTTTTCCCATTACTAGAGCACAAATAGCAAATCCACATGTTCACAAATTGATAATAAATTTCCTTAGTGGTAGTCATTATTTATGCTAGCCATGTTCCATCCTATGCCTCGAATGATTGGCTTAACCATTTGCTAATTACCTTGCTCATGGTTTGTATGATGATTTATTGTGGTAGATAGTGTGTCCTTAAGCATCAAGGATTAAGGAAGAGCTTATTAATGGTCCTTGAAGATTGTGATAAAACATTCATATTCAAATATTTAAAGAATTTACATAAAAGATTGAGTACTACTCATTAATTTTACATAGCTAGCGATAATTAGACCATTAACCATCTAGAGAGTTTAATACAAAATATGGATCATCTTTTAAGACCTAGTGTATAGTCTAACTCTAGATATTAGTTTAGACATTTTCTTTTGCTAAAATTTTTGTAAAATAACTACTATGGGCCTTTGGCATGGCACCATACAATGCTTGATATGAATAGTGTTGTAGACCATTATTATGTTGGATAGATGGCAAATCCTTGTAGGTGTTTAGGCCTATGATTATAGGTGAGTCTATTAACAACATTTAGAAATTGGAGATAAGGTACATAAGATCAACCTAATGTAATGACTATTTACTTTTTAAAAGACTTAGAGTTGTTTCATAATTAACTAAATTTAAGAAAAGAATTTGAGGAAATGAGATACATTCTTTTGAAAAAGTAGAAATATAGACTTAGAGTTACATAATAATATAACTAAATTAAAGTAAAAAATTTTCAAAAAGAGATATATTTTATGAGGAAGATGCATTTAAAAATACTAAGGTCATAGAATGCAGCATCCTTTATTGTAATATCATGTATGAATCAAAAATACTTATAAAACATTCCAAGTATTTCGAAAAGAAAATGTTTGAACAAATCAAATTGTATATGTAATTGGATATAGCTCATCGAGAGTGGTCCATTGATTTTTTTTTCACATTAGTTAGGCAAAGTTTTTAATTAAAACGTAATACAAAAATATGTGAGAATAAATAATAATAATGATAATAATAATAATATTAATGATAGTAATAATAAAAAAATAATAATAATAAAACTAATAACAACATATGTACTAAAATTGAAATGTTGTAAGTTGAAAAAATATAGTATAAACCTATAATAGAGATGTAAATATAAAAGGAGAGGAGAATTAGAGTTTCATAGTAATTTAACAAAGTCATAGTGCAAAAGTTGAACTCCAAGAAACAAAAAAGTTTAAGGGAAACATTCATTAATCTTAAGTGAGATACGAGTCAAAGGGACACATAATGCTTGCTAAAATACTAAAGGATTAAACATTAAAAAATATAAAATAACATTTAATTTGATAGAGCTCAATAAAAATGTCCTTTGATGTTTGTTTCGTCTTGATAGAACAACATTTGTAATCATTGCAAATAAAATTAAATAAACATAACTAATAATTATTTATTATTTCTAATCATAAAACATATATACTAAAACTAAAAGAAGATAAAGTCAACACCTTAATATAGAAAAATCTAAGTAATCTAATAGTCACCCTTTAATAGATTATATTATATATTACAATAAAAAAATCAAAGCCAAACTTTTAAAGATATGAGAAAATTGTTCAAAAAATTTCTTTCCAAGATATTAAGTAGATCAAATTCAACATTCGTAATAACAAAATTAGCTATGAAATAAGGATTCTAATAACAATTGCTAAAATTATAAAAATAAAAATTTTCAAATATATAAATTAGTATTTAATTTGATAAATCTCGTTGAGGTGAATTTAATAACATTTCCTTCGTCTAAATGAGACTTCATTTTATATTACCATTAAATATGGATGTAAATAATCCTACATAATAATATTAAACTATATTTTTAATGTTAAGATAATTTACATTATGAATAAAAAGAGTAAAAGTGAAATAATGTAATATAACAAAATCAATCACATGTAATGGTCACATGATCTGCAAATTAGAGTTATGTATTAATACAAATAAATAAAGAAAACTACAATAAATTAGATAAATTTTATGGGAAAGAGTGACAAAATATTAAAAAAATAAAATATTTGTAAATTAAATATTTAATTAGATAGAGCTCATTGAGACGTATCGAACATCATTTGTTTCCTCTCTATCGAACCAAATTTGAGATTATTACAAATTACCAATTTAAAATTCATTAAAAAATAAATTAATATATTTTATTTAGTAAAAAATTGATTAAATTTAAATTAAATTAATTAATGCAATGTAATATAAAAATGAAAATTTTGAAAAAATTAAACAAATTATTTATGAAAGATGCTTTCAAAGAAATTAAGAAGATTGACTATAACATTAAAGTTCAACAAATCATTTATGAATCCAAATATCTTATAAAGTGTATCAAAAAAAAGAAAGTAAATATTTCAAAATAGTTTATATATATATATATATATATCATCAAGAAGAGTTGAACGAGATAAGTCAGAGAATATTTGTCTCGCTTCCATGAAACCGCGTTAAAAAAATATCAAATCTAAAAAATAAATATTCACAAGTAAAAATAAACTATCACTAATTATTAACCAAACATATTTTAAAGATGAAGTAAGATAAATTTAAGCAAAGTAATATAAATAAAAAAGATATGAAAGCTAACACAATAAGTCATTTCAAGTAACAAATTAATATAACCTAATAAAAATAAAAAATTTACAAAAAATTGCATAAATTTCTCAAGAAAGTTTTGTTTTATTACATTAATAATATCAACTATAATATTCTTGATCATCAAATCATATGTTAATTAAAATTTCTAATGAAATTTAAAAAAACCTTATATAATATATTTTTTTCAAAATAAAAAAGGAACACTTAATTGGATGAACCTCATCTAGACAAGTCCTATGACATTTCTTTCACCATGTTCAAACATTGTTTGGAACTACCTTGAATTATAAAAAATAAGCATAAATAATAATCAATTATGATTTTAGTGTTATGTAAATATATATAAATGTTTAAATGAGATAAATTGAAGTAATCTAACTAACCTTATAGAAGCCACGTAAATGTTACATGATAAGATTTTCAGTTATATAATAATATAACTAAAATCCTAGAAAATATAACATTTAAATATATAAAAAAGACAAATATTTATTTCAGTAAAGCTCTTTGAGATGAATCTAACAACATTTGTTTTATCATGATTTAACTTCTGCTAAAATTTCTACAAATTAAACAAACTAAATAAGCATAAATTAAAAAAATATGACTTTTCAATAAATAAAATATAAATAAAAGTTGAAGTGAGGTAAATTCAACAAATACAGTGCAAAAAATTAAAGCAATATAAGGTTTGATGATAAGGGATTTAGTGTTACAAAGTAATATAGTCTATTAAAATTAAAAAATTCAAAAAATTAAAATAAATTGTGTAGGAAAGTTTTATTCCAAATTACTTAGAAGATTAAGATAAGAATCTCTAATAATAAAATTAGCTGCAAGTGAAAATATATTACAAAACATGAAAAACTTCAAAAAATAACGTTTTTAAAATATTAAAATGAATAATCAATTTCATATAACTTATTGAGGTGAGTACAATGCATTTATTTCATCTATATTAAAGGTCGATTAAAACTGCTATGAATTGGCATAATGAGTAAAAATAAATAATAATTAATTACGTTTTTAATATTAAGAAAATAAATTTAAAAATCAAAATGAGATAACGTAAACAAATGTAATATATCCAAATGAAATCTTTTAAAGGTTACATGATCAGAGATTTATAGTTGAAAAAACATAACAAAATTGAACATAAAAAATTTTAAGTGATGTAAATTATGTGAGAAAGTTATATTCTATGATGCAATATAAAATAAAATATTCAAATATATAAAAATAAAAAACTTAACTATATAATGCTCATCAAGGCAAGCCCAATACCATTTGTTTCCTCTTGATCTAACTCATTTGCAATAACTTCAAATTAAAAGAGAAAATGAGCACAAATAATAATAAAATAGGTATTCATATTAAGTAATTATATGTTAAATTTAAAAAGAGATAAACTAAAGTAATGTAATATAATAAAATCAAGGAAATCTAATTATCTCAAAATAGCTAAATTAAAGTTACATAGTATTATAAAATAATCATAGTAAAAAATTGCGAAAATAAAATAACTCATGAAGGAAAGTTGTATTCCATGATACAATGAAGATCGAGGGTAACGTCCGCCATCATCAAATTAAGTAAAAATTTAAATGACTCTTAAAGTATGCCCAAACTAAAAAACTAAACAATTTAAAAATACATAAATCAATATTGGATTAAGCTAAATAGATTAGTCAAATGACATTTTTTATATCAATTTAACACCATTTGAATATATTATCAATTACGAAATTCAATAGCTACAAAAAACAATAAATTATTTATTTCATATTAAATAAATATATGTTAAATTTGAAATAAGATAAATTATAGCTATGTAATATAAATAAATCAATACTAAGCAATGTTTATACTTATGCAGATTTAGAACTACATATTGATATAACGACATAAAAGCCAAAAAATTTTAAGAAATTAGATAACTGACATGGGATGTAGCATTCAAAGACACTTAAAAGGTCAATTGTAATATACTCAATCACCAAACAAGGTACACATAAACATCTCTTACAATGTAATCTAAGGCCATAAGAAATAAAATATTTAAAAAGTATAAAAATTAACATTTTATTAGGTAGAGGTCTTAAAGACGAGTCCAACAATCTTTCTTTCAGGTCAATAGACTCTCATTAGAATTACTAAAAATTGAAATATTAAATAAAAATAAATAATAATAAATTATTATTTAAGTCATAAGTAAATACAAATTAAAAATGAAATTCAATAAGTTGAAACAATTTAATATCACCAAATAAAAGCAATGGAAGGCTCACATGAGAGGATATTTAGATCTACATATTAATAAGAGAAAAATCAAAGCAAATAATTTGAAAAAATGGGTTAAAATGTATGAAAAAGTTGCATTCAATGACACAAAGAAGATCAAGTGAAAACTTTTTATCATCAAATCATGCACTAATCAAAATGCATACCAAAGTATACTAAAACATTAGAAAAAAATATATTTAAAAATAAATATTTAAATAGATAGATCTTTAATAAATAAGGCCGATGATGTTTGTTCTTTTTGATAAAAAATTATTTCAATTTTTTATGAATTTCCAATATAAATAAGCATAATTAACAATAAATTACTATATTCATATTAAGTAAATATTTATTATAGCTTAAATTAGATGAATTAAATCAATGTAATATAACTAAATAATTATAAAGTAAAGGTCACATAACAGGACATTTAGAGTTATATAGTAACTTAAACCAAATGAAAGAGAAAAAGCTAAAAAATGACATCAATTATATTAGAATATTATTTTCTAAGATACTAAAGAGATCAAATGTGACATACTCATTTGTCAAATCAGGTACAAAAAGAAATGACCAAACATAAAGTGTGTTAAAACCTCAGAAAATAAAATATATTGAAATATAGAAATGGTTATTAAATTGGACAAAGGTGTTAAGTTGATTCTAATCTTTATATCTCCAAATTACAAAATTAAATAAGCATAAATAATAATAAGTTATTATTTAAAAATTAAGTAAATATATATTAAAGAAAAAATGAGATAAATTGAAGCAATATAGTATAACTAAATTAAAGTAAAAGAATCACAAAAGTGGATATTTAGTGTTATAAATAAATATATAAAAAAATTAAAATTTTAAGAAATAAAATAAATGGTATGTGAAAGTTGCATTCCATGATTTTGAGGTGACTGAGTGTAACATTCAGAATTGTTAAATTAATTACAAATTGAAATATCTCTTAAAGAATTATAAAATTGAAAAAAAATTATTTTAAAAACAAATACTTAATTGGATAGAACTCATAAAAGCAAGTTCAACGATATTTGTTTCATCTTAGTTAGAATTTTTTGTAGTTACTATGAATTAGCAAAGTAAATAAATATAAAAAATAACAAATTATTACTTTTATATTATATAAATATGTACAAAAATTAAATAAGTAATATAAAATCATAAATTCGTAGCGATGAAGGCATCATACTAAAGTAGAGTTAGATTTTTATTATAAAATAATCAAAGAAAAAAATACTTAATGGCTTGAGGAAAATTATAATTGAAAGTTGTTTTACAAGATGTAAGGGTATAAACATTAGTTGGATAAAGCTCTTCAAAATGAGTCAAACGGCCTTTGTTTTCTTTTGATTAAACCTTGGTTAGGGTTGTTATCAATTACCAAAGTAAATAAGCTTAAATAATAATTTTTTTCTAATATAATGTAGATATATATTAAAATTAAAATGAGATAAATTACAGCATGTATTGTAATGAAATCTTTCATAGAATTCATCGAGACAAGTGTAGTGACTTTTTTTATCATTTTGATTAAACCTCAATTGGAATTACTTCAAATAATAAATGTAAGCCTAAACAATAGCAAATTAGTTTCTTCACATAAAGTAAAAATATATTAATGTTGAACTAAGATAACAATAAAAATGTAATACTACGAAATCCAAGAAATATAAAGGTTACACAAGAGGACACTTAGAATGACATTCGAGTATAACAAAATAAAGATGAAAAATTAGAAGAAATGAGTTAAATTTTATAAGAGAAAAATATTCCAAGATACTAACATGATCAAGTTTAACATCCATGATCATCACAATCTAATACAAACAAAAATGTCTCTAAAGGAATACTGCAACCATAGAAAATAAAAGACTTAAAATATAAAAAAGAATATGTTTTTGAATAATACTGATTAAGAATTGTTCAATGATAATTATTTCATCTTATCATGCCACATGTCAAACTACTTCAAATTTCTAAAATAAATAAGCAAAAATAATAAAAAATTATTATTTTAATATTTCTTAAACTAATGTTAAAGCTAACCTAAGATAACTTTAAGCAATATAATACTACCATAACAAATCAATGTAATCATAACAAGAGATGAGATTTGGAGTTCCATTGTAATGAACAAAATAAAAGAGGAAAATATGTAGAAATAGGATAAAATTTATCAAAAAGTTGCATTCAAAGATATAATGAGATCAAGTGTAATATCAAAAATCATCAGATTAGGTACATAAAAAAGTAAAGGTTGCAAAAGAGAGAATTTGAATTTCATAGTACTATATCCAAATGAAAGCGAAACATTTGAATAAATAAGATAAATTATATGTCAAATTTTCACTCAAAGATATTAAGAAGATTGAGTTTAACATCATCTCTAATCATACAAGATAAAAATTGAAATGTCTAACAAAGCAAGCAAGCCCAAGCAAAATAAAATATTTAAAAATATATAAAATGATTATTTAATTAAAGAACCTGTCGAGATGAGTCTAAAGTTTATGCTTCATCTAGATCAAATGAAGTTTATAATTACTATGACTTACCAAAAGAAAATAAATGCAATTAGTAAGAAGTTGTTCATTTAATATTAAGAAAATTTATGCCATTATTGAAATGAGATAAATTGAATAATGTAATTTAACCAAACAAAAAAAATTTAAAGAAATTAAAAGTTGTAATCATAGATGCTAATGAGATTAAGTATATTATCTCAATTACATTTCAAGTACACATCAAAATAACTCATAAAATATGCCAAAATGGAAGAAAATTATTACTTAAAACTATAAAAAAAATAAATATTTAATCTAATAATGTTCATCAAAACAAGCGTAGTGATATTTATTTTGCCTTGATAAGAACAATTTGGACATAGGAAGACATTTACAATTGCATAGTAATATAACAAGACAAAAATAATTTGAAGAAGTGAGATAAATTGTAAAGAAAAGTGAAAATTCCAAGATTCAAAAGAGATTCAGTGAAACATTATTGATCACAAAATTAGGTATAAATTGAAATGTCTTATAAGGGGTGACAAAATCTAAGGAAATAAAATATTTAAAATTGAAAAATATATATTTAATTCTTTACTCATCAAGTTGAATGCATTACATTTGTATGTCTCAATCAATCCGGTATGGGAATTACTATGAATTATAAAACTAAATTATAAATAATAATAATAATTTATAAAATGAAGAGTTTGAACTAAGGAAATATGAAATGAAGAGATTGAAGCAATGTAAACATCAGAAGTGATGAGATTTAGAGTTATGTAACAATATATTTAAATAAAAGAGAAAAACGACTTTTGTTCTATGCAAACAAGAGCTCGGTTGGAATACTATGAATTATAACGGTGAATAACCATAAATAATGTGAAAATATTTCATTAATATGAAGAAAATAAATTATACATTTAAAATGTGATAGTTAGAGAAAAGTAATACAAATAAACAAAAGTGATATAAAGGACACATGAAAGTGATTTACAGTGAAATTGTAATATAACCAAATCAAAGTAAAAATACTAAAGACATGAGATAAATATCATCAAATACTTATAGTCCAAGATAGTGAGGACATTGAGTGTAACATCATCCATCATTAAATTAAGTATAAGTCAAAAGGTCCCATAAAATTTAACAAAACTATATGAAAAAAAATATTTAAAAATTAAAAAAATGAATAATCAATTAGATAGCTCACTTCAAGGTGGGTCTTACGAAATTTCTTTCAACTTGATCGG
Source organism: Vanilla planifolia (assembly GCA_023846275.1). Classification (NCBI taxonomy): domain Eukaryota; kingdom Viridiplantae; phylum Streptophyta; class Magnoliopsida; order Asparagales; family Orchidaceae; genus Vanilla; species Vanilla planifolia. The sequence goes on along the minus strand of JAIUJO010000063.1, from coordinate 128,969 downwards.
ATCTAATTTTTAATTACTACAAATTAATAACGAAAATAAGCATAAATCATAATAAATTATTATTTTAATATTAAGTGAATATATGTTGAAGTTGAAATAAGATAAATTAAAATAATGTAATATAAGAAAATCATAATGATGTGAAGGTCATATGATAGGAGATTTAGAGTTATATAGTAACATAATGAAATCAAAGTAAAAAACAAAGTGATAAAATGAGGTAAAGTATTTGCAAAAATTTCACTAAAAAAAAATAAAGTTATTGCATGTATTATCTTTGATCATCAAATTAGCTATGAAGCTAAATGCCTCTTTAAGCACACCAAAACAAAGAAAATAAAAATATTTAAAAATATAAAATAAAACACTAAATTGGATCAAACTCTTAGAGACTAGTCTAATGACAATTCTTTCATTTCAATTGGGCATCCATTTGATTACCTATGAATTACAAAAAAAAAGTAAAGATAACTAATAATAAATTTTAATTTTAATTTCATATAAATATATATTAAAGCTAAAATTAGATAAATTATAACAATATAATATAAACAAAAAAATTGTAAATTAATGATCATACATAAAGAGACATAGAGTTACACAATATTATTGCCAAATCAAAGCAAAAAGTTTGAAGAAATGAGAAATAATTTGGCAAAATTGTATTTCAAGATACTAAAGTGATCAATTGTAACACTTTCAATAATCAAGTTAGGTATGTGTCATTTAGTCTCATAAAACCTATTAAAATAATAGTGAATAAAAAATTTAAAAGATATAAAACTAAATATCTAAATTGGTCAAGCTCGCCAAAGATACGTCTAATTACATTTGTTTTTCCCACATTAGAATAAAAAATAAAAAATAATTATTTTAATATTAAGTAAATATATATTAAAAGGAAATTTTATATAAATTTAAAATTATAATACAACAAAATCCAAATGATGAAAAATACATATGGAAGGAGATTTAGAGTAATATAATAAAATGATAGAATCAAAGAAAAACGTTTTCAAAAATGACTTAAATTATACCAAAAACACATTCCACAATGCTAAGAAGATTGAGTGAAAAATATTCAATGTTAAAATTAGAAATGAATCCAAATATCTTTTAGAGAGAGAAAAAAATCCTAAACACTAAAATATTTAAAAATAAAAAAATGAATATTTTGTTAGATAGAGCTCGTGGAGAGGAATCCAAAGTCTTTTTTTTCATATCGATTATTTGTCGTTTGGATTTACTACAAATTACCAAAATAAATATTCGTAAATAACATTAAACTTTAATTTTATTATTATGTTAATATATATTAATTTCTAAAATTGATTAATTAAAGCAATACAACAAAACCTAACAAAAGAGAAGTAAAGGTCTTGAATGAGGGTATTTTGAGTTGCAAAGTAACATAACTAAAATATAAATAAAAATATAATGAAATGATATAAATGGCATATGAAAGTTTACTCTAAGATACTAAATTAAAAATGTGAAACATGCACAATTGTTAAATTAGGTGCAAAACAAATTTTGTTGTAGAGCATTCAAAAACCATCATAAATAAAGAATCTAAAAATTTCAAAAAGAGTATTTAATTGATTAAGCTTATTTAGAGGAGTGTGATGACATTTATTTTGTCTTGATAGGACCTCATTTGGAATTATAGTCAATTACAAAGTTAAATAATACTGAATATTAATAAATTGTTACTTTAAAACTTAAGATATATATATATATATATATATATGCTTACTTGCCTTAGAAATTTGAAGTAATTTTCAATAAGATTTGATAAAGATGAAATGGTCAGGATGAGTCTAATGATATTTATTTAGTCCCTATTTTACGTCATCAAAAATACTTGTGAATTAATAAATGAAACAAGTAAGAAAAATTATATTTATTATTTAGTAATAAAATCAAAGCAAACGTTTTAAAAAGTAAGATAAATGTTGTGACCAAGTCGTAATCCATCTCAATAAGATCATCGAGCATAACATCCTAGATCACTAAAACAAGTAAAAATAAAAATATCTCATATATGGTGTCAGAACCCTTGAAAATAAAATATTTAAAAATATAAAACTAAATAAAAAATTGGATAGAGCTCATCGATGATAATCCAATGAGATTTGTTTCATTCGATCAAACTTCTATTAGAATTATTACAATTTACAAAATAAATATACATTAATAAAAAAATTTATTAGTTTAATGTTAAAGAAATATATATTAAAGCTGAAATAAGATAAATTCAAGTAACATGATATAACCTAACCAAAGTAATGAAAAGATTAAACAAGATAAAATTTTGAGAAAGACAATAATTGAATCAAATAAAAGAAAATAATTTGGAAAATTGAGACAAATTACATGTAAAAGTTACATTGTGAGGTATTAAGAAGACAAAGTGAAACATCCATAATCATCTAATCGAGTTTGTATATAAAAATATAAAAATAAATATTTAATTATTTAGAGCTCATCCAGATGAGTTCAATGACATTTATTTTGCCTAAATCAAGCCTCAATTAGAATTGTTGTTAATCAGTAGAGTAAATAATTATAAATTATAATAAATTTTAATAAATAATTTCTTTAATATTTCGTAAATATACAAAAATATTGAAATAAGATAAGTTGAAAAAAAGTAATATAATTGAACAAAATTGATATTGAGGTAAAGGGAGAGGAGATTTAGAGTTACATTATAATACAACAAAATTGAAGCTAATATTTTAAAAAATGAGATAAATTATATAAGAAAGCTATATTACAATATACAAAGGAGATCAAGTGTTGGACCATCAATCAAAAAACAAGAAACAAAAATAAATAACATGCTTAGTGTGCCGAAAAAAAAAATTTATTTAAAAATATAAAAATAAATATTTAATTAGGTAGGATTTTGGGAGATGAGTTTAATGACCTTTGCTTTATTTTAATTTATTCCCGTTTGAATTTACTAAGAATTGCAAATTAAATCAACATACGCAATAATAATTAATTATTTTAATATTAAATATAAATATGTTAACTTTCATGAGATAAATTGAAGTAATGAATTTTAAGCAAATCAAGGTGCAGCAAGAGTCACGAAATAAAATAAATTATAAAAAATGTTGAATTCTAAGATAATAAAGAGATTGAGTGTAACATCCTCAAACATTAAATTAGGTAAGAAACTAAATGACTTATAAAACATACCAAAACATAAGAAATTAAAATTTTTAAAAATGTGGAAATTATTATTTAATTGGTTAAAGCACATCAACACGAGTGCAACAACATTTGTTTCTTCTTATTGTACTTCATTTGGAACTAATACTAAAGAAATTAAAAAAAAATTAATAATAATAATTTAATATTTTAATATTAAAAAAATTATTAAAGCTAAGATAATTTGAAACAGTGTAATATAAAGAAGTAAAAGGAATGTAATGGTCAAATGAAAAGAAATTTAATGTTACTTAATATATGATAAAATAAAATTGAACATTTTGAAGAAGTATCATAAAGTTTATGAGAATGTTGCATTACAATATTCTAAAAAGATCTAGTGTAACTTCATCAATCATTAAATCAAAAATAGATCATAATATCTTGATAAGAATGACAAATACCTTTGTAACAATATTTTAAAATTTTTAAATATTTAATTGGATTGAGATATTTGAGATGAATCCAACTACATTTGTTTAGTGTTAATCAGACCTAATTTGTGAATACTACGAAGGATGACAGTAAAAAAACATAAATAGTAATAATGTTTTATTTTATAATTATGTAAATATATACCTATGCTGAAATTGGATAAATTTATGAAATGTAACATGTTAAAATCAAAGCAATGTAAAGGACAACAAAGGGAAAATTAATATTTTCATATAAATATAATAAAATAATACAAAAAAATTAAAGAAAATAAGTTAAATTACACAAAAAAGTTAAATTCTAAGATACTAAATGTACAGAGTGAGACATCACAATCACTAAATCTGGTGCAAATCAAAAGGTCTCTTAAATGATGCTAATACTCAAGAAAATAAAGTATTTAAAGATAAAAGAATGAATATTTAATTACAAAAAGATTATCAAAAGTCTTTATTTTCATTTCTTTCCTATCAACCTGGCCTAATTTTTGTTAATTTTGATTAAGAAATTAAATATGCTTAAATAATAAAAAAAATATTCTTCTGATATTAAGTAGATATAGAATAAAGTTGAAAAATAAAAATTCAAGCAATGTAATATAATGAATTCAAAGTGCAGTAGGTCAAAGGAGAGGAGAATTAGAGATTCAATGTAATATAGCTAAATTAATGTGAAACATTTCAAAACAATTGCATTAATAACATCAAACCTTATAATTCAAAAATACTAAGGAGATCAAGTGTAACACCATCAATATTAAACTTGATACAAATCAAAATGTCTCTTCAAAAATGTAAAAGCTCTAGAAAACAATATATTTAAGAATATTTAAATTAATATTTAATTAGATTAAGCTCATCAAGATAGTCATATGATGTTTTTTCAATTTGATCAGACCTCGATAGATACTACCAAAAAATTACGATAGTAAATTAGCATATAGAATAAAAATTTAGTTTTGCTAATTTTTAGTAAATATATATTAAATCTTATAATAAGATAAATTAGAGCAATGTAATATAACCAAATATAAGTGAAGTAAGAGTCACACAAGTGGTAGTTAAACATTCATAGTAATATAATAAAATTAATGCAAAAACTTTGAACAAATGAAATAAGTTATACAGTAATGTTTCATTCTAATTTACTAAGGAGATGAAGTACATCATAATTGATTATCAAATTAAGTTTGAATCAAAATGCCTCATGAAGTATGCAAAAACTCTAGTCAAATGAAATGTTCAAAAATATATAGAAGTAATATTTAATTAAATAAAGCATATATTGGCTAGTATAATGGCACTTTTTTAATCTTGATCAATCCTCATTTGTTATCGATACAAGTTACCTAAGTAAACATGGATAAATAATAAGAAATTACTATTTTATTATGAGGTAAATATATAATAAAGCTAAAATCAAAAAAATTAAAATAATGTAACATTCCCAAATAAAAATTTTGCAAAGCTCATAAGAGTGGAGAAGCATTTTATCAAAAAATTGTATTCCAAGACACTAAAGAGATCAAGTTTTACATCCTCAATCATCAAATTAGATAGCATTCAAATTATCTCAAATCATGTGCAAATTCTATAGAAAGTTAATATTTAAAACTATAAAGAAAGAATATTTAGTTGGATAGGGCTGATCAAGAATAATATAATGATAATTATGCATCATTTTGGGCTAAAATAAATTTACAATGTAAACGATCTTAAATTAAAAAAGTTTATTTTTTAAATAAAAAATTCATATTAAAACATAAATAGAATGAGTTGAAAGAAATTACAAATTTAATATCAAAATAAAGTAATTGTCACACAAGAAAAGAATTAGACTACCTTGTAAAATAACAAAATTACAAAAAATTATTTAAGGATTTGAGATGGATTATATAAGTAAGTTGCATTCCAGGATACTAAAAACATTGAGTATAACTTCCTATGACATCAAATCACATGCAAATCAAAATGTCTAACAAAGTTTGCAAAAAACTTGCGCATGCAAAATATTTGTAAATATAAAAATTAATATTAAATAGATAGAGCTCCTCAAGACTACTTTAATGATAGTTTTTTCATCTTAATCAGATCTCATTTGAGATACTATAAATTGCAAAATTAAATAAAAATAAATAATAATAAATTATAATTTTAATATTAATGAAAAAATTGATTAATAAAGTCCAAATGAGATAAATTGAAGCGATATCATAGAACAAATTAATAGCAATATAATGGTCATTAAAGAGGATGTCAAACTCACGTAGTACCACAACCAAAACAAAGCAAAAAAAATTTGAACAAATGAGACAAATTATATAAAAATTTATCATTTAAGATACTAAGAAGATCGAGTGCAAGTATCTACATTTTTAATTGTAGTACAAATTAACATATATCTTAAAACATTCGAAAAAGACGAAAAATGTTTTTAAAAATCCAAAAAAAATATATTTAATTTGATTGAGATTGTTATAATAGGTCTAACAACATTTCTTTCATCTTGATTGAACTTAATTTTCATTTAATAAAAATTACTAAAAAATATGTTTAACAATTAAAAACTTAAAAATTTTAAAGTTGGGTAAATTTTATTTAAAGTTGAAATAAGATATGTAAAACAAATATACTAATATCAAGTCAACATTATGTGAAAGTCAAATCGACGATAATTAGAGTTACATAGTAACATAACAAGAGAAAAGTAAAAAGTTTAAAGAGAAAAATAAATTGTTTCATAATGTTGCACTCCAAGATACGAAGTAGATTAAGTACAACATCCTAGATCATCAAATTAGGTATGAATCAAAATAACTTGTAAATTATGTTAAACTTTAAGAAAATAAAATAAAAATTAAAATATAGAAATCCATATTTAATTTATAGAGGTTGTTGAGATAAGGCTACCAAAGTTTTTTTCGTCTATATGAGATCTCTTTTGAAATTACTATGAATTACTATAATTAATAGACATGAATAATGACAGATTATCTTTTAAGATTAACTAAATAAATATTGAAATTAAAAGTGATAATTTGAAGCAATGTAATATAATTGAGCCAAATTAATCTAAAGATCACATAAGAGAGAATTTAAGTTTTCTAGTAACATAACAAAATAAAAAAAAATTAAAAAAGAGACTTTTTTATAGGAAAGTTATGTTTTAATATAATACGAAGTTCGTGGGTAACAACCTTAAAAATCAAATACGATACAAATCCAAATGCCTAATAAAATCGATATATAACCCTATAACACATTTAAAAATACAAAAATGGATATTTAAATGACTAAATCATATCGAATTGAGTACAATAGTAGTTGTTTCCTCTCTATTTGATATAGTTTGGAATTGTTATAATTTGCCAAAGAAAAGTTAGCATGAATACAAATAAATTATTATTTTAATACTAAGAAATTTCATATCAAAGTTGGTTTGAGACAAAATGAAGTGATGTGAAAAAACCAAATCAAAGTAACAAATTTTAAAAAGTGAGACAATTTAAAAGTAAAAGTTGGATTCCATGATTATAAGGAGATGAGTATAGCTTCCTTGATCATCAAATCATGTACGAATAGAAATGACATATAAAATGAACAAAAAAAACTAAAGAAAAATGTGTTTTAAAAATATAAGAATGAATATTTAACTATAATCACAAATTTATAATATTTTTTAAAATTACATAGATTCAATTTATCTTATTTTATCTTTAATATTCATTAATTAATACTATAATTATAATTATTATTATTATTATTATTATTAATGCTTAATTACTTTGATATTTTCGAGTGATCCTTAATGAGGTTTAACTGAGATTAAACAAAAGTCCATGCACTTCTCTCAATGAGCTATTTCAAATTAAGTATTCATCTTTATCTTTTTAAATATTTTTTATCATGGGTTCACAATGCATTACATGGCATTTCAATTGAAATATTACATTGAAATGTAAAGATATTCATTGAAACTTTACATTGAAATATTCAATTCAAATGAAAGTGACATGGCTTTCATTTGAAATATTACATTATATCAATCTATCTCATTTTTCTTTAATATATGTACTTAATATTAAGATAATAATTTATTTTCATTTAAGTTTTTTCTACTATAATTGAAAGTAATTCTGAATGATTTCTAATAGATACAACCCAAATATTGTTGGACTCCTCAACATGAGCTACATCGAATTAAATCTTTATTTTTATTTATTTGGATATTTTTTTAATTATTATAACATACTTTTTGAAATGTTTTGATTTATATCTAATTTGATAAACAAGGATGTACACTCAAACTAATTAGTATCTTAGATTTCAACTTTTCCCATAAAATTTTTTTCATTCTTCAAATGTTTCACTTTGATTTAGACATTTACAAAGTGACTATAGTTCACCTCTTATATGGCCATTACTTTATTTTATTCTTTTCTTAACATGCTTCAATTTTACATGTTTAAGATTTAATACATATATTTATTTAATATTAAAATAATTATTTTTATTATTTTACTTATTTACATTTGGAATTCATTGTAAAGACAAATTATATCTGAAGTGATGAAAATAAAGACATTTCAGTTATCTCGATAAGCTCTATGTGATTAAATATTCAATTTCTTATTTTCAAAAATTTCATTTGATTTATATTTTTGAAAACTTTATGAGCCATTTAATCTACTAGATTTGATGAATTGGGAACTTAATCTCTTTACTATCATGGGATACATCTTTCTTGTACTATTCATCCCATTTGTTCAAATTTGTTTCTTTAACTTGGTTATATTATTATATTAAGCTAATTATCTTCTCAAGTGATGCTTACTTTGTTTTTATTCTATTATTATATAATTCTTCAATTTATCACATTCCAAGTTCAATATATATTTAGTTGTTATTAAAAAAATAATTTGCTATTCGTTTGGTTTATCTGGTTTTGTAATTTCTAATAACCCCCATTGAAGTCTAATCTTAAGAAAGTAAATATTGTTGGGCTCATATCAATGAGTTTTATAAAATTATATATTTATTTGGTGATTAAACATGTTGCACTTAAACTCTTTTGTATCTTGGAATACAACTTTCACATAAAATGTATCTCATTTCTTCAAATTATTTGCCTTCATTTGACTATATTTCTATATTATTTAAAATCTCCTCTTAAGTGAACTTAGCATATTTTTTTACATGTTTTGATTACATTTCTTCAATTTATCTTTATTTATCTTTAATATAGATTTATATTATTTTAAAAAAATAATTATTATAATTTATCCTCATTTGCTTTTGTAATTTATAGTAATTTCAAATGAAGTTTAATTAAGATGAAACAATCCTGATTAGTCTCATCTCGATAAGACATATTAAACTATTTTTTTAATATTTTTAAATACTTTTTTTTCTATTTCTTTACCATGCTTTATAAGATATTTCTGTTGTAACTACTTTGACATTCGAGGAAGTCGAACACAATCTTCTTCATATCATAGATTTAAATTTCTATATATTTTATTTTAATTCATAAATTTTTTTTACTTTGATTTGGTTATATCATACTACATCAATTTTCTAATTTTACCTATATTATATATTTACTTAATATTAAAATCATGATATTTTATTATTTATAGTTATTTAATTTTATTAATTTTTATTAATTCCAATCAAAGTCCAATCAAGATGAAATATTTGAGACAAGTCCAATGACACTTCTTTAATCCCAATCAAACCTCTTTTGGAATACTTATTAATTAACAAAATAAATGAGTAACAATAACAAGAGTTATTACTTTAATGTTAACTAATCTATGTTAAAGCTAAAATGAGAAAATTTAGGCAAATATAACAACCAAATCAAAGAAAAAATCTAAAAAAAAATGTGATAAATTGTATGACAAAGTTACATTCCATGACACTAAGAAAATTAAGTGTAACTTCCTTTATTATAAAAGAAACTATAAATGGAAATATGTGATAAACTATTTCAAAATCACAAGAAAATATATTTCAAAAAAATATAAAAATATTTTATTGAATAGAGTTCATCAAGGTGAGACCAATAACATTTGTTCCAACATGATCTCACCTCATTTTGATTTGCTGCGGGTAATGAGAAGCTCAAAAAATGAAGCCCATGTCTTTGAAATCCAACGATCGTAATGCCTATAAAAATGGAAAATGAGAGAACCAAAGTAATGAGAAAATGACTTGTCACTGTGAAGCTAGCCAAATTTAATAAGTATAAATAATAATAAATTATTATTTTTAACATTATCTAATCATGTATTAAAGCAAAAATGAGCTAAATTAAAGTAAGTTTAACAAAATAAAAATGATGTAAAGGTAACACATGAAGGGAATAACAGATTCATGGTAAATTAAATAATTCTAAGGAAGCTATTTGAAGATATGAGGAAAATTATTCAGGAAATATGCATTCAAAGTAATAAGAGATTGAGAATAAAATCTTCGGGCATCAAATCAGATAAAAAAGGAAGTGTTTCAAGAAATATTACAAAACCCGAAAAAATAAACATTTAAAAATGTAAGAAAAACAATTCATTGAATAGAGCTCATCGAGAGTAAATAAGTATAAATAATAATAAATAATTTTATATTATCTAAATTAATAATAAAACTAATATGTGAAAATTTGATGCAAGCTAATGTTATAAAATCAAAGTATGTGAAAGTCACAATAGATGTGAATTTGAATTTCAAGATAATATAACCTTATTAAATCAAACAATTTGAAAAAAAAATATAAATGTTAGTTGTACTCCATAAAACATAGGGTATTGCCTTTAAGATCTCTCATTATCAAATTAAATACAAATTAAAATGTCTTATAGCAAGTGCCAAAAAAAATTTAAAATTTAACTATTTGAAAATATTAAAAGCAATATTTGAAAATAAAATGTTTCTTTTGTCTCAATAAAACCTCATTTGGAGTTACTATGATTTATCAAATTAAAAAAAGTGTACATCCTAACTAAATTATTATTTAATTTTAAATATGTATAAATCAAAGTTCAAGTGAAAAAAATTAAAGTAATATAGTAAAAAAAATTAAACTATTATAGGCATCACACAAAAAGAGAATTAGCATTCCATATTAATATAACTTACACAAAGGAAAAAAATTCAATAAATGATGTAAATAACGTGATAATTATTCAATCTAATTAATAACAATATTAACTCTAACACCATTGATGGTTAAATCATGTATGAATCAAACTACCTCATAAAGCATGCCAAATTTATAGAAAAAATATTTTTAAATATAAAAGTTAATATTTAAATAAATAGAGTTCATTGAGATGAGTCTAATGAAATTTAATTTTATCTTGAGTAAACCACCTTTGCAATTTATATGAATTACAAACCAAACAAGTACAAATAGTATTAAATTATTATTTTAATATTACACAAATATATATTAAAATTGAAATAAGTGAAATAAAAGAAATGTAATGTAACCAAAACAAAATGACGCAATGGTCACAAGAGATGTGATTTAGAGCAATAAACTAATTAAAAATATTGTATCAAAAAATTTAAAAAGTAATATAAATTATAGAGGAAATTTCTTTATTAAGATATAAGGGAAATCAAAATGTAGCTTCTTCTATGAAAAAATGATGTATAAATCAAAATGTCTTGTGAAGTATGGCAAAACACAATAAAATAAACTATTTGGAAAATTTAAAAATTAATATTTAATTAGATATAGTCTATTAGGATTATTCCATTGATGTTTGCTTAACCCAATCATCCCACATTTTGAATTACTAATAATTTCCAAAATTATAAGCCCAAATAGTAAATTAAAACAAAAATAAGATAAACTAAACCAATGTAACATAAAAAAAAATCAACAACATGGAAATGATGCATGAGAGAAAATTCAAAGTGACGTAGTAATACAAGATAATCAAGTGAAAATTTTCAAAAAAGAGGTAAATTGTATGAGAAATTTCTGTTACAAGATACTATGGATATTGAGCATAACATCCTTAACCATCAAATAAGGTAATAATTTAAATATTTTTCAAAGTTTTCCAAACCCTTAGAAAATAAAATATTTAATAACATAAAAATGACTATTTCTCAAGATAATGTTTAACTACATCACTCCAACGAAATCTATTTTGTCTCAACCAAACTTTTTTTAGAATTACTATTAATTAAAAATCAAATAGGCATAGATAATAAAAATTACAAATTTAGCATTAAAAAATACATAGCAAAGCATAAATGAGATAAATTGTAGAAATACAACATAATCAAATTATTGGAATGTTAAAGTCACCTGAGAAGTGAATTAGAGTTTCATAGTAATATAATCAAATCTAAATAAGACATTTCAAGAAATGAGATAAATTATACAAGTTGTATTTCATGATACTTAGAAGATCAAAACCATTAAAAAACATATTAAAAAAATATAAAAATTAGTATTTAATTAGGTAGAGCTCCTTGAACCTTTTCTAAACAATATAAATATAAATAATAATGAATTATTATTTTAATATTAAGTAAAAATATATTAAAGTTGAAATGAGATAAATTGAAATAAAGTAACATAACATTATCAAAGTAATAGAAAGTTAATAGGACAGGTGATTTAGAATTACATTATAATAAGACAACATCAATGTGAAAAATTAGAATTAATGATATAAGATGTACAAGAATGTTGCATTCCAATCACTAAGGAAAATGAGTGTGACAAGCTCCATCATCAAATTAGACATGTAGCAAAATAAATCCTAAACCATACCAAACTCTTAGAAATTATAATACTTCAAAACTTAAAACAAATAACATTTAGTTATATTGACCTCATTGGGATGTGTCCAAGGACATTTTCTTTATATCAAATGGACAACATTTTGAGTTACTGTAAATAAAAAAAATTAAACCATAAAAAATAATAAATTATTACTTTCAAATTAAGTATATATACATTAAAGATAAAATAAGATAAATTGAGGTTAAATAATATAACAAAACTAAATCTAAATGAAAAATTTTGAAAAATAAGAAAAATTATATTTAAATGTTCCATACAAAGATATTAGGGTGGTAAACTATAATAACCTCGAATATAAAATCAATTATGCAAAAAAATATTTTTTAAATCAAGTTAGAAATCAAAGAAAATATGTGATGTTAAAATATAAAAATGATTATTTAATTACATAGAGATCATTGAAATAGCTCCGATGACGTCGGTTTCATCATGAATGGACCTCATTTGTAATTATTACAAATTATCACATAAAATAACCATAAAAATAATCAATTATTTTAATATGAAGTAAATATATATTAATGATGAAGCAAAATAAAATTGAAGAAATGTAATATAACCAAATCAAAATGGTGTAATTATCACATAGAGGGAGAGTAAGAGTTTTGAAGTAATATAAGCAATTCCATTAAATAACTTTGGAAAAAAGAGAAATTATATAAGAAACTAGCTTTCTAAGATACTAAGGAGATAGAGTATAACATTATCAATCATAAAATTTGATATGAATAAAAACGCTTCTAAAACTATACAAAAATAACATCAAATAAAATACATAAAAATTTAAAAATAAATATTTAATTAAAAAAAGGTCATTGAGGTAACTGTAATGACATTTTTTTATGTCTATCAGATGTAATTTGTAATTACTATGAATAACAAAGTAAAAAAGTATAAATAATAACAAATTATCATTTTACTTTTAAGTGAATATAAAATAAGCTTAAAATATGTTAAATTAATGAATTTTAATATAACTAAGTCAAAGTAATGGAAAAGTTCAATAGTAGAAAAATTATAGTTTAATAGCTATATAACCTAATCAAAGCAAACAATTTAAAAAAATCAGTTAAATTCCAAAAATACTTAGGAGACTGAGTGTAAAATCATGAATCATAAAATTAGATATGAATAAAAATGTCTCATAAAATATTCCAAAAGCCTTTAAAGTAAAATGCCTGTAACTATATAATTGAATATTTAATAAGATTGAAACCATTGAGAAGAGTTGAATGACATTTGCTTTATCTTATTTGGATGTCAAATAGAATTACCATGAATTGCCAAAGTCACTAGACTTAAAATATAAATAAATATTATTTTAAAATTAAATAAATATACATTATACTGAAATGAGATAAATTAAAATAATATAATATACCCAAATCAAACTGATGTAAATGTCATACAAGAGTATAATAAGAAAATTATATTGATATATTCTATGAAAAGTGAAAATTGTTTAAAAATAAGATCAATTATGTGGGAAAGTTAGAACACAATGTACTATGAATATTGATTGTAATATTCTTGAATGTCAAATTGGGTACAAATAAAAATATTTTATAAATGATTCAAAATCATAGTATTAAAAATAAAAAACTAAAAAATTAATTAGATAAATCTCTTCGAGTAATGTCCAACGACATCTGTTCCACCTCGATTATATCTCATTTAAAGTTAATAAAAATTAACAAACCAATCAAGAAAAATGTTATACATTGAATCTAAAATGTGATAAATTAAAGCAATAATATATACCCAAATCACTATGATGTAAAAAATCAACCATAATAGATTTGGAGTATCAAAATGATATAACCAAATTAAAGAAAAAAATTTAATGAAAAAAGATAAGCTATATTGGTTAGTTGGACACAAAAAATCTAAGGAGAATGAGTCTAATATCCTTGATGGCCAAAATTGGTACGAATCTAAATATCTTGTATAACAACAAACTTTTAAAATGTAAAATATTTCAAAATAAAAAATAAATATTTAATTTGAGAGGGCTTGATGTGATGTTTCTAACAACTCTTGTTTCATCTTGATGGAAACTCATTTTGAATAATTATTGCTTACAAAAGAAAATTGATATAATTAATAATAAATTATTATTTAAATATTTGATAGTTATATGTTAAAGGTAAAATGAGATTAATTAGTCAAATCTTATATAGCCAAATTATGGTGAATTAAAGGTCACATAAAATGAGAATAAGAGCTTTATCGTAATGTGTCAAAATCAAATGCAAAAAGTTGAAGAAGTGAGGTAAATTGTATGGTAATTTATCATTCTACAATGCTAAATAGTTCTAGGGTAATATCCTTGATGATCAAATCATGTACAAAATGAAATGTCAAGTTAATAATGCAAAAAAATACAAAACAAAGTATTTCAAAATATAAAAATGAATAATTAGTAAGATAAAGCTCATTTTGATGTGTTAGAAAATGTTTATTTTGTTTCCATTAACTCTCATTTGGAATTATGTTAACTTACAAAAATAAACAGCCATAACTAATAATAAATTATTATTTGAATATAAAATAAACATATTTTATACTTTAAATGATATAAAATTGAGCACAAAAATCAAACAAAATCTAAGCATGGTGAATTAGTTTTTTATCATAATATAAAAAAAATAAATTTGAAACATTTGAAGAAAAACAATCAATTAGATGGCAAAGTTCTTTTCTAAGATGCTAAGGAGATCGACTATAGCACCCTCCATATTTATATTAGGTGTGAATCAAATTGTCCTATAAAATGTCTTAAAATACAAAAAAACGAAAAGTTAAAATTATAGTATTTAATTAAATATATCTCATTAAGACATGTTAAATGCTCTTTGTTTAATCTTTATCACTCATTTGGAATTACTATAAATTAAAAAGAATTTAAACATAAATAATGATAAAGTATTATAATAATGTTAAGTGATTGTATATTAAGCTAAACTAAGATAATTTTTAGCAATATAATGTCACCAAATCAAAAGAATTTCGTTGTTAATACTAGAGGAGAATTAGAGTTAAAAAATAATATAATCAAATCAAAAGTAAAAAATTTAAGTAATGTGATAAATTATATAGAAGAGTTGCATTCCAAGATTATATAAAGATCAAGTGTAATCTTCTTGATCATCAAATCATTAAGATCAAGAGTTGCATCCCAAATGAGATTCGATTGAGACGTAACTATCATTGTTTAACTTTTTTAATAAATGTTTTCAAACTAAAAATTCATTCTCTATTTATAAATAATTTTTATTTTTTTCATGCTTTTTATTCATTGTTATTTATACATTATTTTGTAATCGAAGATGTCACACATCATCTCCTTAATATATTGGAATGTGACTTTCTCATTTAATTTATCCTATTTCCTTAATTTTTTCTTTGATTTGGTTACATTTTGATGAAACTCAAATTCTCATTTACTGTGACCATAACATCTTTTGATTTGGTTATATTATACTACTTCAATTTATCTTATTTTAACTTTAATAAATATTTTTTAATTAAAATAATAATTTATTCATATTTTTTCTTATTTACTTTGGTAATTTGCAGTTATTAAAATGAGCTAAGATCATGATGAAATAAACATTGTTCAACACATCTCGGTGAGCTTTATTAAATTAAAAATTCATTTCAATATTTTTGAATACTTTATTTACTAAAAACTTTATAGCCTAGTGAGACATTTCGATTTGTAACAAATTTGTGAAGAGTGGTAGTACACTCGATCTCTTTAGACTCTTTTTTAATGCAACTTTCTCAAATAAATTATCTTAACTAAAAAATTGTTTGTCTTTAATTTTGTTATTTTCATAGTAACTCTGAATCTCTTCTCATGTGACAATTACATCGCTTTTGTTTCTTTATACTACATTGTTCCTATTTATCACATTTTAGCTTTAGTATATATTTCCTTAATATTAAAATAACAATTTTTTATTATTTATGCTTATTTATTTTAGTAATTCATAGATATTCTAAGCAAGGTCAAATTAAGAGGAAACAAACGTCATTAACTCAGCTTGATGTGTTCTATTAAATTAGATATCATTTTTAAAATATTTTTTAATTTTTATTTTTTATGGTTTTAGCATTTTTTTAAAGATATTTTAATTTGCTTTTTTATTTTGTGATTGTCAACATTTCTCTTGACCTTCTTAGTATTTTAGAATGCATCTTTTTCTCACAATTTATCATATCTTTTCAAATATTTTTCTTTGATTTGATTATATTATTATGAAACTCTAATTCTCCATTCTTTTGGCATGTATATCACTTAGGCTTGGATACATTAACAAAATATTTCAATTTATTGCATTTTAACTTTAATAAAAGTTTTATGAGTCATTTAGACATGTGCTTGATTTGATGATCAATTATGTTATACTCATTGTTCATATTCCTCGCAATGTACTTTTTAAAAATAATTTATCTCATTTCTTAAAATATTTTTCTCTGATTCTGTTATATTACTATAAAATGGTATATCTTCTATCATGTTTCTTTCATATCACTTTTTTTTTGTTATATTGTATTTTTTTAATTTATCACTTTTTCATTTTAATATATTTTTTACTTAATCTTAAGTTAATAATTTTTATTATTTAAATAATTTATTTTACTTTTGTATGTCATAATAATTCCAAATGAGATTCAGAAGGATGAAGGAAGGATCGAAGGACTAGTCTAAATGAGCTCCATCAAAATAAATATTTATTTTTATAATTTTAAATATTTTATTTAAAAATACTTTGACTTGCTTTTTAGTATGACTTGATTTACACATTATTTGATGATAAAGAATATTACACTTGATCTCCTTAGTATCATGAAATGTAAATTTTTCAATCAATTTATCTTATTTCTTAAAGGTTTTTGCTTCGATTTTCTTTATATTACAATATAAATCCAAACATCCCCTCTAATGACATTTACATCATCTTGATTTGATTATAATATATTATTTATATTTTTGTCATTTTAGTAGTATTATTTTTTTAACATTAAAAATGTTATTTTATTATTATTTATGCTTCTTTACTATCCTAGTTTAAAGTTATTATAATAGAGTGTATGTTGAGATGAAACAAATGCCCTTTAAGTTTTATTGAAGAGCTTTATTTAGTTAAATAACATTTTTATATTTTTAAACAATTTTTCTTTAAGGTGTTGGCATTCTTTACAAGGTATTTCAATTCATACATGATTTGACGATCGAGATTGTTAGACTTGATCCCATGAGTATCTTTGAATGTAACATTGAATTGCAATTTTTCTAATTTCTTCAAATTTTTTATTTTGAAGTTTATATTTCATTCTAATTCTAAATCGTTTTGTTGCATGACCCATATATCTCTGTAGTTTTGTTATATTACATTGCTTTGATTTATCTTATTTAACCTTTAAAATATATTAATTTATTATTTAATAAATAAAATATTATTTTTTATGCTTATTAAATTTTGTAATTTTGAATAATTACAAAACAAATAAGGTCAATATTAAATGAATGTCATGGACTTATCTTGTCAAGCTTTATATGATGAAATTTTTAGGTTTATATTATTAAATGTTTTTTTTCTATGGTATTAGCACTCTATATGAGTTAATTTTTATTCATAACTAATTTATTGATTTAGAATGATACACTCAATCTCCTCAGTATTTTGGAATTTAACTTTCTTTTACAATTTACATTATTCCTTGAAAAAGTTTTCTTTGATTTGGTCATATGGTAATGAAGCTCTAATTTTTCTCTTTTAAGGCCATTACATCATTTTGATTTGGTTATATTACATTATTTCAATTCATCTAATTTAAAATTTAATATGTCTTTTTGTAATATTAAAAAATAATTTTTTATTAATTATGTTCTTTTAACTTTGGTATGTGGAAGAAATTCTAGATGAGCTCTGATTAAAGAAAATTGTCATTAAATTTATCAAAATAAGCTCCACCAATTATATATTAATTTTTATTATTTTAATTATTGTCATTATTTTTTATTTTGACATACTTTACTAGACATTTGGTTTCACACCTAATTTGATGATCAAAGATGTTATGCTGAATTCCCTTAGTATCTTGGAATGTAAATTTTCATAACAATTCATCTCATTTCTTCAATTTTTTATTTTGTGGTATTGCTATGCAACTTCAAATTTACTATAAAATGACCTTTAAATATGTATAATTTTGTTGCAATACATTTTTCAATTTTTGTCAAATTTTAATATATTTTTCTCCATATTAAAAAAATAGTTTAATATTATTCTTGCTTATTTAGTTTTGTAATTTGTAGTTATTATGAACAAGGATTGATAAAGGTTAAACAAATCTTGTTTGATAAATCACTATGAGTTGTTTCTCATTAAATATTAATTAAAAAAATTTTAAATATTTTTTAGTATTTTTGCATTCTTTATTAGGCATTTTTATTTGTACTTAACAATCGACAATGTTACACATAATGTCTTTAGTATCTTTGATTAAAATGTTCCATGCAATTAGTGTCATTTCTAAAATCCTTTCATTTTTAATTTTAATATATTATTATGAAAAAATAACTCTCCTATTGGGTGACCTTAAAATCACTATAATTTTTTTATGTTATATTTAGGAGTTTATCTCATTTTAGCTTTGTTATATTTTACTTTTTTTGTAGTAACTATATGCAAGGTTCGAGTGAGTTGATACAAATTTTTTTGGACTGAACTTGACTAGAACTACCAAATTATGCCATTATTTTTATATTTATTTTTTTTATTTGATAAGGATTTAACACACATTACAGGACATTTGGATTCACACATTATTTGAAGAATAAGAATATTATTCTTGATCTACTTCATGTCTTAGACAACAACTTTCCCAAAAATTTATTTAATTTTCTTAAGTAACTTTCTTTGATGTTCTTATGTTTCTATGTAACTCTAAATCTTCTCTTATTTGAAGTTATAGTTATTGATTATGTTATATTATATTATTTTAATTTATTTCATTTTTGCATTAACATTAATTTTATAATTTTAAAATAATAATTTATTTATTTATCTTTTGTTAAATTTATTAATCCACTATAAACAAAAATAAGTTTTGATCAAGATAAAACAAACCTTATTAAACCAATCTAGGTGAGTGTTATCAAATTAGATATTAAATTTTATATTTTAAATACTTTATTTTCCATGATTTTAGCATATTTTATAAGATATTTTGATTTGTACATGATTAGACAACTCATGATGTTATTCTTAACTCCTTAGTATCTTAAAATGCCATGTAGTTTGCCATATTTTACCAAATGTTTTGCATCAATTTTTTTATATTATTATGAAACTATCATTCTCCTCAACTATGGGATTTGTCATTATGATTTGATTATATTACAATGCTTCAATTTTTTCATCCTATTTTTTTAATATATGATTTCTTATATTAAACTAACAATTTATTATTATTTATGCTTATTTATTTGGAAAACTCATAGGTATTCGAAACATTTTTTGGAAACAAAATAGACATCAATGTACTTCTTTTAATCACTTTAATCAAATAAGATATATTAAAAATGAATTAAATGTCATCAAACACATCTTGATGAGGTCAAACAAATTAAATACTAATTTGTATATTTTTAAAAATTTATTTTATAATTTTTTATGCCTTTTGAGATATTTTGATTGACACTTGATTTGATGATTGAGAATGTTACATTTGAATACTTTAGTATCAAGGAATTCAACTTCATAATATAATTTATCCCATTTCTAAAAATTTTTAGCTTTGGTTGTCTTGTAATAATATAAAAATCTAAATACTCATGCATGACATCTTTAAATCACTTTGACATGGTTTTATTAGATTTCTTTAATTTATTTCATTTCTGCTCCATCAAATATTTACAAAATATTTAAATAATTATTTATTATTTTTTTACTTCGATAATTTGTAGTAATTCCAAAAAAACCATTGGTTAAGAAGAAATAAGTATCTTTTGAGTCATCTTGATGTGCTCTAACTACTTTTATATTAATTTCTTAATTTGTAAATATTTTATTTTCTAAGGTATTTGCATGCTTTAGTGCCATTTTGAGTCTTACTAGATTTGATTATTAATTATATTACATGTGATCTCCTAAGTATCTTGGAATGTAACTTTCTTATAGAATTTATTTTAGTACTTCAAATTTATTGTTTTAGCTTGGTTATGCTACTATCAAACTCTAAACCTTATACCGTGTTACCTAAACATTGCTTCAATTTTGTTATGTTAGATTACTTCAATATTGCTTATTTCAATGCTAAAATATACTTTAGTATTAAAATAAAAAGTTATTATTATTTATGCTTATTTTCATTAGTAACTTATAATGTCCAAATAATGTTTGATTAAGATCAAATAGATGTCATTGGGCTCCTCTAAATGTGCTCCATACAATTAAATATTTTTTTTTTCTATACTTCTAGATATTTTATGTTCTAGGGTTTTGGCATGCTTTATAAGTCATTTTTATTTGTATATGATTTAGTGATTGAGGAGGTCATACTCAATCTTGTCAATATTGTAGAACTAAATTATCCCATAAATATACTAACATTTGTTTAAATATTTTCTAATTATTTGATTAGATTACTGTATAACACATAAACTCCTTTTATATGGCCTTTATAATGATTTCATTTAATTATATTATATTTATTCAATTTACCTCATTTTCACACACACACACACACACATACAAACACACACACACACACACACACATATATATATATATATATATATATAATATTTTAATAAATAATTTATTATTGTTTGTTCTTATTAATTCAATAATTCTTAATAATTCCAAGTGATGCCGAATTGTGGCAAAATAAACATCATTGGACTGCAATAAAATGCAATTTTTCATATTTTTCATCCCATGTTTTCAAATGCTTTGCTTTAGTTTTGTTATATTGCTATGTTAAATGAAATCTCTCATTTTTGTAGCCCTTATATCGATTTGATTCAATTACATTTCATTGTTTCAACTTTTCTCATTTTATCATTAGAATATATTTATTTAACATTAAAAAAACACTTTTTTAATTATGCATAATTTTGGTAATTTCCATAGTTACGAATGATGTCTGATTGAGGTGAAACACATGTTGTTGGACTCATCTGGATGACCTCCATCCAATTAAGTAAATAATTTTATATTCTAAAACAACTTATTTTATAGTATTTTGGCATGCTTTAGATGATATTTTGACTTGTACCTAATTCAAAAATTAAGGATGTTACACTCAATTTATTTAGCATCTCAGAAAACAACATTCGCTAAAGTTTTCCTCATTTGATTTGGTTATATTTATTCTTAACTCTAAATCTTTACTCATATAACATTTAAATATCATTTTTATTACATTACATTATTTCAATTTATGTCATTTTGACTTTAAGTTATATTTACCTAATATTAAAATAAAAATTTATTATTATTTAGGCTAATTTATTTTGGAAATTCATAATAATTACAAATAAAGTCTAATTGAGATGAAACAAATTCATCTAGAATCATCCAAATGAGCTCTATCAAGTTAAAATTTTTTAATGTTTTGAAATTTCTTATTTTCTATGGTTTTGATAAGCTACATTAGATATTTTGATTCATGTTACATTTAAAGATTAAGGATGTTGCACTAAATCTCCTTAGTATCTTATAATGTAACTTTCTTTTGTGATTTATGTTAGTTCAAATTTTTTATTTTCATAAGGTTATATTAAAAGGTTATTGTAAATCTTGTCTCATGTGATAATTACATTTTTTTAATTTTGTTATATTTTCTTGCCTAACTTTATTACATTTCAACTTTAATATATATTTTTTTAATGTTGAGATAATAATTTATTAATTTTTATAATCATTTAATTTATAATTATTAGAAATTCTTAGGTTAATGCAATTGGAAAAAAGAGATTTCTTTCCTTCAAACTTATGTTGATGTTGACTGAAAGAAAAATACTTCTCTAAATTTATGGACTCATTAAATTCATTGAAGAAGTGATAATCGAATTGTTTTTACTCATAGAACCTCTAAATTTAATGAATTTAACTTGTTTTATTCAATCTAAGATTTAAGCAAAACCTAGATTGGAGAGGAGTATGGCCCTTGGGTTTCTATTTATAGGAATGATGTACCTATTTATTTTTATTTGTAATTGGTCAGGTGCTCTTTTACCTTCGAAATTCATAAGGTTACCTCATAGGGAGTTAGCTGCACCCACGAATGATACAACTGTTGCTTTAGCTTTACCCACGTTAGTGGCATATTTTTATATCCCACGATCGAGAGAATTGGCTGAATCCTCCAACCCATTTTAATGGAGGGGCGTGCTATTTGTTTACATCCATTAGTTTGTAAGGGTTCTAATGTAGACTTTGATGGGGATCACTTAAATTCATGCACATACAAACACATGTGCACATATATACACCTGCACAAGCACTTGGATACACATTTACATGCATAGGCACCCACACACACATATGCACACACACTCACACATATCCATATGGACACAACAACCTTTCAAACTACTACTGAATCCATGAGAGCCAATGATTTTTTTTAATGTTTTAGAATACAGTTCTCCTTAATAAGCCCCATATCTAAATTTATTTCCTATTTTTAAATATTTTACTTCTTAGGGTTTTATAAATTTTAAGAAACTTTAGTTCATTTTGATTTGATGATTGAATGCATTATACTTGATCTCCTTAGTATCATTAATTCATCTTTTATGTACAATTTTTCTCATTTTTTTAATGTTTTGTTTTTATTATTTTTCATTACTATGAAACACTAATTATCTTATAATGTTGTCTTTCAATTGCTTTCATTAGGTTATATTGTATTATTTCAATTTGTTGAAGTTCAGCTTTTTCATATATTAACTTAATATTAAATTAATATTTCATCATTATTTTCGATGATAATTTTTAGTAATACATAGAAATTCCCAATGAGGCCTAATAAAGACAACATAAATGTCGTTAGACTTATATGGTTGAGCTTTACCCAATTAAATATTCATTTTCATATTTTTATATATTTTATTTTTTAGTGTTTTGTCATTGCTTATGAGTTATTTTAAATTGTTACATAATTAATGATTGGAGGTTAGCCTAAATTTCCTAAGGGGATTTAATCTCTAAATCTCCTCTGATGTGACATTCGTATCACTATAAATAAGAAATATAATGTTGCTTCAATTTATCTAATTTTTGTATTATTAAATATTTATTTCAGCATTAATATAAAAACTTGTTATTGTTATATGCTTATTTGCATTGTTAATTTTTTGTTTCTCTAAATGTGGTCTGATCGAGATGAAACAAACTCGTTGGACTTGTCTCAATGAGTATTTTGTAATTTAATTTTTTTTTTATTTTTCAAAATTTTTATTTTATATTATATTTTACACTTTATTAGATGTCTTGATTTCTATCATATTTAATGATTGAGGATGAAATAATTGAAAAACATAGGACCTTATATTGTAATTTTCTTGCATAATTTATCTTCTTGCAAAAGAAGATTTGTTGTCAATTTGTTATAGTACCATGTAACTCAAAATCTCCTTCCATTTAACCTTTCTATTGCTTTGTTTTCATAGATTACATTGCCATAACTATCTAGCTTCATCGTTTTTATATATTTACTTAATATTTAAAAAATAATTTATTCTTAGATATTCTTATTTACATTAAAAATTTATAGTAATTCCAAATGATGTCCAATTGAGACAAAAAATAAAATATTTTAAAATTTGCAACATTAAAAGTTGCATTCAATGTCCACTTGATATCCTTAGAAACATTGAATGCAACTTTCTTACGTAGTTTGTTTTACTTCAAATGTTTCACCTAATTTGCTTATATTTCTATAAAACTATAATTCTCATCTTGTGTGACCTTGGTGTCACTTCAACTTGGTTATATTATATTGTTTCAATATACCTCATTATTGCTTTAATGTATATTTAATTAATATTAAAATAATAAGTTTTAGTTATTTATGCCTTTTAAATTTTTTAATACATAGTAATTCACAAAGGAGTTTTGATTTAAGCTAAACAAATATCGCTTGACTCTTCTAGACAAACTATATCCAACTAAATAATCAATTTTTAAATTACAAATATTTTATTTTCAATGACCTTTGGCATTCCTTGTGAGAAATTTCAATTCACATAAGATTTGATAATCAAGGATGTCACACTCAATCTGATTAGTATGTTGGAATACTAATTTCCTATTCAATTTGCATTATTTATTCAAATGTTTCACTTTAATTATGTCATATTACAACTAAACACTAATTTACTTCTCTTGTGATGTTTGCATTACTAGATTGTGCTAAATTGCATTGCTTCAATTCATTTAACTTTAGGTTTTACTCTATTATAAATTAATAATTTCTAATTTTTTATGACAATTTATTTTTTAAATTCATAATAATTTCAAACGAGATTCGATTGAGATTAAAGAAATATCATTGGACTATTTTGTAATTATATTTTCTTTTTAAATTTTAAAATTTTTATGGCTTTATCAAGTTTTATGTGGAATTTTGATTTATATTTTATTTTAATAATCGAGGATATTACTCTAGATCTCCCTATTATCTTGAAATGTAACTTTCTTATACAATGTTTCTCATTTATTTATGTTTTTGTACTTATTTCATCATATTGCCATATAACTCTAATCTCTTATCACGTGTCCTTTAAATCTATTATATTTTATTGTATTACATTGCTTTAATTTATCTCATATCAAATTTAACATATATTTACTTAATATTAAAATATTAACTTTTTATTATTTATACTTATTTACTTGGGTTATTCTTAGTAATTTCAAACAAGTTTTGATTTAGATGAAATAGACATCATTGTATTTGTCTAGATGAGCTTTATTTAATTAAAAATTCATTTTGATATTATTAGTGTTTTATGTTCTAGGCTTTTATCACAACTCGATCTCCATAGTATCATATAATTTAACTTTCATTGTTTAATTTGTACCATTTCTTTAAGTGTTTTAATTTAATTTTGTTATCTTCTTATATAACTCTAAAAAAAAATTTTATGTCACCTCGTCTTGGTATATAACTCTAATTTAATATTTTTTGCTTTTATTATTTTATTAATTCCTTATAACTCTAAGCAATGAGATGAAATAAGAATAAATGAAGCCCTCTAGACAATCCCTATCCACTTAGATATTTATTTTTAAATGTTTATGGCTTTGGCATGTTTTATGAGATATTTTAACTTATGCCTTGTTTGATAATTAACAATATTACTTTAGTTCTTATCCTAATCTTGCAATAAAATTTTTTCACATCATTTGTCTTATTTTTTTAAATTTGTCACTTTGATTTGGTTATACTACCATGTCACCCGAAATCTCTCACAGTGTGGCCTTTGTATCACTTTGATGTAGACTATCATATTCATTCAATTTATTTCATTTCAATTTTAATATATCTTTATTTATTATTAGAATGATAATTTATTAATATTTATAAATATTTACTTTCATATCTTATGGTAATTTCAAACAATGCTTCATTAGAATAAAATAAATATTGTTACACTGAACTTTATGACATCAATCCAATTCAATAACTTTTTTATGTTTTAAAATAACGTGCCTTTTTGGGCTTTACGAGAAATTTTGATGCATACCAAACCTAAAGAAGGTTACACTTGACTCCATTTGCATCTAATGGTGCAACTTTCTTAAATAATTTAAATAATTTTTCTAAATTCTTTCCTTTATTTTTGTTATATCATTATCTAGCTCAAAATCTCATCTTAAGTGACCTATGCCTAACTTTTATTTGGTAATATTAATTGCCTCAATTTACCATATTTCAACTTTAATTTTTATTTACTTAATATTTAAATATTTATTTATAAATCTTTATCCTTATTCGTTTTTATAACTCATAGTATTAAAAATGAGGACAAATTAAGAAAAAAAAAATTAGATTAGACTCGTCTTGACGAGCATTATCTAAGTAAATATCAATTTTTATATTTTTAAATATTTTTCTATGATCTTGGCATTCTTTAAAAGTCATTTTAGTTTGTAACAAATTTGATGATTGAGGCTACTATACTTCATATACCTAGTATCTTGGTATGCAACTTTGCATTGTATAATTTAACTCACATTTTCAATTTTTTCTTTTATTAGGTTAATGTAACTTTAAATCTCCTCTCATATGACATTTACATCGCTTTTTTTTGTATAATACATTGCTTAAATTTATCTCTTTTAAAATTTAATAAATATTTTTTAAATATTCAAAAAATTATTTTTTATTATTTATATTTATTTTGTTTATAAGTTTTAATAATTCCAAATGGGGCCCATTTGGGACAAAATTAGTCATTTGACTTGTCTCAACAACCTCTATCCAATTAAATATTCTTTTTAAGCATTTGTTTAGATATTTAATTTTTTATAGTTTAAGTATACTTTACAAGACATTTCTATTTGATTCTTATTTCATGATATAAGATACTATAGAAGATCTCTTTGGAATACTGAAATGTAACTTTTTTGAACAATTTATCTAATTTCTTTAAACCTTTTGCTTTCATTTAGTTATATTACTATAGCTATAAATCTCCTCTTTTATTTTCTTATAATACTTTTCTCTATTTTTTCCATTTAAGTTTTAATGCACATAAATCTAATATTAAAATAATAATTTTGTATTATTTATGCTTATTTACTTTGGTAAGTCATAGTACTTGCAAATGTTCTCCAATTAAGAAGAAAATAACATTGTATTATCTCGTCGATCATTATCAACCTAAAAATTCTTTTCTCAATTTCCTTATATTTTAATTTCTAAGGTTTTGTCATTCATTGGGAGAACTTTTTAGTCTTACTTTTTTTGTTATCAAAGATGTTACACTAGATCTCCTTAGTATTTCGTATGCAACAATCCTATAAAATTTATCTAATTTCATTAATTATTTTGTTTAAATTTTGTTATATTACTATGTAACTCTAAATCTAATGACATGTGACTTTTATGATTTTATTTTTGTTGTTTTATATTGCTCAAATTTATCCCTTTTAAATTTTAATTTATATTTATTTAATATTAAAAAAATAATTTATTGTTTTTTATGCTTATTTAATAGTGTAATTCACATTAATTCTAAATGATGACTTCTCAAGAAACAACAAATCCTAATGGACTCACCTCAATATGCACTGTGCAATTTAATACTAATTTGTATTTAATTAAATATTTCATTTCCTATAGTTTTTATATGTTTAGTATGATATTGACTCATACTATTTTTGATAATGAAGGATGTTACACTTGATCTACTTAGTATCTTTTAGTACAACTTTTTTTAATAATTTATTTTGTTTCTATGAATGTTTTACTTTGCCTTATTTATAATACTATGTAAATAAAAATCTCCCCTCTTATGATTTTCATCGTGATTTATTTTTTTATATTACATCACTTTATTTTATTTAATTTTTTAATTTTTTTATTTACTTAATATTAAAATAATAACTTATTCTTTTCTATAATTATTTATTTAGTAATTCAAAAAAATCCCAAATAAGTTTTGATAAAGATGAAACAAATGTTGTTTGACTCATACCAACATGTTCTCTTAAATTAAATATTTAATTTTTATACATATTTATATATTTACTATTTTAGTGATTTAAAAACTTTTATGAGGTATTTTAATTTGTACCTCATTTGACAATCGAGACTATTGCACTCCATCTCTTTAGTACCTTGAAATGCAACTTTCCCATACAATTTTTGTTATTTCTTTCAATCCTTTTTTTAGATATATTACAATGAAACCCTAATTATCATCTCATGTGAACTTTACATCACTTACATTTAGTTATATTACATTGCTAAATTGATCTCATTTTCCGCTTCACTATATATTTATTAATTATTTATGAATATTTAACTTGGTAATTCATAGTAATTCAAAGAGATGTTTGATTAAAAAATTAAATATCACTAGATTCATCTTACCGAGTTCTATCCAATTAAGTATTGAATTTGATCAATTTTTTTATATATTTTAATATTTTATTTGTAAGACTTTATCATGTTTTACGTGTTATTTTTATTTCTACCAAATTTACGTAGCAATGAAGTTATAATAGCTCTTATTAGCACCCTTTAATGGTACCTTAAAAAATTTATCTCATTTTATTAAACTTTTTCCTTTGATTTTATTATTTTACAATGCAACTCTAAATATCCCATCATTTGGCCTTTTTATTGTTTTGACATACTATGTTATATTATTTCAATAATTCTCCTTTCACCTTTAATTTTTGTTTACCAAAAATTTCAATAACAATTGTCTTTTATTTTTTTTTCTTATTTGCATTAGTTATTTGGAGTACTTTAAATGAGTTCTAATCAAGATGAAATGAACATCGTTGGGCATGTCTCGATGAGCTTTATCTAATTAAATTTCTTTTTATAAACATTTAATTTTCTTGTGTGTGGCATATAATATTAAGAAATTTCATTAGTATCCTACTTTGATGAATGAGGATCCTACACTTGATCCATTTAGTATCTTAGCATAATACTTTCCTATATAGTTTTTTGTAATTTTTTCAAGTTTTTTTGTTATGATTTAATTGTCATACTATTTAATTCTAAATCTTATGTCATATGACCTATGCATCACCTTCATTTAGTTATGCTATAATGCTTCAATTTAACTCATTTTAGCTTTAAATATCTTTAATTAAAATAAAATAATGGTTTCTAATTTTTTTATTCTTAGTTATAATGATAATTAGTGGTAATTCATTAATCTAATCAAGATGAAAAAATGTCATTGGAATTGCCTTGAAAAAATCTATGCAATCAAATTTAATTTTCTAAAATGTTACATAATTTATTATCCATAATGTTTTCATACTTTATGGTATATTTGGATATCTACCTGATTAAACAGTTGAGGATGTTACACTAAATCTCCTTAGTAACTTCGAATGCAACTTTGCCTTAAAATTTATCTAATTTGTTGAACTTTTTCCCTTTGATTTTGTTATATTATAATGAAACTCTAATTCTTCTCTCATGTGACCTTTACATTACCTTGATTTGGCTGTATTAAATTTCTTTAGTCTATCTCATTTCAACATCATTATATATTTTTGTTCAATTTTTAAACAATATTTTTTTATTATTTAGGCTTATTTGTTTTTGCAATTCTTAGAAATTCCAATTAAGATCTGCTTGAGATAATATATACATCATTACACTCGTCTAGACGTGCTCCATATAATTAAACGTTCATTTCTAAATTTTGTAATATTTTATTTTTTAAATATTTGATATGTTTTATGAGACATTTTAATTCATACCTAATTTTATTGTCTAAGATGTTACTCTTAGTATCTTTGAATAAAAAATTCTCGTATAATTTATTTATTTTCTTTAATATTTTTGTTTTGATTTTGTCATATTTTTAAACTTTAAGATATATTCACATAATGTTAAAATAATCCTTTATTATTATTTCTACTTTACTTTTGTATGTTGTGGCAACTCCAAATGAGGTTTAGTTAATACAAAACAATCATCGTTGGACATGTCTTAAGGTGATCTATCTAATCAAATCTCATTTTAAACTTTCAAATAATTTATTTTCTATAGCTTTGGTAAGTATTTCAAATTGTACTTGATTTAGCTATGGACAAAGTTACTTTACATTGCTTAGGTGCTTGAAATATTATTTTCCCATATAATTTGTCATGTTTGTTCAACTTTTTACCATGATTTAGTTATATTACTATGCCACACAAAATATTCTCTTATATTGACTTTACATCATTTTGATTTAATCATATGACATTACATCAATTTGCCTCCTTTAAACTTTAATATTTATTTACTTAATATAAAAACAATAACTTTACTTTTGTAATTTACATTATACGATCCTCAAAATACCATATGTTTCTCTCCAGACATAGTACTTTTTCCTTCTCGTATTTTCATACTTATATAATAGATGTCTTTGGTAGTTGTACCATCAAATGTTACTTGAATGAACTCTTAATTTTTTATATTATTGTCTGTGTACCCTTGTGCGATTACTAGCATGTTCTTTTCCTATTCGCAACTTCATATTTTTGTAGTAAATGGCATCACCTTATGTATGGTGGCAAAACTTTATTATTTCAATTCACTATCCAATGTTCACACAACTATTATACTTAAATGTTAACCAAGTTATACTTGTTCAAAAATGATTTACTATTTTAGCCTTTTCATAATTGCATCCCAATTGCTATTACTGTAAGATTCTACTATACATTTGACTAAAATCATGATGTCTTATTTTTGTAATAATGACTTTATACTAGTTTCTAAAATCATCATATGATTCAATTCGACTTTCATGTAACATGACTCTGGTAACACATAGCTAGCAATAGTCCAACATTTTTACTTGAATTTTACAAACATTTAATTGATAGAATAAAATGAAAATAATATAATCTAGCTATAAATTTTATAGGTGTAACAATATGGATATGTTCTTATGCAATTAGAATGGCATCACTATATTCTCTTCTTGGATGTACATATAGACCATCACTTTGAACACATTTGGTGGTGAATAGATTTTCTATAGTTTTTTATAAGATGCAGCCAGCCAAGCTAGTAGACTAGGATAAGCATCACATGAATGCTCAACATGAGTCTAAAAAAATAATGAAAAGTATTGATTCATTGAAAAACCAAGAGATTTAGAAATCACATGAAAGGAAAGGAAAGAAGAAATCTAAAGAAATTTGCTAGGTTGATGCTTTTCTTACTAAACCTATTAGTGATTGGAAATCAATCCATCTTAGAAAATAGACCCAAAAATTTTGATAATGTGATAAGATGCACAAATGTGCTAGTACATATTAAGAGAATGCCTACCTTTTTTTTTAACACTATACATAAGAAAGTTGATTTTTTAGAGGATCAAAGAATGATTTGGGGAATTGGTGAGGCACAACCCATAAAAAGGGGATAGCCTCTAATTTATGCACTCACATAGTAGTAGGCCATGGAGTCATCAATGTCATTACTCATATGCTTTTATTAATTTATACATGAAATTGCGTAGGAAAGAGTTAGTTGTGATAAAGGCCAATTGCAATTTCTTTGGTGGTGAGGTTTTCCTCAATGCAGATTCTATCTAGTCTTTGAGTCATAGGTGATCATGTTACTCTCAATTATTTTTCATGAACTTATTTAATTATTCTTACAAAAAATTAGAATCATGTTTGGAATGAAATTCATAACCTAACATAGTGTGGTGATCAATTTCTAGGAGGCAAAAGTGCTTATCAAGATGACAAATTTAGTTGATCTTCTATAATTTTTAGTTAACTACTGCTTTTTGATATTATCAACCCTTTAGAATTTAGCTTTAATTTATAAAGGCTATATTGGTTGGTTGGAATTCATATTCGATTCCTTACTTATGACACAAATACTATAGGATACCCTTCTAAGGATTATTCCAACATTTTCTATAGGAATTTCTTGGTTTACCAGTAGAAAGATTGTTAGAGTCGTTTATTAACATGAAGCATGGATCCATTCTCATAATAGAGGCATCATATTGCAAGGCTCTAAATGACCTTCATGAGTTCAAGGTCCCATTGTATAGTGTGGCTAGTAACAGATTGATTAGCCTTAGTTCTTCACCATGTGGAGTTTCTATTCCCTCCCTTAAAAAGAAGGATGTGTGTTTAAGCATACTACCAAGAATTTAAGAAGGTGACTCTTATCCACTATCATACATAGATGATTTATGTAATCAATAATAAGGTGCATAATCCCTTTTAAACAGTAATCTTTAATAAGGGTTTCTTCAAATAAGAATTACGGAAGAGGACGTCCGTAATAAAAGTTTCCCTTAGACATTTTGAGTTACAGTTTTACATTTTGACATATCCAACACAACAATTACCTAGCTCAGGATTTGTATTAGGATTTATTGTATTAGATAGTGCATCCCGGAATATCAAGGATTAAGAATGAGCATATTAAAGGTGCTTGAAGATTTCAAAACATTCACATTCAAATATTTATAGAATCTACATAAAAGAATGAGTACTACTCATTGATTTTGCATGGCATGCCATCCTTGGACTATTAAGCATCTAGAGAGTGTATTACAAACCTTAGATCATCTTTTGAAACTTAGTGTATAGTCTGACTCTAGATATTAGTTTAGACATTTTCCTTTGCTAACATTTGTGTAAAACAATAGCTATAGGCCATTAGCAAGACACCACACATGGATTTATAAGGATACTATTGTAGACCATCATTTTGTTGGATTGATGACCAATCCTTATTGGTGTTTAGAACTAAGAATATAGGCAAGTCTATTAAAATCATTTAGAAATTGGAGATAAGCTGCATAAGATCAACCCAATTTGATAATTATTTACTTTTAAGTTGTATTCCAAATTAAGACTTAGGTGCGACATTATAAAAATATGGAAATGATTGTATCTATGGTAGGTACAATTTTGTTTCAAGATACTATAGTTGGGATACATTATTTTTTCCATATATCTAATTTGAAGAATAAGGGTTGGTGCAATCTCATGTCCTTTAAAAGAAGCCTAAGGTTTATTTAATTATAATTAGATGAGTCCAATCAATGGCACCTAGTTGAGTTTATTCGTAGGCCTTCAATAAATCAAAGTCTACTTATGATCAAATTCCTTTAGAACAACCATGATGAATGAAAGGCTACTTGAGAGGAGAAAAGCAAGGTTCAAAAGAAATGAGCAAGCTTATTTTCTTTATTTCTAAAGTGAATTCCAAATTATGGTAAGTAAATTACTACATCTTTTATAGCTGGCCAAGTTAAATTAATTACATCTTGATTTTATTAAATTTATACTTGTAATGTTTTAAACTTACTTTTCTAAATTATGTTATTAATAAGAACTATATAGGGTGATGGTAACGATCATATAGTATGATGAGGAAAGAAATTAGATTGAAAGTTTAGCAATGAATATTTCATGGAATAATATTAAATGATATTACTATAATATGAAGCAATAGAACCACTAGGGGTACAAATGGATCCAAATATGAAGTCCAAATATCGTCACATGACTATGACTTGTGGTTGTGTAAGTGTAGCGGTGTTGTAGATGTTAGTACTTAATTATGTCTTATAGCATAAAGATGAACTTTTGGAATCATACAAGTATAATATAGGCACATAGTATAGTATATCATCATGAAGAGATTGATGTTGGATACAAAACTTATTTAATGATCATATAAGGCTGATCACACTACAAGATGGTAATTGAATAAGAGAATAAATATATTTAGAGATGAGAAAAGTATTCATTGTTTAGTTAACTCATGAGACCTTGTACATGATATGATATGGTAAGCACAATTTAATAAGTACGATTAAGCTAAGTGAAACATTGGATATTGGATTAATCACATAATAATAGGTTATTTTGGGGAATAATGCATCACACTTGAATGAATATTAGATCACATAATTAAGATCTATGGAATTATTAATAAAAAAAATGGATTTGTATTGTCTTATAATACAATTAAAATAGAGTACTAGTATAGTAAGAAGTTGTAGAAAAAATAACTATAACTAAAAAATAAATTATTAGTTCAATATTATGCAAATATTTATTAAAACTAAAATGACATAAATTGATGCAAAGTAATGTAACAAAATTAATATGATGTAAAGGTCATACAATAAAAAAGTTAGAGTTTTCAAATAATATAACCAAATAAAAGAAATAAATTTTAATAAATGAGATACATAATACATAAAAATTGTATTCCACGATATTAAGTAAACGAAAGGTAAAATCCTTGATCATCTAACCAGGTATGCATCGAAAGGACTTGGAAAGTGTGTCAAACAAACAAAAATAAAGTACTTTTTAACTATACAAAATAATTTATTATGTTTAATTAATATTAAAATAATATTCTTTATTTCTTATTCTTATTTAGCTTGATAATTTGTAACTATTAAAAATAACATATGATCAAGATGAAATAAATATTATAAGACTTGTCACGATGTACTTTTTGAAATTAAATATTGATTTTTATTTTTTAAAATTTTATTTGCTAGAATTATAGCTTGAATTATAAGATATTTTAATATATGCATGATTTGTTCATCCAGGGCATTACGCTTGATTTTCTTACGATCTTTGAATGCAACATTCCTATACAAGTTAACTTATACTTATTTACATTCGTAAGCCACAGTTATTCCTAACATTTTTTTGATCAAATTAAACAAACATCGTTGGACTTGCGTAAGCAAACTTAA
This sequence comes from Vanilla planifolia, assembly GCA_023846275.1. NCBI lineage: Eukaryota > Viridiplantae > Streptophyta > Magnoliopsida > Asparagales > Orchidaceae > Vanilla > Vanilla planifolia. The sequence goes on along the minus strand of JAIUJO010000063.1, from coordinate 94,003 downwards.
TCTAATTAAATATTTTTTAAAAGTTTTACTTTTGATACTTTTGAAATGATTTGTTTAACATTTTTACTCATGCTTGACTTGTTGATCAAAAATATTACAATCAATCTATCGAGAAACCTGGAATATAGTTATCAATAAAACATATCTTATTGATTAAATTTTTTTCACTTTGATTTAGTTATATTATAAGGAAACTCTAATTCTGCTCTCTTGTAATCGTTGCAGTACCTTAACTTGTTATATTATATTGCTTAAAATTTTATAATTTTTGTTTTAATATATATATATATATATATATCTTCTCAATATTAAATTAAATTTATTTATTATTTATACTTATTTAATTTGATATTTCATAGTAATTTCAAATGAGGTTCAATGGAAAAAAAATAAATGTCGTTTGACTCATCTAGTTACACTCAAAGATAATAGTTTTTTATTTTATTTAAAAATTACTTCTAGTATTTTAGCATTCTTTACGAAGTGTTATATTTTATACCCAATTTAACACCAGAGGATATTACACTCGACCTCCTTAATATTTTTAGATGCAACATTCTCGTATAAATTTTTGTCATTTTGTCAAAAATTTTACAATGATTTATTTATAAATCTGTGTTACACTAAACCTCCTCTCCTTTTTCATTTACATTGTTTTACTTTTTTATTTTATATTTTTTTAAGTTTATCTCATTTTAACTTGAACATATGTTTTCTACTTATTATTTAAATTTCTCTATTTAAATTTTTAATTCACAATTGTTTTCAATTGGGTCTGATCAAAATGAAATAAACCTTATTAGACTTATCTTGAAAAGATCTATCTACTAAAATATTAATTTTTAACTCTTTAAATGTTTTATTTTCTTAGATTTTTAAATTGTTATGGAACATTTTGATTTGTACCTTTTGTAATGATCAAGAATATTACACTCTTTCTCCTTGTTATCATAGAATGCAACTTCATTAAGCAATTTATCTTATTTTTTCAAATTGTTGGATTAGATTTGGATATATTATAGTGCTTAGTTAACCTTTTTCGCCTTTAATTTATTTCTTCAAATTATTTATTACTAATTATTTTTACCTACTTTGGTAATCCCCCATAATTCCATTTTAGATCTGATCGAGATGAAACAAACATCATTAGACTTATCTATATCATCTTTGTAAAATTAAATATTCATTTATATATATATAATATGGTATTCTAACATGCTTTATGAACCAATTGTACTTGTACCTAAGTTGATTATCAAGGAATTTGTGGTCAAGCTTCTTTGTATTTTGGAAAGAAGCTATCCTATAAAATTTATCTCATATATTCAAAGTTCTAGTTAGTGTTAGTTACATTATTAAGAAACTCTTACTCTTCTCTTGTCAGACCATTAGATCACTTTGATTTTATTATATTATATTTTTTAATTTGTGTCATTTCAACTTTGTTATATACTAACATAAAAAATTAATTATTTTTTATTTATGTTTGTTTTAATTGATAACTCATAAAAATTACAAATGATGTTTAATGGAGATGAACAAAACATTATTGGACTTATCAAGTGAGCTCAATGTAGTTAAATATTCATTTATTATATTTTGAAATGTTCTTTCTAACCTTTCTGCAAGTTTTGAGCAATATTTCATCTAGCACCTAATTTGATGATTGCGAATCTCACACTCAATCTTCGTGGTATCTCTTCTCTTATAATTTGTTTTTTTTATTTCTATTAATTAATTCATTTATAAAACTATATAACTCTAAATCTCTTCTTATATGGCATTTACAATACAATGATTTGGTTATGTTACATTATTTATGATATTTTAACATTAATATATTATTTTTATATTAAAATAATTTCTATGATTTCTTTTATTCTTACCTAATTTGGTAATTCACAATTGTTCTAAATGGGGATTGATTGAGAGAAAACAAACATCATTTGACTCATCTCGTTTAAATTAATCTATTGAAAAAATTATTTTTAAATTTTTAAAGAAACAATTAGATATATTAAGGAAACATAGTCTAAACAACTAAAAGCAATATAAAGATCACAAGGGAGGAGAATTATTATTTCAAAATTTATATAACAAAACATAATTAAAAAATTTTAAAGAAATTATATTAGTATACAAAAAATACATTATAAAATACAACAAAGATCAAGTGCAACATCCTCGATCATAAAATCAAGTATAACATTAAATGTGTTACAAATTTTGTAAAAACATTCTAAAGCAAAATTAAAAATGAATACTAATTGTATAGAGTTTGCTAGATTATGTTTAATATTTTTTATTTCATTGCCATCAAACCATTTTTGGAATTACTGTAAGTTACCAAACCAAACAAATGTAAATACTAATAAAGTATTATTTTAACATAAATAAAAAAGTGCATATAAACTAAAATATGATAACTTAATTAAAAATAATATTAAGAAATCAAAGTGATATAAATCTCAAATAAGAGGAGAATGAAGTTTCATATTAAAATAATAAATTTTGAATAAAAAAATTTTAAAAATATGAGATAAATAGTACAATAAAGTTGTATTTTAGGATACTAAGTAGATCAAATATAATATTCTTGATTAACAAATTAGATATGAAATAAACTTTTTTATAAAATGCACCAAACTTTAAGAAAATAAAATATTTACAAAATATAAAGTTCAATAATTAATATGATTGAGTTTTTCTAAATGAATGTGATGATGTTTGTTATGTCTCTATCAAACCTTATTTTAAATTTCTATTAATTTCCAAAAAAAAGTAAGCATAAATAATAATAAAATATGATTTTTATATTAATGAAATATATATTAAAGTACAAATGTGATAAATTAAAATAATAAGATATAACCAAATAAAATTAATGTAAAAGTCCCATGAGAGGAGATTTAGAGTTACATTATAATATTATCAATTTCAAGCAAAACATTTGGAGAAATAAGATAATTACATGAGAAAGATAATAAGGAACTTGAATGTAACGTGCTTAGATGTCAAATGATATACAGATAGAAATATCTTATAAAACGTACAAAATGTTTATAAAATAAAATATTTAAAAATATCAAAATGAATTTTTAATTAGATAGAGCTCATTAACATGAGTCTAATGAGATTTTTTTCATCTCCATCAAACCTCATTTAAAATTACAACAAATTAACTAACTAATTAAACATAAATAATAATAAAATATAATCCAATATTAAGAAAATATATAACAAAGCTAAAATTTTATAAATTAATGTAATAAAACATAATAAAGAAAAAGTGATATAAAGGTATCAAGAGAGAGGAATTACAGCATTATTGTAATATAACAAAGTTAAAGTGAATTTTCTTTTTAAATAGGATAAATTTCATTCAAAAATTAACATTCCAAAATAACATGGTAATAGATAGTAAAACTATTGAACATCAAATTAATTACAAATAATAGTATTTCACAATAGGCAGAGACTCATAAAAAATAAAAAATTTAACAACCTTAAAATTTAGATTTAATTGGATAGAGTTTATCAATGGTAGTGACATAACATTTGTTTCACCTAAATGAAATCTTATATTGAAGTTTTGTGAACCAGTAAATGAAATAAACATAAAAAATAATAAATAATAATTTTTTAATATTAAGTAAATATGTATCAAAGTTGAAATAAAATAATTCTAGACAATGTAATATAAGAAAAAAATAATGTAAAGTTCATATTAGAAGGTTTTTGGAGTTGCATAGTAATATAATCAAATCAAAACAAAACATTTTAACAAATGACATAAATTATGTAAGAAAGTTGCATTCAATATACTAAGAAGATCAAGTATAATATCCACTATAACAGAATTAGATACAAATCGAATTTTTCACAAAAACTATAGCAAAATAATAGGATGTAGTTTGGACTTTTTATGAATTATTAAAATAAATAGGCATAAATAATAATAATAATAATAATAATAATAAGTAAATATTTATTGAAGCAATGTAATATAAAAAACTCAAAGTGATGTAAATGTCAACTATATGGAGAATAAGAGTTTCGTGCTACTGTAACCTAATCATAATAAAACATTTGAAGAAATTAATAAATTTTATAAGAAAATCACATTATAAGATACTAAGGGGATTGTTTATAACATTCTCAAGTGTTAAATTAAGTAAGAATCAAAATGTCTTATAAACTATTAAAAAATTTTAGAAAAACAATATTTAATAGTATTAAAAGGAACATTTAATTGAATATAACTCATTAAGATAAGTCAAATGATTTTTGATTTATCTCCATCTACCCATGATTGAAATTACTACAAATTAACAAAGCAAATAAACATAAATAATTATAACTTAATATTTTTTAATTTTTAGCATATATATATTAAAGTTGAAATTAGTTAAATTATAGTAATGTAATTTAAACAAATTAAAGAAATTTGAATGTCACACCATAAGACATTTAGAGTTATTTCATAATTTAACTAAATTAAAGCAAAACATTTAAGAAGATGAGATATATTATTTTGGAAAAGTACTTATAAAGAATGCAATGAGATCAAATGCTATATGCTCAAGCCTTAAAACTATAGAAAATAAAATATTCAAAAAAATATAAAAAAATATAAAAAAAATATTTCTCTTAGTGGATAAAGCTTATGGAGATGAGTCCAATAGCATTTTTTTCATGTAGTTTTGAACAAGTTTTTAATTACAGAAACTTACCAATTTAAATTAACATAAATAATTGTAAATTATTATTTTAGTATAAAGTAAATATATATTAAAGTTAAAAGAGACAAATTTAAATAGATAGTATAACCAATTCAAAGACATGTAAGTTACATATGTGAAAAAACAAGAGTTACATAGTAATAAAACAAATTTAAAGTAAAACTTTTTAAGAAACGAAGTGGAAGGTTGCATTCCAATAAATTAAGGATAATAAGGGTAACATACTGGATGGTCAAGTCAAGTCCAAATCAAAATATTTCACAAAGAATGAAAAAACCCTAATAGAATAAAATATTTAAAAAAATAAAAAAATTAGTATTTCATTAAGTAGATCATATATAGACTAGTCCGACGACATTTATTTCATCTCCAGTAGAACTAGGTTTGATTTGCTCTTAATTAGAAAAGAATATAAAAACTAATAACAAATTATTACTTTAATATTAAGTAAACATATATTGACGCCAAAATGAGATAAATTGAAGCAATATAATGCAACTAAATTAAGACAATATAACAACCACATAAAAGAGATTTAGAGTTATATAGCAATATAAATAATTCAAATTGAAATATTTGATGAAAAAAGATAAATTATGTGACAAAAATACATTACAAGATACTGAGGAGATAGAGTATAATATCCTTGATCATAAAATCAAGCATAAAGTGGCATATCTTGTGAACAATGTCAAAACCCTTAAAGATAAAATATTAAAAATTATACATAAAAATGATTATTTAATAAGGTAGAGCTTTTTTAGATGAGTCTAATCACATTGTTTTGCTCAATTGGACCTCATTTGAAATTGATGTGATTTATAAATTTAATTAATAATAAAAAATAATAAATATTATTTAAATATTAATTGAAAATATAAAAAACATAAAATTAGATAACTTGTAATATTGTAATATAACCAAATTAAAGAGGTATAAAATTCAAATAAAAAGTGAATTAGAGTTTCAAAATAATATAACCAAATCGAAAAAAAAAACTTAAGGAAATTTCATAAATTATACATTAATACAACATGCCAGAATACTAAGGTGATCAAGTGTAATATCACTAATCATGAAATCAGATGTGAATCAAAATGTATAAAACATGACAAATCTTTTGAAAATAAAAAAATTAATGATATGAAAATAAATACTTAATTAGATAGATCTCACATAGATGAGTCTAACAACATTTCCAGAGTCTCGATCAAACCTTGTATGGAATTATTATAAATTACTAAACAAATGAGGAAAAAAATAATAATAAATTATTATTTTAATATATATATATATATTAAAGAAGAAATGTGTTAAAGAATAGTAATATAATATAACAAAATCAATGTGAGTGAGAGGTCATAAAAGTGGAGACTTAGAGTTACACAATAATATAACAAAATCAAAGTGAAAAATTTGAGGAAATGAGATATATTTTTTAAGAAAGATGCATTAAAAATTACTAAGGCCATCTAGTGTAGCATCCTTGATTGTTTTTTAAATTACTCATAAAGCATTCCAAGTCTTTTGAAAATAAAATATTTGAACATATCAAATTGAATATTTAATTGGATATAGCTCATCGAGAGTAGTCCATTGATGTTTGCATCACATTGGTTAGACAAATTTTTTAATTAAAACATAATACAAAAATATGTAAGCATAAATAATAATAATAATATCAAGTAAAAATATATTAAAAGTGAAATGATGTAAGTTGAAAAGATATAATATAAACTAGTAAAAGACATGTAAAGGTAAAAGGAGAGGAGAATTCTAGTTTCATGGTAATTTAACCAAGTCAAAGTAAAAAAGTTGAACAAATATCAAAAGTTTTGTGCAAAAGTTGAACCCAAGAAACTAAAAAGTTTAAAGGTAAAATTCTTTAATTTCAAGTGAGATATGAATCAAAGTGACTCATAAAACATTCCAAAACACTAAAAAATTAAACATTTAAAAAAATATAAAAGAACATTTAATTTGATAGAGCTCAATGAAATGAATACATTGATGTTTATTTCATCTCGATCGAACCACATTTGGAATCGTTGCAAATTATCAAATTAAAAAAACATAACAAATAATTATTTATTATTTCTAATGTTAAAACATATATACTAAAGCAAAAAATAAGATAAAGTGAAGCACTTTAATATAACTAAATATAAGCGATCTAATAGTCACCCTTTAAGGACTTTAGAGTTATATAGTAACATAACAAAATCAAAAACAAACTCTTAAAGATCTAAGAAAATTGTTTAAATTGAAATAATTGAATGTAACAAAATCAATGGCATGTAATGGTCACATGATGTGAAAATTAGAGTTGTGTAGTAGTAGAAACAAATAGAAAAATATAATAAATGAGAAAATTTTAAGGAAAAGAGTGGAAAAAATATTTTAAAATAAAATATTAAAATATTTTTTGGATAGAGCTCATTGAGACATATCCAACATCATTTGTTTTGTCTCAATTAGACCACATTTAGAATTATTACAAATTACCAAATTTAAAAAATTGTTAGAACAATTTAATTATTTTTTATATTTAGTAAATAAGTAATGAAATTAAATAAAACTAGTTGAACCAATAAAATACAAAAATGAAAATTCTGAAAAAATTAAGTAAATTGTTTAGTAAAGATTCATTTAAAGAAATTCGAAACATTGATTGTAAAATCATAGATCAACAAATCATTTATAAATCAAAATATCTCATAAACTAAATCAAAAATATTGAAATAAAAATATTTAAAAATAATATATATATAACTATTAATCTCTAGAACCCCTCAATATATTGGAATACAACATTTTCACAAACATTATTTTATTTATTCATTTTTTTCTTTGATTTGTTATAGAACTATGAAAATCTATTTCACCACTCTTGTGACATTTACATCACATTTACTTTGTTATATTAATTTTTCAAATGAGTTGTAGTCAAATTGAAAAAAGTCTCATTGGACTTGTCCCGATGAGCACTATTCCAATAAATAAACATTTTTATACATCTAAAAATTTAATTTTTCTATGGTTTTTGAACATTTCATGATACATTTTTTATTTGTTCCATATTTAATGATAGAGGATATTATAAATGATTCCTTTATTATCTTAGAAATATAACTTTATATTATAATTTATCTCATCACATAAAAATATTTACATTGATTTGGTTGTATTACTATATAACTCTATGTCTGCACTCATGTGACCCCTATATCACTTTAATTTGGTTATATTAAATTTATTTTTTTAATCAAATTTTAGATTTAATACATATTTTCTTAATAATAAAATAATAATTTATTTATATTTTAGCCTACTTAAATTTGTAATTCATTGTAATTTTCAACGAGAATTGATTGAGATGAAAAAATAGTCATTCGACGCATCACGAAGAGTCTATAAAATTAAATATTTATTTTTAAATTTTAAAACTTTATTTTCAATGGTTTTAGCATTCTTTACAAGATATTTTGATTTGTATCCTAGAATGTAACTTTGCCATGCAATTTATTTCAAGTTTTCAAAATTTTTTCTTTGCTTTGAATATATTACAATATATTTCTAATTCATAAATTATTTCACAATGATATCACATTGATTTTACTACATTACATTGCTTCAATTTATCATATTTCTATCGTAATTCATATTTACATAAAGTTAAAAATACTAATTTGTTGTTATTTAAACTAATTTAGATTCATAATTCATAATTGTTACACCCCATTTTTTCCTAGGCTGATTTTTGGCATATATTTTTTTTTACATATAGACAGCTCAGATCGTCCCATACCAACCTGAGTAGCCTACGAAAAACATAGGATATAACACATCATTACACACCTACTTTCCTTAACAATGTGGATCCCATCTCCCGGGTACACCGTCAAATCAGGTTCCTGACTCCTGAATTAACTGATGAACTCGCGCAATGTTACTCCTACTAGACCCAATACTCCTAACCCATACCAGTAAGAGAACCGGTCTAATAGAAGTCTGAACCCCCACGGTTAAGTTCCATAGTCATGTAATGACCTCACCATCAAAAATAAAATACATAACATCCTCAGATAAAATATGACACTCCACACACTATACCACCAAGACAATAAAGTAAAACAGTGAATGGAAACTACATCACATCACAAGAATAAGATCCAAGTCCAACAAATACAATATCATTCAACTAGATACATAAGTCAGAATCACCCTCACATAATACAAGACATAAGAATAACAGTCTCTCTGAATACATCCAACAGCAACAATCAACTAACCAAAATTTTTCTCAGAAAATCACAGATCAGATCTCCTCCACTAGCCTACTGATCACGATCCCACCTAAAGCTGGGTGGCGTCAAGTCTGCCGAGCCACTAGAAAAATATAGATAAAAAAAGAATGAGCTATGCCCAGTAGGAAAGACAGCTAGTAAAAACTCACATGCAAGAGAAGGATAATATCAAGAGTATAGGAATACAGCATAACAATGTAGGGTGAAAAGGCACTCTCAGTTCCAGACTCTGACCATCCACAGTCACCCCCAGTCACAACAGAGTAGCTCTCCTCTGTGCTCCCAGGCAGCATGCCAGCGGGACACGCCCATCTCTGTGCACGCATGGCGCCTAGGCAAAGCATGCCAGCGGGACACGCCCATCTCTGCGCACGCATCACAACGCCTAGCACCCGACACCGCAGCGTCTCTCGTCAATCAATCTTCTGGAGACTATAGACAAACCCGTCACATAGATCTCTAGCCAACGTGAGACACCCCTGCCACCCTCAGGCACGCAGGCCTACACACTTGGCTAGCCACAGCGAGTCACCCCTGCTACTGCCACTCTCAGGCGCGCAGGCCTACACTCGTGGACAAGAAGAGATCGACTCAGCCACCGTCCCAAGAAGTCCTCTCCCAAAAATTTCCATAGAAGCCACGCCCCTACAGTCATTGCCAAGCTTTAACTCCAAGATTCGGCAACATGTGTCCAGATACAACAAGGCGCATACCAGTCCACATGTATACTGTGAAAGTTAAGTCTGAACCGCACAGTTACCTACCACAACTACCCTAAAACATCATATAGGGTCTATAGTAGTCCAATCCAATATGCCAATCCGTGAAATATGCCAACACTGAGTAAACTGACTCAAATCATGCCATTGCCATCCAAGCAACACAAACTATACCAAAATTCTGACTATTCTGGTAGCACTTACCCAAGTGTCACACTTCCTTCTAACTAATCCAGCTGCACTGAATTTATGGATAATTTCCAACAGTAAATTTCAACTTGGCTACGTGATTTCCAAAAATCACCTTTTTCTTGCTTCAAGAAATTTTTAAATTCCAATTTCAATTTCTGCCCTTCATCCATTTTCCGAAATTCGGAATAAATTTCCAAATTTAAATTTTAAATTCCACATATATCCTTTTCCCGAAAATTCGGATTAATTTCCGAATTAAAATTTAAATTCCACATATTTCCCGAAAATTCGGATTAATTTCCGAATTAAATTTTTCCTCCGCCCGTTCGTCCGCCCGAATCCCGCTGAACCGGTTTTCGCTGCCGGTTCGGAATCCTCGCGCTGAACCGCGAACCCACCGGCCGAATATTTAATCAAATTTTCCAGCCGACGTTTAGTATTTAATTATTATTAATTATTGAATAATTACAATTACTTAATTAACTAAACCGAAATTAATCTAATCCATCTCCTTCCTCCGCCCAGCGCCCGCGAAACCCTAGCCGACGATTCCTCCGGAAAATTTCGTTTTCCCCGTCGATTTCCGGCGACCGAGATCAAAGAGAAGTAAAATCCGATGTTCGTACTATCCTAATTTGTCAATAATGTCACTAATTTCTAAGATTCAAATCAAAATTTCCGTCGAAGTTTCATCCGATCCTCATTTTAACAATTCTATGAATTTAAACAAATTTCCGCATTTGATACTATCTTAACATGATTAAAGCACATAATCGAATCAACAATTGCTCGGTAAAATTTCAAAATTTGGCGGGTGTAATTTTTCCGAAAAACCCTAAAATGCTAAAATCAATAATTTGCATTAATCAATTCCAAAAACCACAATTCGCATGCTCCGGTAGCTAATTGCAAAATAATCCATATTTTTAAATTGCTAATTAACTAATTTAAAACCGAATTTCCTACTAAAATCAATAATTTGCATTAATCAATTCCAAAAAAAAAACCTTATCCGCATGCTCAAGTAGCTAATTGCAAAATAATCCATATTTTTAATTTGCTAATTAACTAATTTAAACCGAATTCCCTACTAAAATCAATAATTTGCATTAATCAATTCCAAAAAAAAAAACCTTATCCGCATGCTCAAGTAGCTAATTGCAAAATAATCCATATTTTTAATTTGCTAATTAACTAATTTAAAACCGAATTTCCTACTAAAATCAATAATTTGCATTAATCAATTCCAAAAAAAAACCTTATCCGCATGCTCAAGTAGCTAATTGCAAAATAATCCATATTTTTAATTTGCTAATTAACTAATTTAAACCGAATTCCCTACTAAAATAAATAATTTGCATTAATCAATTCCAAAAAAAAAACCTTATCCGCATGCTCAAGTAGCTAATTGCAAAATAATCCATATTTTTAATTTGCTAATTAACTAATTTAAAACCGAATTTCCTACCTTTCTTCTCCGGCGACGGTGAAGCTCGCACGCGACCAACCGCTGCTCCTCGCCGAACGAAACCGGTACCAATCGATTCTCCTCGGTCCCTCGAACCTCCAGGTACAAAAAGCCCCTTGAAAGGCTGCCGGAAAATATCGCCGTTCGCCGCGAAAGCTTCGTCTCCGGCCACCGCTCGAAACCTTAACAGCCAAACAGTTTCGGTTAAATACCCCCGCTTAAACCGGTAATAACCCGTTAAGGATCCATTAAGTGCCGGTTGACTTTCAAATAATGCCATTTAACCCCGATCAGCCGATTAATCTCCACCGCTGTTCTCGTCCGTCCGATCCGCTTATCCGCGGCTTATCCAAACGCACGCGCAAACGTACTCGGCGAATCGCCCCCGCCTTCGCTGAACCGCTCCGGTCCGGTTCACGCGCGGTAAAAACCAATTTCCGGTCTAATGGACCGATTTAAATAGATTTTCGAATTTCCAAAAATCCAATTAAACAGGGAAAATTACTTAAAAATTTCCTCGGTGCTCCGAAAAATCCCCAGAAAATTTCAGAAATTCCAATAGCCTCCAATTGAGCTCCTTGCTCATCCTACGGTCGATCTGAAATCATCCAAGCCACAATTCGAATTATTGAAGATTAAACCTATAATATTTTACCAGGTATAACAATAATAATTCTAAATGAGCTCTTTTTAGTATTAAAATATAATTATTTAATATTAACATAGTAATGTATTGTTATTTATTATTATTTACATTCTTAAATCCCTATAATTTAAAATAATGTACCATCGAGATGAAATAAATGTCATTGGACTCTTCATGATAAGCTATATCCTATTAAATATTTATTTATAATTTTTTAAATATTTAATTTTTAGGTTTTTGGTACATTTTGAGACATTTTTATTTCTATTTTATTTGATGATAAAGTATGCTACACACAAACACCTTAGTATCATGGTTTGTAAACTCTCACATAGTTTATCTCATTTTACAAAGTTTTTTTCTTTTTTTTGTTACATTACTTTGCTTTTATTTACTTTATTTAAGCTTTAACTACATTTCTTGATATTAAAAAAGTAATTTATTACATTTCGTGCTTATTTACTTTGTTAAATCATTATAATTCCAAAAGTGTTCTAATTTAGAAAAATTTTTTTATTAGACTCTTCTTAATGAATTCTATCCAAAAAAAATATTCATTTTTATATATCTAAAATTTTTGTAACAATTTATGTTTTATGAGCTACTTTGACATGTTCCTAATTTGACGACTGTGGATGTTATACCCGATTTCTTTAGTATTTTAGAATGATATTTTTTCGTATCACTATTTTTATTACTTCAACTCTCTTTTAATTTGGTTGTATTATTTTGTTTCAATTTATCTCTTTTCATCACTAATAAATCCTTGCTTTGTAAAATAACATATTATTTTTATTATTTGTTCGTATTTATTTATGTAATTCATAATTATTTTAAATGACTTCTTATAGAAATGAAACAAACATCATTGGAGACATTTTAATGATCTCTATCAAATAAAATATTCATTTCTATATTTCTAAGTTTTTTCTTTCATGAGTTTTAGTATGATTTTTGAGTAATTTTGATTTGGACATTATTTAACAATATAGAATATTACACTTAATCTCTTTATTATCATTGAATTCAACTTTTTCACACAATTTATTATGTAACTTTACATTCTTGCTTAAATGTCCTTTACACAACCATTATTTATTTATATGAGTTTAGTTTAGTTTATATAATTTAAACTCTAATATTTATTTCATTAATTAAAAAACTAGAATTATTATTACTTATGCTTATTTAATTACAATTAAAATAATAATTAATTATCATTTATGTTTATTTATTTTAATAGGTCAAAGTAATTTAAAATGAGATATATTCATGAATAAACAAGCATTGGTGAACTCTCTCGATGACCTCTATTTAAAAATATTTAATTTCTTTAATTTTGAAGACTTTATTTTTTTAGTTTTCCATGCTTTGTAAGATATTTTGATTCAAACATCATTTAAGGATCGAGGATGCCACACCGGATCTCTTTATTAGATTTGATTAAAATGCTCCCATGTAATTTATTTAATTTCTATTAATACTTTATTTTGATTTGGATATATTACTATGTAACTCTAAATCTCTTTTAATGTGACATTTATATCACTTCCATTTGATTATCTTACATTGATTGAATTTATATAATTTATTGATCAAAATAATATTTACATAATATCATAATAATATTATAATTATTATGTTTTTTATATCTTTTATTTCACTACAATTTGAAATGAGGTCCATTCAAAATGAAACAAATATTATTGTATTTCTCTTGAACAAGCTTTATCTAATCAAATGTTCATTTCTATATTTTCTTAAAAATATTTTATGCTCCAATATTTTTTGTGCTGCACTAGAAACTTTAATTTGCACCAAATTTGATGATTGTAGATAATACAGACAACAACTTTGTTTAAAATGAGATTTATCTGATAATTGTAGATAATGCAACTTTTTCATACAATTTATCTGATCTGATCAATTCTTGCATTTTGTTTTGGTTTATATTACAACGTAACGTTAAAGCTCCTATCATGTGATATTTATATTGCTTAGATTTAGTTATATAATATTGCTTCAATTTATCTTATTTAGCTTTAATATATATTAACTTAACATAAAAAATTAATTACTAATATTACTATTGATTTTTTGGTAATTTAGAATTATTTAAAATGAGATTTGATCAAAAGGAAGCAAACTACATTAGGCATGTGTCAATTAGCTCTATCTTACTCAACATTGATTTGTATATTTCTAATTATTTTATTTTCAATATTTTTTATTAAAGGTTATGAGAAATTTTAATTTTTACCAATGTTGATGAATGTTTATGTCACACTCGGTCTCTTTAGTATATTATAATACAATGTTGGTGTGCAATTTAACTCATTTTTTAAAATATTTTTCTTTGTTTATGTTATATTACTATGAAACTCTAAGTCTATTCTCATGCGAGATGTACATCACTTTAAATTTGTTGTATTACATTGCTTCAATTTACCTTATTCATCTTTAAAATATATTTAGTTAATATAAAAATTACATGTTTATTATTATTTATGTTTATTTATTATTTTAATTAGTAGTAATTCCAAATAAGGTCTTATCGAATGAAAAAATAATTATTGGACACATCTCAATGAGTTTATCTAATTAAATAATTATTTTTATATTTTAAAGTATTTATTTCTAAGAGTTTTAGTTCATTTTATGAGACATTTTGAGTGTATTTGCTATGATGACTAAAGTTGTTGTAGTCGATCTTCTTAGTATTCTTGGAATGCAGGTTTTTCGTATATTTTATTTCATTTCATCAAAAGTTTAGCATTTATTTGATTATATCACTATGAAACCTTTACATTGCTTTGATTTACTTTTAAGATAAGGTTTTATTATTCTCTTTTAAACGTTAATATATATTTACATATTATTAAATTATTAATTTATTATTACCTATACTTATTTACTACGATAATTTGTAACAATTATATAAAAGTTTAGTTTAAGGAGAAAAAACATCAATATACTCATCTAGACAAGTAATATATAATTATTTTTTTAAAGGTTTATCTTTAAGGGTTTTACATGCTTTAAGATTATTTTGATTCCTACCTAATTTGATGGTCAAGGATTTTAAATTTGATGTCCTTAGTGTCTTAGATTGTTGATTTCCTATACAACTAAAATCATTTCCTCAAAATTTTGCTTTGATTAAGTTATTTTTTCATTTAGCTTTATATCTTCCCACATGTAAGCTATGCATAAGTTTTGTTTGATTATACTACACTACTTTAATTTATGTTGTTTTCGCTTTAATACATATTTAATTAATAATGAAATAATAATTATTATTTTTTTATGATATTTACATTGGTAAATTGGTGTAATTCAAAACCAAGTCTAACATAAAGCAATTGAAAGTTAAGGACTAGTCTAGATGAGCTTTATCCTTTTAATTATAGATTTCTAGATTTTTAAACTTGATCGCCATACAATCTTGCAATGTAAATTTCCCATACATTTTATCTCATTTCTTAAAATATTTTTTTATTTGGTTATAATAATATCCAACACTAAATCTCTTCTCACGCATCATTTATGTTACTTTGATTTTGATATATTACATTGATTTATTTTATCTTATTTTAGCTTTTATATATGTACTTTTAATATTAAAATAATAATTTATTATTATTTAAGCTTATTTACTTTGATTGTTTGTGGTAATTCCGAATGAGATCTAACTAAGAAGTAACAAATATCATTAGATCCATCTCAAAAGGTTATATCTTTTCATAATTTTAAATATTATATTTTTTAAAGATTTGGTATGTTTTATGAAACATTTTAGTTTATACCTAATTTTTGTTTGAAAATGGTACACTCAACTTCCTAAGTGAATTGGAATATAACTTTATGATAGAATTTATTTTATTTCTTCAAATTACTAAGGATTTAGTTATATTAAATTGCTTCAATTTTTCTCATTCAAACTTTAACATATTATAAAATAATATTAAAATAATAATTTATTAATATTTCTACATACATATTTTGATAATTTGTAGTAACTCCAAACGTGGTCTATAAGAATGAAACTTCATTTGACTCTCTCCTTGAACTCTATCCAACTAAATATTCATATCTATATTTTCAAAAGTTTTATTCTCAATGGTTTTGACTTGTTTTATGAGGCATTTTAATTTGTGCTTCATTTGACAAATAAGAATGTTATATTCGATCTCATCAATACCTTTAATTTATAATGATGGTCTATTAAGATGAAACAAGTATCATTTGATTATGTCAAAGAAATATATGCAGTAAATATTATTTTCCTTTACTTTTGAATATTTTTTCTATAGTTTTGGCATGATTCATGAGACATTTTAATTTGTACTAAATTTAACAATTGTGGAGGTTACACTCAGGCTCCATAGAATCATGGAAAGTAACTTTCCTATTTGACTATCTTATTTTGTTGTTTTTTCTTTCATTTTGTCATATTGCTATATAACTCTAAATTTCTTATTATGTGACATTTATCTCACTTTGATTTGGTTAAATTACTTTACTTCAGTTTATCTAATTTAAGCTTAAATATATGTTTTCTTAATATTAAATTAAAACTTTACTATGTTTCAAATTTAATTTGTAAATCATAGTAATTCCAAATGAGGTTCATTCAAGATGAAATAAATATCATTGGGCTCACCTTGATAAAATAGGTCCAATTAATTATTTCTTATAATGCCTTTAATTATTTTATTCTCTAAAATTTCCACACATTTTATGAGATAATTCAATTTAAACATGATTAGATGATTAATGATAATATACTCTATCTCTTTTGGTACATTTAATTGTAACTTTCTTATATAATTTGTGTAAATGCTTCAACTTTTCCTAATAAACTTTGGTGCCAATTTATTATTATTTATGATTCTTTAATTTGTAATTCATTGTTGTCCCAATTGATGTTCAATTGTGGTAAAATAAATATCAATAGACTTCTCTGGACGAGCTCTATCTTATTAAAAATTATTTTTGTATTTTTTAAAAAATATGTTTTTATGGAGTTAACAAGTTTTACAAGGCATCTCAATTGATAAATTATTTATCAATTGAGGATGTCATGTAGAATCTCCTTAGTATCTTACAATGTCAATTTCCTCTACAAGTTATTTCATTTTCAACATTTATTTTACATTAATTTTGTTGTATTATTATGCACTATAAATCTCATGTCGTGTAACCCTTATATTATTTTTATTTAATTATATTTCATGCATTAATAGAACTCATTTAAGCTTTAATATATATTTATTAAATATTAAAATAATTATTTGTTTTAGTAATTCTTTTTTACTTTTTCTTTTCAGAGTAATTCCAATTGAGGCAAAGCAAATGTCATTGGACTTACGCTAATGAGCTTTATTTAACTAAATATTAAAAATCATATTTTATAATTGTTATATTTTATAGGTTAAAATATGCTTTAAGTGGCATTTAGGATAATGCACTCGTTTTCTTTAGTATCTTAGAATCTAACTTTCTCATTCAATTTATCTCATTGTTTTTTCAATTTTTCATGTTAATTTAATTATATTTTTTATGTAACACAAAATGTACTCCCTTGTGACATTCATATTTTGTTTTTTTTGTTTTATTAAATTTCTATAATTTAGTAATTTTAGCTTTAATATAAGTTTATTTAATAATAAAATAATAAGGTATTATTATTTATGATTATTTACTTTAGTAATTCTTAGTAAATCTATGAGTGGTCTAATCATGATGAAAAAAAATATTATTAGACTTGTATCAAAGGGCTCTGTCCAACTAAATATTCATTTTAGAATTTTTTATTATTATTTTATTTTCAAGGTTTTTGTTTGGCTTTAAGAGATATTTTTCTTCATGCCTTGTTTGATGATGGAAGATATTATAATTTATCTTCTTACAATCTTGATAAGAAACTTGTTATATAATTTATCTCATTTCTTTAAGTGTTTTCTTGGATTGAATTATATTACATTATCTCACTTTATCTAATTTTAGCTGAAATATATTATTTATTGACATTAGAATAATAATATAATATTATTTATTCTTATTTATTTTGATAAATCAAATACTTACAAATAAGATCTGATTGACATGAAACTAACATCGTTTGACTCAGCTTGACAGGCTCTATCTAATTACATATTCATTTTTATAGATATTTTGTTGTCAAGAGTTTTTGCATGTTTTATGAGACATTTTAACTCATCTAGGATTTCATGCTAGCAAATTTCACAATTGATTTTCTTTGTATCTTGGAGTGTTATTTTCTATTATATTTGATCACATTTCCTCAAATTTGTTTGCTTTAATTTTGTTAGAGTATTTTCATTCATCGTATCTCATTTAAGCTTTGATATATAATTATTTAATTTTTAGATAACAATATATTATTATTTAGTCTTACTTTTTTTTGAATTAGTAGAAATTAAAAATAAACTCCATTCAAGATAAAACAAAAATCGATGGAATCATCTTGACTAGCATTATTGAATTAAATATTCATTTTTACACTTTTAAATATTTTTAAGTAGTTTTTGTAATGATTTATTTTACATTTTGATTTATATATCAATTGACAATCAAGATTATTATTGTTAAACTCCATAATATCATCAAATGAATGTTAGTTTATTATGTTAGTCTATATCTCCTCTCTTGTGACATTTACATTACCTTGAAAATATTCAATTTCATCAACCAATATCATTTTAGCTTTAATATATATTTACTTACTATTGGAAAAATAATTTTTCATTATTTATTCTTATTTAGTTTGGTAATTAAAAGTAATTCCAAAGTAGATCTATTCAAAACAAAATAAATATCATTGTTTGCATTACAAAGAGATACATACAATTAAATCTTATTTTCTACTTTTTTGAATATTTTAATATTTAAGATATTTCTATTGCTACCTAATTTAATGATTGATATTGTTACACTTAATCTCCTTATTATCATGACAAATGATAATCTTATTTAATTTATCATAGTTTTATGGATTTTTTATTTTGATTTTTTATATTACTATATATGTCCTATAATCTTCAATTGTGACATTTATATTATTTGATTTTTTTCATGTTATATTAATTCACTTTCTCTCATTTCAACCTGAATATATTTGTACTAAACATTAAATTAATACATTATTATTATTTATACTTATTTAATTTTGTTGATTATAGAAATTCAAAAAGTGGTTTGACAAAAATAAAATAAATTTTGTTAGACTCATCTTTAAGATCTATATCTAATTAAATAATTTTTTATATATTTTTAAATATTTTATTTTCTATAGTTATGAAATATTTTATAGTACATTTTGAATAATTCTTGATTTGAGAATTAAGGACTTCACACTTGATTTCCATAATATCTTTGAAGGATAATTTATTCTTTAATTTCTCTCATTTACTAAAATTCCTCCCTTTTATTTGATTATATTACTTTGTAATTCAAAATCTCCACTTGGGTGACCTTTACGACACTTTTATTTGGTTATATTACAGTGCTTTGATACATCACATTTTAGCTTTAGTATATATTTACTTAATATTAAAAAATAATATTTATTTAATATCTATGCTTGTATAATTTTTTAATTTGTTGTAATTCCAAACAAGGACTAGTGGACAAAAAAACAAAAAGTAATACATATAATATTACTTCAATTTAACTAATTTCAACTTCAATATTTATTTACTTAATATCAAAAAATAATTTATAGTAATTCCAATTGAAGTCAAATTTAGATGAAACAAACATTATTAGACTCATCTCAATAAGCATTATCTAAAAAAATATTTTCATTTATATTTTTTGGAAATATTTTATTTTCTTAAACCACTACAAATTTTATGATACATTTTAATTAGTACTTCATTTGGTAATCAAAGAAGTTACACTCGATCTTTCGAGTACCATGTAAAGTGTATTACTCTTATAATTTATCTCATTTCCTAAAATCTTTTACTTTGATTATAACATATTACAATGCAACTCCAAATCGTCACTTATGTGACCGTTATACTCTTTTAATTTGGGTACATTGCATTTCTTCAATTTATCACATTTTAGATTTTGTATATATATTTACTTAATATTAAAATTATAATTTGTTATTTTTTATGCATATTACTTTTGAAATTTATTGTAATTTAATCAAGACAAAACAAATATAGCTAAAATCACCCTTAATAGCTCAACCAAAAATAATATATATTTTTGTTATTTTCAAAATATTTTATTTTTTACGATTTTGGCATGACATTTGCATTTACCAAGATTTGGCAATGAAAGATGTTGTGCAATCATTATAATATCATGGTAGGCAACTTCCCTATGCAATTTATCTCATTTAAGCTTTACTATACACTTTCTTAAAATTTATAGACTATTATTTATTATTATTTATGCATGTTTGTTTTCATAATTAACATTAATTTAAGAAGAATTCTATTATAGGTGAAGCAAACATCACTAGATTTGTCTAAATTTACTTTATCCCATTAAATATTCAATTTATAGTTTTAAATATTTTATTTTTTAATATTTTAGTGCTCTTTATAAGTAATGTTTAATAATACCTTATCAAATGATTAAGATTGTTGCACTTCATTTCTTAAGGATCTTGAAATATAGCTTTCTTGTATAATTGATCTCATTTCTTAAATTTTTTCTTTAACTTGCTTATTTTACAAAGTAACTCCATATCTCCTCTCATTTGACATTTATATCATGTTGAATTTAATATACTATAATGTATATATTTATTTTATGTTAGCTTTAATA
The DNA here is from genome assembly GCA_023846275.1 of Vanilla planifolia. Lineage (NCBI taxonomy): Eukaryota > Viridiplantae > Streptophyta > Magnoliopsida > Asparagales > Orchidaceae > Vanilla > Vanilla planifolia. Next base: position 73,118 of record JAIUJO010000063.1, on the reverse strand, counting down.
TATATTTTACTTAATATTAAAAATAATAATTTATTACTATTTTTATTTAGTTTGGTAATTTAGAGTAATTCTAAATGAGGCACGATCTAGATTAAACAATGTTATTCATTCTTCTCAACAAGTTTTATCTAATTAAATATTTATTTCTAAATATTTAAATATTTCATTTTTTAAATTCTTTTATATTTTATAAGACATTTCATTTTTTATTTGATTTCATGATTAAAGATGTTAAATTAGATCACCCTAACTTCATAAAATATAACTTTCTTAAAGATTTTGTCACATTTCCTCAAACAATTCACTTTGATTTGAATATATTATTATATAAGTCTAAATCTCTTCTAATGTGATATTTATATTTCTTCAATCTGTTTATATAACATTGATTTGAGTTATTTTATTTCACCTTTCACATATGTTTACGTAATCTTAAAAAAATTTGATATTTTTGCTCATTTTCTTTTGTGATTTTGTAGTAATTTTAGACGAGTGTTGGTTGAGAAAAAAACAAATTTTGTCAGAATTATTTTGATCAGATCTATCAACTTAAATATTCATTTTTAGAATTTTAATTTTTTTATATTTTAATGATTTGATGTGCTTTTTTATGCAATATGATTCATAGCTAATTTGATGATTGATTGTGTTATATTTTATCTCCTTTGCATCTCGCATTGCAACTTTGAAGTAAAACTTATGTTATTTCTTTAAATTTTTAGCATTTATTTTGTAATTGTTCAATGAAACTCTAATTCTCTTCTTGTGTTACCCTTAAAGCACTTTGATTTTGTTGTCATAAATTATTAAAATTAACTTCACTTCATCTTTAATATATATTTACTTAACTTTATAATAATTATTTATTATTTTTTAAGCTTATTTAATTTTTATATTTGTAGTAATTTCGAGCAATGTTTGATTGAGATAAAACATAGTTTCACTCCTCTGAATGATCTACATTAATTTTAATATTCTATGGATTTAGAACACTTTACAAGAGATTTTGATTCTTGCTTGATTTAATGATCATGCATGTTAAATAATATCTACTTAGGATATCAAAATGTAACTTTTTTATTTAATTTATCACATTTCAACAAATCTTTCATTTTGATTGGTTATAACACTATTTAACTCCAATTTATCTATCGTGTCATCTCTACAACATTTGGATTTGGTCATATTACAATAATTTGATTTATCATGTCTAACTTTTAATATATATTTACATAATATCAAATAATACTTTATTGTTATTTATCATTATTTGTTTTGCAAATTTGTAGGATTTCAAAATTATGAATAAAATTGACTAAAAAAATGCGTTACACTTGTCTTAATGAGCTATGTTCTATTGAATATTTATTTTTTATTTTATCAAAAATGTTTAATATATAATGTTTTTAATCATTTTATAAGTCATTTTCATGTGCACAATATTTGACAATTTAGAATATTACTCTTGATCCACTAAGTGTCCTATAATGCAACTTTTCCATTTAACTTGTCTCATTTCTTCAAATTTTTATTTGGTTACTTTACTACAAAATAGTACATCTCTTATCTTGTGACCTTTATGTTTAATTTGTTTTGTTATATTATATTGCTTCAATTTATTTCATATTTTCTTTAATATGTACTTAAAATTAAAAAAATAATTTATTTTTATTTATGGTTATTTACTTTGATAATTTATAGTAATTCCTAATAATTATCGATAATGAAGAAACAAATGTTTTCAAACTAAACTCAACGAGCTCTATGCATTCAAATAATCATTTCAAAATTTTTAATGGTTTTAGTTTTTATATTTTTTCCATGATTTTTGAGGCTTTACACTTGCTCATCTTTAGCATCATGCAAAAGAGTTTTTCCTTATAATTTAGCTCATTCTAATAAGTTTTTTGTTTCTTTTATTATATTAATATTTAGGCTTAAATCTCTACCCTTATGACTTTTACATCACTTTAATTTTGTTATAGATTCAATTTATCTCATTTCAGCATTAATATAAATTTACTTATTTTTAAATGAATATTTTAGTGTTATTTATGATTAATTACATTATAGTTCGTAGTAATTCTAAATGCGATCCCTACAAGATGAAGCAAGTGTTAGTGGACTTCTCTTAAAAAGCAATATCTAATTAAATAAATAAATTTTATGCATTTAAAGCTTTTATAGTTTTAGAGTTTCACATAGTTTGTAAGATATTTCATTTCAAAGAAGATGTGATGATCAAAGATTTTACACTAGATTCCATTATTATTTTAGTATGAAACCTTTTCATACACTTTTTCTTATTTTTTTAATTTTTACTTTGATAATATTATATTGATATGTACTCTAAATCTCTTTTTATATGACTTTTGCATTCTTTTGTTCTGGATATTTTATATTAGTTCAATTTACCATAATTTAGCTTAAAGATATATTTACTAAAAAATAAAATAAAATAATTTATTTTTATTTATGCTTATTTAATTTTGTAACTCACTATAATTCCAAACAAGATCTCATCGAGAAGAAATTGAAATTAATTATTTAATTGGATAAATGTTTTTAAGCTTAAATTATAACAGATATTTTTGTAATATTAAATACATAAAGAAGCTAAAATTAGATAAATTGATGCAATATAACATAACCAAATCAAAGCGATATAAGTGTCACACAAATGGAGAGTTACAATTTTATAGTGTTTTAATAAAATCTACTTGAAAACTTTAACAAAAGGAGGTAAAGTTTATAGGAAAGCTATATTTTAAGATGTTAAGGATATCGAGTGTAGCATTATTAATCATCAAATCATAAATAAATCAAAATACCACCTAAAACATATAAAAATTATAAAAAAATAAAATATTTATAAATTAAAAAAATATTTAATTGGATAGAGATCATTCAAACTTGTATAATAAAATTTGTTTATTCTTGATCATATATCATTCACAATCACAATAAACTACCAATTTAAATAAACATAAACAATAATATGTTATTATTTTAATATTAAGTTGATATACATTAAATAAAAAATAAAATAAATTAAAAAATATATAATACAATCAAATCAAAATAATGTAAAGGTCACATGAGAGGAGATTTAGGGTTA